>OZ014480.1:40933951-41533951 GCA_963965965.1 Trididemnum nubilum
AATCAAATTCTTATAGATTTTCAAGTGATATGGCAGAGTCTAACTTTAAGATAACTTCACATTGAAAACTTATATTAATTTACTCAATTCTGTGCTTTCCAGAAATCCAGGAATAATGTTTAAAGGTCTCAGAAAATTATCAAAATATCAGAAAGTAACGTCAATCAAAATACTATTAAGAATTCCTGACAGCTTTTTACTTTATTATGAAATAACATAGAGCGATCTTTAAAATTCCATCGACTTTTTGAGCAAAAACATATTACCACATCCGACAGACTTAACGCTAACCACGGCCAGAAATATTCACGCATTTTACAGCTATTCCTATACTGAGAACGCTATGAAAGTGCGACCCAACTGCCAACATATTTACATATCCATTATTCAGAACAAAACCTTTCTTAATAGAATTGTTCAATAACTTTGAGGAGCAAGTAGAAGGTTTTCTCAACGCCACAAGTGACAGTTTAGTGCAAAACTTGGCCATCCAGTTTAAGTCTACCAAAGCCGTTAAGCTCCAGTACTTCTACGTCTTAAATGCTGGAGTAATCCCATAAGTTTGACTTTTTTACTTTTCTGTGATACCAATTTATTGTCAGAGTTCATTTTATAGTTTGAAGGTCCATTTAGGGGTTGTCTAACATGGCATTGCCAAGTTTGGCATGTTTAATCTTTTTTTTGTATTAGCCTACCGCCACCCCGGTACTCTTAAAATTTCATATGTCTTGCTGGAGTGCTTCGTAATAAAAATTTTGAAATTGTAAGAGGCCCATTTGGCATGGTCTCCTCAATGTGGCCAACCAAAGTGTGTTGTCTTAATTCCTAGATTTACATTAACTTATCTAACAGATTTAATTTGTTTAGCTCTTGTAGTTAATGGAGAGAGGTGTCAACATAATTGGAGGACCTCTATAGTATGACATACTCAAATTTTTTCGTATTATATTTTTACCTATCTTAAAATTTTTTTAGTCTAGCTTGAGTGATTAAAAATTTTGAAGGACCCGTTGGAGAAGGACTACTCAATTGTGAAATTAGTCATATTTTATTTGCCTATTCTGATTTTATTTTTCTTTTATAGTTACCTATTCCGAAAGTTTCATTGTATAGCTTGAATGGTTTAAAACTTGAATTTGGATGACCCTATTGACGTACCCTCCATTTTAGTGCCCCCAAATTTTGTCATAACTTTCAGTTATTTTATCTAACCTGAAAGTTTCCTGTGTCTAGCTTAAGTGGTTAGAAGTTTTTAATTTTGGCAGCATAGATTTAGGAGGACCATTTTGGTACTTCTAAACTCTATCATATTTTATGTTTCCTTTATATTTATTTACCGTAAAAATTTCATGTGTCCCGCCTATTTGGGGAAAATCCCCATTCTGGAAGCCCAAAGTTTTGTTAGGTTTTGTTTATTTTTAATTTCTGCCCATTCTAAAAATTTGATTCATCTAGCTGAAACAGTTTAAAAGTTTAAAATTTTGGCTGCCCCGTTTGAGGAGAACCCCATTTTGATGCCTCAAATTTTGTCAGATTTTTTTTTTCATCTTTGCTTACCCTGAAAATTTCATGTGTCTAGCGTGTGTGGTTAAAAAGTTTGAATTTTGGCGACCCCGTTTGAGGGATCTCCTATTTTGTTTCCCCCAAATTTGATCAAATTTTATCCTTCCTTTATTTTTACTTACCTTAAAAATTTCATGTGTCTAGCTTAAAACGTTAAAAAGTTTGAATTTGGATCAACCATTTGAAGGGAAAACCCCTATTGCGGCACTACCAATTTTTGTTACGTTTAATTTTTAATGTCTACCCATTCCAAAAATTGGATCCACTTAGCTGTAACGGTTTAAAACTTTAAAATTTTGGAGAACCCGATTGAGAAGGATACCCCCAAACTGGCACCCTCGATTTTAGTCAAATACTGTACTAGTTCTCCCTGATATCTTCAATCGTTCAAACTTTGAAAACAGTGCGTTTAGCGATTTAAAAATAGATAGCATGGGAAGACAAAGAAAAAAAAAAAGTTACAAAAATAACTAAGGAAAAAGAAAAATTGCATTCAATTTGGGGTAAACGAAGATAACCAAAAGAAAGTGGTTGATAGTGTGCTCAAAAACCACAAACCATTTTTCATTAATATCGGCAATTACCGAGATATATCGGTTCAAACTCGTCAACTTTTTTGCCCATTTTCGTCCTGTAAAATTTTGGTCACCTGACGGACGAGGCGCCCCCAAATTTGGTTTGCTTAAACAATTCATACGCACTCATATTGAGCCCGAATTTCAGCTTTGCACGTCAGGTGAGTTTTGAGTTATAAGCGAATTAATCTTTTCAAGCCAAAAATTGCATGTTTTTACGTTTTTTGGTGTCTCAATTCACGATCACATGACCCAGAATCCCCAAAATTGGCACACATGAGGCTTTCATTAATTCTTATTTTGAGTCCAAATTTCAACTTAAAAGGTTTTACCGTTTGCTAGTTATAAGCAAAGCAATCCTCATCTGCAAAAATTTGCTTACAAAAACAAAAGTACTACGCGCTGGAGAAGTCCCAATTCGACTTAGAACAGCGTTTTTTAACCTGGGGGTCGCGAAGGTGTTTTCAGAGGGGTTGTATGGTTATTTATAAAATACCAGTATTTCTTAATCGCAAAGAATTCTAAAATTTTCAAAATCTTTGCAGCGATGGCTTTTCAATTATATCGTAGCAAGTTGTCAACCGGTTGTAGGCCTACTATTGCAAATATTACAGTACTATGTGCAGCTTAGTTGGAAAGCCAAATTTGCTAAGTGATACAATGAAATATCGCCATGTTTGAAAATTTGTCCAGTGCTACTAAAGAAAATGAAGAACTTGATAAACGTGTAAATACATCAACTACACAGCATCTTCAACCTCTTAAAACTGTGTTAAAACGATATTTTCCTGAGCTTAAGGAACAAGAAGCCGCATTCGTTCGAAATCCGCGCTCGACTGCTCTGAATGTTTGTGATATTCCCGATAAATTACAAGACCAATTTTATGATCATCAAAATCATTCTTCCGCACTTGATGTTTTTCAGAAAATGGCACTCTCTCAGTCAGTAGGGTAGCCATGGGGGGGACTACAACCCCCTCCATTGGCATGTCGACCAAAATGCAGAATAAGATAAAAACCACGCACTGGAATGGATTAAAATAGTGATTTAAAATATCTTTTGAAACATATATTCAGTGGGGCGGGGGGGCTAATTTGTCAAAAATAAAACTCACAAATACATGAAAACTTCGAAAAATGACCAAAAATAAGCGATCAAATTTGATCGCTAGTGTAAAATGCTAAACATAGGTGTCATCAACAAATAGATCATAAATTTAATTAGGAATATTCAGTATTAGTTAATTACCAATCATTCCTCTCAAATCTCTTTTCGTTAACCCCCACCCCAATTATTTTTCTCTATAAGCTGTGGACGAAATAGATTACTCATGTGAGTTTTATTGAACCACACGATTTTATAATTTACCAACATCTAAATACGAGAATTAAAATTTTGCCATTAGCCACCTTCCAAATAGCCCATATATGCAACGAGTTTAATCGTGTTTGCACAGCCAATTTCAATGCCATGTTTTAAAAGCATTATTTTTTTTATCAAAATAGCCCTAAAATTAAATTATTTTTGCAAAAAATGCAAAATTTTCGAGCGCTGGGGGCACCGCCCCCAGACCCCCGTGCTACGGCAGCTGGGAGCTTTGCCCCCGAACCCCCTTCTCCGGCGGCTGGGGGCTTCGCCCCCAGACCCCTAATACAGCCCCCCATTGCGAATTTCTGGCTATACGCGTGCTCTCAGTTCTAGTGTGCTGCGCGCGAATCCTACCCACAAGTATCAAAACTGGCTTTTCGAATATTACTTTCCTTTGCTACAACATACCTCTGCGAGAGCGGCTTTTCAGCTCTTGTACATATCAAAAACGAAAGCACGAAATCAAAGAAAAGTCGAAGATGAAAAAAGATTGGCTTTGTCGAGCACTAAATCACGAATCCCTAAATTGGCTTTGTGGTTGCCAAGTCTACCGTCGCACTAACAGACGTAAAATTGATCAGTTATTTGAAATTAAATATCTTTGAAGTGTTTTTTGTGGTAATTTCTATTCGCGTAAAAAGTAGAACACGAAAGGGGTCGCTGGCTATATAGAACTCTTAAAAGGGGTCGTGAATCGCAAAAGGTTGAGAAACACTGACTTAGAAAGACAAGATCGTAATATGAGATCCGGCAAAACAAACTTTTGAGCAATTTTAAGCCACGCGCTGACAAGCTTAATGAATAATGACCATGATAATAACAAGAGCAAACGTGACAAAAACAATTCGAGAAAACAACTCATCTTGAAAACTAGAAGTGTTATATTTACAATAATTGATTATAATTTTTATTTCTCATTCTCTTTATTGTGACAATCCACTTTTAAGCTTTTTTTACTGTGCAATACTTTCAGTCATTATGTTTGCTTTAATGCTACCAACTTTTCTCCTGTGTAGGTATTTGAAGTACTTTTTGGCTTTGCTACTTTTCTGTTTCGAGTTGTGCCTTTTCGCATGTTTTTGGTAAGTTTGCGTCGGCCAATGTAAACCTAAAAATCACAACCAGTACTTTTAAAGGTTATTTTAGCCATATTTCTATTATGGCATATTCAAAGTGGCTGTTGACTAAATGACCTCAAGGTTTTTTTACAACCACTCTGACGCTACTTATGACGGACATAGTTTTTGCTTTATCTGTGCTTACAGTACTACGGCGGATAAGATGATTTGCTCATGTTGATGCGTTGCGTCTTGTATGAGAAAGATGCTTTTATAGTTAATGAAAAAAATCAAGTTTTGTTGATTTTAGATCCATCCACGCGGAAAAGTTCCTCATAAAAGTCCATCTTTTGCAAGGCGACGTGAATACCGTTAGGTACACTGACGTCACTGAAGTCAAGGTAAGAAAATATTTTGGTTGTGAATAATGAATTTAAAGCTGATATTGTGACGTTCTAATTGTGATTTGGCGGAAGTGAGACTCACTGGCGAGTTAGTTGGTCAAGCCTGCCATAACACGTGTGTCCCTGAGATTTCGGGTCGGTCACATCGGACAGTGTTGCCAATGGCTTGACACTGTTGCGAATTCTTTCGAAAGGAGGTTTGTTGCATGCTGGCACAGTAACGCAAAAATTGACTCCGCTAACTCTTTACCAAGCTTCGGCGTGATACAGCGAATATAATGAAAGATTGGGTTTTGATTTTAAAAGAGAGGTTTTCCGATGTCGTCTTGTGCATGTCATAGAATTTGGTTCATGTTTTGGATTTTGCATTTAAAAGACCTTATAGTTAGTTATTTTTCTGAAAATGCTGGCAGGCTAAAAATAGTTCGCCCTGCGAGAAAAATAGGCTTTTGAAAAATTTAAAGAGCTTTCTTCAAAAACTCCGTATATACGAGCAAAAAAAAAAAAAAACGAAACAAAAGCAAAGATAAAATGAAACTGTTTGTTACAAATACTGCTGTTTCGCCGTTAAGCTCTTTCAGGGTATTGACAGTAAATCTAAGGATTTAAAATTCAAATAAAATAAAATCTAATCTGGGCAATAGAAAAACCAGTGGAAACCCTAACCAAGGGGTCAGGTTCTTACCGTTCCCCCCGAGCCGCGGCCAGGCCGGGCGAACCAAACGACCACCGCCCCCGCCACGATAAAGGAGAAAAATCTCAACTGTTGGCCAGCTTTCCACTAGTTTTTCTATCGCCCAGATGAGATTTTATTGGGACTTCCACTTCGCGCCGGAAGTCCCCATGTTTTTTCAGGGCAAAATTAGAAATTTGGCAACCAGAGGTCGAAAACGCTATAACTTTAAAACCGCTGAAGGTAGAAACTAGAAATTTAAAACTTATATGGAGCACATATGAATCATTCTTAGTGCAAATTTTGGGGGCAGTCGGTCGTGTGATACGGGTTTCCGAGCCAAAAACTGAAGTTCTAATCCTAGGTTTAAACAGCTCTAGCTCGAAAACTAATCGCAGGAGTAGAATAAAAGTTTTGAATTTAGAAGCGCCTGGACATGCACTTTCAGCTCCCGAAAATAAATTATGACGATTCCGACACTTTTTTTAATTTTTTTATTTATTTGTGCATTCATTTATTTATGTAAGCACTTTTTTTATTGACACAAAAACTCCGAAACCACTTACGCTAGAAACTTGAAATTTGGACAGATGATAATTCTGTATATGAAGTTGTGCACCTACAATTTTGGAGGTGCTACGTCGCGTGGTTTTGGGCAGATGCACCCAAAACTTGTGATAGCGAAGTTTATTAAAAGATTTTAGTCACGTGTGCGCGTGTGCTGCCGTGGCCGAACGGTTAAAGGCGTCAGTGCCAGAAATCTAAGTGAGTGACTAGATCAGAGTTCAGTTATCTAGTTGGCCATCGCTGTTTTCAAACCAAGATTATATTGAATCTAGCATATTTAATTATTTTCAATTAGGACAAAATCGCTTTTATTATTTTTTGTTTTGACACTAGATATGATCAGAGGGTATCAAGTTTCATTCTCTGTGAAGGTCCTACAAAAAGCAATTTTTTAACAGGTTAAGCTAGCGCGTTAGTTTTTTTTTTAGTAACAATAGTAATTTAAAAATGAAACTTTTTGACATAGTTTGGGGGTACCAACCACCCAGATGCCCCAAATGGACCCTAAAAGTCAATTTTTTAAAGGCTTAAGCTAGGACACTAGTTTTTTTTTTTTTTTGTATCGGTAGATATTTAACATACAAATACTTGGACACAGTTTGGAGATACTACTTCCCTTCAAAGCCCCAAAAATCAGTTTGTCTAACGGCTTAAGCTAAGGCTCCACTTTTTATAGATATCAGTAGATATCTAAGAGAAAAAAAAATTGAAATAGTTTGTGGGTGTCACCCCTCCGGAACCTTCGGAAGTGGACCCCAAAAAATAAATTATTTTGACTAGTTTTTTTGGATATCAGTAGATCTTTAGCAGACAAATTTTTTACATAGTCTGGGGGTACCAACCCTCCGGAACCACCCCAAATGGACCTCCACAAAAATCACTTTTTGGAAATTGAATTTAACAATTGATTTTAGTCAACTGGGTTCATGTGCTGTGCTGGCATAATTGATTAGGTGCCAGTGTTTGAAGTTGTTATGATTGAACAGAGCTAGGTTGAAATACTTAGTCGGACATTTGTTTTACCCAAACCACAAATGACTTAAAATCTATATTTTTTTATCAGACAAAATCACTTTGTTTGCATTGCATACGATTGAGTTTCACAGAAATATCGGTAACCTTGAAAGTATGAAGGAAAGAATGCTGGTGAAAAGGAACTGGCGGAAGTCCCGTATTATTTTCCTCCGAAAAAATGAACATCTAGTTTTATTTGATTTTAAATGCTGAGATTTACTGTCAAACCCCTGAATAGGCTAACGGCGAAGCAGCCTGTTTTGGACATTGCTTTACAGATGTTTTTGCTGACTTTAAGTTTTAACTCCCTCTGACCGAACGTCATGGAGATTAAATGGTTAGCTTTTCAACTGTAACTTTATTTGAATTTTAATGTTAAGAGTTACTGTAATCCTCCTGAAGAGCATAACGGCAAAATTCCTTGTTGGTACATTATTTTATTGGTGTTTTTATTAAATTTTGATTTTACAGTAGAAACATTTATATAAAAGTTTTTTCTGCTTCAATGTTTTGTATAAAAACTTGTTTGAAAAGACTCATGCATCACTGTTATTCATTTTTCAATCTTTCGAATCAAAATCTAATGCATTTCTATTAACTTAGAATATTGTTGATGCTGTGTCACGGCGTATTTTGTCTCATGGATTACCCTGCGTTGGCTCTTTTGGTTTGCGATTGGTTGACCAGCAGACCGGGGAAGTTTATTGGCTCCCTCCCAGTTACACCATGCAAGATCTGAAAGAACACTTCGATTTTCTCCGTCCTTTGGAACAGCGTCGGTAAGCAACAATATTAAAGCGTAATTAAAATTGGAAGTATTTTGTAAATACTGTAAACTTTTATATAACAACCAGTAAATTATGAGTTGAGGTTGTTGGCTGATCTTAAATCTTGATGAATTTTCAGCTTCATTTTTTGTTCTTAACTTTGTTGGAGAATAAAGTGGCTCGAATTCATTCCTGCTTGGTCAAATTGTCCTTGGTTATAGATCATGGCTACTGTTAGACAAATCAATATTGGCAATATAGAAAAGGGCAATAACTCTATTCATGACGTACAAATACGTTGTGATATAAAAGCTCATGTTTTTAATCACTTCTTTCCTGCTGAACCTATGGCGTTGTCCTTAATTTGTTCTTAAATTTTGATCAAAAATGGTCATTGTGTTCTCATAAAACTGTACTAATAAAAAGTGTTCATGTTTATTCACCAAAGTTGTCTTGGCCCAGGAGACAGCCTAAGGAACC
Organism: Trididemnum nubilum; assembly: GCA_963965965.1. Classification (NCBI taxonomy): domain Eukaryota; kingdom Metazoa; phylum Chordata; class Ascidiacea; order Aplousobranchia; family Didemnidae; genus Trididemnum; species Trididemnum nubilum. The sequence continues at coordinate 40,942,422 of OZ014480.1, forward strand.
TTTCGGTCTTCGAGTCAAGCTGCCAGCTGCCCACCTGTCTACCACACACGGTAGAGGCTTCACACTGTCCCTTTTAATGCTGAACGTCAAGCAGGAAAGCCGTGAATACCAATTTTTTCATGAAGTCGTTAGTCAGCCTAAATCTAGATTCTAGAATACACACTCGATCGATTTTCAATACGAGTTTTGCATTTTAATTTTTTGAGTTTAAGTTGAACTATGAAGTTTTTTCAAGTTCATGTTTATTGTAAACGACGCGAAAATTATTTCTGTCTGCCTTGATCGAACGTCTTTACACGCGTTACTAATCGTCTTGGTTCGATTTTATTGTCAATGGTTTCTGTGAAAACATAAGTAAATCAGCATATCAGTAAGCATTACCAAGGCGTAAGAAATCACTGCGGCAATATGATCTCACATCAAGTAACAGTAAACAGAATACATACTACATACTATAAATAGAAAATAATCACTATCAATTAACCAAGCATAAATATTAAACGAGACAGTACAACGTCACATAATTCGACTCACCGATGGTTACTTCTTTAAGACAAACAATCAGGGGTGTATTAAGGGGAGGGGGCTATTGGGCCATGGCCACCCCCTTTTGAAATTCCTGCGTACGCTACTGCAGACAATAATCCAATATTTCCAAATATAGAGCGGTAACTTCAAAATGGCTTAACAACTGTAGCCGGGTTCTAAGAAAGGGACCTCGGGAAGTAAGAATAGGAATTAACAAGTATAAATCCCACTAAAATAATAACTTAAATCAAACAACTGAGGCGAACAATAACTCTGGGAACAAAGATCCAAGGGAAACAAAACGGGAGCCACCAAGGACAAGTCTGAAAGTCTCGAGGAAGTACTGCAAAGATATCCGATTAAGGTGTGGATCTGAAAACAGTTTTCTGGTACAATTCGAATTCTAAATTAATTCTCACAAATCTAGAGTGATTTTCTGTCTCCTTCCTCGACAACTAACAATTTAGAGCAAACAATTTGAAATAGTTGCGCAACTGATAATTACATACAGCAAAGAGGCCATAGGCGTAGCCAGGATTTTTGATTTGGGGGGGCCCAAACCACAAATCACATGCAGTGACGTCATCAGAAACTTGGAAAGAGGAATTTTTTGGGGGCGGCAAGGATATCGTAGAAAGGAAGATCAGAAGCCGTGGCCTGGTGTTGGCACGTTACCAGGAACTCGATCAAGGTAGAGGTCTTAAACCAATAGTTAAATTGTGAAAATGTCGAAATCGGGAGATGTGTTCGAGTAAAGAAGTGTACTGTAATTCAAACGTATCACAGAAGGGGGTCTGGGGGCGAAGCCCCCAGCTGCTGGGCAATTTTTCGTAATTTTTTTGAAAAAAAAAACTATTTTAATATTATTGGATACATTTCTCACGTATTCAGAGCCATTTGAAAGTACTAGATTTTTAACATTTGAAAGGCAATAGAAAAAAATTAAGTTTTCCAGTCCTCCTCTTGCTTGCGATTCAAGTCCAAAACTCGTTTAAAATCTTGCATTTTGGTGTTAAATTTTGTAAGTGATTTGGCCCAGGTTGGGGGAAGTAAAGTACATTGCCTCCTGCAATATTTTACCAGTAAATAACAATCCGCTGGAATATTTTTCTTCGAGATTATCGTTTTGTCATGAAAACAACGAGTAATACGAGTACATATACGGCCAAGGGGCCCAGACCCATTCAATTCAAATTTTTTTTCTGTGAGCATTCGTCTTACTGTAGCTAATTTTTTTTCAAAAGTATTTTGTTGCATGAAAAGTGGTGAGGTGGAGGTGAATTATTATTGAAAAATGTACAATAGATAGTTACGCCTACAAACCATGTTATTTCCCAGGCCGGTTTTACATTGAGTAGTGTCCCTGGCACTTTGGGATTTTTGCAATATTTTTCTGCCAAATACAGGTGAAGACCAAAAAAAGTCTTATCTAAGCGCGGGGCTTCTGGCTATATGTTAAATAAGTCCCTGGTTATTGCATTGCGTTCACAAAAAGGTTAGATGAGGGCCTCAGTTAGCAACTTTTAGGATAAAACCCTTAATTTCACTCGGGTTATACGTTTAAATTGGTTGGTAAAATTTAAATTGAGGGGGCCCGGGCCCCCTGGATCAATATTATTGTTAATTACTGTTGTACGCGTTTATTTTTGTTCGCGAAGATGCTAAAAAAACTGAAACTGAAGGAACAATAGTATTTTTTGTGACATTTTTATCATTGCTAGCATTTCAATTGGGGGGGGGGCCGGGCTCCCTGGCCCCCCCTGGCTATGCCTATGAAAGAGGCGCAATAAATCCCCTGACCTGCAATGGTTATCTCGTGTTGATTTGCATTACTTAAAAAAAACTATATTGGAAATGTACGCTAAAATTTAAACGCAGCAAGCCAGAGTTTGAAACCAGCCAAGATTAGAAAAACAAACTGAAACGACGTGACATTCATTGTTATGAAAAACAAAACAAATAAAAAATAATTTCAAACTTTTGTTTTTCCGCTCTGATGAGTACTTTTCATACTTTGTCAAAAAAACATAAATTCTTTTTAAGTTGAAATGTTAATTTGAGTTCGAGTTTTTAAAAAAGTTTGTGTCTTTATCTTTGTCCTAAATATATCTGCAAAATTTTAGAGCAAGGTTTAGGTCTTCTACTGATGCATCGTCGATTTTTAAAACTCGAACTTTAAACTTGGAGGTCAAGATTCTTGTTAAAAACAGAGTGCAAGAAGCAAATTTTTAAATCAAACTTAAGTTCAGGTTATAATTTGAATTCTTTTATTCCTTGTAACGATTATGCTAGCGAACTCGTTCAGAAACTAAAATACGGAATTTCTCAAATCAAAATGATCAAGTTTAGGGTACTGGCAAGTTAACCAAATGTAGTATTTTTCATGCGTAAACCTTTACCGGCTTGACGTTGTATTTAACGATAAATGTCAAATTACACGTGCTGTAATTCGCTAAATAAATTAAAAAATGAACAGATAAACTTTACTTTCGGCCATTATTTGTCACCAGGACGATATGATTGACAATATCACACCAAGTTTTTTTATTTTTATGCGTCTGCTCTAACAAAAGTTCGAATTATTAAAAAAGTTAAAAGGTTTCTAACTAACTAAAATCAAGCCAGTGTGATACCAGATTTTAATTTGAACTTAGACCGCAGCGCTACCTAACTCAACGTGATTGTTAAATTCAAAGCGATGTACTGTACAATAATTTGAAAAAGCAGGACAAAATGGAAACTTTTTACCGAATTTAAATTTTTATGTTATGATAGTGATTAGTGGTTGATGTAATGCCATTAAAGTGTTCTTGAAGTCATGTCTTACGCACGTTTTGTTATACGACCAAAATTCCATTATAAAGTGACCAGAACGCAAGGAAAAAGTTAAATTTTGTTTGCTTTAATGCAATCTCTAAGCAACACACATTCACACATTGATTTATATTTTCGGAACGGGTAAAGTTTTTGCTTAAAATTATCGATTTAGTGTTTTAGGTAAAGGTCGAAAAAGTCAAAACTACTCGGTTAGTTTTCTGCAACAAAACAAACCGAAGCAGGTTATGCAGTTTAAACTTGATATATGACGCAACAACAGAAAATTGTGGGTATAAGTTGCGGCATAAGAGGTGAATGCAATATTTTGCCGGTTAGATCAATATTGGATACCGGTAGCAGGGCTGCAAACTCGAACTTGAACTCGAAAAAACTCAGTTGCTTTATCGAACACGAACTTCAACTCAACTCGAATAAAATAATTTTTCTGAACTCAAATTTGAACTTGAACTTGAACTCGATAAAATCTGATCGAGTTTGAGTTCATTAAAAAAAGGGGCACAGCACCCTAATTTTTTAATTCTTCTTTTAGAGCAAAGATATTCGGTTTGATGCTTTTAGAAGGAAACTTAAAAAACAGGCCTAGCCCTAGGCCGATCGGAATTTTAGCTTGTGTCATATACTGTAGGCCTACCTAATTGTTTTTTGTAATTATTAGAGTAAGTTAAGCCCGATATGAAAACGCTGTGGGCTAGTTTAGACTTTACAGCTTTTAAAAATCTACTGGTGGGCTATTTAGGTAATGTAGGCTGGTAGGCCTAGGAGCTAGGCTTTGTGGCAGGCGTATTGCAGATTGATAGTGAATGGTGATAAGCCTATTTCACCAAAAACTTTAAGGCAAAGAAAATAAAACAAAAATAAAGAACATTCATTAGCGCATTTGTAGCATCATCCGCTACAATCGATTAAGAAAAGTACCAAAAATAAGGAAATGTCTCTAATGTATGGATTTATAATTATACAGACCATTATAGCCATTTTGCTTTCCTGGTGTTATCGCTGCATCCACACAAGTGATACCTAGTGGTTGATTCAAAAATTATTCAAAAAAATTGGCAGGATTGCTTCAAATAGCGGAAAAAAGAAACGCCAATGTCTTTCGATACGGAAGTCGATGATTTCTGAAATTAATCAAAAAATAAAAAAAAAATACAATTTTGAATTTTTTTTATTTGGCAATAAATGAGTTAAAATTAGACCTCATTTCCGCTTCAAAGATTAATAAATTGTGGGTCAGAAATATTTTTTCTTGATCATGCCATGTAAATTGAGATTTTCGTTCACTGGTTGCCGTGGAGACTAGAGGTGGAGTCCTTGAGGACGTCCTTGGCCTCGAGGACACATTTTGAAGTCCTTGGCCTTGGCCTCGAAGTTCAAGTCCTTGGCCTTGACCTCAACTCCTCGAAAATTGCGCTGTCCTCGGCTTGAGGACAGCACTATTTTTTGAGTGTTAAAAGTTTGTGGAGCCCCTAAAAATTTTTTTGGAAAACGGTTTCCTCTGGAGATCGCCTGAAAAATTTTTCTGAAGACCCTTTTTTTTGGAGAGCTCTTGCGCTTGTGTCCTTGGTCTTTGGTCTTGGCCTCGAGCATTCCTGTCCTTGGTCTCGAGAGTGTCTGTCCTCGGTAGAGCTGTCCTTGGCCTTGGTCTCAGATTTTTTTTGTGTCCTTTGCCTTGGCCTCGAGCCTTGTGTCCTCGACTCCACCTCTGGTGGAGACCTAGAAAAACAGCACGTATGCAAAAAGAGAGCGATTATGTCCAAAAGCAGTGTTTTTGTCAGGCTGAACTCGAACTCAAAAACTCGATATTTTTTCCGAACTTGAACTCAAAAAAGTTTTTTGAGAATTGAAGTCAAATAAAAATAGACCAAGTTCGCAGCCCTGATGGCACGTCACGTAAAATGGTAAAATTGCGCAGATATCAGCTTAAAATGTCAAGCTCATAATAATTTGAAGCAAATCGCATATCAACCGATGCCATTAAATTCCTACTGATCTTCATACCCTGTTAGCCTATACGAGACAGTATGGCCTCTCTCTCGAAGGCCTCTTAACCTATACGAGGCCAGTCGGCTGCTCAAAACAACATTTTCTACTGTAATTTTCCGATGTTTTTTTGTTTTAGTCAAATAGTTTAATTGAAAAACCACTAAAATTTAGGCAAAGCCTGCAATAGCGCTAGCTAAACCAGAAATTGGCAAGCAAATACCGAGTTTTTTTGAGTTGTGCCAAATATCTGTACCCATGTGATTCAGTAGTTGTGACGTTACTTTTAGTAGTCAGTGACGTTCATTTTTTCATGAGGAGCTAGTTGTGCAAAACTTACGCAGGGAGCCGCACTCAAGCGTAACGGTACGTCGCTTTTGTTAGCTGAAAAGCTGCTGCTACGTAATTGCTATCCCCTCAGGCTAGCATCCCTGCCCCAACCCTAACTGTAATGCAAGGTTTTGAAGCAAAAAAAAAGATAGCTTTGTGCATTTCCTTCCCAGTTTCTGCATACTGCAGCACACATACACTACCCAACTGCGAATCGAACCCGGGTGAGGAGGGTTGGTAGCTGAGCATGATAACCACTACACTGCACAGCTTGCAACAATGTAGTGACAAAATGTATTTAAACCAAATGTATGAGAAAAAGGCAATGGCACGTGCGTGAGCGTTTGCATGACTTTTCAGTAGAAGCTAGTCATGCAAACGCTTCTGCACGAGCCATTGCGTTTTTCTCATACATTTGGTTTAAACAACATTTTGTCACTGCATTGTTACAAGCTGCGCAGTGCAGTGGTTATCATGCTCAGCTACCAACCCTCCGCACCCGAGTTCGATTCGCAGTTGGGTAGTGAATGTGTGCTGCAGTATGCAGGAACTGGGAAGGAAATGCACGAAACTATCTTTTTTTGCTTCAAAACCTGGCATTACAGTTAGGGTTGGGGCAGGGATGCCAGCCTGAGGGGATAGCAATTACGTAGCAGCAGCTTTTTGGCTTACGAAAGCGACGTACCGTTACGCTTGAGTGCGGCTCCCTGCATAAGTTTTGCACGACTAGCTCCACGTCATTTTTCGCGCCGAATAGATCAAGTGAAGTTTCAAATGATGTTACGGAGAGTAATAATTTTTTTGTCAAAGGCATACAAACTTTCATAGTTTTGAATAGTTCACTTTTTACCAAGTTCAAACGTCGTTCTGCTCCTGCTAGTTTTGAATACTTTCATAGTTTTGAATAGTTCACTTTTTACCAAGTTCAAACGTCGTTCTGCTCCTGCTTGAGAACAACATTCCAGTCTCAACATGAAAAACATATATTTAAGAACACGAGCTAGCACAACGCATAGTAAGTAATCAGCGAAGTTTTTCAATATTGCCTTAATTTTTGTTGGCTTGTCAAACAGTAATCTCAACTCATGATTGCACTTTATTCTCCAATAAAGTTAACGATAACGAATTTTTTATTGCAGGAAAAGCAGCCAACAGGTAAAATAGCAACTTAATGCGTACAAAATGTTTGAAGCTATTTCCTTATGAGAGGCTGCTAAAGACCAGAAAATGCCATTCTGAAAAAACTGGCAAGATCGTCGAGACTGCAGCCTCTCATAATTAAACTAACACAACATAATTAATTTCAATTTAACACTGTTGTAGATAACATAGATTCCTACAATTGTTTCTAAAAAAAAATGACAAAAAAAACAACCACTCAAAACAGAAAATAAGTCTTGCGGTATAGGCTAACGGTACTGTAAATTTCAACAAAGGCAATTTTTTTGGCATAGTTATTAAAAAATTGAGGTAATAAAGCTGAGATGTAAAACAGGTATTGTTTATCTTCAAATGTTTCAAGTACCGCAATTTTGATTTTATTGGAGAACGCGCCTAATTCTTTATTGGTGTAGTTCAGTAATCAAGTTGAGAGTTTGTTCCACAATTTGGTTCAATTGATCTTTGAGTAAGTTTTTTGTTGCCTTTGGAAAAATAGTAATTTCCTTTTTTTGAATTTCTATTATTTCGAAGTTATAAAAGTTTGATGCGGATGTAAAATAGGTTAGAAAAGGTGTTGGCAGCGTTTTATTTTTGAATTTACACATAAATTTCAGTGTTTCAAGATTGTATAATTATATCTTCAAGTTTTGATATGTTCAACTTGCTATACAACGAAGAGAGTTAGACTTTTTGTTTATAGGTTTTGGACAAGATACGAATAAGTCGATTTTGCTGAACTTGAGCTTTAGTGATATAAGTCGCTAGTGCTTTTCCCCAGCTTGTAATGCCATACTGTAGAGGGAGGTATGCAATACTGTAATAAACTTGCTTTAAAAGTTTCGGAGTCAAATAGTGTTGCAGTCTATACATGATTCCTTCGGCTATGCTTAGCTTTTTGGAGGCACGTTGCAAATGCTCATCCCAGTCCAAATTTTTGTCAAGAATTACCCCCAATGTCTCTGGAAACAATTTCTGACCATCGATGTCTAGAACAAAATCATGCTGTTGGGGTTGGCTTTTGTTTGAGTACAACATGCAATGCGTCTTGGCAAAGTCAAAAGTTCAAAGAAAGTTTATTATTAGCTACCCATGATTTCATATTTTTCAATTCTGTTTCAGTTTTTGCTTTAAAAGCATGTTTCGATTTTTCTTGTCATATTAGCACTACGTCATCTGCGTACAAAACCATTTTTGAGTCGGCGCAAGTTGATGACTCATTTACATACACAAAAAATAAAGATGGGCCTAGAATACTTCCTTGAGGGATACCGCAGGTGACTGGAATCATAGATGAGCAATAATTGTCCTTAGCAGAGAGACACTGCATTCCGTTGCTTAAGTACAATCGCAAAAGTTGAAGGGGTTGGCCTATCACTCCATAATGCTCTAATTTATCTTACAAAATTTTGTGATTAACTGACTCAAAATCTTTCCTCATGTCAATAAATGTACTACTCACAACATTGCTTTTGTCTCTACCAACTAGTGTAGCTTCAATGTAATCAAGGATAGCAAGGTTAGTGGGATATTTTTTTCTGAACCCAAATTGATAATTTGAAAATAAATTAAATTTTTCTCAGCATGCAGTTAGTCGTTTATTGTGTCGAGTCTCAAATACTTTATTAATAGGTGATTGGATTGATATGGGTCGGTAATTACCAACTTCAGTTTTATTGCCGCTTTTGTATAAAGGAACTACTTTTGCAATTTTTAGTTGATCTGAGTAATATCTTTTTTCAATACAGGAACTGAAAGATCTTCTAAGATAACTAGCTATGATTAATTTTTGCTTATTTGATTAATTCAACCGGTACGTCTATATATCCCACGCTTTTGTGGCAATTTAAACGATTTATTGCTTCAATTATTTCATATTCATCTGAAAGATTTAGTATGATTGAGTTGCACTGACGTTTTTTCAGATGGTAATAATAGCCTTCTTTTTTAACCGAAGCCGGAGGGTCGATTTTATTACCAATATTTGCAAAACAGTGATTAATAGCGTTGCATATTTTGTTTGGGTCAAGCTGAAAATTTGTGAAAATTTAACAACAGCCAGCCTCAACCCAAAATTTACTGGTTCTTGTAAAAAAAAATGTTCTTTTAGTTCTTTAATTGGCTCTCCTTTTGCACTTACGCGGTTGGGCAGATTACTTCCTCCCTGATCTTGATGATTTTGAAGTTTATGATTTCCTTTAGAGATCAAATTTACTGTTCCGTGGTCGAGTGAAAAGAGTTTTTGCTGCTAAAACCGTGAACTCGGGTTTGATTACCGGTCGGGTCAAACCAAAGGTTATAAGCATAAGTATTCACAGCTTCCCTGCTTGACGTTTAGCAATTAAAGGGACAGTGTGAAACCTCCATCGTGTTTGGGTAGACAGGTGGGCAGGTAGCAGCTTGACTCGAAGACCAAAAGGTCCCTTCACTGTCTCCAAGTCGAGCCAACTAGGTGGATAAAGATGTAATTACAATTCCCTGCATAATTCCCTATCTCCTGTTTAGTTGACTATCAGCGCTTCATAGATTTACAAACACAGAGTTTTTATCGTCGTTATCTTCCATTGTTTTCCTTGCCCAGTCACGAGGCTAAAAGTTGTTGCTGAGAGACGAAAGTTACATAAAAAAATAAAGGTTGTTGTTTATCAACTTTTTCTTTTGCAGTTATGAATTACGGGTTCGTTACTTACCGAAGACGATGAAAAAGTTTTTTGAAAAAGACAGTAGCTCCTTTTTTTATTATTACAGCCAGGTAAAAGCCGCTGTTTCATTGCTACTGCTTCTTGTTATATTGTTGTTACAGCAGTTTAATTAAAAATTCTCTATCGAGTTTAACACAATTTCGATTTCCTTAACACAAAACATTGCGGCTGCAGCAACACAGCTCCTTTCGAAGAATGTCTAGGCGGTAGCGAGCCGTTGACGACACTGTGTCCGATTTGACCGGCACGAGATTTGAACCTCAGACCTCCCGCTCCAGAGACGAATGCGCGTTACCGCTCGATCAACTGATCGGTAAATTTCCAATTTTCATTTACTGAAACTTAAATTTCCTTTAATAAAAAATCAAAAAATGAATCACCCCCCCCCCCCATGAGTTACACCACATGTCTGTCAAGATAGCTTACCATATTCATTTTTTGACTACTTTTCAAGAAATTTATCCCTTACCAAATGGCAGGGTTGAAGGGCCCGTCAATCTTGAGAAATTGCGTTTGCTTATATTTGACAAATTTACCATTGAGCTTGTCGTTTCTCTGTTTCTGTTTTCGGTTCTTGTTTCCATCTCCTTTTTTCTCATATTTTTTTTTGTTTTTGTTTCAAAAAGAAAGCAAAAACGGTACCAGAAAGGATGAACGATTGTTATCACTCATACCTTATGGTTTCTTTCAAGTCAACATTTTGCAATATCTTTTGCAAGCAGACCATCAGAAAACATGATACATTATTTAATCTAAAATTAATTATTGTCAAATTATCATCGTCTTGATCAATTGACGTATAACAATTTTCGTTAACTTCGTGGTTTCGGACGCATATTTTCGAAGTGTACGCTTTCTTTTAGTACTTCGATTTACTTTCTCTCAGACTGGCATTTCCGCCCGAACGCTGACTTAAATGCAGAGTTCTGAAAAAAAAAGATGAATAAACGCAGCGCGAGATTTGTCAGGCACGCACCTTAACGAACCACTAGGCGTCAGAGACGACGCTGCAGCATTGTCCACATGTCGTATTTAACTCAAAATAAGGAGAAAAAGGCGATAGAAAAAGGCGATAAATATATGGGTACACTTTTTGAAAATGCTACCAGTACAGGCTATACCCATTTCAACATTACTTTGGCATCGTGCCTTGCGATACTGTTTATGTTGATCTACTTTGTGTTTATGCTGTTGTCCTTTAAGGCACTGAATCAGCTTAACCCAAAAAAGAACAAACTTGATATTGTCAAATATTTACCTCCAAGACATTTTGTCTTAGGAACCTTTATGTTGTAAATTTCTTTCACTTAATAGTATGATTAACTTATATGGGTCTTAAAATAAATCATCGGTAAAGAAAAACATGACAAATTGAAGCAATAACTTCGATTTTGTCACTGAAACAAAATAACCTCAACGTCTTTCATGCGGTTTTCAACAAAGCGAAATATCAAAACACTGTGCTATTATTTAGGTTTATTCCGAGTATCTAAGCGTTGTTGCCGAGAAAATTGACCATGAAACCGCAATCAAGCTGGGAGTTTTAGAAATACGACGTCAATTTAAGAACACAAAGCCGAATGTTTTCGAAAAGAAATCAAATTTCGAGCTCTTGGAGTAAGTTGCCAAACTTGTGCAAAATTAAAGTATTGTTTTTCATTTACGTGTCGTTTTTACGACGACCCTGACCGCATTTCTGGCTTCAACTCGCACCCTAGTCACGTTGTTGCGTCATATGAATTAGACGCTTTACGATGATTATCTCTGCTTAGTGGCTTCGAACAGGCAGCAAATTCAGTGGACAAGAATTCGAAGAAATCTACAGAATCATTGGATCACTGGAAACTCCGAAGCAGGTGCGGATTCTTCCGAACACGAAGTAGTTACTGCAACAAAAAGTGTGTAGATCGTCCGACAGTGAACGTTTGATGCTGTCTGGCGAGAGGAGAAAAAACATGAACAATAAACTGAAAAGAACAACAAACTGAACACACGCCATTCCGACAAAACAAATTCGACGTTTATTGTTGAAAATGGGGATCATTAACTTGTTAATGTTGCATTTCATTGTATAGTGCTGTAAGCTTCGGTCGATGAAACCTATCATCTATGGTATTTTTCGCCCATTGAGTTTACTGGTCTCAATTGTATTTTCGAATTGTCGTCCCTCTTTCTAATTTTAGCTTGCAATCGCAAATCTTGAACGCAAGAAAAATATTGTTCTCTTATAAACCGTATTGCCGAATCTGAAATTACTGGCTGTTCCAATGCACCTCCGTTTCCCGGAAACGATTAGGAAACACATAAATATTCAATTTGAAAAATTAATGTGTTTTTTAAAAATTCGATATCAAAGCAATAATTTTATTTTTACTGCAACATTAGCGTTTATAAATCGATTTTCATTTTGAAAAGATTACTTCAATAAAAATTGATCAGGAATTTGCGTAGCAGCAGAAAATTCGCTTTTTACGGGAAAATTTGTCTGATTCGTCAACTTGCTTAACCAAATTGTCATATTTTTGCTGCTCACGACAAGAATATTATGTTTAGTGTATATTCCAGCTCGCTTAACTCGTCATAGTAGAATTTGTCAAATTACGCGCAATTAGCAGGCCCAGCGCCAGAGTAGCGTGACTGGGGGGTGGGCAGAAAAAATATTTGTTGGGGCACAGATCAATTTTACCCTCATCTTCGGGAGGAAAGACCAAAAAAAGGTCGTTATCCTGGCCGTTTACCTAAGTCTCGCTCGGGAGGCACGTTCACAGCCTGGCGAGGTGCGGCGAAATCTAATGATGCAGATCTCTGCTCTTGCCCACAAATTCAGGTGTGAAGGCCCAAAAAAGGTCCTTGGCGCAAAATCTTGGGCTTCGTCTTAGCTTTTACTTGTGTTTTTCGTCCTGGAACGAGACTTTACTCACGCTTGGGGGGCAAAAGCAGTATTTTGGGAGGAACCAAAATGCACTCCAGTGACACCGGGCCTGTTACTTTCTTTTAGGGTACAATCCTCGCTTGGAGGCACACTTCTCGCTTGGGGGGCACAAACAGTGATTTGGGGGCACGGTCCGAAAATGCCCCACGTGGCGCTGGTCCTGCCAACTACATTTTTGCAACCCATAAAGCAGCATTTTGTTTGCTTATTTTGTCGTTTTTCACATCAATTGATCTATATTGTTGGGGTAATTATTTTCGTCAATTTGTAAACCAGGTGTATAAAATCCCAAACAAATAATAATGAACAAATAAAATGTAAATCGTAAACAAAGTGTGAAAATGTTACGAGAAAAACAACATGCGCAAAGCAATGTTGAAGTAATGGAAGCTGCAATACTGCGTTTTCAGTAAATATCATAACGAAGTGCCCTATTCTGGTATAATTTTGACCAGTTTGGTTCCATAGCTTCATGTCTAAACATTAAATACTTTTTACAGAAAGGACGTCGGGCTTCGAAAATTCTTCTCGGAATCTTTGATTGAAACATTAAAGAGAGATAAGAAGGATATTCGGAAGTTGGTCGGTAAAGAGTTCAAATCCATTGGGAACCTCTCTGAAGAAGAATGTGTGTTTCAATTCTTTGAAATTCTCAAGAAGGTCACGAGATTTGACGAAGAAATTTATCGGTGCTCTCTAGGGGTAAGTACTTCGAAAAGAGTACAAGCTAAGGAAAGAATAAAAACGGCAGAGTCATTTTAAAGGGAAATTAGTTTTTTGATCAGTTTTGTTTCGTTACTTACGTTTGTTTATCATGTCAACTTTAACCACTACTTTCCAATTAAAAATAACACGCTTGAATATTTTTGAAGAAACTATAATGAACCATATTTATCGCTGCGTGTTGCAGTAAGAGAAATTGTTTTGCTACTTTCTGTTTCTAAAGTCCCATTAAACTAAAACAGTTCGACAAGCTATATAGTATAGTTTAACCTCAGCAATATATCCTACTTTTCGCAGTTGGAAAGCCCCAAAATTTCTGAAAAGAAGTGGTAAAATCAATGAAGAAATCTAAATTTACGGGCAATCATATTAAATTACATTGGCGTTGACTCCATCCTTCTTGATCAACCTATTCCAGAGATATTCTACTTCAAACGCAATGTCGGGACCTCTATAATCATAATTTTTATTGGCAACCTTACGTTGATAACATCTGCGTCGCCATCTTAGTTCTATTCTATAAAACAACGGCGCAATTAGGTTAAGCCACAGAGACCTTTTCACTAATATATACTGTAAGTTAATAAGTCTCTGTGCGCTTGGCTACCGCATTGAAACTTTGAAGTTGCTAAAAAATATATAATTAAGAAGGCCCTACGTGGTGTTTGAGGTAGAATATCTCTGGAACGGCTTGGTCAAAAAGGATGAGGTCAACGTCAATCGAATTTAATACGATTGCCCTAAGTTTAAATACACCCGTTGATTTTGCTTTCAGTCCTCTTTTAAAGCATTTTTTTAATTTCAAGTTTTACCAAAGTAACAAAAAACAGATGTTTGAGATTGTTTTGATAGAACGGTTTTTGTCAGTGAAGATTCAGCTATTTACACGTTGTTCACTTTGAAACTTGAACTTTTTGTGACCGTTTTTGTCTGGTTATGCTATTTTGCTATTATACTGGGAAAGTTTCCAGCTGATCTTTTAGAGTAGGTAATGTCAATGCGTCATTTTGAAAAAAAATCACCTGTACTATTTAGCAGAGGTGTGGATTTAAAAAAAAGAGTGTTTTTCCATCCAAAAAAATTATTGCGAAACAAAAAAGTCAACCATAAAAAAAAAAAAAAAAAAGGTCAACATAAGGCATTGCTAATAAAATTGCATTTTATTAGCATGATAGAAAATTTCGACTAAGAAAATTGAGCGGAAAATTTGTTGGGGCTATTTTACTATAATCGCTTCTGGAACGGGAGATAACGGAGGTTATTACGCCCTAGCAACACAGCTATTTTCGACGAAATGTCGCCCCGGTGACGAGCAAATGTCACAGCGGTGTTTAGCCGTCGGCAACACTGTGTCCGACTAGACCAACCAGAGATTCGAACCTCAGATCTTCCGCTCCAAAGACGAACAAAGAAACGGGAAATATGGCCATCGATTTCGGGTTGGTCTACTCAAATTTCGCGTTACCATCGCTCGTCATCACGCGGAATCTGGAGTCGCTCGAACTCAAACTCATCAGCGTAAAGGTTCGATACTCTGCCGTTGCAAGCTCTGCAAGTGCGAGTAAATACCTGTGTAAAAAATCGCTTTGTGTTCTTTTTGAATTTACGTTCGTCCTGTTTTCATTGAAAAGAAAAGTTAGCCTCAGCATATACTGTAGATTTGTACCTTTTTTTTGTCACATCGTTTTGTTATCTCTGACAAAGCTGCTTGCAAGGTTTTGAAGCAACGACTACGATGTCTTCAGTTCGTCAAAATACAATACAGAAAAAAAACATAGATTGTTGAAGCTTAGTTGACAAAATTTTATGTCCCCGTTAACTCGTTCACACTTCGACGTAACCCAAAGTGAATAATGAAGATTTGATTATTTTTGATTGATCAAGTATAATTTACAAACCGTGTGTTCACCAATGGGATACACTTGCCATCTTCAACCTGAATTCGAAAGCGAAAAACATGTATTGTACCCTCTCAATCAGTGCGCGCATTTCACAATCCGCAGTTGGAATACACTCGCTGGGAAAAAACGCCTGAAACATTAGAGCTGTAATCTGAATCAAAAGGGAGTCGGAGGAAACAGTTGTGCGAATTTGTGGGTCCATAAGAACTTACCTCCGCAAATTGACCGCGAACAAACTTATCTCCAACATCATAGGGTTAGGGTAAGTTTGTTCGCGGTCAGTGTGCAGCAAAAGATTGACTTAGTTCTAATAAATGCAACCTAGAGTTTCCAGTAGACAGCCATTTTTTTCTGAACCTATTTTTAAAATAGTGGAAATAATTTTAATGAACTAACTTTTGTAATTCCAGTCTGGATGGACGTTTACTGTCGAGATCGTAATTGGTCCAGAAGTGGGCGTGGCTTATTGGACAGACAGCGCTTCGCAACCAACAATGCTTGCCGAATTCGAACAGGTTAGAACATTTCGTAATTGTCTCAGTAAGTTTTATTGCAGTTGTATATTGTAATTACATTGTATTCACCAAGTTGCCTTGGTCAGGGGACAGCAAAGGAACCTTTTGGTTTTCGAGTCAAGCTGCCACCTGTCTACTACGCACTGTAGGAGCTTCACGCGGTCTCTTTTATTGCTGAACGTCAAGCAGGAATGCTGTGAATACCAATGTTTATGGTCTTTGGTTTGACCCAACCGACAATCAAATCCAGGTCTACCATTTTAGATCACCACGTTTTTCATAGACTATAACGTGGAAGATGCCTCGACTGCCCTGAGCATTAACCAAGATAATGTCTATTCGTTCGATGATCGCATGCCTTTCCGCCCGTCCAGCGGTTGTTTGGTGCAGTAGTTGATTAAAAAAAATCATTTAAGTCGATTATCTACAATTTAAGTTGAAATGCATTGCTAGTTAGCAATGTATTTCAACTTAAATTGTAGATAATCTACTTGGTTTGATTCTCACAGAAGGATCGTGGAATGCAGCACCAAACACATTGATTGGCTTAGGGCAGCTTTGTTTCTTTTTTTCATCTTGGCTATCTGGTCGAGACCTTCGGGTCTGGCCCTACTGCTGAGTCTCTGTGGAGTTTCTTGCGCCTCTATATCTCAAAAACTGGGTAGCATCACTACTACGTTAGGTTACCAGAGCTGAAGAGTTTGGTCAAGCGGTAACATGTTTGCTTCTGAAGCGGGAAGTCTGTGGTTCAAATCTTGGGCCGGACAACTCGAACACAGTATTACCAACTGCTCGCCATCGCTACGACATTTGTTCGAAAGGAGCTGTGTTGCCGAGGAGCAATCGCACGGAGATAGGCCTTGCAAACTCGTCACACGCTTCGATGCAATACAGAGAGAATAATGAGAGATTTCACTGGATTTGATTAGAGTGGAGAAGCGAAATACTTCCGAGGTTAAGATATCTATTAACACTGAAGTTAGTTGGAGTTGATATTTTTCATCGTGGGTGCTGCTATGTGAAAAAGAGATTGGAACAATATGACACTTAATTTTTTCATAGATCATATCCATTACAACTGAAACATCAATCGACCCAAACAAATCCGGAATTTTGCAACTGAAAATTCAAGGAATACTTGAGGTAATGGCAGAGTTTTGCACAAATTAGGTTTACTTACTCACTTTTGCCAGCTAGTGAATACCATATACGCTGAAAAACCAGCCTCAATGATATTAAAATCTAAGTTTTAGACGGATAATCCCAAACGGGTTGCCCTCAGTTATCTATAACAAACAAAATCCTAGTTTACTAATATCGGCACTGCAAACTATAAAATTAGCGGAAACGAGGACTGCTTATAACTGGATTATTGTACAAATTTAATACTGCCAACTGGAACTATAAAGCACTTTAACTGATAACTGGCAAATACAAGAGCATCAAATTTACGTCGCACAAAGAAAAACTACTCTACAAAACATTTCCACTACTTGGCGCTAGACAAAACGATTTTAGCAATGTTGATCGTACCACCAACTTCGATGCCGGTACCCGTTTCCTTTCAAAATATTTAATTTGTGAACTGGCAATTTTATAGCATCAGTGAAATTACATAATTATTATGTCTTCAGACCATATGACACTAGTAATTCAGATATTTATTAGAGCCAGTTGATCTATGAACTCAAAGCCAAAATTAACATAAGCACAACCATATTTTTTGTAATGTAGTTTCTTTGTTAATTTTTTTGTACACCGTAGCACTTCTTTGACTTTTATAACTGCTCGGTCTACTGCTGCACTTTTCTGACTCGCGGTACTGCGCTTTTGTTCACACTTGTCATCTTTGCGCTTTGCCGTCCGTTTTGCGCTTTTGTTTTGAGTTAAAGTTGTTGCAGTTTTTTCGCCCGGTTTTTGCTTGTAATTTCAATTACCTAATTTTTTTCAGATATACTAACAATCCTTTTTGAGACCTAAATCGATTTTACCATTAGTTTTTAATATATTGGTTTTAAAATATTCGACTTATTTTGTGAAAGCGATAACTGTACCAATGTTCCACCTTGTATAAAGTTTATAAAACTAAAAATAATTCGATTATAAATTTAAAATTCAGATTTTTTGACTTTCTTAATTTCACTTTGTTTGCTTGAAAAATTTTGCAACTTGCGCTCTTTTGTTGCCCGTTTCACTGGATAAAAATTAGCAAGTGATGATATTTCACCGAAAAGTTTCGAGTAACATGAAGGATTCATTCGCGCATTTTTTATCAATTGTTTTAAAGGTCTAGATTAGGGTTTGCTGAGTTTAGAGTTTGGTCTAGGTTAGATTCGAGCCAGAATTAATTCAAAACTGGAAAGAAACTTCCGATGAAATAAACCCTTTCTAAAAATTATGTTTCTACTTGCTCCTGATGAACTCGGAATTACGTTTTTTTCTGCTTGCGTAATTTGTCAGGTCATCATCAAATTTTTGACAATTTTTAAAAACTCTGCTGTAAATCCATAAGAACGAAGTAAACCTTTGCTGTAAATCCTTGTTTTTATATTTAACATGTTAGATTTGTTCTCTGCTGTAATTGATCAATTCCAAAATAGCTAAGGAACCAGCCCCAATAAAATTATTAAAAAACTGGTTTTATTTTTTTAGCAATAAAATCAATTTTGTCCCAAACGGGTCATCATTAGTTATATTATTCAAACAGATTATTTTTCAAATCTTATTTTATTCAAATAGATTCTATTTGAATCAGATAACTGATAATGACCGCTCCAAGCGGTCAAAATTGATTCTTCTGTGCTGTTAATTCAGTTTTTCTTTGATATTATTTTTCAGCCTCTGACTATCACAACGAAATCAATTTATGTTGCCGACAACATGGCGGACCTCATCGACGGATATTGCAGACTTGTGAAAAGTACCGACCAGAGTTTCATTATCAGACAGGTAATGCTATAGTTTTTTTAAGTTACCAGTAGAAATACAACTTTACTACTGCGCAGTTGGATCTCCGCGCGAAAGCTCAGGGCATATTTTGGTTCTACAGTATCATTTCTTGTGGAGTTAAAGAAGAAGTAAATGCATTTTCTGACAAACTATCTAGTAATGATATACCAGCTACTCGACACTACTCAACTATGATTTGTTTTCACATGAACAATTTTGAACAATTTTGTACCAAAATTTACGTAGGTGCATCATTGCTTCTTTGCAACATTACTCTTCTAAGCAGTTGCTGACATCCTTAGCCATGAATAAGTAAGTATTGTGCAAAATAGTTCATCAATAAGTACCTACGGAAAGAGAATAAAATTTGAACCACTGCACAGCTCATGATAATCCTATTTGCCTAGCATAGACATTCCCGAATAGAAAATATTTTTAAGGATTTTTGATGCTACGCATTTCCTTTTTTTACGAGCTGCTGCTTTGTATTACTATTGACACTATTTGTTTGATTCTGATTGATTTGTAGAAGAAACGAGAATTGCCTCCTCCTCCTCCCACTGTTAGTGACGACCCAAAAACAAAAACTCTTGGAACTTTAGGCCCTGATTCAGTCATTTCAAGCGTTGGCGAGGAAGGATACGGCACGTTTGATTCAGGAGAAGGTCAGTGTTAAATTATGGTGTTATGGTACAGTTTGCTGCATAAAAGTTTTTCACACAAGTACATAGCGCATTACGACAAGCCATAGATAGTCATACACTAGCGGTGTCGTGATTTCAATTGTTGGAATAATTGTTCAATACTGAAACACAAGCGCCACCTTGTGTGCAAAAGTCATTGCAACGTTGTTAAATTTTTGCAAATGCTGTTGTTCCAACCGCTTAATGGCGCTTTTGCTTTTGTCAAATGCATTTTGATAAAGTTTGCGAGAGAATCGGATGACACAGCCGAAAAGAATCGGACACAAACTCGCAAGAGCGAAGGTTCGGTTCCCTGCTGTTGCACAAGCAATTAGTGCGTTTAAACACCTGTGTTACAAAAATTGTCTTTTGCTCTCTCTGAATTTAGGTAAAAAAGTTTGTGAGTGCGCTTGTGTGGTGTTTCTTGTGCGCCAAAAATACAAATTAAAAGAAAGCAGTCGCAGGTGGCGTTTTCAGTGCAGAAGCAAGAAATTGACAAACTTTCTGCTTTAAGTTCGATTTTCATTTTTGTTGCTGGTTCTCTAAAGAAATACTGAGACCAATGTTATTCTAGCTGTCTTAAATTCTCTAAAAGTGGCAATTGATAGCTATTAATGCACGCAAACATTTTCTGTATGTTTGTCTGCTTACCAACATGCGTGAATAGTTGTCACTGTGAATAAGCATCTCAAGTTTTTAACAACAAAGCATGCATTACTTCCTTCAACGAAAATTGTTTATTTAAAAATATCAATCTATAACCACATCCTCTGTTTATAACTTATCTAGATCAATATTTTGCCTCATTCAAGCAATTGGTCTCTAGGCTGCTATATTTTATAGGTAGGATATCATGTCAGGCATGCGGTGCAACTCATGAAGCGTTTCATTTATTTTTTGACTTCTTTGAGAAATTTATCCATTTACCAACAGGCAGGGTTGAAGGTCCTGTCAATTTAAAAATATTGTTGTTTCTTAGTTGGTATTTGTTGTTTCTCATTGCTCTGAGTCTATCTGGCAGATAAAGTTTGCATTTGCTACTAAACTTGCGTGAATGCTATTTTACCTTCGGTAGTTTCGGTATTTTACCTTCAACGTTGTCAAGGATTGCACTAAAGCGGTGTTTCTCAACCTTTTGTGGTTCATGACCCCTATTAAGAGTTCTATACAGCCAGCGACCCCCTTTCTGCTCTACTTTTTGCGCGAATAAAAATCACCCCAAAAAACACTTTAAAGTTATTTAATTTTAAAGCTGCTCAGTTTTACATCTGTTAGTGCAACCGTTGACTTTGCAACGGCAAAGCCCATTTAGGAAATCGTGGTTTAGCATTCGATAAAGCCAATCTCATATCATCTTCAACTTTCCTGTGATTTCGTGCTTTCGTTTTGATATGTACTAGAGCTGAAAAGCCGCTCTCGCAGAGGTACAGTTGGTTGTGCCAAATGGAAGTAATATTCGAAAAGCTAGTTCGGATACTTGTGGGTAGGATTCGCGCATAGCACACCAGAACTGAGAGATTGCTATTTTCTGAAAAACATCACATACGGACGATTCATTTTGAAGATCATAAAATTGGTATTGTAATTTATCTGAAATATCACCTACATCCAAAATAGTCGAGAAGGGATTTCGTACTAATTTCTTGTTCTTTAAGCTTAGAAAAATATCGTTTGAACTCAGTTTCAAGAGATTGAAGGTGTTGTGTAATCGGTGTCTTCAAATGTTCATCGAGTTATTCATCTTCTTTAATAGCACTGGAAAAAGTTTCAAACATGGCAATATTTCCTTGTATCTCTTGGCAATTTGGCTTTCCAACTAAGCTGCACATGGCACTGTAATATTTGCAATAGTGGGCCTACAATCGATTGACAACTTGCTACGACATAGCTGAAGAGCGATCGCAGCAAAGATTTTTAAATTTTCAGAATGCTTTGCGGTTAAAGAAATATTTTATAAACAACTTCACGACCCCCCTATAAAGACTTTCGCAACCTCGTTGGGGGTCGCGACCCCCTGGTTGAAAAACGCTGCAGTAAAGGTATCAATGATGCATCTGCAACATTACATCTCTTTTTCTGCTTAGTCAGTGCACAACGTTATTGATATCACTATACACCTGATGATTTCTACCATGTAATAAGAGATACTTCAGTAATGAGCCACAGTAATTTTTATAAGAATGTTTGAGAAAACAAAAGACATTAATCAAGACAAGCAAAATGTTCTAGCGTTGTTAATGCTCAAAAATGTTACATTGGCAGTACGTCATACGTTTTGTCTAACGTCTCGCGTATCAAATGATGCGATTTTGGAACTAATCCAAGCGGTAGAAAATTGAGTTTTTGGAGTGCCTACTTATGCGTCTCAAACTGTGACTGCATTTGTTCGTTTTAGAAAGCTGCTTTTAGGAGAAACACCCTCCACCTGATCGTACAATCTGTATTAGAATAAGCAACTTTCTGCGACTCCATTGCAATGTAGCTTTTGATGTTGAACTTTGTCATTTACTTTCATATAAAAATTCAAACAGCAATTATTCTCAATTATTTCTTTTTTTCGAGTTTTATTCCGAATTGCTTTTTTACAACAACAATCTCATAAGAACACGCGGCTCGTTTTTGCTCAGTTTTTGCTCAACGATAGAATTTTAGTAATTTTCCAGCATTTTTTAGCAAAATTGCAAGGATTCCAAGATTATAAGAGTGCTGTTGCGCAGTGCTGTTGGCAACTGTGAATTTTTTTGGCTGTCGTTCAAGTTGAGAACAGTTCGCTCGGTTGCTTTTGCAATTTTACGATGCTACAAAAACTGCAAAAAGATTTTAGTTAAAGGGGGGTAAAGCATCTAGCTGGGATTATATGCAAAAGATAAAAAATAATCTGAAACAGATCTTCAACAAATTTCACCAGCTTAGGACTTATTGTTTCTGAGATATTTTATTTCAAAATGAGGAGATCTCTCCTACAGTGTTGCCAGTTAAAATTTTATTTTTCCTTAAATGATCTTTATTGTTTAAGTTATCTTTCGTATTGGTTTGAAAGTTCCTGAATGCAAGGCGTCAGCATTCATTAGTGTTACAGTACAATAGAAATACATTCACAATTTAAATAGGATGCATTCCAATTCCTAAAAAATTAGATCTTAAATGGCAACACTCTTGGGGAGATCTCCTGACTTCGAAATGAAATATCTCAAAAACGATAAATCGTAGAAAGCTGAAATTTAGTGAAGAAATGTGTTAGGTAATTCTTTATCTTTTGCACATAATCCCAGCTGGATGCTCATCCACTTTAAGCTGACAGAGCATTCGAAATTAAACAGTTGCACTGTATTGACATCGATGTTCTCATAATCCAAGAACAAATTAAGAGCTAATCGGGCTGAAAATTGATAAAAAATTATGAACAGCCAGCCTGAACTCAAAATTTACAGATTCTTGTAAAAAAGTTTGTGTATTAGGAGTTGTGTTGTCGTAGGGACGTTTGAATGTTCTAAATAGGCTAATTTTTTCCTTAGGCCCTTTTTTGCAAAGTTTTTCTTGATTGCATCGTCACAACATCTAAATATTTTTGTTTTTTATGTTTCTTCATTTTTTTACTTTAATATGACCATTACTATTTTTTTATTCAAAAATATTGATCAAGATGGGGCCGCATTAGAGGTGAAAAAAAGTCTCTTCTACCTCTCCAATCTTCATTGAATACTGTTCATTGCGAAGGAAAAATTGTCTAGCCTCAAAGTTAATTAATTGTTAAGTAGTAGTTATTTATTGGGTTTTAGTTTATTTTGCAAGTCAGCTGTAGGAGATATTCAGCAGAGAAAAACAACGATACAGCGAAACAAGTATTTTATGAAGCAGAATTCATATTCAATGAAAAGATAATTTTTCCTTTTTAACGATCCAAAAACTCATTAAATTGAACGTGTTGTACAAGAAGGTGATCCATCATTTGCTATCTAGAACGAAAGATTTCAGATAAAGACGTATTATTGGCCCATCACGTTCCGGATGCTTCAGGAAGGCGCAATTGCTTTGGCTACGCTCTCATTAGTAACTTAAAATAAAGGTGCACTGTATGGTATAAGCTAAAGTGATATTTTTTCAAGATTCTTCTGCTCAAACAGTTTTTAATTGATCTTTCTTTATCCGACTTCTATAATGAATTCAGTTTAGGTTTTGTACAATATTTTATTAATTTTAAATATTTCTGAGCAAAGTAGTAGAGCATATTCAAATGCTAATGAGAACAGGTCCAGCGAAGAAAAGAGTTGAATTAATCGTCGAGCGATATTCCAAGTCACACTAGCCAGTCAGGTCAGTCATTTAGCATGTTTTTGCACTTATTGTACGGTATAATTAACGTTTAAAAAGCGCTATCCTTTGTATAAGATTTTGGTGGATAGTTTTGATTTTAAAACCTGATTTAGGGTAAATTTGATACCAACTACTTTCAATAAAACAATTATCATATACTTCATCCAACATCACAAAGAACGTTGCACTTCGTGCTGCAAGTTTAGTCTCAGACAGCTGTTTTCTTTTAAAGGTTGCCAACGTGGACTCAATTGTTTGTTGAAAAATTCCTTACTAGTTTCTAGTATTTGACTAATTATTCTTTTGGAAGTTTGTTGATGTGGACTAAAATGATTTCTAAACTTGTTTGCGGATATATTTCAAACAACGTTGTCTTCTATCTAACGATATGTTCGAAACTTTAAAAACTGTAGCCAATTTTTTAGTTGGACATAAGAATTTAAGTAAATTGCTAAAAATGTTTTTGACTGTTGTTTTTGCATGGAGTATATCCGTAGAAGAACAAATCAGAAAATTTAAATAGCCCTTCTATTCAAACCTCTTTACAGTGAGCAGAAACACTAAGTTTACATGTTACTGATTAGTGACCATACCAGCATTCAATTCTATTGGATATAAGTTGGTACTTTTCCTCTTATTCTACTTCAGCTTGATGATTTATTATGTTATGTCGTAGTAAGTTGCATCATTACTACTCATCGTAATTAGTCTTTTAACAATTCCGAGAGAGAGCGTTTTAAAAAAAGCTATCCGAATTGGTTTGGCCTCGACGGAACTTTGAAATTTAGGCGAAGTATTGGTCTTTAAAATTGGAGCTCATTATTGAGATATTGGGCTTCTTAGCAACTTGACAAATAAATCAATCAAAATATTTTTCCGACGAAGTTTGAAAGGAATTTTGAGAAATGCTCAACTGCAAAAATTGCCAAATGTGAGCAGACGTTATTGAAATGCTTCAAAGAATCCATGTTGTTGTCAGCATATAATTGATTTGAGTGTAGCGTTCATTTTAGAGGCAGCTTCATGTTAATCAGCGTTTTTGCTAAGGGTGGGCAGAGTATGATGCTAGTCATTTTTGTATGGAGTAAAATTTGAGGGTGTGTCCAACTCTTGCAAACACTGCAAGAGTTTTGAAGCTTAAATGATTTTCGTAGTTTTTGTAATCATAACCAAAAAATCGTTGTATGTATATGGGGCGCCGTTTGGAAAAATATTATTGTAAGTCGGAAATATCTTAATTGTAAATTAGCTCAAAAACGAGGTATTACAAAATAAATAATATAATTTTTCAAACGGCGCCCCATAGATTTTACTGTAGATGGATAAAGTTTTAGTGTGGATAACAATATTTTTTGTTTGAAAAAATCACTATTTACGGTATTTTTGTAAACCAATCAATTTTTTGTTAGGAATGGTTTAAAATATTTTAAGCATTTTTGCAAACTTAAGTTTAGTCTAAGTCTTACTGTATAAGTTGTTGTTGAGATTTGATTCACTCGCTAATAGCCGCATACAATGCGCAGGTGTGGCCAGGCAAACGCAGAATCCTTGGTCCATACGCATGGATAAATAAACCTTAATCTTTTTACAGCAAAATCAATTAACCAAAAAAGGCAATGATAATAGGTTGTTTGGTCTTTGATTTAAAGTTCATGACGTCATTTTCAACATTGCAGCTTAAAATTATTATTGTTGAGTCATTTATTATCATAATTGCAATTCGTGCGTAATTTGTCGTTGATTTTTCGCAGACCAGGCTAGATGTAAGAAGAAGTTTGAATAGGTGAATACTTACTAAATGCCTCCCCTGTATTTGAGGGTTATACAGCAATCCTGTTTGAGTTAGTTAGTGCTGGACTGTACAAAGTTGTTTATAAAACACCGTTTTAGATATATTCAGTGAATTTGAGAGTTTTGCAGTCAAAACTTTCAAAACAAATGTGATTGCAATGATCTTAGAGTGTTTTTTACTTTTTTATATTATCCGTGCTGTAGAGTTTAATCAGAGAGAAACATGACAATTTTTTTCAAATGATGTTAAATTTTTGTATCAAGTTCTTGCTATTTCAAAGTATTGTACAGTTTCTGTTCTTGTTTCATGTAGATATCTAATTGATCAAGTGAAAGCTGTTATAGAGGTTGTTGAGTTATATGTGGTAAAGTTACCTAGGCTTTAAGGTTGCTGAAAAAAGCTCAAAAACCCTTTTCGTGAGCACTAAAATAATTTTAAAAAGTTTTTGGGTAAAAACTTTTGCGCTGCAAAAAACTGCTCTTGGACGCTAATATTTGTAAATTGTCCAAAAACATGAAAGCGTACATAGAAGCAAAATTACCCTGAGAAGAGTTTGAATTCAACTGATTCAAAAAAGCGCTCGACAGCGAAGGCCAGAGCGAATATTATATAATAACACAGAACACGTTGCATATAAAAATGAAAAATTTAAAACGCTACAGTCTGTTTCATCTGTAATCTATCATCAGGGGTGTCTTATTTATAGATTAAAAATCCTAAGTTTTGGGGGCACACTTGCGCATCCAGAGATTGAAGGACTAGACTGTTCAATCAATAAGTTTCACTAAGAATAAAAGACCCGAAGCTGTCGTAAACATCTAACTTGAAAAGAGGCGTTTCAACTAATTGCGTAAGTAATATTGTCAATCTGTAAATAACGCACTAGAATAAATTAGAACAATAGGTAACCTGCAAAGGTAAGTTTAACAAAACGGGCAAAACATTCTGAAATTAACACAATATAGTTCCACAGTGGGAAGACATTTTTGCTTTCAAGAACGCGTACAAACCAAAGTAGTAAGTTATTGATTTCATAATGTCGAATTAAATGTAACCAAACGACACTCATCCAATTAACTGCCAATGCACATCCAGAGACCGTCTTACAATCCAAATTTTATTAAAGACACTACGAAAGTCAAAATAAAATTACAGAAACCCACACCGTCACTAATCAATCGATAAGATACAAGCAGTCATCTCTCCATCATATCACCACGATATCTTTACTGACTATATTATGTAGTACTGCTTGTAATTAACCAGTGCACCCCCAATTTCAGGCGCACTATCTGATCCATATGTCTCTATTGTAATGCAGGGATATCTAACATTTACGTTATCAACCAGACAACCACACCGATGACTGAAACTGTCAAAGTAAATTTGAAACCTAATTCCAAATTTTTTGAAAATTACCAAGAGTTCTCAAAAGTGATAAAAATATCGAACCCCGACTAAAAGGCCAAATAAAGAAAGAAAAAAATCCTACCTTGATCTGCCGTTTCTTGAAAGTAATATCCACGGACTGACAACCAATATCAGTAAGGCCAGGGGTTCTCAACCGGGGACCATTGGCCCCTATAGAGGATCACGGGACCTTAACCCTTTATTACTCAACAGTAGGACTTATGAAGCCCACACTCGTTACAAACAGTTGTTATTTAAATTTGGTTCTCACTAAAAACTTGAATTTTCCTGACTTTTCCTGATTGTTTTCGCTAATTGCGATGATACTATTTTTCTTTTTACAACTTAAGGGGTTCAAGAGTAAATTATGGGTTTTTGACAAATTTTTTAAAATTTTGCCAATTTCTGGTTTTCCGTGTAAGATTTTAATTTCACCTTAATGTTTCTGGTAGAAATTAAGAAGATTAAAGTGCATTGGTTTTCGAGATTAGATTGATTGCAATAATTAGCGTGACTGCGGAGCGAACAAAAAGCTACCACACCAGAGGCAATAAACGATTACTATTATTAGGGTCCTTTGTTTTCGATTCTACGCTATTTTGATTGAATAGAGTTATTTTTGATTTGCAATCCAATGATTCTTCGCAAACTACAATCGAAAAAAACAATGTTATAGCAGAAAACGAATAATGATTGTATATACGAATACAGGTTGCATTAGCTATACAACAATACAAAAAATCAAAATTAATTCCTTATTAGGCGATATTAGCAAAATCATGTCAAAACAACTTGACGAGATTGCGGGGCCCAGCTCGCGTCATAGCGCCAGAGCAAGCAGCACAGTTTCTTTTGAAGAAATGTAGCAACGATGGCGAGTCGTGACAAAACTGTGTCGGATTCGACCAGACCGGAAATTGACCTCTAACCTCCCGTTCCATAAGCAATTGCGTAACCGTTTAATCAACTGGTCGCTAAAAGCAAAATATAAACTTATGCTCTATGTCGTCTACCCTTAGTTTTAGATGCTCTGCAGCCAATTTACAAAAATCGCAAAACATTGAAATTGAAAAGCTTGTTTTTTGCCTACATATAAAGCCATTAACTAGTTTAGTTATACGCTCCGAAGTTGATGTTTTTTATTCATTTTTTTTACATTACAAATATTTTATTCGTGACAATTACTAAGATAATAATAACAATCAAAGGATATCGTTACTCAAGCGTAAAGAATCATTAGAGAAGTCTTTACCAGTGGCGTAGCTAGGGGGAAGGGGCGGCCCACCCCGGGTGACACCAATTTGGGGTGACACCATATTATGATGCGAAACCATAACTTCACTGATTTGTGGTGAAGACCTTGTTTTTTATTTTGTTTGGTCTCCAACCTCATTTGCACCAAAAACCCACTAATATAACGGCCAAGACCTTTCTTGCTTGGTCTTCACCTGATTTTGGCCCAAAAACCCACTAACTTTTGGGTGAAGATCTTTTTTTGGTCTTTACCTGTTTTTGAACCGAAAAAGGGTGACACCACGAAATCCCGCCCCGGGTGCCACCATCCTTAGCAACGCCACTGATTATTAGTTTTTAAATCTTTGAATTCCATATTGCAATTATACATTCCAAATTGCTTTGAAGCTCGCTTTTATTAGGCCTCGCCTGGTGACCCCCGAACCTCGGGATTATTTTTAAAGGCTAAGCCCCTAGAATGATCAAAAGTTTTTTGAGGTTTTGGTTGTATTTTTATGTTGTACAGAAAGTGTTTCACGAAATTAAAAAAGCATAACACCTAATAGGAATGCATTCTATTTTTTATTTAACCAACACTCAGTTTTTGGGTTTTTGCAAGCTACAGCATACAAATTACGGATTGTTGTTATGTCCCAATTTTGTAAGACGAATTAGAAATCGTCAACAAAACAGTAATTATTCATTCATCAGGATTGTAACGCGCTATACTTTATGTAGATAGATATGCAATACTGATAAATACTCAGTTGAGTTTAAAAACCAACGCCTGATTGGTATTCCGTATTGTTCATTTAGCGCTTATTTTAACTATTGTTCCTGTCTGTAGTTTGACTTTCATTAGTATCTCTTAATGTCAAAACGATTATCAGATCGTTCTGTAAACGATTCCTACTTTTTGGAGCATAACGGTCGGAGTTTCTGCTTAATCTAAGAACAAAAGCGATTGCCAGAATAGAACTAAGCATAGCAATTTATTAGACGCGTTTTGCTAACGCGTTTTATTTCTTCAATTTCTACTTGTTTCAAAAGTTTATATTTGTTTGATTACGTTTGGGAGTAATTTAGTGCTTGATTCCCTAAAACGGAAAGATCACATTAAATTTGACATTTTAGAATCCATAGCAATCATTCTTTTGTATAGTGTGAGCAAATCAGCAGCATTTAATCGAACTGAGTGATAGAATAAATCCTATGTTATTATTGGTATATTGTAAATTGTTCTCGCAAAATTTAAAAAAAAAAAAAAATTCTGTTTCGAACTTATAGCCAGAAGAACTTCAACAGCATTATTAGTTTTTTATGCAAAGGAAAAGCACAGTAAAATACTATAAAGGGAACCGCAATATCCGTAATTATAGCTAAACGATATGCTAGTTTGTTGCTGCAAACATTTTGTTTGAAATGTTTCAAATGTTAGTGAAATGCGATATTATAGCAATACTCCAAAATTGAAGTAAATGAGGTCAGTTTGCAGCTTATCACTGTATTCTGGAGCCAAAAAAATTGCGCGTTTATGAAAAAGACAGTGCTGTATGTGGTTTTGCGACAACTCTGTTGTACGTTTTATTCAAGTTTACCGGATTATCATTGTGTGTGCAGTATTTTACCCAAAATACAATTTAACTAATTTACTGTACTGTGGGGCACTTTTGGTCCACAATCATGAAGAATTTAATACAATTTTGTAATATACCCAGTCATACAAATTTGGCCAATACGCCCCAAGTTTACTCCTCATTTACTAATTTTACGAACTCGTTTTTTTTAAGTGTCCTAGGATTTACAGCAAACCGCCTAGCTGACAATAATCGACGAAATATAATTAAGTTAGTGCGATAAGCGAAGAGTGTCTACCCTTAGTAGGCCTACACATTTTTTGTTTATTTCAGTGTCGCTTTAAATTAACATTAGCAACTTTTTCTTTTTTCTTCTCGCTTCAAAAGTTAAAAAAAGAAACAAAACCGCAACATTTTTGACGAGTTTATGATTTGGCAGATGAATGTATTGTTCAAGTAGGATTTCTTGAACTTGCTTCTCGATCTTCTCTCTTTGGTAGATATCAGAACATTTGAGAGTACGAGTTTGTTATTAAGAGCAATTTTCTTGTAAGCAAAATCAAAACAGTATGAATAAGTGATATACGGTAAAAATCACTCCAGCAGCTTAGACAGATTGTTTTGAACAGCGTTCTGGAACTACATGTGAAACGCTTTTGTGATGTCTGAATTTACAAAGGTAAAAGTAATGTAGACAGCTAAAAATGATAGCCTACATTTGCATTTTGAGATTGAAGTCTAATTCGTAAGTTGGACTAGTGTATTCTGTTTGAAGGTGTACGCATTGGGTACAGCAAAAGGGTGACGTAAAAAAATTGGTGAAGGATGAAGGTGTTACATCCTGTGAATTATGACGCGTTTTTGTTGCCTGACAGCAAACGCTAGATCAAGGTAAAAAATTATAAGTTGCAAAACTCGTCATATGAAGCAGAAGACTTTTCCGTTTAATTAATTGCTGTTTCACACGCGAAACTTATTGTTATCTTGTTACGAAAAATGATCAAAAGAATAATTGTTTGGTTTTGATAATACATACTGTGTGAAACTTCAAATAACCTTTCGATAAAATGTCAGAAAGACAGCAATCAATCCTGTTAGTTCTTTATTCTAAAACGGTAACCCCAAACACGCAATTGCAATGGGTTCATTGGTTTAGTCAGCATGCAAAACATACAGAAGTTGCTTTTGTTTATTTATTTATTTTTATCATAACCAATTCAATCATATCTGTCCTAAGTAACACCACTAAGGGTTGGCGCTAATTAGCCTTATACTCCACAGTAACATGAAAAACTAGTCCCTGTAAGGGTATATGATTTGTCTCCAATTCCTCAATTGACGTAGTAACTTAAACCTTATTTATTGTTAGTGATGGTGACGGTATTTTAATTCGGACTAGGCTTTTCCTGAAGTTGCTTATTTTGCAAGCTGATGAAAAAGTGCGAGTGCTTTTTATGAATATGTACCATTGCAAATCATTGTTCTTCAAATTGAAAGTTTGTCGACTTGTACATACCGTGTAATGTATTGCTGGTTAAATTACTGCAGTGCAACAAAACAGATTTTTGCAGGTATTAAGACATAGGGGTTTTTATTGCTTTTTGGGATTTTGGCCTAGTAATGTATCACTGTAGTCATACTACAATACTTTACTTGTATAGTCTACTGTTGTAATGTATTTTGGTGGTTAAATCAGTGCAACTAAACCATGGATAATGAGACATGGGGCTTTTTATTGCTCTTTGACATTTTGACTGGTAAGACGAAAATTTTCCTTTTTTTTCTAGCTTTAAACGTTGCATAGCATCGCGCCGTGAGTCCATGCTGGGATTACATTGCATTAATGAACGTTCTATATACTGTATGCAGGCAATGCAAGTTTAGTTGAAAGTACCTTAACACTGCACTTAAGAATAGGTTTAGGTTTAGTTTTGGATAAGGATTTGAGTTTGGGTTTAATTTGACCAGAATAGTTTTTAAAAAAGTACATGAAAATTTCCGGTGATAGAGCTTCTTCCTTTATTTTACACCATATATGGTTCAGCAATATGACGGTGAATAGCAAAACAATTAATCTGCGGATTACCTTATGATCGTTTGCGCATCCGCGTAAATTTAGTATAGCAGACTGTTGAAAGAAAATGTTGCTAAGCTCGAACCACTTGGAATTACATTCATTTTTTAAAATTTAAAATTTACGGCAAAGATTATGCAAAGTTGACATCGTGTTTAGAATTATTTTTGTATATTTTAAGCAAATTATTACAAAATCGGAAATGTTTTGGTATAGCAAGAACATATAAAGTATCCGTGTTGCCCTGTCTTATACCTTCGTTTATCGCAATCAAATTAACGTGGTAGAGTTCCTACAATTGTAATAACATTAAAGATAAAACAACAAACTACCGGCATAAATAAAGTTGTGCTCCACAGCAGCGAAAGTGTAAATTAGCATTCGCACAATGATGTTAACTGAGTGTCGATTCAACGGAAACTATGTTGATTTGGATAAATAACTTGTTCGCGCAAAATTATGAAAGTATGTTGGTTTCAAACTCAACCAGGAATTTGCTGAGGGGGAAGGGGAACGAGGAGGGGCTTGAACACAATATTGAATTTGCATTGCTTAAAGAAATGTCTCTTTTGGCGGAGTGCAGAGGAAACTTGCGCATTGTGCAACCTAAGGGTATCACATAAACAAGAGTCTGGAGACAAAGCCCTCCGCCGCCGAAAACCATCGGGGTCTTGGGGCAAAGCCCCCAACCGTTGGGTGATTTTTGTAATTTTTTAAAAAATTGTCGATTTAAAGCCATTCAAATCAGACTTTGCACATTTTTTGAGCCATTTGAAAGAACTACATTGCAAGAATTTTTATTCCAGTTGAAGAATTAAACTGCTCACCCCCTTCAGCTTCCCATTGACTTACAAGTCAGATCCAAAGCACATTTAAACGTTTGCATTTTTGGGTTACATTTTTTAAGAATTTTAGCTAAGAGGCTGAATCTCCCTTAACTTCCCCCTCCCGTCTGCATAGTTGCGCCACTGGTTGGTTATTTTCGTTGCAAAAGTATCTGAAGTTGTTTGAAAATTTATTACAGACCAGCTTTAACTGTAATTCTGGCCTATCAAAGCATATCATACTGTTATCAGATCTAGTTTCCTACACCACATAAAGGCTGGAGCAAAGTTTCGTAAAACAATTTTAGAATTTTCTAGAAACCTGAACAATTTTTCACCCTATTTTGCATATATCCTATTACGTCATTTTTCCAAAATGTGGTCATTATGTCGTTATGAAGACGCTATTAACTCAAACTCAGTTTTTTCTAAAAAAATTAGGTGAACAACCACCCGCATGCAAATTCGGTGTTCACGCAATTTCTGGTTTAGAAATTAGATAGGGGGCATTTTTGCGCCACCGTGTAAAATAAGTTAGTCCAATATCTCGTGTAAAATAGGGTTAAAAATCTAATTTTTCATGATTAAGGTGCGTTTGGTGGTAGTCCTTTTGCAAGCCCCAATGCACTTTAGTATGAGATATTTGATATTGTTATGCCCCCAAATATATCACGACATAAAAATTAAAATTAAATGTTGTTTTGGGCTTAAAAGTTTACGTACGGTAAGTCCAGTGGTAATCTGGAACTAGTAAAAGCATAACAGCATGGAAATTGCTATTGGCTTGCTCATGGTGACTTTTATTGATGAAAAGTTTGCTTGCTAAATACTGCCAAACATTGACATCGTGCTTTTGCTGGCATGCTTGTTTTCATTCAAAATAATTCAAGCACTGATATTTCGCTTTAATCTCGTGCTCCATTAGCAATACAAGCTTAATATTGCTACAAAATTGCCCCAATTCGCTGAGATCGCAAGCCGGATGTTCTATTTTTAGCAGGTCGAATTAGGCCCGTGGGCGATAGGTTGCCGACCCCTTGATCTGATGTAGATTTATGTATTAAAACTCTGTCGTGCTGTTCTATTTCAAGCTTATTCTATGGGTGAGCCGGTAGGCTAGTTGATTAGCTCAATTCTCCAATGCTCAGCAGTAAATGATTTAAGGCCAAGATTTTACAATTTTTTTTCAAAAAATTACGTTAAATTTCGCCAAAAAAATTAAGCCCACGTTATTTGCTTCGCAACTTAATCTGCCAATAATATGTCGCAACGATTGATATGACTTAAAGTTTCGGTTGCAATGTGTCGCCTTGATGCTGGAACTTTAAAAAAAAATTTTTCAATTGTAATAAATTCTTTCTGCGCCCTAATAAACATAGACGTTCGATATTTCCAAATTACTTCCTAGTTCGATATTTTCAGAGTTTTTTTTATCTCCAAGACTACAAGCCTTAGAAACTTCTTTTTTTCAGCAGAAAATGGAGAACATCATAAAAAAAATGATGAAACAAAGTTTGTTGACCAAAAAACTCGAAGTTCCATATTTTTAAATCACGGCATACTTGTTCACTGCCGGTGCTAATTGCAAATAAAAAGATAAAACTATTCACTTACGCATAGGACTACCATACGTCCTCTTTTGGGAGGATTTGTCTTCTTTTTCCATTAAAAATGAATTGTTTTCGGAAGACAGCTAAAAGTAGCCAAATGTCCTTTTTTTCACTACTTAGAACTTAATACGTGAGTTGAAGACCAAAAAAAAAAGAAAGATCTTTAGGCCGGAAACCTACACTTTTCTGCAACAAGTCTTGAAGTGATTTTCAAAAAAGGAAGGAAAAAGGTCAGCAGGCCGGAAACCCACAATTTCTGTCAGTTTTGAAGCGATCTCAAAAAAAAAAGGTCTTGACTTTGGGTGCCAAAAATATCCGCGGGTTTGGTCGGATAGCTATCTTCTTTCAGACCAGTCCTCTTTTTGGGCAAGCAAATATGGTAACCCTACTTAAGCAGTAGGTAAATAATGATGCCAGAATAATTTCGTCGACCAGCAAAACCGTTACTGCTTCTCATGGTGAAGCAACTATAATCGCATATCACGCTTAACTATAATTTCGCACAACCATTATAATCCCTTTTAACGCTTATTAAGTAAGCGCTTATGTTCAGAAACTTGACCACTTAAAATAATATGCATATTTTATTAATATTCGGGAATAAATTCCAAAGTTGTTATTGCAATATTGAAAGATGAATAAATGATCTACCATGCAATAAAAATGTGAAATTTCTTGCTTGAGTAGTTTTCAAGTTATTGTCGGAAAAACATCGTGGCTTCAGAAGCTCTGCCGTTAAGAAGTCGATACCCTAAAAAAGGTTGAGTAACATAGGGTTAACCAGGGGGCTACGAGCGCAAGATTTATTAAGGGTAATTATTTAACCACTTACGGCCAGCAGACGGCTGACGCTTATAAGCGTCTTGCAGAAAAACTGGCTGCCAATTTCAAGCGCTTGCAGCAACGTTGTCTTTTTTGTCTGTGACGTCATAAAGCGCACTGAAGACTTGCTGCATATCTGTAGCCGCTATACGTAAATGAAATACAGACGGAAAATTTCATTGCGGAGCAGGGGGCCACTGGTGTTGAGAGTCTCTAGAAAGGGGCCACCAACCACAAAAGGTTGAGAACCACTGAGTTAATTTAGCAATTGACATAAACAAATTTCAATTGTTACTGCAAAAATTTTACCACCTTTTACCTTTCAGTTAAATGCAAAATGCGATCTTAAAAATTATTCCAGCAAATTGTTGATTATGATAAATGCTAAAAGCCAAGTGACATCATAAACAAAAAAATATAATTGACGTAATTTAGCCAATCAGAACACCGAAACACCAAAACGAAAGTGCGGAAAAAATTATAACAGTATACCACAGTACATAATAAATATTAAAATCAAAATAATTGGCAAATATGCGAGAATAAAAGACCAGAAAGGAGGAAGTATAATGAAACAACGAGAAATAAAAATCAGTTATTGAAAACATAAAGAGGCAAAGAAGAGTCATCAACGTTGATATCTGGCCTATGTTGTTGAATTAAAATGGTTACTTTGTTCAATAATTCTTTCAAAATTGAAGCTGATGCTATAATCTCAGGTTGTTCAAAGTCAATGGTATGCTCCAGATTATCTAGTCAATGTTTTGTAACATCCGTTTTGTAACTAATTTAGCTTCAGGGTTATGTTCTTCAGAGGTGGAGTTAAGGACAAAAGGCTCGAGGCCAAGGCCAAGTACACAAAAAAATCTGAGGCAAGGTTAAGGACAGCCCTTCCAAGGACAGACCCTCTAGAGGCTATGGACAGGAATGCTCGAGGCCAAGGCCAAGGACCAAGGACACAGGCACAAGTGTTCTCCAACAAAAAAAGGTCTTCAAACAACTTTTTCAGGCGATCTCCAAAAAGAGAAAAAAAAGGTCTTCGCAAATTATCTGCGAGGATTCTCGCATTTTCCGACAACGTTTTAACCATTCAAAAAGTAGTGCTGTCATCGGCCGAGAAGAAGGCAATTTTCGAGGACTTGACCTTCGAGGCCAAGGCCGTCCTCAAGGACTCAATCTCTTATGTTCTTCCATTCTGAATTTTATATTTCTCCTAGTTTGACCGATATAGCAACTACCACATGAACAGTTACGACGATAGACAACATTACTTCGTAATGATAACGGTTGCTTTTCCTTATGGTTAAAAAAATTGTCCAAGTTTATTTGTCACATGTGTTATGGTAAGTTGAACTTTGTCGTGCAATTTCTGCCGAAAAAAATGTTAAAGTTCTTTTTCAAGTTGAATACAAGGTTCTCCGATATAGGGAATTTCGAAAAAAATTCGAGGAAGTCTATGTAATTGAGGGATGGACTGGGAATGGAAACTATTAAAGCAAGATTGTGTGAGATGTTTTTTGTTCATAAATTTTCGAATTAGATAATCTATAAAACGTCGCGGATATCCATTATTGAGTAACATAGACGAAATCAATTGAAATTCAAAATGCATAGACATATACGAACTACAAATTCGATAAGCTCGTTCAAGTAAACAAATCACTAAGTTGCACTTATATTTAACTGGAAAAGGACTAGACCATTTGATATAAAGACCAGTGTTGGTTTTCATGCGATAAACTGTGGTTTTAGCTGAGTAATTATTCCTAGTCAATAAACATCAAAATAAGCCAGTTCATTTTAATGTTCTAGTTCTTTTGTAAATTTAATGTTTGCGTGGATTGCATTTAGTGTGTAGAAAAAATCAATGAGCTGCGCTGCATTATTGAATAATAATACAAAACAGATCATTGACTGACTGACATAAAACTGTTGGTTAATCGATATTTGCGTTATTGAATGCTTGATTTAAAACCTAGTCCATGCCTAAGTCAGCCATGCAAGGAGCAATCGAAAAGAGCTAGAACATGAAAATTGAAACTTACAAATGAACTAGAACATTAAAATGAACTGGCTTATTTTGATGTTTATTGACTAGGAATGATGACTCTATTCAAAAATCACGGTTTATCGCATGAAAGCCAACACTGGTCTTTATATCAAATGGTCTAGTCCTTTTCCAGGTTTGTTTGCAATTTAGTGATTTGTTTGCTTGAACGAGCTTATCGAATTTGTAATTCGTATATGTCTATGCATTTTGAATTTCAATTGATTTCGTCTATGTTACTCAATAATGGATATCCGCGACGTTTCATAGATTATCTAATTCGAAAATTTATGAACAAAAAACATCTCACACAATCTTGCTTTAATAGTTTCCATTCCCAGTCCATCCCTCAATTACATAGACTTCCTCGAATTTTTTTCGAAATTCCTTATATCGGAGAACCTTGTATTCAACTTGAAAAAGAACTTTAACATTTTTTTCGGCAGAAATTGCACGACAAAGTTCAACTTACCATAACACATGTGACAAATAAACTTGGACAATTTTTTTAACCATAAGGAAAAGCAACCGTTATCATTACGAAGTAATGTTGTCTATCGTCGTAACTGTTCATGTGGTAGTTGCTATATCGGTCAAACTAGGAGAAATATAAAATTCAGAATGGAAGAACATAAGAGATTGAGTCCTTGAGGACGGCCTTGGCCTCGAAGGTCAAGTCCTCGAAAATTGCCTTCTTCTCGGCCGATGACAGCACTACTTTTTGAATGGTTAAAACGTTGTCGGAAAATGCGAGAATCCTCGCAGATAATTTGCGAAGACCTTTTTTTTCTCTTTTTGGAGATCGCCTGAAAAAGTTGTTTGAAGACCTTTTTTTGTTGGAGAACACTTGTGCCTGTGTCCTTGGTCCTTGGCCTTGGCCTCGAGCATTCCTGTCCATAGCCTCTAGAGGGTCTGTCCTTGGAAGGGCTGTCCTTAACCTTGCCTCGGATTTTTTTGTGTACTTGGCCTTGGCCTCGAGCCTTTTGTCCTTAACTCCACCTCTGAAGAACATAACCCTGAAGCTAAATTAGTTACAAAACGGATGTTACAAAACATTGACTAGATAATCCGGAGCATACCATTGACTTTGAACAACCTGAGATTATAGCATCAGCTTCAATTTTGAAAGAATTATTGAACAAAGTAACCATTTTAATTCAACAACATAGGCCAGATATCAACGTTGATGACTCTTCTTTGCCTCTTTATGTTTTCAATAACTGATTTTTATTTCTCGTTGTTTCATTATACTTCCTCCTTTCTGGTCTTTTATTCTCGCATATTTGCCAATTATTTTGATTTTAATATTTATTATGTACTGTGGTATACTGTTATAATTTTTTCCGCACTTTCGTTTTGGTGTTTCGGTGTTCTGATTGGCTAAATTACGTCAATTATATTTTTTTGTTTATGATGTCACTTGGCTTTTAGCATTTATCATAATCAACAATTTGCTGGAATAATTTTTAAGATCGCATTTTGCATTTAACTGAAAGGTAAAAGGTGGTAAAATTTTTGCAGTAACAATTGAAATTTGTTTATGTCAATTGTTAGCTTAACTGGTCTTGATTGTCAGTCCGTGAATTTTGCTTTCAAGAAACGACAGATCAAGGTAGGATTTTTTCTTTCTTTGGCCTTTTAGTCGGTGTTCGATATTTTTATCACTTTTGGAACTTTTGGTAATTTTTCAGTCATTGGTGTGGTTTTGTGGTTGACAACGTAAATGTTAGATATGCCTGTATTACTATGGAGACATATGGATCTGATAGTGCGTCTGAAATTGGGGGTGCACTGGTTAATTACAAGCAGTACTACATACGAGTATAGTCAGTAAAGGTATCGTGGTGATATGATGGAGAGATGACTGCTTGTATCTTATCGATTGATTAGTGACGGTGTGGGTTTCTGTAATTTTATTTTGACTTTCGTAGTGTCTTTAATAAAATTTGGATTGTAAGACGGTCTCTGGATGTGCATTGGCAGTTAATTGGATGAGTGTCGTTTGGTTACATTTAATTCGACATTATGAAATCAATAACTTACTACTTTGGTTTGAACACGTTCTTGAAAGCAAAAATGTCTTCCCACTGTGGAACTATATTGTGTTAATTTCAGAATGTTTTGACCGTTTTGTTAAACTTACCTTTGCAGGTTACCTATTGTTCTAATTTATTTTAGTGCGTTATTTACAGATTGACAATATTACTTACGCAATTAGTCGAAACATCTCTTTTCAAATGAAATGTTTACGATGGCTTTGAGTCTTTTATTCTAAGTGAACTGTGTTTCAAGACCAATTTTTATACTGTAAATAAAAAAGAAGTTATATTTTGCATCATTTCAGGTTCGCTTTATTGTGATCTCTATTATAAGTAACTCTTGTTGTTCGC
The DNA here is from genome assembly GCA_963965965.1 of Trididemnum nubilum. Lineage (NCBI taxonomy): Eukaryota > Metazoa > Chordata > Ascidiacea > Aplousobranchia > Didemnidae > Trididemnum > Trididemnum nubilum. The sequence continues at coordinate 40,981,754 of OZ014480.1, forward strand.
AAAATTCGCAACTAATTGTTTTGTTCAGTTCTATTTCGCGCAATTATTGTATACACTCTCGTATATGAACCCCAATTCAAGGATTATCTTTCTAAACTTGTGAATTCAATTAAGTTCTTTCTTTGTGGAAGTTGGCACAGCAGCCAACCCGTAATAAGCGGTATGGATAATTAAGATCTCTTAATTCTTTGCAGAAAAGTTGTTGAATTAGGTTATTTATTTGCTCTTTGAAGTAATTGGCCGTCAGCCTTTTTGCTCGTTTTGTAAAAATTTTCCAGTTGTTTGAAAATCTAGAGAAATCTATGATTAATATATATGCGTTGGGAAAGTCATCACATTGGAAAAATAACTCATCTTCATGTTAGGGTGATACATTGGTCCCAAAAAGCGTAAGAGTTTTAAAATTATTGTGTTCAGATAGTAGCTAGGTTGAAAATACGTTAATTATCAGACAAAACATGTGTAGTTTGTTTTTAGGTTTTATGACGACATTTTTTTATTAAGTCCGAGTTATTTTAGTGTACCCGCACACGTTTTTGAGCCTTGATTCATTGCATGAAGCTGCAATAAAAGTTGCGTGGGTATTCCTGTTTTGATTATTATCGAAAAAATTTTTACAATATTTTGCGTTTTCTTAAAATTAGTGCAGTTTTGCAAAGTACCATTTTGAATAGCAAATTAATTAGTACCGGTATAGTTTAGTTTTCTCTTTCGGAAAAGACTTTGCGCACGGAACGTGCGCGCAGGTACTTCGAAGTAAAACCTAAAAACCTAATCCTAACTCTTACCCAACTTCAACCCTCACCCTAATCCTAACCCTAACCCAAACCTTCAACTGTAATAATCAAAATAAAAGTTTTCGAAAACGAGTGACGTCACCGGAATCTTTGCCTATTTAATCAGATTTAGCCGATAAACAATTACAAAATAAGTTATACTACAAATATACTAATCACTTAGTCTTTTTTTTGTTTTTTGTAGTATAAATATAACAGCCATTTCATTTAGCCAGAAAGATGTTTTGTTGTTATTTTTTGCGGCAAGCAAAAAGAAAATATGGTTTTGTAGATTCAGGATGTTTCAAAAAAAGGTAGCCACTTTGATTGAGAATATCGTTTCACTTACTTGAGATATTTTTTTAATACTTTTAGAACTTGTTAGAGGCTAATTGAAGAGTCTTATAAGTTTCAACTGATATCTTAATTATGAGGCTCAAAACGCAACGAAAATATCGTGATTTGGAACAGAGATGAAATCTCTGCTAGTTTGAAGGAATTTTTGTGCAGAATTTGACACCAGAATGGAGAATGCAACAGCAAAAAAAAAAATTATCAGATCGAAAAAAATTCAAACAACATTGCATCACTCTTTATAGACATGCAGAAAATTAAAAATGGTCGCTCGGGAGAAAATGACGCTACAATAAAGGAGTCGGCTATTCAAAGTCCAAATAAATCATTGCGCAGACGTTCACAAGAATTGGAGATGTCAGCAAACGTTTACCAACTGTTTGATCTGTAATCAAGCTCTTCTCGCCAAAAACTAGGGCAATAGAATCATTTCGCTCAAAATGGAACCAATTTGGACCCGAAATTTTCCACATTTAGCCCATCAGAGTCGAATGGTGCCGGCATGCAACCAAGGTTTTGCTAAGGGGGGGGGGGACTTTGAATTTAAAGTTAAAATTTTACGTTCGAAAATAACTCATTCAAGTGGCGTGCCGTGCAATCAATCAATCATGTTTATTTTGTGTCAAAAATAGGAACAATAATACACAGCATGTTACTGGGTGTAGACTAGGAGGGCTGCAAAGTGACCTGCTGGTCTTCGAATCAAGCAGCCACCTAACTTTCGCTTGGTCAATAGTTATGGCTTAATAATTATTGGCTCATGTTTTAAGTTCAAAGTTATGTTCAATTTAACGGAATTGATTTTTTACAACAATTTTATTTAAAGTCTAATACTGTCTAGCGAAAACTTGAAGAAAAGAAGTTTTTTTTTTCAAAAATCATGTCACGTGTGAAATTAAATGTTTTTTGTGTATTTGAAAGATGAAAAATTACCATTGTTGTTTTTAATTTCGTTAGGTATATCGTTCCATACTTTAATCCCTCTATATTTGATGGTTCTTTGTAATCTATTTGTGCGAAATCTAGGAATATAAAGTTGATTTTTCTTTTGTGAAGCTCTCGTACTTTTTTTGTTAATTGCTAGAACACTATCAAAATAGTTATCGAGTGCAAACTGGCGCAATTATGCGCGCCACAAACGGTGGTCTGGGGGCGGAGGCCAAGAGGTATTGGGGCAAAGTTCCCAGCCGCTGGGTGATGTTTATGATTGTTTTGAAATAATATCTATTTTAAAGCCAATCGCTTGTTTTAAAGTCATCAAAAAGAACTAAATTGCAAAAATTGAAAGTTATTTGCAAGAATTAAATAGCCCAGCTCCTTCAACTCCCCCTCACTTATAGGTGAAGTCTAAAACACGTTGAAAACGCTTATATATTGGTTAAATGTTCTAGGAAACTTGGCTATAGGAGGGGTTTGAAGCCCCCTTATCCCCCCTTGGTTGCGCCATTGGAATGGTGCCATTAGGTTGGATGATTTTTACAATCTGATAAATTGGTGTTGTATCAGAACTTTGTTGGTGCATTCTCCATTCTAGAGTTAAACGTACCCGAAATTTTCTTTGCAATTACAACAGAGATTTCATCTCTGCGTGCTAAACTTCTGTCTTCAATGTTCGTTATGTTGAGAGCCTTATAATAAAAATAAACGTTTGAAGCAGTAGCGCCGCTAAACTGAACCCCCTTTTAAGGATTCTTATAAAAAGATCTTATAAAAAGTGAAACTCAGTCAGTGACAGTATATTTTAAACTGAGAGTCATCAGATATTGTTGGACTACCTATAGGTTACAACGAGGAGTTGTTTTTTTTTTTTGTCGTGTTGGAAACTTCAGAAGGTAAAGAGCTCATAGCCAAGTAATAACGTTTGGATCTGCATTGACTGCATCGCAATGATTAGTAAATATTGATAATAATCAGTCATTCCAGTAAGAGTTGATTGTAGACATTTAAAATAACAAAACATAACCCAGTTTTCATATCAGTGCTGTACTTTCGGATTTATTGAATTAGCTGTGTTTGGATTTGATGTTTTTTTTTGTTTGAATAGTTCTTATTGTTTGCGCTTCAACGCAAACACTGATTTTTGGTTTCATATCCAAATGAGCATGAATTTTTAGACTTTTATTTTGGAGAAACAGCCTTTTGCAGTTGATCGCAAAGACAGTCTAGTTCTTTATTGTAGTTTAATGAGGGATTTGGCAAAATTGGATTTACTGAGTGCCAAGACTCCCATAACGTTTTGTTGGTAATTTATACCGTAATATGCCTAATATAGTGACTTTCGAACGAATTTTCAATGGCAGAAAAAGTATGCAAATGCCTTTTCTGAATGTTAAGCCATTGTAATTGATCATTTTCGTGGTAAAATTGTTTGGTTTTTGAGCAAAATGTTTGTCAACTAGTTAATTTAGCTTTTCAACATTTGCATTAAAAGACATTTGCGTGACTAGCAAATGTTAGCTACGACAGTACATTAGTTTTGTTTTCACTTGCATAAAAGAACTAGAGTAATTTTTGCACTCAAGAGAAAGAAAATTTGTTTTCGAATGGTTTAATACGCATCCAGTGTCGGTAAAACCTCACACAAATGTTACATTTTCTGAATGCAAAGATACCCTTTCCGAGTTTTTTGTCTACAGCGGCGTAGAGTAGAATTGCAAGGCGAGATGACAAAATGTTCAAGCATATATTGGATTTCAAGTTGTTTGATTGCTTTGATGTGGGACAATAAGAGCGTGCATTTAACTGAAAATTGTTTGGAAAAAATGGCCATTATCTCTTGAACAAAACAATTACTTTTGATAAAGGAAATTGCAGCTCATTGCATTGAACACTTCCATTGTATTTAACGAGTTACCTCATTGCAATCTGGCTACTATATTGTTTCCACGTATGCTAAGATGCTGTTTTTTGAACTTGTTGCGATTACTGAGACATTTTGGCGAGTTAGCCGAAATTTGGTTTGTCCATTTAATTTAAATTTAAGGATTTTTGGATATTGATTTCCAATTTTATACCTGCAGTTTTGGTAGCTTAATCATCAGCTAATTTTCGACATCTATATAAAGCACAATCATTGGTAGCTTGCTTTAAAAACTGACCCTCAGTGTTTCTTCGTCAAGAAAATTTGATAAATAAAATCAAGCTACTTACATCTTTTGCGGTTTCGATTGCAAGAAAAACAAGGTTACGACCTTTTCCTTTTTACTATTTTTTTATTTTTTATTACTTGGATTATGAAATACCAATTATGTAAGAATATCTCTTGAAGGATGGTTTTCAATTGATTAATTGTTACGTTTTTGTTACCGGAAATGATAACGTCACAAATCCAAGGTCTTGCATTTAGTTTTTAGGAACGTTTTTTTGATAAGCTTAAAGCTCTCAATAGGTCGTTTGGTGTCATTGTGTGTCTGGTGTAAGCATAATCTTAAACGTGCTAATTCAGTTCACCAAGTTCTGTCGGGCGGTTGGGCGCAAAAGTTGCACGTTGAATGTTGGGTTAGAGTTCGGGTAAAAATAAAAAGGGTTAGCGCTGATTTTCTTAATGCTCCAAGTTTTACCAATTATGTGCATAAGCATCCCAGTACATAAACGTTACCACATACCACGCTTGAACGTCGTGCTGCTCAGGGACGTAGCCAAGAGGGAGCATGGGGGCAAATGCCCCCCCAAAATTTCTCTTTCCCCCCAAACAAATTTCAGTTAAACCTCATTTTTAACAAAATTTCATGCATTTTGTGCCTAAATTCGTTATTTTGCTCCCCCAAAAATATTTCTTGCTCCCTCCAAAATTTTGGTTGCCCCCCAAAACTTTCGTTCTGGCTACGTGCTTGAAGCTGCCTAACCGATTGTCTGCGGTAGCTCGAGATTGGGCCGAACTTGTTTGGATTTGGTTGGCTGATACAGCAGTCAAATTTTTGGAGGATAAATCATCAAACTTAGAAGTGAAAAATACGCTTAAAGTTGTAGTGTTTTTTTTGCGCCACTTGAAAAAATGGTGATAGTCGAGCGGTAGATCGTTTATCCCCGGAGCGAGGAAACGGAGTTCAAATCTTGTACAGGTCAAATAATCAGACATGTTACCGACGGCTTGCCACCGATGCGTCATTTCTCTGAAAGGAGCTGTGCTGTCCCGGGCGTAATGACGGGAAGTTTGGTTCAGCCAACTTGGTACATGCTTCGGCACAGGGCCTCTGAGAGAAATTTTTTCTGGTGGGACAAAGACTAATATGGGGCCCCTTGGGCTCCTTTGTCAAGGCCATAGCCGGACATTAGGCGAAAACAAAAACAAAATGTTCTCCCTCGGGCCCGGGTACGATGTACCCATAAACCCCCCTCTCGCAGGTCCTGCATCAACGTAATTCAGCAAGTGTAATCAAGATAAATTTTTTTAAGTAGTTCAGTTAAGAATACAATCTAGAACTTTAATAAGCGTGTTATTTTGATTTTGAGTGTATTAGATGATTCTCCAAAATCTACTCCACTCCCTTTATAAAAAAATATGCGTATATAACATTTCGCGTGTAATTAATGTGTGTCGCGGTGTGGGCAAAGTGACACCTCAATGGCTTTGATATTGATTGATTTTGAGAAAAAGAAATAAAATTACTAAAAAATATTTAAGAATTAACCCTGCTACTGCGAAAAAATGTAAAAGTACTTCGCCACAAGCATTTAAAACTTTTAGGCTTGTTAAAATCTGATTTTAGTTTGCAAAACACTTAAATGTTTGTTTTGGAAACAAACATAATTATTAATTTAATCAATGTTTTTGAAGGGCAATAAAGGTTGTAATTATTTTTTAAATTATGTAATCTCATGAACCTAAACTTAAATTCAAGATAAGCCAATATGTTTGACAATGATATTCAAGACGTCAGTTTGAGAAAAGCTTATTATGGCGAACATTTCAAATCTTTGGACAATTTAGGAGGTGAAGACCCGATTCACATTGTGTATGACGACACAAGCCCGAGCGATAGCCTCGATGATGTTGATTTGGGGAAAGAAATTTGGGTTAGTTGCTGTGGTCTGACCAAGGCGGTACAGTGGCCTGTGGTAGGCCCAAAACCAAGTTGTCCTGCGGTCGATGGGGCCTTAACCCGAGAATGGAAATCAGTTGACTGTCTGCAGGGCATCTATATGGAGCCACGAAAGCTTGTGGATCTTCCTCAATCGAGCGATTCCAGCAGTGTGGACAGTTTAGATTTCGACCAAGTCTTATACGACGTTCCAAGCAAAATTCCAAGTCCCCGCATTGACAATCTCTCCAAGTCTGACTTGTTTCTTCACAAGAGTAACCCGAACTTGTTGGAACATCGAAATGCTGAGGTCATGTACATGCCAATGGGATCGGATTTCAACAGCTTACCTTACTCACCAGCGCTACCTGGCAGCAACAATGGTTTTATACGGTCTACCACTGGTGGCAGCAACTCACCAATGTTTCACAGTGCTTCAAGTGAGAATTTGAGTCACAGACACGTTCGATTTCCTCCATCCTCCGGAATTAATTTAGGCAGGAGAAGGTTTAATCGATTTAATTCTACTGACGTCATCTCCTTGGGTAGTAGTTTGTCCGAGGTCGAAGAAATTTCAACCTCGGAAGAAAATATCTATATGGAACTAGCGGAAAGTGAAAACAACAACAGAAAAGAAGCCAAGTCGAAAAACCATAACAAAACGAAACGAGCCTTATTCAGCAGTAAGACTTCGAAAGGACTTCTGTCTCCAACTGAGGCAACAAAACGTTTTCCATACCACGTGGACTCCACGGGAATCAAAAAGAAACTAACTACGCTTCTGAAACCCAAAACACCGCTTTATGCCAAAATTAAAAACTGCCCTCCGATTGAGCGCGCTGTAGTGGATCGTACCAATGTGCCTCTCCCAGCCCTCCCCGTAACTAAGGCTCGGTTATCACAGGTCGAAGACCCATATTCTTTTATAGAAGAGAAGAACACTCGAAGTCTTTCTTCTCCAATTTCAGAAACACCTTCTTTGGTTCCAGTTGAAATACCCGGTTTTTCTTCAAAGAGCCATGCTGTTATGTGTGAAGAGGGGACATACGAGTGCCCCAAATGTTGGGTGGACGCCCCTCAACCCAATTTAGATACTCATCCTGCTCGTGAAAAAGGTTTCAGAAAATCTTTAACCCTTGACTTGGACAGAACAAGCCAAGGATACTTAAAGCATTTTGGTTCTCAAGAAGATGTTTCAATGCTGTCTCCCGTGCTGTGCTGTGTTAAGTCTCCTTCGGAAAAACCAAGTTTGAACATAGACCACATGTACAAAGAGAAATGCGACAATTTTGACTATGACGTACCAAGAGCATTGTGCACCTTGTCCAGTCCCAAAGAAGAATTCCATGCGGCAGCCTTGAGCCGATTCAAACCTAAAGAAGTGGATGTACGACCGAAGAAGGAAAAACTTCACGAACTAGACCACCTTCTAGATGCTATTCATTCTTACCTGAGAACGCATGCAACAAGCAATAATCTCGAGGTTTTTAACTCTGAGCTACCCTCTTTGCTGACCGAGAGTAACCCTGGATACGTTGACCCCGTAAAGTATTACAAGACTCAAAATATACCCCTAACTTTAGTGGGTAACTCAGTTCAGAGCAATGACTCTAAACCTCTGTACACAACAGTTCTGAAAAAGAAAGATAGACTCAAAAACGGTCAAAATAAATCTACAAATCCGTTAAAAACTGAACAAAACTCTTCTCTTTCGACAGATACTGATGATGATTACACAACAATTGAAGATAATCACTTATCCGCTATGGCGAAACGTAAGTATTCAATAAGCCTTATTTATTATTTTTGCCTGTGAATAATCTAATTAAAAGTCTACCTCTCAATAACGATGTCCTTTGTTGTGAGTCCACTTTCAGCTTTTCGTCAACACTAAGTTACCCTAACAAGGTTAAATTCTTGGGCCTAGATCTCATCAAAATAACTACTAAAGAAAACTATAAGTTTTAAGCAATTTTTCGTAGGTCACAATAGGCTAATTCCCTGGTTAAGTATTGAATCAGTAATCTTTTTTTACCACAGCATAGATTCTACCATCTGACACCGTAGTTTGCCACCGCACTATGGAGATAACATCTTCGTATTAGGATATGTTCGCCGGGCAACAAATTTAATTTTGAGAAATGACACATTTCATTGAAATACAAATCTGTTTGAACTTACGTTACTTTTTGTATTGTGGCAATATTTAATCAGACGATACATTTTAGTGATATAGCACTTAGTCTTCGTCTAGACGCAAATGCAACTGTAATGGACGTTTAATTCATTGATTGTTTAACGGCAGTATTATTGCTTTCCTAAATGACAGACCGTAAAAATCAATCGGATAATAGCTCTATTAGCTTGAACTATGACCAGCAAGAAATGTTGTAAATTTTGGCTTTGGATAAGTCAGGATTCAGCTATTTGAAACTTTCTAGCAACCCTTATTAGCAGTTTTTTTTTAATAATTGCTTAGTTAACAAATAGTGTTGCCAAGGCTCTTACTTGCTTTTAAACTACTTTAAAGGTTTGAATCGAGAAATAATGGCATTTGCTGCACCGTACTGATGACGTTTATTTTTGTTAGGTTTGAAGTACGCTATCCCTCGTAGTAGCATCGCAATATTGGAGACGGTGGGAGAAGGTCAATTTGGAGACGTACATAAAGGAATATATACGTAAGTTCGGCACAACGAATATCCGAAATTTGTCGCTTTCAGAGCGGGAAGAAAGTGGTTCCTGGAATCTAGCTTCGAAAATACAATCAAAGCAACTCGCACACTGGCAAATTTAATCCCATTCTGAAAATCAGAGTAAAATTTTACTAACTTGTCTTTTAAGTACTACCAAAAAGTACTTTACCGCGCATCATCTGGAGGGTTATTATGCTACTCATCACAAGGACTACAATGTCGTAAGCTCTTTAAAACAAACAAGACTTTAGATGTCGTAATTCTTACGAAGTGTTGCATTATACGGCCCCAGAACATATACTAAGTTGCCGGCAGCGCTGCCTCGAGAGGGTAAAGGCATCGTTTCATGCGACAACCTTGATCGAATGATCTTGGTTCAGCTCACGTTGTTGCGTCATTGGATAAAGCGCTTTACGATGATTTTCTCTGCTTGGTGGCTCGAACAAGCAGCAAATTTACGTGGCAACAACCGGAAAGCTCGGAATGCGGCCAACTCCAAAGTGAGGGAGGACGATTCGTCCAAAAAAAGGCGCCCCCGCTGTTCCTCGTGGATGGAGGATAAATATAGATCAATAAATATAATCTATGTACCGAATTGAAATTAAATCAATCAAATGCTAAAAATCCTCGCCAGCCGATTTCATCTTTTGATTCGCGTTAATACTCAAACCCTCCTAATAAGCTGACAGACGACACAGGCTGATGAGATGTTTAAAAATCTGGCAATTTGAGTTTAGCAAAGATTAAGTTTTACGCAATATCATAACATTTGTCTTAACAAACACTTTTAAAAATTTTCATACGGAAGCGACATGTTTTTCATTTTCAACTTAATGTGATTATCGTTTGATGCCATTATCGCAACAGCATACCACAAAAGCGTAATTTGTGATGGTTAATGTCCAATTTAAGCCGTAATATGGGCTCAAAAAAATGGACCTCGCAAACATTATTTTGGTGAATTTTTAAAGAAGCAATTTGGAGGTTCTTGTGCTGACGGTGCTTGCTGTGTTCAAAAGATTTAAATTTGGTTTATGTTTGAATTATTTTATTGTTATGTTTGAAAATTAGAGCTCTACGAAACAGTAGCCAATACAATTTTTTACCAAACTGCAGCAAAACTCACACTTAAACAAAAATTGAACCTGTTCAGCTCGCCGGATGGGCATGAGGAATTGGTAGCAATAAAGACCTGTAAAGTACAAGGGAACGACGACGACAGCGCGGCTGAACATTTGCTTGAAGAAGCTCGTAAGTTTACTCTTTTGTTAGAAAAGCGTTTTGTGCCATATAAGAAGATCGTTTCCAAAATTTTGTCATAAATGAAAAGGCATAGAAATATTTATTTAAAAAGAATATACTGTTATTGCAATAGTTTTCTCGCTTCGTTGATGTGTTTACTATGCAAAAAATAATAATTTAATTTAGAGGCTTGTAAGTTTTAAACCGTATTTTCTGAATAATTGCATTTTCTCTGAAATTCTAAAAGCAAAGTTATGGTCTGAATTAGACTAAATTGTATTTTATGGGTTAATCTCAGTTTACTATCGTCACTTAATATATACGGAAGCATAATTAGTGTACTGTATTGTTAAAAATTGCTTTAGCCAAGCGTACTGTGTGACGTCATTTCACAAATCAAAGTCCTGAAATCTGGTGGTTGCCCTTTCAAAGCAATATGCACTTATTTTATATTTATTTGCTTTTCAGCCACTCTTCAGTTCGGTTTTATTTTTGTAGCGAACAAAAGATGCAATTGATTAAAAAAAGATGCTAATTTACTATTCGCCGTAGGCTTTGGTTTTTTTTAAGATTTTATTTATTTAGGTTTTTAAGTTTTATCTTTTAATTAAATTAAAAACTATATCATATGTTTGCATTTCGCAGAAAATGACATAGGGGATAGTTACAATTTATTTGCCGCTAGATATCAGTAGCGATCAAAATCAATAACTTTAAACGTGTTTCAAATATCTGGAAAAAAATGTTTTTCAATTAAAGAAGTTCAACCGCTACGCTAGTGGATGACTTGACTTAACCGAAAAAGCATAACTTTTGAACGCTGATATGCAGGGCAGAGCTTGTCGTTCTTTCTGCAATGTACATATCTATTTTCTAATAAGTTAAGTATGTAGGTTTAATTAAGCAAAATGCTCAAATACTCATTACCTCGTTATCGCACAAAACACATCAGACTCTGTTTGATTCAGGGATGTGGAAGCAGTCAAATTTTTAATGCTTCCGCTTCCTGCTCCTCTTGAAGTTTTATGCTTCCGAGTTCGCTTCCGCTTCCTCACCTTCAGAATTTTTTGCTTCTGCTTCCAGCTCCGGATAGAATTAGTTGCTTCCGAGTTCGCTTCCGCTTCCAACCTCTTTCATCAAAGTGCTTCCGCTTCCACAAAAAAATTAACCGCTTTCGCTTTCACATCCATGGTTTGATTCTCGACCCAACCAGTCAAGCAAGCAGCCTTTAATTTAGTAATGCGAAAAGCGTTTTCATGTCATTCTAAAAACTGATGCCATTTCTGCTATCCTAATTTTTAAGGGAAGTTTAGCATTATACTTTTTATGTTAAAACTTTTCTTTTTTCTCATACGTAATATGCTCAACTTTAAAACGTAAAAAAAACTAAAAAGTTGAAAAAGTAACTCTTGTATTTGATTAATTATTAATGTGTGTAAAATAATAGTTGTTTACTGCTGATAGCCCGATAGAAATGGCCCCTACTTTTTTACTTTGAGTTCTTTGTTTGAACCTCCCTTCTGTAAAGTGAATGAAATAGCGCCATACAAAGACGTTGCGCTTTGCTGTTGTTTGCTTCATAATTTTACAGTAAATTTTCATTTTTGGTCTAGTCGGCGCTCGATGTAAAGGACTAATGCGGAAACAGCACTGTCCTTTGCTGAGAAATACTAGCCAGAAAGCCCGAAAATGTCTGAAAAAATAGTAAAATATACTAATTTCATCCCCTCACATGATTCTCTTGTTAGTTCACGTAAAACGAACTGAAACTAACAAATATCGGAAACGCACTCTTTTTTTACAGTTGCGCATTTGTACTTGTTATTTAACACAGCATTGAAATGATGGATTTATTTTGAGCTCATTAAACGCAAACATTTTCAAAACCGAGCTGTTGTCCATCGTTGAATTATCATTCATGATCGTTTTCAGGAGTAACGAAAACAAGATAATTACAGCGTTACTGTTATAACTAGTCAATTCGTTGTCGATGAGATATAATGTCCATGTTACTCTCTTCTTTTCCGCTGGTGCACTGCATGCGCACTTTAGGATTCACCCAAACTTAGTTTCGAAAGACGATATCAAGGGAAATGCTACTGCACTCCTCCCCCCGCACCGTATTCACTACAGACACATCGTAAACACGATGCGTTATGCCGTAACAAAAGTCTGCAGCTTTAAAACTCTTCAAAATAAAGTTTCCAAAGTAAAATTGTGAGTTTGTGTTTGCATATAAGTTTTTTCATAAATTGATTATCGAGAAATTACCTCGTAACTATCTCATATTATTGCAGCAAAAGAAAGACAATTTTTGCTATTATTTATTCCACTTGCGCATAGTTGCATTGCAGTAAATTGGATGTGTCTAAGACAAAAACAGAAAATTTACAAGTCCGTTAAACCACGGAGGATTGATTGTATATCACTTTTTTGAACAAAAAATCGAAAAGCAGACAAGATGGCTTGTTTAACAGTACTGTATATGACCATAATTGTTAGAAAAATGCAATATGCAGCACATTAGCACGTTTAAAGATTTCCTGCGTATAAGAAACAAAACGAAATTTGGTTGGAAAATATGCACATTCGCTTAATTTCGCGATGACGTTCAAAAGGTAAAGAGTTCCATAAATAAAAACCTGATGAGGAATTTTGCGACACAAAACTACATTAGTGTTAGCATGTCTGGGTTCTTCATATTTAATCGCCGGAAATTGCGTAAATAACAATCAATTTATTAATAAACACTACCATTTAAGCTTGCAAAAAGAAGGTACGCTATATGCCTTACAGCAAAAATATACAACAATAATTGAATTGTAACGCGTTGTTATAAAACTTTAAAAAGACAGTTTAATTTATTTTATGATCGTGCATTTACGCCATTTAGTCAAATTTATTTTGCTTACTTGTTTTTTGTGATTTGATATGAAAGCTTTATCTTGTTTTCACGTGTGTCGAGAATCTGAATTGAAAAGCGGTGCCTGAAAAGTGTTCATGCAAAAAGCGTGTAATCGCTTTGCTACTAAGACCGTTTGCTTGGCTGATGTGACTGGGAATCGATCCTGCGTCTCCGTTTTTGGTGTTCGCTGAGGTAAAGATCAGTTCAGTTGATTTATTTGACGCACGAAATATATAATAATGATTACAAAAAATGCCCATATACTAATCGCCGCAGGTTTCATGAGAAGTCCAAGTGATGACTTACGATCACCTCCAAAAGTAGAGGTGATACATGAAACCTGCAAGGACAAACACAAAGAAATGAATAAAATAAACAAGAAAATAACACAAACTATAGCTCGTGAGCTGTAATTTTCCACACAAAAGGCTCAAAACGTTTACCGTGCAAAAATAGAAACGAAACCAGTACTAAGCACATGTAGCGAAACTCGGTTTTGCATGAGCTGACGCAAATTCTAAGCTTTCTTATGATTTACACTGGACACTTTCGCCCAAGCTGACAACGAGATGCGCTCAACCATCCTGCTTGGCGGACTTATTAGCGAAACCCTGCACACTATTTCAGGATGTCTGAAACCAACACCCACTTTTCAGTCCTTTTAGTTTCAACTAATGAGTCGTTTCCGTCATCCCTCTTTGTTTAGCTTCGTTACAAACCTAGTTTTTTCCCGTTGGACCAACTATCTTTTCAGTTATAGTTCATTTGCTCCATGATACAAACCATTATTTTTGTTCCTGAAGCACAATCTCTACAGGCTCATGTTCATAACACAGACGCTTCAATGCGGTTTCACGACACATGGAAAGGCTTGCAATAACATCTCAAGTATTAGGCCAATGCCAAAGGACAGGGTCTCAGCCAGACAATCTGAGTACTTCCGAATCTACTCGCACTGGCGCCGGACGGCTTGGATCTTTGATGCCTCACGTCTTGCTTGCAAGGGGAGCTTGCAAATGTGGTGCAGAAAAGCAGACTTCAGATCACTTGCTTCACCACTGCTCGATTTAGACCATACTAATAGCAGATGGGCTGATTCTCTGAATTGCCTAGACTCTAGAGTCTCGACAACCGAGGTGGTGCAACAATTCCTCCGCACATTTTTGTTTACTTTTTTAAGGGTGAAGACTAGGATTTGAGTTAGGCTTTAGGTTAGGATTAAGTTAGGATTTGTTTTAGATTAAGGATTTGAGTTTGGGTTAGGTTTGGATTAGAATCAAAAACAAAAAAAGTTAGGTCTAATGGTGTTGTTCACCGAAACGATAAACTCGGGATGCTATTTTGAGCCGGGTCAAATTAAGATCTTTGCAATTTTTGTAAACAGTTAGTTGCTTTCACTTTATCGATTTTCTTTTTAGACACCATGCGCCAATTTGACCATCCTCACATTGTGAAATTGGTCGGGGTTTGCACGAACGACCCTATTTGGATGGTGATGGAACTCTGCAAGTACGGCGAGGTGGGGCAGTAGATTACACTTGTAGGGACAAAGAGAAAAAAGCTCGATCTGAGTGAAAACTTTAAGAGCTGGTGAAGTCAATTTTAAAAACCAAAAAATTTCAAGTTTTGGAGTAAAACTTGAAAGTTTCAAACACAATATTAAAGAATCCAAGAAAAAGGCACACTTTACGTTGATGCGATTAGACAGGCGCAGAGCGCTTTTTTCGTATCCATGCATGAATGAATTAAAACGAAAAAAAGAATTGTTATTTAATTGTGATGCTTGACGTTTGCAGGCCAGAGTTTCAATGTATAATCGTTTTGCGGGCTTTCGGCATAAAGGTTATCAGCGCGGAAGCCTAGATAAAAGCCACCAGAGCGGCGACTACTTAAAAACAAGCAAGGCGAAATAGTTAATCCTACCACACGATAACTTTTTGATTCTGAGTGATTCTTATTGATTTCTGATAACTTTTTGATTCTGAGGACGAAATAGATTTTACCTTTTTACAATGCTGTCTGATGTACGGATTTGAATTAAAGTTTTTATACTTCTCATTGTGGTCACTGCTCAGATTTGTAGGTCGGGTCGGGTTCGGGCTCATAGTGTAAGATTGACAAAATTTGGGGCTTAATTCGGGCCGGGTATGTACCTTGTGTTTAAGATAGCTATAAAAATATCACCAATATAACTTAGCAACACTGACTGAAGACGATTTAAGCATCAATATAATTAGTATTAGTACACGATATTGCTATTATTGCATGACAATTTATCAATCAGAAGCTTCAGTTTGTCACAGGATACCAAAGTTATTAGACAAGAACGTATTAACCGCACAGGTTTTTTGGGCCTAACTTAACTTTTGGACCTGATTTGGGCTTCAAATCATTGTTTAGGTTCGAGTTTATACTTTCGGGTTTGGGCCAGGTTCGGGCCTGAAGTAGTTGGCCCGTTTACAACTCTGTCTCCGCAATCCAAGGGTAGATTCTTGGTCGAAACCAGCCAAAGTGAAATTAAAAGCCGTATCCGCCTGTCCAGCTCAATTTTAAAACAAATGCATTTCATCCACAACCAGGGTTGATCATATATTTGTTTTTAAAACCTTCGCTGGACAGGCTGATGTGGATTTTAATTTTACTTTGGTTTGCACTTTTTTCTATGCCGTCATCACTTTCTTCTATGCCGTCATCGCTTATCTCAGTCGTGATGGTATTTCGGTTGAACCTCCAACTCAAAAACTTCTCAACTTGGTCGAAGCAAATCATATAAGTTAGGTTGTCCTTGGCGATTTTGTTAGCACAAAGTAGAGGTTTTCCAAATACTGTACCGCCGAGAGTCCGGCTCAATGTACTTGCTTTTGTTTTTAATCAATCAATCATATTTATTTTTGTCACAAAATTAAAAAAATAATACACGAGATCAGTTATTATATATTTAAGTGTAGTAGACTAAGAGGGCTGCGAAGTGACCTGCCGGTCTTCGAGTCAAGCAGCCACCTAACTTTTGTAGGTCAATAGTTATTGCTTAATAATTTAAAAATTTAAATAAAGAACAAACATTAACGATAAAGAGCCTAGGCAGTTTTTAACGTGTATATGCAGGAACATGTGTAATTGCGTATTTGCAACAGCAGCGCTGGATTTGAACTTCCACATTTGCGGCTAACAAGTTGAGAGTTGGATTCTGAATAAGCTTTGCCAACCGCTAGTGTCTCCAGTATCGCTAATTTCAACAGATATCTGTTTAAACATCAGCTCAATTGCTTCACAGCTGTTTATTTTCAGATGCGTTCCTACCTGCAGAAGAACAAGCACAACCTCAACTCACTTCAGCTCATGGCATATTGCCATCAACTCAGCCAAGCCCTTTTCTACTTGGAAGAGAAAAAATTTGTGCATAGGTATTAAGTAGCAATAATATTTTATAAAGTTTGTAAGTAAATTTTTTTAAACCAAAGTGTACGTAATAGCAGAAACCTCAAATCAATCAATACTTCATTACATTTGCTGTATTACGGGGAAAGGTGTAACGAGTTTGCAGCGCCTGCAAGCAACATAGCTCTATTCGTAAAAATGTCGCACCGTGGGTGACAAACCGTTGGCAACACTCTGTTAAAGTTGACCGGCCTGAAATTCGAACCTCAGATCTCCCGCTCCCGAGACGAACGCGTTGCCGCATAATTAAATGATCACTTGCTAGTCTGCATCAGCAGAAACTTGATTCCAGAGATGACATTTTTAGATAAGCAGGACATAGTAACATTGAAATGTAGGAATAAATCCCACAAACTTAAAAACTTTTAACTGATTATAATGCACTGCGCTTGCGATTGTTGGTTGCGAAAGCTGTCTACACGCAACCTAACAATAAACAACGGGTTTTAATAAAAAAAGGATGTCAACGTAGATGCTGTTAACTTATCGCAAAAACCTTTTAACCGATGGTCATCAAAATCCCCCCCACAACCAGCGATATCCAACTGCGTTCTTCGGCTCGCAAGAGCTAAGATCAAAATATAATATCATCCTCGAGTATCTCAGTTAACGCTAGATTCTTGTATTAAGGTTGTGAAAGGAACAACATTCATATTCCTTAGTATGAAAAGTTTTTTCCAGTGCTCCAAGGAACTGCGGAAACGTGTCTGCAGTGGTAGAGCGCTGGCAACTATAGATTTAATATTTACAGTGCTCAGAGCAGTTGTGAATACTAGAAAGGTGTTAGTAGTGCTTTTGTTTTGAGCATTTTTACTATCCCTGAAAAAAATGAAACATAGTAAAACGGTTCGTCTCGCGTTGACGAATCGAAAGATTATAAAAATATTAGCTATTAGCACCAAAACACAAAATGTTACAATATTATGTTACAAATGTTAATACATAATAACTTTCACTATAGGCTTCATGCGTTAAATATTGTGACGCATACGTTATACCTTTTCCAAAAAAATAATCATGCAAAGCTACTGTAAAACAACGCGTACAATAAGCGATGCATTATAAACATATTAAACAAAACCAAGCATTAAAACACATTCAAAAGAAAGGCGCATACCTTGGCGTATACTGTGAATTCAATCGTGGGTTAGCTTTTTGATCAATAATGCCTCCTTTATTTTGGTCTAATATTCACTGTGACGTTTTTTAATCACTGTGATCAAACTAAAATCCAAGCTGCGATTTCGATAGCATTAGGCAAGAAGTAATACGTTGGCTAGCGGCATCTTTGGTTTCGGATAAAACATTGTTACCTACAATGCTATTTGGAGTCAAAATGTTGATTGGAGTCAAATTTCTGCCGATATTGTACAATGTACACTCTGGTTTAGGCGTAGGGAGTGACTGTTTCACCGAAAGTTAAGATAAGGAATATTTGTTCGCGCATTTTTGTTTGCTTTTCTGAGGGTCAAGATTGCGGTTTTTGTTAGGGTTATATTTGGGGTTAATTTTAGAGTACCGGTAGAGATTTGAGTTTTGGTTGGGTTTGGGTCAGAATTAAAAAAAAAAAACTAAATAAAAATTTCCGCTGAAATTAAGCCTTCATTAAGAGAAAGTAGAGTTTAACCTAATTAAAGCACGCATATGCAGCATGATCTGCTCTGAAGTATCATGGTGACTTGGCTAATTTTAGCCTTGCGTGCATGGCATTCTTGAGTTCTCAAAACGTGTTTTAAAACGCGTATTTTTTTAGGATTTTTTGGCATTCTAATATGAATTTTCGCATTATATGTACATGCGACATGTAATACCATCGCCTTTAGATCCCTGCTTAATTATTGCGCGATCGATTTTTTTGTGCGAAGAGCCCTCTTATAAAAATGAAACTCATATCTTATCATTTCTGCAGTATTTCGTAATTATTAATTTTGCGTGTCTTTGGAGTACTTATTAGGGTTTGAACATATTTTATTTACGCTTGTGGCTAAACTGTTCTTACGTTAATATTGCGTAAAATATGCGTGACTCTACGCAGGCTTAACCTTTTTAATCTACCACCGGGTTTTTCAAGAATGATTGCTAGTGAATTGTTAATTGACACACTAACTTTTGAATGTTATTTCAAGGGATGTAGCAGCAAGAAATATCTTGGTGTCCCAACCAGACTGCATAAAACTGGGGGATTTTGGTTTGTCGAGATACATTGAAGATCAAAATTATTATACAGGTAAGATGTTCTTTCCTCACAATCCCTGAACTCACAAATTCTTTCCTCACAAACATTTAATTTTGATTTTTTTGTTTCAAATTGATACAAGAATCAATTGGACATCGTCTACTGAAAAGTAGACTTATGGAATTGAAAATCATAAATTGTTAACTTGCAGCCAAACAAAATACGTCCTGCTGCTTGCGACCAAAATTGCAATCGCGTCGCGTGAAAGTCCTTGCGACTTCGCTATATAGTAATCTCACTTTGCCCATTTTCACAATTTTCACTAAACTGTTAAATTATTTCCTACTTTTCTGTATTTTTAACTGTTGCTATTCCATTATTATCTCTTTAGCTTCCAAAGGAAAACTACCCATTAAATGGATGGCACCAGAGTCGATAAATTTTCGCCGTTTCACAACCGCTACTGATGTTTGGATGTTTGGTGAGTTGGCAACCACTAGTATTTACTCAACATAACTATGGCGTCAATAGCTCAGTGGTAGACCGTCGGGTAGGTGATCGAAAGGTTGCTCACCTCTGGTTCGATTCCCGGACTGGCAATGTGTCGTTGGGAAAGACCCTTTACGCTTATTTTCCATTCGGGTTAAGCAGTCTACCGGTTATGGTGGCCAGCCTGACGAAAGACTTCGAGTTGAATCCCAAAAAATCTCTGCTCTGGGTTAGACGCACTGTGACTTAACAATTGTATATCTTTTCATATGCAGTATTGAGCTGACAAATGTTGCCAATTTTTTGCCTTTTGCAAGCAATCAATTAATCCGGATTCTGCTTTCGTTAAAATGGTGTTTAGGAACTAAATTTTTGTACGTGCTTAAATAAAACGACAAAGAATATAAAAAATGGCAGAATTGCTAATAGCGGAAAAAAAGATTTACAAATAACATCGAAGAATTCTGAAATCAAACTCAAAAATTTTTTAAAGTACAATTTCCTTTAGCATGCTTTGTTTGGCAATAAATTAGACTTCAATGCTCCTTTAAGCGAATTAGTAGAAAAATTTTGTTGTTAATGTTAGACGTAATATGGCATTACTATTGTGTCTCAACACAAGTGCGAAATACAAGGTCATTCAAGTTTTAAATTCTCTAAACGTGACTTACGGCGAATGTTGCAAGTCTGGCGCTAAAGGCAAAGTACTCTCATTATTTTGCTTTTTGCAGGGGTTTGCTGTTGGGAAATTCTTATGATGGGTGTCAAGCCATTTCAAGGAATCAAAAACAACGATGTTATTGGCAAAATTGAAAGTGGAGAAAGGCTAGCCATGCCTTCCAGTTGTCGACCACTTTTGTATGAGCTCATGCTAAGGTGTGCTTGCTTTTTCAAACTCTTTGTTTTTTTAACAAATATGCTTTGGATTTAAAGAAAAAAAAATGTTACAGTAGTTTATTTTAATAAACCTTAGAATTAAAAATACTAACATTTCCTAGCCAATGCAACTTCCCTTGTATTAGATGCTACGCATTTGCATTAATGCAAGTCTTCTGTTAGTAGAAATCAATTCTGCAAATCGAGCATCACAATTATTATAATAGTTAGTTCCACTGTAATTTTTCTTTTATGGTTTTAGATGCTGGTCGTATGATCCTGGTTTCCGACCTAGGTTTGAAGAAATTGAAAATTCCTTGAGGTAAGCATTGCTGTTTAATTAGAAAAAGCATTTTTGTGATTCTGTAGTTCCAGTCGTTCCTAAAATCCAGTCTATGAACAGCATTTTATGGTTTTATAGCTGTTAACACCATTGGTGTCTTGTTAATAAAATCGAAAAAATCTTTCTTTTTCAATGAGATCATAAATTTTACAGTTGCTTGTACAATGTTCAGCCCAACAGACTCGGTTGGCCGTTGAAGCAGTGCAGTAAATGATCGTGACTATAGTTGTTACACCATCGTTCATAGACTAGAATAATTTTTGCACCGAATGTGCGGCAGCATAACGTCCAATTTTTTTTACGTTTTCAAATGTTTAATTCGAGTTTTTGGTCACTTTCTGCTCTAATTTTTTTCGCTGCCGTTTGTTTATTCAGTAATTTTTGATCAAAAAAATAATTACTAAATTTATTGCAAATTTCTATACGATGCTTGAAAGTTAGTTTTGTTGGGAAAAATTTACCACAAATATACTCACTAGCCAACACACGATACAGTTTAAAAACAATGTTACATGAAAGTTTAATAATTACGCTGTTACTGCGGTTAGTGCCGACCAAATGACTGGTTTTTTTGCATCTTAGTTAATTGCCGTTTGCTGTGAGAAATGCACATTTGTAAAGTTTCGTGATACGGTCAAATTTCTGTCAAGCGAGTTTGTTAACTTGCAAAAGTTACATACCAATTGATTTTGCCAAAAGGTTAATGAAAAAATCATGCAATCGCTTGATAGCAAGTAACCCCGTTTAACTGTTTTTCATACTCAAATTTTCTTTCCTTTCATATGGTTTTGAAAAAGATAAAGATTTTAGAAAACTTTATTGCTTTCTTTGACCCTTTGTGTTGTAAAGAATTTTATCTGGGAAAGTGTAAAGTCAAATATACTATTTATTGTGTTAAATGCATGGCTTACATGACATGTCTATCAAGTCAGGTTATCCTATAAAACAGTCTAAAAATCAGACTGTATTTTGATGGACATGTGACTAGCTAAATAAATCATAGATTGATTTACTAACTTGCCTGTGTTTTTTGAATTTGTTTCTTAAAAAAAATTGAGTTTAGAAACTAATGCATATTAAAAAAACGTTTCAATTTATGATTGGTTTGATTATTACGTAAATCAGAGTTTTTTTTAAACTGAATGACACGAAAAGTTTGCGGGAGGGTTGCGTTAGTACGACAGTGACTAATTGGTATAAAGGTTTTAAATGCGTTGTTTAATCGTTTAGCACCAAAGTTTCGTTAGTTAGTTTCTGGGTTAAGTTGGAAGTGCTGTTGACTTTAAATGGAATTTTTACGCAAGATATTGGTATAGTTCGGACTGGACGTACCTATATGAGTACCATAAACGTAGTTTTGCTGATGCGTTTACCAGCAGGCTTGCAACCAAGATGTTGCTAAAGGTAGGAGGCTTGAATTAAAACTTAAATGTTTTAAGTTAAAAAATGACCATTTTAGCGCCATTTAGATGGCATTTTGCAGGTTTTTAAAATTATTCAAAAAAACTAAACCAAAAATTGAAAGCCATTTGAAAGAATCAACTTGCTCAGCTCTTCAGCTTCCCTCCCTTGCTTACTAGTCAATTCTTCTATTACACGTTTAAAAGATTGTTTTTATAGATTTTTTCCTCGGGATTTCGTTTAGTGAGGGGGCTGAAGCTCCTTTAGTTGTGCCATTAGCGATAACTTCGTTTTACTATCGAACGATTTCTCGAGTTACATTAACACTTTCACTGTAATAAACATTGTTCGAAAACAACACGTTTTTGTTATCTGCTGGCAAAAATTTGCTTTTAAGATTGTTGTTGGCAGAGCGACGACACTAACTGTTCCATTTTAATCCTCATATTTTATGTAAAAAGGCCGTATTTGCTACACTTGCGAGTGAAAAAACAAAATCTCGTAACAAACTGGAATGTGAAGTCGACGTGCGTTATCTTCAACAAAACTTCGAATTAAAGTTCTGGTTTCCAAAATCAATTGCAACCTTCCCACTAAGCAGGATAATGGCAAATAAATTATTGTTCTATTTTCTGTTTGTTGGATTTTGAGATTTGATGGAAAGCGAGTCAGATTGACTAACGTTAAAACGGGCGCAACTGAAAAGTTTGAAGTACCTCTGATTTTAATATAAAATGAATGCTGATATATTTTTAAATGTTGCCTCTTACATTGATTTTAGATTGGATTAATGGCAACGTTTCGTAAGCTCATAATACCTAGCTTCATCAGGGCATTGCTAAGGTAAATATCGTAATAAGAAGAGCAAAATTACAGTGTAGCGCAATTGTAAAGAGGGTTTACAGTTAAACATATGAAACCTAGCCCTAAAAAAATTATTTTACAGCTTCAACACATCTTAACATCTTTCTATGTTTTTTTAAACTTTTCGTTACACGCTCCCCCTTTAAAAAGTTGTTGTTAATTTTATTTGTAATAGCATTGGGCTTAAATGAGGAATAGCGCCACTTACAACCCATCAAAATTTGTTTCGTTACTAGCACCGTGTTTTGGACTGTGTTTTTTATTCAATTTTGGGATACAACTTACAAAAATTTGTTGATTGATGAATTTCTGCATTACCGTTTTTAGCTTGGCAAGTTTTCCAAGCTTTACTTATGGAATGTCGTGAGAAAAAGGAAATCTATCACGTTTTTGAACAACCTTTTTTGGACTTCGTTTAGTTATCGTGACATTTTTTGTCATTAAAATTTGTGGACTTAGGCCTATCTAGTCTACCTTAATCAATTTTGAATTCATCAGTAGCATCTTTTGAACAATTTTCAAAATATATTTTACATTACACGCAAATTTGACTTAAGTTTGATTAGGGACACACGACAGTTAAGGAAACTTAAAATAAGGTTAATCTTCCATGCACAAAAGTTATAATTTAAACATCAAAAATACTTCGTTTGTAGATAAATTATTTCGCAGTCTTTGTTTGCGACGTGGCGAACAATTTTTCGAAGTTCTGAAATACTTCTAACTTTTGATTTGTTTTCTTCGTTACGTACACATGACTGATATTTTGTCGAATCGATGTAAAAGGTAGTTATATCAGTTGATATGCTATCTTGTTTCATTCCAACCTACTATTAAAGCCACGATTTACGCTGTGACTTAGTAAAATTTACGTCCTAGACTCGTTAGGGGGCTCCGAAGCCAAAGCTATTACAATAAAATACCGTGTTTTTTCAACTTTGAATGATAGAGTATACTGAAGGTGCTGTTGGGCCGTTGTCGGAATTCCTGATTTTACAATTTAGAGGTTAATTGTTACTTTCTACGTTGCATACCCGGAAGCTACGTCCCACCGGGAAACTATTGATAGTTTCCTTCTTTATTGTTTGAACTACATTTGACACAGCTTGCATTTTGTGCTTTTGCCAACTTATAACAAGTACCAAGTTTTGCTTCACTTCTTTTTCTTCCTTGTTCACTAGTTTAACTTGCAACTCAAAAGTAGGATAGTTGCTTTACCTTCAACTCGGTTTAGCGCAAGTTGATACGTGCAGTTACAGACTTGAAAAAACTAGTGTTTTTAGCCGGTGAAAGTGAAATTAATAAGAGAAATTTTCAAAAAGTTGATTACTTTTTGCAATATTTTTGGTTTTTGTTCATTTGTTTACCCCTACGATCCAAAACTTATCTTTTAGGTTGCGTTTGTTTGTCTGTTGTCAGGATAGGTCGCAGCAATAAGTAAGGCTATTTCAACTTTTTTTTCTAAGTAAGAACTCAACTGAAATTGAGCTTTAAAGAGTTTTTTCGTAAGAAAAAAACTCATTCCGGTTCGGTTTGAACCAAAAAGCAGCAATATTTTGATAACTGTGACCATCACTTTATTTAACCGGGCTACTCAATTGAAACAAATAGCCGCGTGATGTCAACCCTTTTCGAATTTTGGTTTTTGCGTTTCATTGCAATAATTCAATATTGCCACTTGAAAAAGCTATTTTAACTTATATCTTTGTGCGCTCAAATTGCAAAAATATTGCAATAGCAAAAAGCTGTAAAAATAGCAGCTTAACACGCTGGTCTTCCAAATTCACCAATTCCCCATGTTCCTCTAAAAGATTGTCTTAAATTTATCAAAAATTATTTAAATTTTCAATCGCAAATAAAATATGTTGATGACTTGGACAAAATTAATATCGGCCTACGTTTTCGTAACTTTGTTTGTAGTGTACCTCTCAGCAACTTCTGTTATGGCTTAACTAAGAACCAAAAGCTATTTTAATTTATTGTAACTGGTGCTGATAATAAAGTAAATACGCAAGGTTTGTCCTAGCTAGATGTAGTCAAAATTAGATTGCTAAAATCTCTTAAAAATCTTGTTTATGATTCAATTCAGTTGGAGAATTTACGTTGATTTATGCAACTTTAATGAGGACAGGCATAACCAGGTTTGGGGAGCTATTAGGAAAAAGGCATCCGGCTCCCCAGCACGATTACGGTCTACTTAAAACACTTTTTAATATTTACGAAATTCAGGATTTAGTCGAGATTTAGCAGCCATCTAACATGGTTTTCGGGAAGTGTTTCGATTCCGCTTCATTAATGCAAGACATCCCGTCCCTGACTCGCCATATTATATTTCTTTAAATTATTCGCAAGTCAGCATCGGAAACAGCTTATTAGATGTAATAACTAAAGAACCTCCGATATTGTTTTGTTTGGCAATATCTTATTTTGAAAGCTGCTGTTTAAAACTTGATAGCCTTTAATAAATTAGTGCTGTAATATATTGGCGTCAACTGTATTTGCTATGAAATCATTGACTTTATTAAATATCAGCCTTCTAGGAAGTATTACCAAAGTTATCTCTACTCAGATAAATTGCGTTTATGTTATGAACTGCAGCCTTAAAACTGAAGAAATTTTACACCTTTGCTAAGGGAACACTGCTGTGATGTTGAGATAGTGAAAGAATAAGCCAAGATCAATAGTTTCGAGAATTAAGATCACAATCACGATTTTCAAATTTTAGGTAACACGTAGCTAATTAAGAGAACTTTTTTAATAAAAAAATATTAAAAAAAGAATTTTTGGCGGAAAGTTCCGACAAGTTAATGTGATATGTAAGCCGTTGTGGAAATTAACAAGGATTCCAAACCCTCAAATTTGTGGTGGTCTACCTCTTTGAGGTCTTTCATTTTTATTCTTATCTCATTGAGGCATTCGCTCTCGGTACTTTCTCAAGTTGACGTTCTAGTTGCTTTCATCGGCTACATGCGTGGATATTACTTCAACAATACGCGTGGTCAATTTTATAAAAATTACTTCGCCAATTTTGCAAAATCACACAATGCGGTTCAGCTCTAAATTGAGAAATCATAAACTATTTTCGTGCGCAGTTGCGCCGCTTTTTACGTAGTTGGGAATTTTCAGTGGCTAAGCTGCTTTGAGTCAAAATGATTTAACTCTAGATGTTCGAATATCGCGACATAAAAGACTCACGCAAAATTATTAGAAGAGTGTGTAGGAGTATAGCTAGAAATCCATTTGATTAATTCGTAATCTGTGTCATGTAGTAAGTTAGTCTACGTTTTATTTTTGTAAACGAAATGTGCACGGATTACATAATTCAGAAATTATAATAACAAAACATTGCATGAGTCAAAAACTATCCAGCGAATTAAAGTGGCACCAAAACTATAAAGGAGCACTAAAATTATTAAAGGCGCATTTTTCCGTTTTATGCAATTTTTTTCAAAGCTATTTAAAAAGGCAATCTAAATTTTTGCAATCATAGATGTTTAATTGTTTAAGCTATTTCAAAAATCATTAGATTATCTATTTTTAATTTGCAAAAATGTACATTCAAACGTTTGTTGTCGAAAATAACATGACACCATGATGAAGGATTAGGTTTTAAAGGCTTTCATTAGCGGTGTACCCACTACTCCTCGCCTTCCAACGCAACAACATCACCTACGGTATAATAAGTTATTTAACTAACATTCATGCTCTGGCTGTTTTTGCTCGGGGTTTGAATTCGCAAAAAATTGAATACTGAGTGACACGTCAAATACCTTATATCTCTAATTTTTAAAAATTTTTTGGCAATAAAAAATCTTTGTCTTTGCTATTAATTTCAAGTCAATAATCCTTCTATAACACGTGTTACAATTGTTTGAAATCGGAGAAAAGCAAGTAGTTGCATCTTAATCCACACGTATAACGTTTAAGCAGAACTAAATTTAGATCCCTAACCATACGTATCATACCCAGTGACCCTATATCTTACTTTAAACTCTAGCAGCGAGGTCGTTCACCTAATTTGCACTGAGAACAAGTTGTTAATTATTGACAGTAATTACTTTTATTAACTTTTTTGCTGAGTTACTTCAAGGTTGGCTTTGATGGTTTATCTTAATTCCGAAAAGTAATGCGTAAAAATGTTTATAATTTATTAGAAAACAGCAGAACATGTCCGATAAACGTTATTTTGTTAAAGGTATAGGCGGAAATAAATGGAGTCAAAATAGGTTGAAAAATTTTAAAGGTTAATTGTATTGAAGAAGCAGTTGCCAGGTGATATGCCAATGCAAACATTTACTCTAAACGCCGGTAGTAGTCTTTAGATTCAAGATATTTCTGTTTTAAAGTTCGAAGTGACTACGCGAATGGAACATTCGCGGTATTTTTTTTTCCTCGCGAATGGAGACATTGCCTTTTTCATACATTTAGTTTAAAGACGTCATTTTGTCGCATGAATGGTACAAGCTGTGTAGCAGAATGGTTCGAGCGCCTAACTGCATACCAACGAACCCGGGTTCGTCTCCCGGCGGAGGTGCGAATGCGCACATTGGGAGACTACGCAGAATACACAGATATGGGAAGAATATAGGTCAATCAATCTTTTTTTACTTCTAAACCTTTCATTACAGTTAGGGTTAGGGCAGCGATGCCAGTCTGAGGGGATAGCAATTCCCTGTAGTAGCTATTCATAGCGCCTGCTCCATTCGCGAGGAAAAAAAAGTACCGCGAATGTTCCATTCGCCAAGCCTCTTCCTTTAAAGTTGTATGAACCCGTAAATCCACTTTCAAAATTTACTCCAAGTGCAGAACTAATTCGACTTTAGTTGTACTGTTGTACTAAAAGTCGCTTTAGCATAATTATGAACCTGGCACTTTAATGGGTTTGTACAACCAAGCCAACGCTGAGCAACTTTTTGGATTCTGTTTTTCTAGTCTTTTGTCAAACTGCGCCACTGTAACGAATATGGAATATGCGTACTTACGAACGCTACAAGATTTACACTCAATTCGTTGCCGGGCTTCTCATGTAATTTGCTTAAAATTGAAATCTGTATCATTGTCAATAAGAAACCTCTATTGCATTGTTACGTTTTTAGCAATGTGTTTGATGCTGTTTATTTAGCTTTCTTCCTAGAAGAATATTAAGCTTTTAATCCTTTTACCTGATTTGGAAGTACTTCTCAAATGTTTCGGTTATTATAAACTGTCTATACCGATCGTTAGTGCATGCTTATACGGTTCCGTATAGTTTCTTTTTGAGCACCTGCAGTACGTAATTTGTAATCAAAAATATCGTAACATAACCATAATAGCGTTAAACAGTTTATTACATTCTATCACGCTTTTCTTGGTTTATTACTTTTGCTTATCACGACTTAACTAATTTAACAACGTACTTTGGGGTTTTTTCAACAATATCATTGCTATTGTGTAGCATATCAACTTTGAGGAGCAAAAACAATCATCTTTGTCTCGAGACCGCAAATGAAGCGAGTCAAAATCTTGTTTTTAAATTCCCCGAGTTTTATTGATTTCCAGAAACTCGATTTAGAAAAGTTAATGATCTTTATTGCGACAAACAATGGCAGCAGTACAGCATTCTGCCACAGCTTTTGTGGGTTGATTGTATTGATACTTAAGACAAATTATCCTAAACTAGAAATTTTTCTCTACCTATTTGTAGCTTGCTTACTTTTGAGAACAAAATTTGAGTCATGAAATGAGTAAACGATTATTATAACACATCAAACTTAACTTTTTATTTGACATTGAAGTTTGTGATTAATTCCTCGTAGACTCATTTTGCAAACAAGTTTCCGTTTGCAAATGGGAAGTTTGATTGTATGTGGTAAGGGTTTGCGTTTGGCGCATAAGCGTAAGTGCCTTAGCATATTCTCCATTTGTTTCAACTAGAGCTTGTAATCGGTTCATGTCGGGCGTGGCCAGTGGCATTGGCAGGAATTTCAAAAAAGAGGGGCCATGGGTCAAAGTTGGCTATTCTGGCCGGATAATCAAGCATTTAATGATTTCTCAAAGTGCAATTATACTGCGAATCAGTCATAAACTACAAGCTTTCGTTATGTACATAACTTCGTCAGATAACACTTATTCAAATAGAATCAACACTTACTCAAATAACGCCTATTCAAAATTATTCTACATTGGAATAAGTGTTATCTGACGAGGTTACTTAATGTAGCAAAACCTTATAATTTATGATTGAATTGCAATATTTTTCTTTCAGAAATATATTTGAACAAAATGTTGCTTTTCATAATGTGTGGCTCATTGGCTCATTATTACCACAAATTAGCAACAATATGCAGGTTATGAAAAGCAGCGTTACTGTTTTCTTCTGTCACGTTACGTGTTGCGTGGATGCATTACTCCTTAAAGAGGCGGTATTGCATGCAGGAAAACGCGTCGTATGTTGATTGTTGTACAATCAAAGGACAATTAAGAACAAAGGTAGCCTACATGCATTTTATTCATAGTTTTAAAAGAAAATTGTTAATAGTTAATCTTCTGAAACAGCGCGCGATGACATACAGCAGCAGTAAAATCGAAGCTAAATGCAACTATAATAGTCATATGATTTATATGGAACAAATCCCAGCTGTAGAAGAAGAGGTCAGTTTTTTTCCTCGAGTAGTTTTAAACTTATTTCATGTGGTTGGAATTAGAAGAGGTTGACTTTGGTAATGATGTTTAGTATATTTTGACCAGAGAGTGGAATGGCAAAAGTTAAATCTTACTAACAATTTGTATTTTCAATTTTATTTTCAAATTCTCCCTGAAATTTAAAAATGGTCGAGTAAAAAAAATAGTTTTGTCATTATGCTCTTAAAAAATTCACGTGTTTAGAGTCGTATTTTTGAATCGAAAATTGAGTTAGATGACGTTATTAATGTCAAAATTTGAATAAATAGTTAACATCGAGCTTACTGTATTATAGCATTTACGAAAAGAGGAACAATACGTGATGTTTTTAGCCTAATTTAAAGTTGATCAGATTTCGATTAGACGAAAAATTATAATAAAAACTAAACTTGCTAACAGTTGTCACAATTTAGTGAACTTAACTTGTTTAATTTAATTTTGTGGTGTATGAATTTTGTTAAATGTATGAAGTTTGTGTATGAATTTTGACATTTGCGGCATTCAATGGAATTTGAAAATTCAGAAAATTCTTATCCTGCTGAACTTGTAGATAAAGATTGTTTAGCTGAACTTCAAACGTCGTCAAAAGTTTTTCGAGAGCTCAATAATAATCATGTAATTTTGGAAAGTGAATGGTTGAAAAAGATGCTAATTTGCACACAAGAAACCAGCAAACGTCTTGATAAATATGAACAAAATATGCAGCGACTTCAAAAATCGTTGGAAACTTTGCAAGCAACACAAGACCGCAGAATGATGTCTTTTCTCAAATTATTTGATAATCTTCAAACCTTTGTGCTGCATCAATTCGAACAACCTCGACATTTGAAGACTGATGAGCCCAGAACTACTGATGAACATGCGGAAAAAGATTCTTTACTCAAGCACGAACAGAGCTCAAGCAATACCCAGCAGCAATGTTCCCAAGCTTTTGCTGATCAGTCATCCAAATATGTTTCTTCACGTAAAAAGAAAAGTCGGAGCTTTTCAGATTTGACTAAAGATTTTTCAGATTCTTTATCAAGTTTTGAGGAAAATGCTGATCTTGAATTTGCTTTTTTTTCCACAAATGGGTCAGTCGCTTCAAACAGGTGTCATGTTCTTCCTGTGGCTTCTGAATCACAGGCGTTTTCTTACGTCATTTCCCAAGGAGTAGATTCGTCGAAGATGATTTCAAATGCAAGTGATTCAACAACAGAAAGTGATTGCACCAACAAAGAACCTAGTCGGTTAGCTGATGATAAGGAGAGTGAGAGAAACTCTTTGCAATTCAGCGAAAAGTCCTCAGCTTTCGAGCAAAAATGTACACGAAAACGTGATGCGCTATCAAATTCTTCTTTAACAGATTTGCCCTCGTCTTGTTATGTACAGCCCACAGCAATGACTGGTCGTTCAGCAAGTGACGGTTTTTATGCCACAGATTCTTATTATTACTTGAACAGCAAACAACCAATCAATAGAAGTGGTTTTGAAGATATTTGCAACCAGCCAAGCCATGCCGTAGCAAGCAATAAATCTAATAACATTTTCAGCAAGCTCAAGAGCAGAATATCAGACAAACGACGAAAATCCAGTTCTAAACCAGTTCATTCTAGTTTTATTCTTCCTTTAACTGAAGAAACGGAAAGACAAAAAAATGTTGCAATGGCGGTGGATGACATAGCAATATTTGGAAGCAATGAAAAACACATGAGCAATGACGTATCCCCCGGTTCACAAAGAGTTCGAAAAGAAAGATATCGAAAGTTGAGCTTAAACAGCACCGGCGATGATTGTGATTCGCGACGAAGTACTGACGCATCTGATATTTCGGTTAACGACAGACCGTTGCCGTCGAATGGCATTCTATATCAAAACAGACCTGGAGGATTCGCCAAAACAACAGATCCACGTCCGCTATTTTCAAGAAACAACTTGTCTCCACTTCCACCGTCTCCTGTTGACGACCAGTTGAAAGGTGACAATTCCCTGAAGTCGCTTGGCAAAAAGCAAACAACTCCGCCTCTCTCTTCTATTAATGCAGCCAATTCAGAGCGCTCAGAATGGGTTCCAAACATCTTGTATCAATCTGTTTCACAGCTTAGCGAGGAAGAAAACGTTTATAGTGAGTGCAATGAACCAAACGCGCCCCTTCTGGGATCTATTGACGAAGAAACTGACGCACCAGTTGAGAAAAGGTAATGTTGACGGTGACTTTTCTTGGAGACTACGAGCAAAATAATTTGAAGACTATTAGTTTCCTACTTGCCCAAATATATTTCATTACTTGAGCAAGTATAGACGGTGATTTCAATCAAAGTCTCACGGGATTGAAATTATTTAAACAAAACTGAAATTTGTTGATTTTGAGTGCGATGGTGTCCGTGTGCATTAACTTTATTCTACGAACTTGTATCGATCAAAGATAATGAGCACTGAGCAGTTATAGGGTCAATGCTTCGGCAGGTAAGTCACTCTAACAGGATGCGAATCAAGGATATCAATTTTACGTGTTTCTTGTAAACTTTGAGCCTGTTTGTGCAAACTTTTTGCCATCATGCAGCGGAACAGTTCATTTCCTTGTAACAAGAAATAATAAACTAATACTAACTACAATTGTACTGTAGCCACTATGATGAGTACAATTTTGCACGTAGTACCAAAACATGCTTGGTTTTACGAATTACTGTATCGATTTTAGGTTTGAGGTTTTGAGTGTATGCAACTCTTAAATTTCTGTTGTATAAATCAAACTCTTTGGTCAATAGTAACTACAAGTGCAGCGTATGCAAAGTAATAAGGCGCAATTATGGATTCCTTTGCTTTTATCTCAAGTAGTGTCGCTTGCTGAGTTGTAAACGGGCCGACTAGTTCAGGCTAAACCCTAACCCGGCCCGAACCCGAAAACTAATTTGAAGCCCAAATCATACCCAAAAAACCCGAAAGTTAAGTTAGATCTAAAAAACGTTAGCGTTATTGCCAAGTTATTTTGATTATATTTTTGTGCACCTTTGAAAAAAAGCATGCCTCCGGCCCGAATTTAGCCTAAAATTTTCTCAACTTTAGGCCCGAACCTGACCCGAAAAGCCCGGCCCGACTTACAACTCTGGCCGCGCGCTTTATAACCAAACTATAATTGGATTTTACATTGACTCGTACGTACCTCGGAAGTAGCTTTAGATACGCACTACTTAATTAGTATTGCATAAACTTTTGCATTTGATTTTGTTTCTTTGTGCAATTCGAACTCTTCGAATCTTCTGAGATATGTGCCCTAAAATTACGCCATTGTTTCTGCATTTTTAACCTTCACTAATAATGTCGATAGACGACAGTTAGTTGTACAAGTACAAATTTTTAGGACTGTTGATAAGTTCTTTTAGCTAAATGATGACGCTGGCCAGTATGAACTGGAGAATTGTTGGAAACAGCATGAATATTAACACTTGCTGATTTTTGCATAAAATTGTTTAAACTTGATCTAAACTATCCATATATGATAGCGTCATTTGTTAGTTTGGTTTTTGCGATTGTGAAATGAGCTTACCAGTGTAGGTCAAGGGCATTGTAGATAAGATGATTTTTTTATTTTAGTATACTTGTTTTGCAGCCATGAAGTTTATTTTTTTGGAGGCCACACACAAATTTTTGACTTCATGAAAGGTTTTTGCGGGTCCGGAAATCTACGAATGTCAACTCTTTCTCAAAGCAAAACAGTCTTTTTTAAAGAGTAGGGGAGTTACTTGTTTTTAAAAATGGTTTTAAAGCTTTTTCTATGTATTCGTCTTTTCATAACATTTTTATTGGTTTAGTGCTATTTTGGATGAAGTTACTTCGGAACAAGCTGAAATTGAACGACTGGAAAAAGGAGAACCTCCTCTACAGGTAAATTATTTTAACGTTGTTTACTAGTTAAGGGGGGTCGGTATCTAAGCCTGGATTTTCAGTCAAATTATAGTATAACCTGCAGCTTGAAAGAACAAGAGCGTTCCAAGCGTAGAAGTTGATGTGGCAGTTGACCTGGGGCAAGGTATTGAACTATTACTCGCTTGGTTCCGAGTTTTATTTCTCTTCCTTTTCTTACTGCTTTTTTTTTACCCCACATTGCAGCAACTTTTTCTGGAAAAATGCAACCAAGGAAACTTTGGACTGGCTTTGTCATTACCGTGACAAGATAATGATGATGACAATGCTTCTCACGAACATGTGCTATGCGTTGGGTCATGAAACTGTCATTTGTTGATAAAATGCTAAAATACTGTGTATGTTAGTTAAGCTTGCGTGTGTTTGACGGTTTGTTAACCCTATTTTACACGGAAGTGATAAATCCCTCCAGAAACAAGACTTTTGGTTTAAATTAACTTGAATTTGAGTCAAATTTATTCACAATTAGCTTCTGAAAATTGAAGTTGATTGGGAAGTTTCTCAATTTTGAGGTTTACCGAAGTCACTTTTCAAAATATTAGCATTTTTGACACATATTTAACATTAAATGACATCATAGGACGTGTTTGTGACGTAAACGCTTTAACCCAGGCATTTGATGATTCAGTATCAAAACACTAACCTAAGTGCAAATTTTAAATCGCCTATGACGCCATTAAAAAATAATGTGATTGCTTAGAAATTAGATGGAAGGGCATTTTTGCTAGTTACTATTTTGCTTGCTGTTATTATTTTCCAAGCTTATTGTAATTAGAGGTATAGTTACAGTGGTGTTATTCAGAGAACCGGATGTTAAAAGTTGCTTGCATGGATATCTCGCGCTTTTTGCTCGAGCGAATCAATTGATAAGTTTAGAGAAGTGGTTAGAGAACTGGCCCAACAAAATTTGTATAGTATCACTGGTTAGTTGCGTATATGCCAATCTAACTAATCTAATTGCATTGCTTTATTAATATAACGTTCATTTATTTCTGTAAAATATTTGAGTATGTTTCTTTGTTAAGTTAATGAGTTGTTCTTCGATTAAGTCTAGTTGAGGCTTGACTAAGCTGTCGCTTGCAACCAGCTGTCCTAAATATAGTGGAACGCAAAATGGTGTGTAATATATTTCTAGTTTTATTACAGCATAAACGTAAATGCCTATTTTTAGGTATTATTAGAAAAAAAACTCGCGCAGAAAACTCCCTATTGTTTATAGAGAAGCTGCATATATTTTTTAAATGTTCCCATCTTTTTTTCGCACAACTACGCTGACGTTTTAAAATATTCAGAAAATTAATCCATCGCATAAATATACCCGAATTTCAGCTTTTAATGCGTTTTACGCTTCATTGAATGTATTTTTAAGGGATTCTCAAAAGACTACGCTTTTGGTCTATTTCCGGAATGCAAATTAAATACAATAACTAGTAAAAATGCTTTACTTCAAGTTCAGAATTGCTAAAACTAACACAAAAGTAGTTTACGCAACAGAATCCCGCGCCCCGCATAAAAAAATGAATTTTTGATGAGTTTTTGCAAGCTACTTAAATATTTTTTGGAAAAACGCATTTTCTGAACCAAAAACAAATCTCACACAACTACTAATAATTTTACAATGTTGCTATAAGCCATGTTTGTTTGCTGCTTATGTTTACAGCTCGCAAGATCATTTGCGTTTTGAATGAAATGCTTAGACAAACTGGGATACAATTGAAATCGTATGAGCAACTGAACATTCATTAAGACGTTATTACACACTTCTTTTCTCCGTTGTTCTCTGAAGTGTTTTACACGCACGTACTCAGCTAGCCAAATCTTTCATTTTACTCGCTGTATTATACTGTAGCGGGTAACGAGTTTGCGAGCACATCTACGCGTTATTGCGCCCGAGCGACACAGCTTCTTTTGAAGAAATGTCGCAGCGATGGCGAGTCATTGGCAACTGTGTTTTCGATGTCACTGCCCTGAGCTTTGTACCTCAGACCTCCCGCTTGTTACCCGTCGAACAACCGCTTGGTTGGTAGACCCATGTGCACGTCCGCATAACATATGCGTGATTACTTTGCTGTCTTAATTGGAATCTCCAAAGTTACTTATAAAATCGAATTGTGATTGTTTGGGCAATCCATTATTTTTATTGCTTTTGGAAGAAGTAAGCTATCAAGCTACCGGAATCACTAGCTTATTTAATATTTTATAAGTTCATAGCGAAAGGTTTATGACAGTGCATATTATTATGTGCCAAGTACTTTGCTAGCTCCAAATTTACCTTTAAGCATGTTATATAAAATTCACAGGATTGCATTACACAACATAATTGCGTAATTTTGATTTATTTGATGAGTCACACACACCGGATTGTTTTCGTCATCACAACGTCATTTCCTGTGCATTTTATGCTTGTGTAAGCAACTCAAAGCAGCGCATAATGCGATACGGAAACATCGCAAAACTGTCGTCACATCGGCAAACTTTTCGATCAACATCTTTGATAGATTGCTTCCGTTTCTTCCGCTTATATTCTATGGCTTCCTATCGTTATTGTTTTAGTTCATGCCGAGGTTCGAGCGACTTTAGATTTCTGTTCTAGATCAATCAAATCTTTTATTTCACTCGCTACATTACGCTGAAGCGTGTAACGAGTTTGCTGGGACCATCTCCGCGTCTTTGCGTCCGAGCAGCACAGCTCCTTTCGAAGCAGCGGTAGCAAGCCGTTGACAATTCTGTGTCCAATTAGACCGGCCCGAGATTTAAACCTCATCCCGCTCTAGAGACGAACGCGTTACCGCTTGATCAACTGGCCGGTCATTTCTGTTCAAATGACAAAATAGATTCGTAATACGCGAAAGGTTAAAATTGTTCCCACATCCAAAACTTTTCGTCTAAGAAAGACAAGACAAATAATTTATTTCATCGCTCAGCTTTTTGGTAACATTGGTTTGAGGGGGCGACAGGTCATCAAGCAACCATTTTGTATGTCATAGTGGCAAATGAGGCCATTGATGTTTGTTCTTTGTGTAAGTGAATTGCGACATTTTGCAGATATCAAAAATTACTACTCGTCATCAGCATGTACGTTAACATGCCGCTGAACAGAGGATTTTCGACGATATAAAAAAGAACATGTAAACCGCGTGAAAGAATATCGGGTGTTAACATTTGTACGAAAATATTAAGAAATGTTTTGTGCGAAAATCTATCTGGTGGAATACAATTCCAAATTTTAATTCCCTGATACCAAATTATACAGTAATTGTATACCTTTGTAATTTATTTGTGCGTTTACGAGCAAAATGTAAATTGTTGCAATCAACGGACTACCTCGTAGCTCGACTGCCTGTGTTGGTTAAATTTGAACTGATAGCAGTTTGACTATTTTCATAACAATATTTTCCACAGCTCCTGCTTCTCTAACACAATAAATCAAAAGGAATAAAGTGATAGTTAAGTCTAATCTACGTTTAGTCTGTTACTTGCGAAATGCTTTGGGTCAGCGATTAGGCTGACATTTTTTAGAGAATTCAGAGTTTTTTTTGGCAAACAAGTCACAACCATTTAGTATTTGGAAGGTGTACGGTTTGACTTTCAGGGGAAAGTTTATGGCTCCGTTTAACCTTGTTGAAAAGATTATTGCTGATTTAAATCTTTTAATAAAAGAAATAGTTGATTACATTTAATTGCTGGTGATTTAAATCGTCATAATTTCTGACGTGCATTCCATAAATGCAGACGCAATTTACTTTTGTGCTTTGAGTTAACGAACTGTCCTGGTTTGTTCTTTACTGTTGGAAGGCTTGTCTATGTAAAGCAGCTGTGGCAAATTTAGGAGAACTTATCATTACTTGCTCACGTAATGACAAGATCGAACTTTTGTGAACCAAATTAACGGCAAAAATTGCATCGTTATCCAAGCTTCTGACGTTTACAATCTTGGAATCCGTTCATTTCGAGTCTTGACCAGACAAAAAAAGCGAATTTCTCAGACTATCTTGCTCTTTTTAGCATTGAAACTTTTGCGATGCGGTCAACTTATCTTGTTTGACAGTTTCTGTCTAGGCTAATTGCTTGACTTTTTTAGATTAAAAGTAAATTAATTTCTTCTAAGCACACACTAATGTTGTATTGTGGTTGAAGAAGTTGTACTTGTGCTGCACCGACCGGTCGTCAAGTGGAAAAAACTAAAGTATTTGATTAAAAAGTCAAATCAAAATCATTTTATCGTTTCAACTTTCCTTCGTTGTTCTAGCTAAAATACGGAAAAAAATTATAGAAGCAGAAAATCTGTTGTGTTTCTTTTAAATATTCTTTTGTGTTGGAAAGCAATAATGATTTTAAATATTAGCTAAATTTCAAATCTGAGACTACTTTACGCCTTGTCGCAATTACTCACTTGACGTTAATAGAAATTGTTAAATCGTGACCTGAATGCTCCAGAAAGTTAAATTTGTTTCCAGGTTGACATTTTGCACTCGTTACTGATTGCCAGTGTCATTATTGTACCAAAATAACTTCGAAATGGAAAGAAACAAATTTCATTCCCATCAGCACTTATATTTTCTTAGTATTACCATTTAGATAGCAATATTGCTCTTTTGCTTTATTAAATCGTTACCTATTACGGCAAGTTCCATTGATTTTGTAGAAATGTTTATTAATTGCACCTATTACCAAGAGTGATGTTGCTTATTTATTTTGTGCATTAAGTAAATTCAAAGGTGATATTTGGGTAAGGAAAGTAGAGTAATGGTGATGGCATTGCTAATGACTGACAGTGTAACTAAAAGTGGTGGGTTTACTTATTCATGCATATTAACTAGGCACTCTGTACTTTGTAACACACTAACACTCAAAGCTTATTTTTGGGCTTTGATATGTTTGAGAAATCATTTAGGCTGGGTGGCCGCCACCACGGGTTCTCTGCCTAGCCCCTGGAGAAAATAACGCTGATTGATTTTTTTGGAGACTTATACTCCGCGCTAGTTAAAGAATTGAATCAAAATCATTTGTAATCTTGTGATTACATTTTTTTACCAAGTTGCGTTGGTCAGGAAACAGCGAAGGGAGCTTTCGGTCTTCGAGTCAAGCTGCCACCTGCCCAATTGTCTACCACACACGGTGGAGGCTTCATACTGCCCCTTTAATTGCTGAACGTCAAGCAGGGAAGCCGTAAAAACCAATTTTTATTGTCTTTGGTTTGACTTGACAGGAAATCGAACTCAAGTCTTCCGTTTCAGTAGCAGACGAATACACTCGACCACCAAGCAATCTTTAAATCGCCAACCCTAAGCTTTACCAGTTGAATTACGTCGGTAGTTCGAGATGGGGGATGAAACACTTCATCGAGTGAAGTTTTGGATCATAAATCAAACTTTGAAGTCATTGTTCAAAAATTGCTCACTAACAAGCTTAACTATTGCCAACATCGGGTATTTTGCTCTTCAAAACTTTGCACGCAAAAAAAATTTTGCAAGGTTTTGCAATGGACTACTAGAGCTTTTGCATTGAAGATGTCTCTGGTGCTGATACAAGCAGAAGCCACGTTTTTTGAGAAACAGCCGCGTAAACAATTTTATTCGCATCAAGTAGGATAGACTGAGAAAATGGCCCAATTAACATCTCTTGCATTTTCTCGAAAAATACTTTTTCAATAGTGATTTACCGTTTCTGCGAGAATCGATTGGCTATGATAACTGGCAAGACTGCATTTCACACTTACAGTGCATATTTATTTACCAAAGTTGCCTTGGCCAGGAGACAGTGAAGAGACTTTTGGGTCTCTCGTCAAGCTGCCACCTGCCCACATGTTTGTCTACCACTCACGTGGAGTCTTCATACTTACTGTCCAATTCAATAGCTGAACGTCAATTGGGAAGTTATGAAGACCAATTTTTATAATCTTTGGTTTGACCCGACTGAGAATCGATCCATGGTCTACCGTTTCAGTAGCAGACACTCTATCCAATCGACACCCGATCGGTTTGCGATCGACCGCTGTACATATTATGCGTACGTGTGGGTAACAATCATAGATCATTAAAAACTGCAAGTGATCACCGAATGGAATAATGACTTCAATCTGTAAGTCCCAATTTCTTCGTGAACTTTTAATATTATGCTGTGTATTGAAGAATGTTTAAAAAACTGAATCTCTCTCAACTTCAAGACCATATAAAAGCAATCACAAAATTTTTATGCCGTATGTGGATGTGCTGCTAAAGATTTTACCTCTTTCTGCTTTACCCTATTTTTTTCACCTTATTATGTTTTCTCCTTGCTTGTAACACAAAGCAGAGTTAACCGAAGTTGTTTAAAATAAAAATCGTAATGACATTTTATTCACCAAGTTGCCTTGGCCAGGAAACAGCAAATGAACCTTGTGGTCATTGCTTTGTTGCTGTTGCCTGTTTGTGCTTAGCCGGAGCTTTAAAGTGTTTACTTTGATTCGAAAAGTTTGCAAAGAAGTATTCAAAAATTTGTGTGATGGAGAATAAGGTTGTTCAAAAATATTCTTTTTAAAAGCCATTCAGTAGATAAATCAATGATATTAAGGCATGGGTAAGCCTATATTTTGTTAGCCATACCAACACTTTCTATTTTTTCTATATTACAAAATTGTTTTTTATAGAATAAATAAGCATTCGTTATTATCAACCCTAAAAACATTTAATTCGACATTTTGTCTTTGCTTCACGCATCTGAGAAAGAATGTTTTAGTTAATTACTATATATAATGTGTTTTTTCATTCTTAAAAATAGCAACAAATCATCAATTTCCGCTATTTAAAAAATAATGAAGATATTCTTGTTTTAATGCATTTAACTAAAAGACTGAGCAGAAATCAGCTATATAATAAACAGATATATTTCACCTCAAAAAAATTAAGACATCTTCTTATCTGCAGGCAAAAAAACAGATGCAAACAGAATTTTTATGTCTTAGCAGATTTACTAATAAGTTTGCCTAAAAATCAAACTTGAATAGAACCTTTGAATTAAGAATCAATTGGGTTTATTGCTCGATTTTTGTTAGCGCATTGCCAATCGATTATGTTATTAACTTTTATTCAAAACTGGGGTTGCAAAAGGTCATTACATGTTTAATCGTTCTGCGTGCTTCTGACCTAAAGGCTACCAGCGCTGAAGCCTTGGGAAGGGCCACCAGAACGGCGACTAAAAGGTAGTAAAACGGCGACTAAAAGGTAGTAAAACGGCGACTAATTAAAATTCGAATTTCGCATTGCTTGTTTTTAAGTAGTCGCCGTTCTGGTGGCTCTTCTCTAGGCTTCCGCACTGGTAGTCTTTAGGCCAGAAGCACGCAAAGCGATTGGACATTAAAACTCTGGCCAGCAGACGTCAAAAGATCACGGTATTATCAAGGTAATCACATGCTTTGTATTTCAAAGCTGATTTGGAATTAACTATTGAAATTCGGAGACTTTTGGT
Source organism: Trididemnum nubilum (assembly GCA_963965965.1). NCBI lineage: Eukaryota > Metazoa > Chordata > Ascidiacea > Aplousobranchia > Didemnidae > Trididemnum > Trididemnum nubilum. Next base: position 41,022,344 of record OZ014480.1, read on the forward strand.
TAATTTCTTTAAATTATTTTTAATCAATACCTAATTTCGTGATGGTGCAGAAATACAGTTGCTTTGAGAAACGTAAGCATTTATGCATATCAGCAAACTTGATCCGTTTGCCCCCCCCCCGGCGAGGAATTTTCAAAATTGTCAATTTTTGCATCAACGCTTCCAAAAAGTTTCGTTTTTTTAGCTCAAGTTGTTGCAATCCTTCCAACTTGGCACCCTCAAAATATGTTATTTTTTTATTTAGATCTGTACTCTATTACAATTTGGTTTATTTATTTTAAGCAATTTAAATTTTCAAATTTGATGGGACCCCTCAACTTAATCACCCCAACTTTTGTCATCTTTTATCTTTCTTTTTGATCTACTTCTTACAATTTTTTTGAAGGTCCATTCGGGGATCCTCTCAACGTGGCATCTTCTAATTTTGTCTATTTTTTTTTGTGTAAAATATTTCTATCTTGCAAATTTCTTTCGTTTTGCTCAAGTTTGGGAAAAAGTTTATCGTTTGAGGGGCTTTTTTTTGAAAAAAAAGCGCTTGTAGCACTCCCAATTTTAGGCGGGCTCTAGAATTTACCGAATTCTACTACTGATCAAAATTTGAACTTTCTACGTTTAACGGTCTTGGAAATAGAATCGGCTAAAAAAAAAGAAAAAAGGTAAAAACTATCCCAAATGAGAGATAAACGAGTATCGCCAAAAAAAAAGGTGTCTGTACTGTGTTAAGAATTTGCTAATCTGATTTCCCGCTTCTAAACTTGTGATTACATGACGGAACTCCCAAAAAATCGGTGCGCGCTAAGCTTTTTGCTTTCCATGTTGTGTGTAAATTTCAGCGTTTAGTCATATACGAGTGGCAAGCGAATTAATAAAATTTCTATGGTGATTTGGCCATTTTTACGGTTTCGAATTGCGGTCACGTGACTGATCGCAAATAAAATACTTCATTGTATTACCTTTCAGCTACCCTCACGCTGTATCCAAATTTCACCTATCTACTGTCACTCGTTTTCGTGTCATTAACGAATCATTGAACTTCAAATAGGCCTCCTGGGATGTCGCCAATCGCTTAGTAAAATTAGGGTTATCGCAATAAACAGCTTTCGGCAGATTGTTGCCGCAAAGTTTGCGGTTTATTGTTGCCAGTATAGGGTTATTGCAGCAACGGTATGAAATTTGCTGATACACAAAACTAACGCTATTCTTGTTAAACTTGAGAATAATAAAGTATTTAAATTGTTAAGCAATCTATTTTTTCAGCAGGTTTTCCATTAAATCATTTTTGAAATTGGTTTCTAATCATGTGCGAGACTAAAACGTAGTTCCATTCCCGCAGGTTTGGCAGTGTTATCATTTGAATAGAAATTTTGTAGAACGACTTGGTGCACCTGTCTAATTTGCGCTCAGCGTGTTACGTGAATAGCTGAGATACCTGCTGGCCTTTTGTTTCAAGTTTGGCTATTTATGTAAAATTTCCTTCTGCAAAAACTACAAAGACAAAAACTTTCTACGTCGCAAAAACCCCGATTCAATGCCGTAGGATATTTCTGGTTAATATGAGCATTGTCTCGGTTTTTTCTAACGCAAATACACCGATACAGTTTACGACTATGGTGAAGATTTACAGCGTGTTGTCAAGAATTGTTAAAACAGGTCTTAAGATTTGGTTATTTTGCCATAGGATTGCTTTTTAAGTGTTACATTAGGTGTCTTGCGCAGGGGCGTATTTAGGGGAGGGCATTGGGCCATGGCCCCCCGTTTCGCCAGGATAGTATAACTAGCATAGAATAGTATGCAAAATTGCGGCATGGACCCCCCTTTGCAAGTTGAGCAGAAGCTTTGATTACGCAATAGGTCTGCTTTATACGTTTGTTTTAGGCTTGCACCCAAGTTTGGGACTGAAAAATCGGACTAAATGTGAGTGAAGATCTTTTTTTTTTGCTCTTCACCTAATTTTGGGCAAAAAAACAGACTGATTTTGGGTGGAACAATTTCTCATTCTGATCTTTGTTCTTTCTTCTCAAATTTTCTGAAGTTCCTGCCCCCTCCCTCACCCCTTTTTAAAATCCTGCGTACGGTACTGGTCTTGCGAATAAATGACTTTGTTTTAGCAGTTCCAAATTATTTGCTGTTAAAAGAAAGTTTCATAAATACTCAAGGATCGGTACCTAAAATCAGCATTTGCGAATTGGTGACTGGGCATTGCAACTGATTGAACGATAGTATAATGTAATGTCTATTCATACGATGTACACCAAATCGCGATATTTCCAGCGCTGAAGATGAGTTTAATCACCATCGTTTTCCATTTAATCACCTGATGAAGAAACAATACATTCTCAACGTGATTAATTTATTAACTTCGACAATAGATTGTAAACAATTGCGTGTTTTTAGATTACTGTAGAAGCATTGCTGTGCCTATGTCTGCTCTTAAGTGATTGATATAATTTTAATGGTAAATGAGGAAACTGTTTTCATTTTGGTACAAAACTTTGAAAATTTAGTTTCTGAATTAACGGTTGGGTTCACAATGCTAGCAAATTTTGCTTCGCTTTTCGCGTAAAAGTATATACTTTGTTCTGACAAATTTATTGCAATTATTTTACGCTGCCAATCGTCTCATTCTGCATTTCTATGGCTCAGAACAGGGGCGTAGCCGGAAATCAGCAATAGGAGTGGTGTTGCGGGGATGTGGGGGCAGAGCCCCCAGCCGCCTGGGGCAATTGGGGGTCTGCGGGCAAAGCCCCAGGCCGCTGGAGGCACGGAGACGGAGCCACCAAACTATGGCATAGAAATTAGCAGTGCAAAAACTTAATTATACTAGTTGCATAAATGGCTATGTGGGAGGTAGCTATTGTTAGAATTTCAGTTCTCTTATTTATAAGCTAGTAAATCAGAAAATTTTATACCGATAGTTCAATAAAATTCTCAAAGAGTAATTTATTTCTTGTATATTTTACAGAGAAAGATATTATTAAGGGGGGCTAATGGAAGGAAGTTTGAGAGAAGTAATTGCAAATTAAACAGTACTATATAGCCTCCCCTCTTATTTCTGAGCTTATAAATTTTTTAATGAAATCTACGTTAAGCATTTTTCAATAAGCGATCAAATTTGAATACCAGTTTTTGGCCATTTTTCAAAGTTTTCTTTCTGATTTATGAGTTTTATTTTTGCAAACTAGCTCCCCCCCCCCCTAAATAAACGTTTCAAAATATGCTTTAAATCATTTTTTTAGTCTATACCAGTGCAAAAGACCGTCTCAGGAGTCCTAAGAACGTACTAATTTCCTTATTCTGCATTTTGGTCGGCTGGCCAATGGGGGGGGGGCTATCGCCCCCGCCCCCCTGGCTACACTGGCTTAGAACCTGTGTAACAGCCTAATGTTGCACTTAGCAGTACCGGTACCTCTTTAAAAGTAAATTGTGGATTAATGTTTTGCAATGCTCTGATAACTAATCCAAAACCGTTCATAATTTTTCCGTGATTTTACAGCTTTTCTGAAGGAAGAGAAAGCTGTGTTAGGCATACCCAGGAGCCAGTATTTGCATGAATTGTTGCGACATATTAATTGAGGGTTTAGCCTTCTAAAAGAGATGCGAACGCTTACATACGCCAAGCGTTGAATTCAAAACTACGCACATTAACTGATGGCATTCGATTTGTGCAGTTCGTGTCATCATTTCATCAAGTAATATCCACTCCAAGTTATCGCTTAGTTGGCCGTCGAGCCAAATCTTAACACGCATTCTTGCAATTATTTACAACAATGTCGTGCCGCGACAAAAAAAATACCAAGGTGACGTCACAATTTCTTGCCTTAATAAGAATTGAGCAGCAAGATTGTTTCTCAATGTCCTTGCATTCTACTTGCGATCTGAGCAGTGCTACAGAAAAAAAGTCGAAAAAGAAAAATGATCAGTCACTATTTAAAAAGCAGGTTAACATTAAAAGACTTCGCAAAAGATTTTTGTGCATTTGGGATTACATGCTGCACCTCTCATGTAAATACTGTAGATACTTGTACTGTAATAAATGCAGCTTTGAAGAAGCTGAGAGTCAGTTGCATTTCAAGTAGTTTTTAAAGTTGTCAGCGGGTTCATCAGTTTTTGCAGAAAAGTTTCCGTCAATAGTCTTGTGGATTTAAAGATTTCTTTAAATATTTCGATCATTGTTCCTTTTTTGAAATTTTAGGAACTATTTTTAATTTCAAGGTCTAGATAAAAATTGAAGGTACCAAAAAATGAAAATGCCTGTGGGAGTAATTATGTCACCAAATGATGTCGAAAAAATTGATGAAACTCTTCTACTACTCAGCAAAGTGTCTTTATTGCGTGGAAATGCTACAGAAAAGCCTACTGCTTATCCTGTGAGCCTGAACGAAAACCAAAACAACGGAACACAGAGTCCTGTTCCAGCAGGATTCGAATATGAAAATGACCCCGCTTTTGATCCTGAGGTTATCTACTCTCGAGTGCTGAAGCTTCATCGCAGTGGGCGCGTGTCGAAAAAATCGGTAAATGAAACTCTAATATAAACCAAGCAGCATTAGAATACAGCATCAGCAAACGAACAAACGTTTGAACTCGCATTGCACACAAACCTTACAACTCAAAACAGCAATATTTTTTGCAGTATTGTAAGCTTGCCAGAACTTATTCACCTAGTCACTTTATCTAACCTTGCTATTCTACAGCATTCGATGTGATTTAAAAACTGTACTTCCTTGTTGATTGTACGGGAGACCGAATGATTTCAATCATCTAAATTACCAATACTGTATGTTTGCAGCCAAAGAGACCTGGATTCTCAGCAGCAAACAGAAACTACTTGGACCTCAACAATGAACATGGCCATGGCGGTACATCCCCGAGCAGATCTCCAGCCGGTGTTCCAACCAGTCCGTTCAAAGTCATGACCGAAGAGGTAAGGACTGAAGAGTTTAATGATTATAATACGCAAGATTTGCAGCTATTCATTCGCACAATGTTTTTGCTAAGAAATGTGACGGCAAATATCTTAACAAATCAGTTTCTACTCAAAGTCTCTTTAACATATTCAATAGCATTATAATTTTTGATGGGATTTGTTTTTTTTTTATTACAACAAAATTACGAACTGTGGAACTGTGGTGCTCTATTTCATACGTTTTACTGCTTTGTCGAAAGTGATATAACATACTGCGTTTTTAATGTGGGAGTAAATTAAACATTTTTACTAGTGGTGCTTTCTTAACACGTGCATTGCAATTCGTAGGAAATTTTACAAGTTGAAGCCGATGCAAAATTGCAAAAACGTCTTGTTCAAGAAGCTGATTTGGAAAAAGAACTTGCTGAATCAAAAAGAATTACAGAAGAAAACGAAATGTGGCTAAAGGGACAAACCATGGTATGAGATTGAATCTTAGTGAATATTTAATTTCTGTTTAAGTTTTTTGCTTGTTTTCTGACCTATAGGCTACCTCAACAAACCGCAGCTACTTGAAACAAGCTTTGCGAAAAAAAACTGTCTTCTCTCTCGATCTTGTAGCCTGTAAACCAAAGAGCACGGGAAAGATTAAACATTAAAACTAGGACCAGCAAACGTCAAAAACGTCATAACTAACTGCATAATATCAAAAAGTTGATTATTTTCTTTTGAAATAAATTTTGATTTGCATTCCATTATTTTTGAACTCGGAGGGAGAAAACACGCATGCTTTTTCTTTAAATTATTATGTTTATGGACATAATTAACCAAATTTTTGATAGAAATTTTTAAACTTTGAAAACTATAAAGGAATTTTCAAATGATAGATATTTACATACATAATTAAGTTTTCACATGGTCCTGAAGTGGTTGCAATTACGCACAGGTTTAAAAATACATAAATCTTCTTCTTTTTACCTTAAAAGGCAAGTGGCATACTGCACGAACGAGTGTGCGTGATGGTAGTTGCACTCGGCGCGAGTTATGTGATAGCATTTCAAGAAATGAAATATTTATATATTATTGGATTGCCCTATATCGCTTACCAACTTAATGCTTTTAGTTCGTGATTTGAAAAGAGAAAATTTAGAGATTTAAAAGGAAATCCTAGTGCAATAGGTTTTTTTTTTTTTTAAAGAACCAGTAAATTTTGGCTTGAAGTTGTATAGATTTGCTTCAATTATCTATTTCGTTGAGGTATAAACAAACTATTGTGATTATTTGTCACCCGCAACAACAAAGTTTTGTTTTAACAGTTTGTATTGACTTTCCAACAAACCCGAGCTTTGCAATAAGTGTTACCATTAATATTTTTATTTTTAGAACGCTTCCGATGACAGTTTGAAAGAAGATAATCAGGATGCTTATCATACAGCGGAAGACGTGAGAAGGAATCGGAGCCAATCCCGAGTTCCTCCTACTCCTGACATGCCTCCTCCTCCTCTTCCCACCACAAACGTTATTGCTCCTCCTCCTCCTACCGTAAGTTAATACAAGATTAAATTTTTCAAAATCGAATTAATTATTTCGAGTACACGTTGCTACAACTTGATTTGTTTCGTCGGTCGTTTGAGCATCTTGTCGATCGTCCGGAAACGTTTTTGCCAGCCAGTTCGTTACCAGTCGAAAATTTTGTTGCTTGGACATGGCATTACAAGCTAAGGCAATTAGGTGGGGCAAATCTCTGGTAAAATGCCTTCTATGCTGTTCCAGGCAAATTGAATATTAGTTGTTTACGGCCCGAACTGCTACATGTAAAAACAGCTTTTAGAGTTGGATAGAACTCGACATTTGGTGTGATTTCGAGTTGATTTGGTTGATTGTAATAAAGATCCAGTATCTATGCTCAGCCGGCTAGTTGATGACGACATGCAGCATCATTAATCAACATATCTTGTTTAGTTGAAGTATGAAGACGTCCAACCCAAACCCACCATGAAGCTTAACCGAGACAACGATGTCGTGTATCGAGATGTAATGGGAGTTGTTAAATCCGTCTTCCACTCCAATCAGGAGATAATGAATTCAAAACCAGACGATATTTTTCTCCTTGTGAAGGTAGGTTTAGATTGGAAGACTTTTCGACTTGCTAAGGCCATGCGAATTTGAACTATGCGAGCTAGGCGCGCTACTAAGGATTTTGGTAAGAGAAGCTAAAACATTTTGAAAAAATACATTGAACTATAGGATCAGCCAGCCAACAGAAGCATCTTAAGTGAATCACGGACACAGATTATCTGGCGAAGCTCGTAGCCGCTGGGCGATTTGGTGATTTTTAAAATTTCAACCCCAATTTATCCAATTTTGCTTCAAAACCAGTTGAAGGAATTAAATTGCTGCGATTTGAAGATTTAGCCCCTTCAGCTCTTCCTTCAGCAAAGTGCGAATAAATTTCAAAATTAGCATATGCCAATTAAACTTTTTACATGAGTTGGTTAATTTGGAGACTTCAGCGGTAAACTGTAGGCTGCAGATTTCAATCTTGTGGGAGGAGAATTTTTGTGTACTGCGTGTTTAAAGTATAGTCGCCGTTTTGTTGGCTCTTTCTAAAGCTTCCTCCTTGGTAGGCTATAGACCAGAAAATACGCGCGCGATTAAATGTTAAAACTCTTCCCCGCAACCGTCAATAACATCGTAAATAAAACTTTCATGGATTTGTTGAAAACTTTTCAAAAGTATATTCTGAGGTCTAACCAATCCCAAAACTTTCTAAAAATGCTTTTTTTATCATAAGTCATGAAAAAACTCTGACTATTGTTGAAAAGTTTTAAAGGCTTCAGAGAAGAAGCTACTGCATTTTTGTGACGTGACGAAAGAGAAAAGTTCCACTACGGCGATACCAATTTTTAACTCTTTTTGCTTTTCCAGAATATTGGCAAAGCCTTGAAAGATCTGTGTGCGAGTCTCGAACAAGAAATGCCGTCATTGCATACCAACTATCACCGCGAGATAGAAATGGCCCAAAAAACCACCAATAAAGACCTTGCCCAAATTATAAACCAAACTAAACTCGTAAAGAAATTCTTCGTCACAACTCAAGTCAACGAATACAAAAAATGTAAGTTAAACCAACCATTCAAATTAAAGCTTTATGGAAATACTGTAAGGTATTATATTTAACAGACTAGTTGGTCGAATGGTATGCGTTTGTCTCTGGAGAGAGGGGTCTGACGTTCATATGTCGAGCAGGTCATGTTGGACATTATTGTAATTGTACTTGTAATTGTAATTACATTTTATTCACCAAGTTGCCTTGGCCAGGAGTCAGCGAAAGGACCTTTCGGTCTTCGAGTCGGTCTTCATTATGTTGCCAACTGCTCGCCATCGCTTCGATATTTCTTTGAAAGGAAATGTGCTGTCTGAACGCAATGACGCGAGATGGACCCCGTCATCTCGCTACTCACTTTGGTGTAATGTAGCAATACGATAAAAGATTTGATTTCATAGGGTTGCATTTAAAAACTCCAAAATTGGTTAATTTTTGGAGCGGTATTTTTTCGTATAATTAGCTTAATCTATTACTTATTCAGAAACTAATTTCGAATTTTGTGTTTCAGATTTAATGGCTGCCAACCAAGTCCTTGCCATGGATGCTAAAAGTCTATTGGATGTGGTCGACAAAGCGCGAACATATCAATTCGAACAATCCTTAGATGGGGAAAAAAGATCAAGAAGCGAAAGCTCATTTTCATCTCACGGAGAAGCGTAATTTATACCTTTTTTCCTGTTGCTGCTGTCAAGTTTGGATGAAGGCCATTATAGCGCGCATCCGATAGACGAATGACATCATCAAAGACGTAATAACATTTGGCGCTACTTTTTTGATTGATTTAAAACGTAATTGTCTCGCGTGTTGTGTCCGTTTATGTCTCCAAATATTTCATACTCATCCTATCTTATCGACTGCGTTTTACCAGACCTATACTTAATAAGCTTGGAAATTGGAAAACCAGAAAATATTCTAGAATTTTTTCAAAGCCTAAAATTAAAAAAAAAATGCTGGCCTTGGTGAGAAAATTGCTATGGTTTTGATTTTCTTAAAGATTCATTCCAAATCAAATATAAACTTTCTGCGCATTTTTAACATTTTGTTATGGTATTTTTCCGTTTTTTTTTTCGGTTGGTTTAACACTGTTATTATTTGTGCTGATTTTGTTCATATTTTTGCGTTTGTTGTTTTTTTTTCTGTACTTTTTTATTCGATAATTTACTTTGGGAGCAATGAAAAACCTTTAAAGTATATGCCGTTTCGGTACTCCAGACTTGAATTTAACTATTTTAAGCTTGATTTTAAAGCATTGTTGTGTTTCCATTTTTGTGTGTTACTGCTGTCTGATTATGTTTTCATAACGTTTCAGTAAAATTAAAATCATGCTATATGACAATCATTGTTGCAGTCAAAATTTTTGTATGGTGTGAAAGCTTTGGGTTAGAGTTGTTAGAAGGTTCGAAGGTGTTAGCTCACGAGTGTTAATGTGCTAGTTAGTAGGAGTAGATGGAAGATTGAGTGCACTCACTAATCAGTCGAATAATTCATAAAAACTACTAGATTTATTTAAAATTTCAAAAAAAAAATATATATATACTCGATTTCGGTTGCAAGCTACCATTGTCGGCTTCTTCAAATAGATTACGAATGTCCCCATCAAAATTAAATCACGTTTAGTAAGAGTCGCAAATGGTTATGCGACTAAAAGCTATCAAAAATACAGCAATCTGCGTCAAATCAAGCTGGAGTTTGTCAAGTCAATGCTGTAAATTTACGTGAAAAGACACTGCATTAAAGAAAATAATTTATAATCAAAAAGCAGCATTGATGGGGAAAGAATACCTTCAGGCTATCCTTGTTCCACAAGAGGCTGCGAAGGGACCGGTAAAGGTCTTCGCGTCAAGCAGCCACCCAGAAGATTAAACGCTGAAGCATCTTTGAAGAATACCTATACTGCAAGAGTAACACTAGCAAAAAGAGTTTGGAAACATAAAAAAAAATGAGTGTACAAGCATCGTAAAAAATACTTCAAAATAAATATTATCGCCAATTATTCTCGGTATTTCTCGAGAAGTGAGTTTTTAAAGTTACTTTTGAATTTATTAAAGTTTTGATCTCTTGTGTCAAAGGGAACAGAATTCCAAATTTTGGCGCCTTGGTATTTGATAGACTTTTGGCATCGTGAAAAGGACTTGATAGACTTTTGGAATATACAGGTTTATCTTAGTTGTGGATCGGGTACGACGACTGTGGATAGAAGAAATAGGAGAAAAAAACGAGGAGATACAGGGAGGAAGAGCTTGTTTGGAATGTTGATACATCATTTTTCCAACTTCAAATGTGTACTGATCAGCAATTTTTAAAATACCTAGTTTATAAAAGTGAGGATTTATCGGGCTTCGGTAATTACAGTTCGAAATAAAGCGAATGGCCTTATTTTGGTGGCATTGTAATTTTGCAAGATAGGTTGAGTAGGTGTTTCCCCAGAGCACAAGACCAAAGAGCAGATGAGGATGAATGAGGGCAAAGTACAGCAAAAGTAATGTAGAAGAAGGAAACAAGCATCATACTTTACTTAAAATTCCTACCGCTCTGACCACTTTGTTTTCTATTGCATGAATGTGAGATTGGAAGTTTAGCTTGTTATCAATTATTACACTTAGATGTTAAGATGAATCACAATAAGCTAACGTACATTTATTTTATAAAATCTTTATGTATATTTAGTTTAGGGGGGACATATATTGATATGGAATAAATCATAGAGTTGTAAATTGTTAAAACAGACCACTGATTGATGAATTTTTTTTGGCTAATTAGTGCCCATGTTCCTTGTGAAATCCTTGAACATTTATAATCAATGAGTTCTTTCGATGTACACTTGTAGTCAACTTTTACGCCCAGATATTTTATACTGCTAGACTCAGTTATGTTATCGCCATCTAACTTGATACTGAACTTGTTCTTTAATTTTTGGTTAGTAAAAATCGTAAAATTTGACTTGGAAAAATTGACAGTTAATTTGTTAGCATTCATCCAATTGCCTATTTTATTTATTTCAATATGACTCCATTCTGTAACTGGTGTATATTTTCGAGTGTGTCTATCATTAGCACTGCTGTCATCAGCAAACAGTTTTACTTTGAAATTGGTGGATTGTGGCAAATCATTAATACATAAAATGAATAATAATGGACCGAAGGTTTGTGGGATACCACAAGTAACATCTTAACAGTCTGAACAGATGTTATTGTCTAAAGTATTGTTTTCTATTGTGCAAAAAAATCTTTATAAGTTTATTTGCTGTTCGTCTAATGCCAAAAAATGATAGTTTTTTTTTATCAAAAGAAAATGCAACACACATTGTTTTTTCGGTCTAAGTTTGAGATAATGTCACTGTGTAAATCGGATATAGCATGCGACGTGGACAATCCTGGTCTAAATCCATATTGAGTGCTGGTAATTAAATTGTTTTCCGAGAAACAAGTAAGCATTCGTGAATATATACATTTTTCCAATATTTTACTAAAAGAACGAAGCAAGAATATCGGCCGGTAATTGTGACAAGAATGTTTGTCATCTTTTTCATATATTGGTCTAATTTAAGTGATTTTTAAGATATCAGGAAAAACACCATTAGAGAGGTATCTGTTAAAGGAGGATGCAAGTATTGGTGTGATTACACATGCAGATAATGCAACAAATTTTTTTGGAGTATTATTTACTGCTGTACTTTTATTTGGATTTAGACTGTATCATTACCGTAACACATCTTGTTCAGTTATAAGTGATAGGAAGAAAGATTTTGATATCAAAGGTGAGGTCCAAGACCCAAAGTTCGAGGCCAAGGACTCAAACAACATCCGAGGCCAAAGCCAAGCCCGGACTTTTTAAAGACAGACTCTCTCGAGGCCAAGGACAGGAATGCTCGAGGTTAAGACCAAGGACAGAGGGGCTATTTTTTTTTAATTATGGTCGGCGAATTTTTTTAATTATAATGGGCATTTTTCTTTATTTTTTGGGAGAAAGTGTTTGCGATAATTGCATTTGGTTAAGTTTTTAATGATAATTCAAAAATAGTAGTTTCTAGAAATAACGAATGTAATTTTCAAGTTTAACGCTCTAGCAGCAATGTTGATTATGTTCCGAAGCGATATCGTGGCAATAAAACAATTAAGGCCGTAACTCGTGAATGGGAATAACTAAAATCTAAACGCCTAAATGGTCAATTTTAAGTCCTTAACTTTATCAGTTAGGACTCCCTTGCAAACGTCCACTGATTAACGATTATAGATACCACTTTTTTTGTAGTTTCTCTAACACAAACCTAATTCAGAAGTTACATAGCAGACTTGAAACATAGAGTTTTTTCACGGCTGTGAGGTAGCACTTACCTCACATATCTGCTATATGTGAGGTAAGTGCTACAACAAATTCTTTTTACAGAATTTTTCTAAAATATTGTCATAGTTTTTAAATATTACATAGTGGTTAGCGAATATGATATTATTGTATTATCATAAAGTATTGCAAAATACCATAGGTGGGCACAAGTCCGTTAATAACGAAGCTAACTTTTTTTTGAACTCGTTAATCCGTTAAAAAGTTTTTCATGTTAATGGACTAAATTAACTTCCGTTAAGTTCTCTTAACGGACTAAATTAACTTCCGTTAAGTTCTGTTAACTTCCGTTAAGGTTTTTATCGTTAATATCTGGCAACATTCATTCATCGTACCGGTACAAACAGTTTGCACTGGCAACACTTGTTGCGTAATAGCACCAGTTTTTCAGAAGAAAGAAAAGAAAAGAGCTCTTTTTTGTGTCAAATAATAAGCTGCAGCCTTACAGGTCTATTAATTATCGCTGTTTATAATTTCCAAAGATTTTCCGATCGCAGCTTTTTCAGTGCATTTGAACGTATTTTTATCTTGAAATTAGATTAGACTGTAAAATATAACTTCCAAAGCACAAAAAGACCACCATAGCAATAAATATTTCCTTACAAGCTGCTCAACAGCGTCAATACGTGTCCTAAAAGCGAGTAAATAAAAAGAAATATGAATTACACGCAAAATGTTAACGAATTAACGGACTTTATCAACTTTCGTCATTAAAGCTGAAAATAACGGATTAACGTTAACGGAGGTGTGAAGTTTGTTAACCGACTAGTGGTTAACGAAGCTAACGTTTTGCATTAACTTGCCCACCTATGCAAAATACTGTAAATTTATGATTTTAAAATGAATTGAGGTACGGTACCCGGTATTTGCAAGCTTAATTCCTTCGAAAAAAATTGCGGGTTTCTGTAAAAGAGGACGAGGTCCCCATGCCTCCGTTGAACAATTTTAGTGATTTTTTTTCAGAAAATAGCAATTTTAGTGGCTTTTAAAATAAATTACTCAATTACTAGAATTTGAAAGCAGTTTGAAAACAGAAAATACTGTAAAAGTTAAGTTAGAAAACGTTACGCTTTCCCACGTTTTTCCAATCCTAATTTTAAATCAATCTTTTCTTTACGCTTCAGTGCACGGGATGTCTCTCTATATCAGTGCTTCTCAACCGCGTATACCCTATACCCAAGTGTATACCAAATCAAAATCAAGATATACAACTGAGAAAGAGTATCCGAAGGGTATACCGCTTCGATTTGGACCCCTTCTTTAACTCAATTAAATATGATTACGAAAAAAATAAATCTTCCCACGCTTGTCACGTTAACCGCTCTTTCGGGTTTCACAAGTACTACCCTATGCTAAAAAAGAGCATGGTCAAAAATGCGGTATTTTTTTATTTTATTTTACTTTTTAAAGATCTTTGTTCTTTTATCTTTAAAAAAAAAGTTCAGCTTTTAAGCTGGTGCAGTTTTCGAGATATTCGCGATTGAAAAATAAAATGTGTTAGCAGCAAAAAAGCGAGCCAATTATTGTTACCGGTAACGGAACAATTGAAACGAGTACAATCCAAAACCCAAATTTTTGAAAATTGAATGATTGCAAAACCAGGAATGGCAATCGCATCGATGACTTTCTGCGATATTTTGTTACGCAAGAAAACTGCGATGTGATGCAGATTAGAACAATGTCAGTAGATGTGATTTTTCATGATAATTTAAAAATCTTTGGATGCGATAAGATCGCTGCTAGTTTGAATTATTTTTACGAATATCGATTTTTTACTAACTTTGAAACTAAAGTTTGTTGACTGTTATCTAAAATAATGTAAGCTGAAGACTTAGTAAAATTACGTTGTGTGATTATGATACAACAAATGCCAAAACATTCTCTAACTTCTTCCTTAAATGTGACTTACGACGAAACAGAAGAAACAAAGAGAAATAACGACCAAAATTGCAGATTTTAAAACCAATTCTCATGAGGTAATAGATCATGTAGATTCTTTTTCGTGTTTCGATGCAATAATTTGATTCGATCTTTTTGGGATGAGAGCAGCAATGGGATTTTTGATGTGATTGCCATCAGCCCATCACACAAAAAAAGGCATATACTACATCACTCCAATTTAAAAATCGGGCATAAGAACTACATTTTTTTAAAATACGATACTGTCTTACGCAAATTCGGTACTTATACTATTTTTTTTTCAAAATAAAACATTAAAGTGCACTGTGTCCAGGGGTGCCGAAACCCGGGGAGGATGGGGATAATGTATCCCCTCCCAATAATTTGACTGTATCCCCCCCTAATAGTTTGAGCATGGTCTTCATCTGCATCCCCCCAATAATTTGACTCTGGTATTCATCTGAGAATAGGTATCCACTTGAATTTGGGGAAAAAAGTGTTTAATTTTTGGTGAAGACCTATTTTTGTTTTGGTCTTCACCTGAATATGGGATTAAAAGTGTTCAATTTTTGGTGAAGACCTTTTATTTTTCACCTGAGCAAAATCGTGGTCGAGGTTCATCTCCCTCAATGTTGAAAATAGGGCAAAATAGGGGTAAAATTGCAAATTATCTTCCGCAATGCACAACAAAAATCGGCACCCCTGACTGTGTCTCTTTGTTTCGCGCAAGTTTTCCTGGGCAAGTAAACATTTGCTATCACTTGCTGTCACGAATAATAATTTTGAATGCCTGATTATGATTATTTGCTGTATTTTACTGCGTACGTGACTGATTTACAACTTTGGCTGCTTTTTTTGATTTAGAATATTCGGGATATTCTGGATAATTTCTTTCTAGTATTTTCTACTGTCTTCTATTAGTCACTGGAATAATTAGTTGTTTATTTGACCTAATTGCTATATTTAGACTTGAAGTTTGTGACGTCACAATTATGCTACCGTTGTGTTTTCGTAATCGCGTATATTTTTTCTATTGTGACGTATCATGGATTGTTCTGAGATATTCGATAGCTTTTACCTTAGTATAAATTGGCGGGTCGTTTTTTATTCGATTAATATAATATTCGGAAAGTGGATGATTTTTAGGTATTAGTTTCAAAGGCAGTTAAGCCAAGTTTGTGTATCGGGGGTCGGCTCGTATAGCCGTTCAGTAAGAGGTGTGAGTAGAGCGATTTTGCTCAGTTAGTTGGTTTGTGTTTCAATCTTAAATAGAAATTTTAATCTAAGATTGGTGTGCTGCTTTCTGAGATTCAAGAAGCTAAAGAAGCTGTCAACTGCCATTTTCGATTCGTCAATTAACATCTCAGTCGTTCTCTAGTTTCAGTCGACGTAGGCAATTCTAGGGATTAAAGGTTGTACTCTAGCCAAGTATCAACGATCGCGACACTTGCCCAACGGATAAGTTGTTGAAAAAGTTAATTTCTACCCATGATTGTGTAAGTGTCTCTCGCAAACGCTAAAGACGCTTTCAATTTTTGCAAAACAGCTATTCCTACCCATGGCCTACCATTTTCTTATACTTTTCATCCAAAGAGAAACTTTCTCAAGTTTGTCAAGTCCTAAGTAAAAGAAATTGAATGCAGCATTAGCAGTGCAACTTGCTTATTGTTGGCTTAATAAGGGCTTGTTAGCGACTCCTCTATCTCTAGATTTCTCCTTCATCGAAGGACTTGAAAAATGCCAGTGGAACGGGAGAGCTCAAATCATAAAGTGCAATAAAGTTACTTTTTACTTAGATGGTGCTCATACAAAGAAAAGCATAGCCGGTACTGCCAATTGGTTTGATCACGAATCTACAAAAGAAGAGTCTGAGCTTAATAGTCAGTGCTCTCGAGTTCTAGCATTTAACGTAACTGGAGAAAGGTAAGCCGATGAGCTTTTATCCTTACTCTTTTCGTGCAATTTTTCTCATTCCATTTTTTCGCCCAATATTGCATATTTAAGTTCAGATTTCAACGATCAGACGAAGCTAAACCATCCAGTCGAGGATCAGCTTCTTCAAGCGTTTTCCCACCAAGATGATTGGACCAAGTTGTGCTCGCAGTTCGGTATCCAACCAAGCTCTGCTGTTTTTTCCACTGTTGCTGATGCGGTTTGCTGCTTGTTGAAAGACCGGGACAAAAATATGTACCATCGTTCTTCTTCCTTAGCTGCTGATTTTGTCCATGCTAAAAACATTTTCAAGTTCTCCGCCGGTCATTTGCAGATATTGGTAACTGGCAGTCTGCATTTCGTTGGGGCTTATCTTCGTGTTTTGAAACCAGACATCAATAATTAACAATCACTTTTGCAAAATAGTTGCTTAATAACTTTTTTCGGTGTTGCATTCAAGTATCAATAAAATGTCGGATGTCGTTGCACTAAGCATTGCATTTGATGTCGTAATTAATTTGGAATTGTATGTTAATAGCCAGTGTTACTTTCGAATCATGTTAGCAGCTCGAGAAGATTAGTGTATGTAGTTCATAACCACTAGAGTTAACGAATATTTTTTTGACATTACCGTCAAAAGTCATACATAAAATGTAAAATATGTAAGGAGCAATATTTTAAGCAGGTATGGCCTTAAATTGAAAAGGTAAACAACCATTTCCAATACAACCAGCACAAGTTTGTGTCTGTGGAACTCTTGGAAGGTGGTTACAGGGGAACTGCAAAGTCACTGCTCGTAAGAAGTTACTCTATGATTGTCTTGAAGCATTTTAACATGGCAAGCGGAGTTGAGCCAGCGTTGGTTTAATCAAAATTGAGAAACCGCTGCACTTGAGCGTTTGGGAAAACTTCAATTGTTACAAAAGTTCGGATTTCAACAATTACTTTCAAAAAGTTGCGATTTTGTCCTTTATTTTCAAACAAACTACTTTTTCAATTACAATTTGTTGCTAACAACTACAAAGAGTTCCAGAAACATCTTCCTAATGTCCAAATCATTCTTCCTAGACAAGTTTTCTTGATGCTTTTTCAATTTATCAATTTCTTACATTTAAAATTCAAATAACTGTGCTTAATTTTATTATAGCTCTTGAAACAGGAATTTTTCAAAGGAAGTGACTATTTCACCAGAAAATTTTCAGTAAATGGAATAAAAATAAATCGAGAAATACGTATTTATCAGCGTATTTTTCATTTACTTGTTTAAGAATGCAGATTAAGGTTTGAGAGGGTTTGGTTCGGGGTTAGTTTTAGAGTGAGGATTTGAGTTTGGGTTAGATTTGGATCAGAATTAATTAAGAAACAGATGAAAATTTCCCCTGAAATAGTCTCTTCCTTTTTAATCATTGGTAAAAAGCGAATTGCTTCAAATAAAATATTTTTTCTTTATCTGGTTTTCTTTCAAATGATTGTGTTTGAGTTAAACAAGCGAATCTGATGAAGAAAGTATGTACGCTTAAAAGCGTATTATAAGGGCATTCAGGTCAGAAATTATTTGCTCGATTTTCTCTCAAAAAATTTTGACAGATCTGAAGACTAACTTCAACAAATTTGAGCTTTCTATGACCTTCCGTTCCTGAGATATAACAGATTAGATTTTCTTTTAGAAAGGCTTTTTCCCCTAAGAAATTTTGCCATAGTTTCCAATTAGAAACAAACTTTCAAAAAGTTACTGCATGTTCTTGATTTTCAATAAGCATTTTGCGGAAGAGTTAATGTAAACAAAGTAAAGGTTTAAATCTGTAAAATTAGCTGCTTTTGAATTAATGTGAGCCAGCTTTCCCAAAGTTAATCATCTGTCTCAATACTATCAAAATGGCAACACTAAAGTGAGTGAAAAACGGCTAATTTTGAACTGCAATATCTTGAAAGCGGTAAGATGTAAAAACTTCAAATTTGGTGAGAATGCATTTCAGGTTTATCCCAACACTTTGGTCAAGAGTGAAAAACTTGACTTGAATGCCTTCAAAGTTGTAAACGGGCCAATAGTTCAGGCCCGAACCCGATAACTTATTTGAAGCCCAAATCATGCCCGAAAAAACCCGAAAAATAAGTTAGGCCTGAAAAATCTGGCAATGTAGTAGCCCACAAAGTGATGTGGCTCGTAAAGCTCAATCACTCTCAAGCATGCTTTGATTATAGATGTTGCTTAAAAATCGAAAATGTGTGAGTTATATTCAAATTTTGATTTCCTCAGTAATTAATTTCAAAATTGACGTCAGCTCGACTTATTGTTTACAAAATTAGACTAAAAAGTAGCGGTAACATTGTACTTGATGGTCTTTTTGCCTAAAATTTAGAAAACAATTAGTTTGCGCTTGGAAACTGCAACGTGCAGATAAGATGCCGTGTGACGTTCGAACAAAGTTTTGTGAAGCGTAAGCTCCGATATCTTGATAAAAACGTTCGATAAATTATAAAAGGCCCGATATTTGCAAGTTATCTACGGTACTGTTTTCGTAGTGTTGCCTCATGGTTTGAACTTTGTTAAGTGCTTGAATTGTTAATTTCTAGATTTTGTTGAGTAGATTAATTGTCTTTTATATGTTGAGTGGGTCATTGCTTAATATATCTTCAACCGAATTCCAAATTGCTATCCTCCGCCTTTCGATAAGTGATTTTTGGTTATATCCGCACCCGCTTACGAGTTTTGCATTTCAAGCTTTCAAATTAGCAAATGTGGTTGCTTTAAACCTAAAAACGATGATATACCGTTTGTACTGCGCGGTGGGTGTCTACTTTGACTTTTTTTTTACACAGTGTTATCAGGCTGCCCACTGTCATTTTTTTCATTTTATTCATTTTTTTTCATTTTTTTAACCTCTGTCGTTTTTTAAAACAAGTTTCCGTTTTGTTTTTTTTTTCAAGCTATTTTTAAGTTTTTTAGCTAGTGAAGAACGTTAACTTTGATTGCAGAAGTTTTCTGAAGTGCAACTGTGCATGAATTAAAAACCATTGTTTTATATTTTGGGGAGATTAAACCATAGAACTGCTTTGTGTGTGGAAAATTAGAGAAGGTATAAGTAGCGATATTGGTAACTTTTTTAATTTTTATGATTATGTTTCAACAAAGGCAACACCTCCAAAATTGTCTTTTTAATACAGACGAGTTAGGTTAAAACTTGCGATTTTTTATTTTATGGTTTATCTGCTTGTAATAAAAAGGCTGAAATTTTACCATTAACCATCGCCCTCGTAGCTCATTTACACGGCCAGTTTGATCTTGTTTTTTCTCTGTCAGTTTCTATGCCGTGTTTTGAAAACATTAATTTTTACTGAAATATGCCTAAAATGAAGTTATTTTTGCAAAAAAATTGCAAAATCTCCGAACCCTGGGTGCTCCGCCCCCATACTCCTTTGCCTCTGGCGGTTGTGGGCAACTCTGCCCCCGGACCCCAAAAATAGCCCCCCCCCATTGCAAATTTCCGGCTACGCGCCTGGCCAAACTAACAGCCAGTGCACAAAAATTTATTTTGGAATAACACATTATTACGAACAATAAAGTCTTTCTAGCCTGGTCTTGCGATATGTGTCAGTTTGTCAAACCGCTTCTCGTTAAAGCTTAATTCTTAAATTTGAATATCTGCTAAGACTTGCCAATCCGAACCGTTTTGTGTTTTCTGCACGGCGACGATGCGGAGTATTATAGCCAATAGTGATGCAGTCAAGACCCTAATGGTCGAGACCGAGACCAAGACCGAGACTTGGAAAAAATTCGAGTCCAAGACCCGAAACCAAGACTTAAAAAAATTTTCGAGACCGAGATCGAGACTCGGTGAGTTAGTTCGAGACCGAGACGAGACTTCGAGACCCGAGATTTTAGAAGCAAAACTTATTCGTATTGACTATTGACAACTCTTAAAACATGGCTTTTCCTTAAACAAACGGCCAATCGCAATGCAGTAGAATGACCATAAACCAAAAAACGAACTTGGGCCACGTGAAAATCCGATACCGCCCTGAAAATCTTTTGGGGTCACGCGTCTTCCCCATTCGGTGGCCCATGTTTATACCTCAAGCTATTTTAATCTTCACTGGACCTAATTGTTACTCCTAATGTTTGATATTTACAAAAAAGCAGCGGTAAAGATCCCTGGGTAAAGTAGACTTAAGTTCATCATTCTGAGTCTACAATCTTAACTGTATCATACTACGAAAGATCTGTTCAACAGAATGAGACTGAAAACAATCACTCTGAGGTCTGAGCTGTCCTAATTAACCTTCCTTGACCAAACCTCATCGCACTGCCATGTTACCACCTTAAACTCGGTCCACGTGCAAGGAACCTGAACGAGAAAAAGGTTTAGAGCATTTACTTCCAGAAAGCAAAAATGTAGACAGCGGCAATTAGCACCTTCAACAAAGATCAACATCAAATAATACCGCTTAAGCGGCTTCTTCCCCTCCAGACTGTTTTACATCATACCTTTTATAAGTAAAAGTAAAGATAATAATGAATAACAGGTCGAGCAGTTATCTTCCACGGCTCTACCTGAGTTTTTTCGAACCTCAAGCATCTCCCACTGAGTAGCCAATTATCAAAAATTGAGGTTTTATTGCAAAACTTTGTTTCTCACGATCTCTGTTTAAAAACATTGACGGAAATAAATGAAAATTGACTGAAATGAATAAATAAAGGAGATTGTTGGAAAGCAATTAAAAAGGTGTTAAGACCTAGAAAGTCAATCGAATCTTTGTTTGCGTTGCTTGCATTAAATAATTAAATTCAAAATTTTACTCCTATGCCTAACCAAGATTTTGAGTCTCGAAACTTCTCATGTTTCGAGACAATGACTTTTCGAGACTTGAGACTTGAAGTCCAAGTCCGAGGCGAGATCGAGATGAGACTTTCAAAAATGTGTCTCAAGACCCGAGACTGGTCTCGAGAACTCAATCACTAATAGCCAACTTCAATAACGTGTAGTAGAGCTATGCCAAACTCTACCAATCCCTTTCTCCTTCTGACAGCTGAGCACTTGATTTACTGATTTTTAATGGAATTTATTATTACAGTATATTGAATAAAGAAAAATACAGAAAAAACGAAGTAGTCTCAAAATACGATGTAGAGGCCAATTCAGGGCCTTTCTTCCTATCTACAACTCTGTTTCCTCACAGTCAATAGTCAACTCCATAAACAAGGATGAAGAGAAAGGGAAGGGGATAGCAAAACGTAATTTACTTAAGTTGAGCAGCATTTAACACGTCTCACCAAAAACTGACACTGTTTGCTTGACTCATTTTTTGTCACTACTGAGTTCTCAGACTCCCAGCAGGTTTAAATAGTTCCAAGTCGTGAAAACACTTGGCATCGCCTTTTGTCTAGCATCAAAGACCAGAAATTAACAAACAAAGGCTGTCAGCTGCCAGTCTACACAAATAATGCACGAAAAGAACATTCTAAACAACGATTCTAATACGATCTAATTAGCCTTTGAAGGTCGATGAAGATGCGCCTTTGAAGATGTGCTAATTAGCAGCTTATTTTTAACAAAGGATAATAATTACTCATTAATTTAACTTAAACACCGATTAGACAGTGACAAATAATCTTTTCGATTTAAGTCACAAGATTGCAAAATCCAATAATTAATCAGACACAAATGCACAAACAAAGATTTAAAATTGGGTCTTCAGTCATTAGTTGAAAGCAGGGCAGATTATTTTGAATGATTTTAACACACATGATGACTGTTTGCACCCAAAGCTATTGAACTGAAAGGGAAAATTGTAGAAAAACGTTCGCAAAAATATTAGATCTTGAGCAGACCCCCTCCAGCAAAAATTTCTGGAACCGTCCCTGAAATGTATCTTTCTACGGTGTCGATTTTCAATCTAAGGTATGGTAAGCTACCAGAACGTTTCATCTTCTATTGGAAGTAGCTGTCGAGTTTTTTGAAAGAATTTTAACGCCAAATTTTGCTATGACGGCATTTATCTCCTCTCATATCGAGTTGGTAATATATGAAATACTTTCCTTTGTAGAATGTACAAAAAATACTACAGGCTGCAGATGTATTGAAAAATTTTTTAGTTTTTTTCACAATTTTTGTCATTTTTTTTTTTCATTTTTTTGTTCAAAGGTGAGTGGACAGCCTGTGATTTGCAACATACATAGAGAGGTGGGTAGCACAAGTCAAAAAAGTTGCGCTACAACAGCACGCGCCCGTGAGGTTTCAAAAAGTACAATTCTAATTGACTCACTGCTCAAAGTGCGCTAGGCTACGGTGCAAAACTAATATTCGAAACAAATTATGTTCGTTACCATATTAGCAAACAAAAAAATAATTACTTCCTTAAAAAAATACAAGCTTATTTCCTTTGGGCAAAGAACGCCTTTATACCTAATGAAAAAACGCTTTCAACGCACGCACTTAAAAAAATCGGGGTGTTAAAAAATTCCACTAATAAAGTCTTCGTGTGGTCAGCGAACAACTTCCGAGTCACCGTTTTTTTTTCTAATGGCTTGTCAAGGAAATCCTTTACAATCTTTGATACATAATTTGTCGTTCTGAAGCAATCAGCATCACTCTCTGACAAATGGAGCATGCTAAAAATATTATCATGTTTTTCGTTTAAAGAAATTGAACCATCTAATTATTGATTGTAAGAGCTGCCAATGATGTCACTCATGTTTGCAATATCTTTATAGTTTTCCCGGTTTAGCAAAAAATAGTTTTTGTTTCTTGTTTTTTAATTACGGTAAAAAAAAGTCAGACGATTGCGAGTAATGTCCAAAGCAAGTTTTAAGATTTTTAGAAATTAGTAGCGTATATCGAGAAAAACAATTACAAAAATATTTTTTCCGTTAAAAATTTGATTTTACAACCATTTTTTAAATACTCAGTTGGAATCATTTTTTGGAAAAATTGGCAAAAAATATTTTAAGAGAGAAACGTTTCAGCGAAAGAAAACCCCTCTGCAAATCCAATAGAAGTTTTGCAAGCAGTAGACGAACGGAATTTCCTGTGACGAGGCGTTTATCAACCTACCTCATCATAGGCGTAGCCAGAGGGAGGCAAGAGGCCCGCTTCCCAAATTGAAATGTTACCAATGATAAAAATAGAAACAACCAAAGTAAATATTTTTTCAGTTTCTTTTAGCATTTTCGCGTACAACAGTATACATGTGTTACATACTAATATTCAGCTTGACGACCGTATAATGTGTATAATAGACTAATGTTGAAGGTGGCCGGGGCCCCCTCAAATGAAATTTTGCCTACCAATTTAAAAGTAAAACCCGGGAGAAATTCAGGGTTATTGTCCGAAAAGTTGCAACCTGAGGCCCTCATTTAATCATTTTGTGTACTTAACGCAATAGCATGATTACTTGGTAACTAACCATCTATTGCACCAGTTTCAAATAAAAATCCACCTCTTCTTCGCCAGTTTTTACACGACAAAATACTTTTGAAAAAACATTATCCTGGAAAAACGCATATTGAACAAATCATTGAAATTTCATTGAGAGGGCCTGGGTCCCCAAGTCATGCATGTACTCTTGAAACTGGTTATTTTCATAACAAAAGAAAAATCTCGAAGTGAAATATCCGACTGATTGTTAATCGAGCGGTAACGCGTTCGTCTCTGAAGCAGGAGGTCTGAGGTTCAAATCTCGGGTGGGTCAAATTAAACTCAGTGTTGCCAACGGCTCGCCACCGCAGCGACATTTCTTCGAAAGGAGCTGTGTTGCTCGCAGGCGCAATGACGAAGGAGATGGGCCCCGCAAACTCGTTACACGCTTAGGGTTATACAGCGAGTATAATAAAAGATTTGATTTTAAAAATATTGCAGGTGACTATGTATTTTGCTTCTATCACCTGGGCCAAGTCACTTAAAATTTAACCCCCAAATTCCAGAATTTAAGCCCGTTTTCAACTGATCTACAAGTAAAGGTAAAACTAATATTTTTTTTCAATTATAGTTTCGGCAAAGAGGTCGACTTTTTATACCAAGTAATCGCAAAATACAGCAACCACAAAATTTGGTGCATTTTAGGCTTAGGCCTATCACTTTTATTTATTTACATTATATACAATTTCTCTAAACGAACGTTTTCGGCACTACCACTGGCCCTCTTCAGGAATATCTAAATAGCAATAATAACTTTAAGAATCCGAATCAAATAATAAACTAATCTTCAAAAGGTTAAAACATTGCTGTACTTTTTAGTGTCTACTAGCCTACGTTAAACTCAGCAAGAACGATTCAAATTTACAATTGAAATGACAAGAGTTAGCAATTATGACGAAACAAGCATTATGATTTCAGAAGTATAGCAAACACTAAGTATGTCCAACAATTGTCATTGAATTTTATGGTTAAAAAACTGAAAAAATTGGATATTTTTTTCAATTGGTTTTCAAATCTTAAAAAAATGATCTAAAACGTGCTAAATGTGATCCAAGAGGCATTAAAATAGCAATTTTTCCAAAAAAAAATTACAGAAATCGCCCAGCGGCCGGCCCCAGATCCCCGTCTGCGATACATTTGGGTTGAAACTAATTTGCTCACAACATCTGCCAATTTAGACAATTTGGAAACCTTTTTAACTTATGGTTCAAGTCCTTCCCTTTAGCAAAGTCCTGGTTACATAACAAACCCAGCCCCGGCTTTTGATCATCCATTCTGCGGTATCTGTCCCATAGAAAGTTCCTGTTTTCAACAATTTTTGATAACGTCATTGCGTGTGATTTGCTGTTTGTCCCTCCCCTCAATCAAAAATTTTGGCCACGCTTGTAGTTGTGTACCCCGTCAATGTTTTTCTAAACTTTAATCACAGTTAATTGAAAAACAATCATTCATAGTCGAATTTGAATTGCGATTGCGCTCGAAATTGCTAAAATACTTGCGGCGCAAGTGTCAGTGCAACCGTGTAAAAATAGTTGCGGCGCAAGCACTATCGCAAATAAAATGGTTGCGGCGCAAGTGCCTATCTCTGCATACATAGTGTACTGGTATTTTAATTTGTGAAGTTTTTTCAATTCATTTCGTAATAAACCTTTTCACTTTTGGTATACGAAACTCGTATCCAACCAGACGCAAAAAATCCACCACACTACATTTCTAAATGTTTTCCATTTTGTATGGTGAAAATTTAGCCAAAACTCCTTTTTCAGAAAGGATGAAAACCATCAGGACTCTGAGGCTAACCAAGTAACCATATTGTCCGCTAATCTTTTTTTTTTTTCAGCATTAACTGGTACAACAATAGGGCAAGGAAATTTCGTTGATGCAGCGGGTTAGTTGATACTGCAATACACCCCAGGGGCGTATTCTCCATGCAAAAATACTAATTTAAACAAACATTAGACATTTAAATCAAAGCAAAGTTGCCACAGTAACGTGTCAAGTCAAAGCAGCGATAAATCGTCTCATTTAATTCACTGCTTTGGTTTTAGCATATCGCTAATGTACAAAAAATAAATAGCTATAGTCTACACTTGCAATTTTTTTAGTTCATTTTATTAGGTCAAGAAATAGCTTAGTTTCCGCGCGAAATTTGAGTGAATTGCCAAACTTTGTAGTTGAAAAAAACGGTACCAGGATACGGCAATAACAGCATTTTGCGGTGAGCTACAGAGCTATTTGAAAAATTGGATATTAGACTAAAAAAAGTTTTATTTGATCTACAAAAGTTTCTTTTACACTTCAACTCTCTTCAATAGTTTAGGTTGAAGCAGCAATGAAAGAAGGTATAACTAGTGAGGCGTTTCTGCCACTTAATGTCGTAAGATAAACACTACTTAAAAAATACAGCCCGTCACAGTTTTGCATCATTAAATCTAGAGATAATTTAACTGTTTTCCTCGCTCGAATGACTTTAATAACACTGTCCAACAAATTTAGAGTCATAAAAAAATTCAAGAACAAGAATAGGTGCCCTTTGTAAATTTGGGGGAGCTGATTTCAAATATGAACTCCGTTTTTACGGATGAGGTCAGCGTTTTGAAAAACATGGACTTTAATTTT
The DNA here is from genome assembly GCA_963965965.1 of Trididemnum nubilum. Classification (NCBI taxonomy): domain Eukaryota; kingdom Metazoa; phylum Chordata; class Ascidiacea; order Aplousobranchia; family Didemnidae; genus Trididemnum; species Trididemnum nubilum. Next base: position 41,048,565 of record OZ014480.1, read on the forward strand.
TTTGCATTTTTAGTTATATATCAGTATAATTTCCCAACATAACCAATATGTTGACTAAAGTGGTGCTGTGATGTTTCTCTGCCGAAGCTCTACAATTTAATTTCGTTTACAACTGCGCAGTGCAGCCAATTTAACAGTTATTGATAAGGTTGAAAAACCATTTTTATAGGCATTATGAAGTAAAAAGCACATCGAAGGTATGCCTCAAATCACTTAATTGTAATCTGGCCTAAACTTTAAAAATTTTGCTGCTTTCAAACCCCCATTGAGTGTGTTGCTATTTCAAATGTTAATAATTGCATAATTAATGTCGCTTAACAAATGCGAATATTTGAAAAAATTAAATATCTTCGAGAAGAATGTTTTTTATTGTTTTCCGCATGCAGTGGCCTCGCTAGGGGGGGGGGGCACTCCCGGTGTCACCATTTTGGGGTGACACCATTTGTTGTTGTTGTTTTCTTTTGAGACCGAAAACCCACTGATTACTAGCCAAAGACATTTTTTTTTGTTCTTCACCTATATTTTGGCCGATAAAGGGGTGCCAAACGAAATCCCGCCCCGGGTGCCACCATTCTTAGAGACGCCTCCGTCCGCAGGGCCTGCAAGAGGGGGGTTCAGGGGGTACATCAAACCCGGGCCCGGGCCCCAGAAGAGTTCAGGTTTCCGCGTTAAGTTTTGGTATCGCACCATAACACCGTAATCAAACTTGCCTACAGCAAAAATATCAGTCAGCCTATTCAGTACTGGTAATTGCTCGCTATTTTTGCTACACAGCCGTTAGGGCATTCAATAGTGGCTGGTTTAATTGAAAAAAGAGGAAAATGTATCAAAAGCCATACACTTGCACTGAAATTAACGTTTTGTTACATTTCTCTGACTTGAAAGCCCTAATTCTACGGTATAACAATGTACGAGGGCCCACATTTCCAGAGATCCAAAGCATTTCAACCTCAGAAAGCGGAGTCAAAGTTGACGTACTATACCATACTATCATTAAGTAACTCACTCTATCTGTATGAGTTTAATAAGTATTTGGGTTTGTGAAATCTATGATTGCAGATGACTTCTTAAAACTTTTATCAGTAAAATATTTGGATTTGCAGTATTAAAGTCATTATATTGTATAATATTGTGTCAATGTCATCATTCCCACTTCACATACTTTCTTTCAGTATATCACGTTTTTTGCTTGTAAATTTAAGCAAGTTTGGTGCTGGGATGTTGATCAAATACTGTATTTTACCCTTGGGAACATAAAACGTGCTAAAGCTTCCGGGGCTCTGCCCCGGACCCTGCAGGGAGAGCTCACAACGCTCTCCCAGACCCCCTAGCTGCATTTAAACCAATTTTATGTCTAGTTGTGTTTCTCATAGGTCTTAACTGTATGCGAAGATTGTTGTCCCCTCACTATTAAATAAAGATCTACACCCATCGGACAAAAAATAATTTAACGGCATGGGCCCCGATAAGGCTTGGGAGCCCGATATTGACCTTCGTACCCCCTAGAAAATTTTCTCTCCGAGGCCCTGGTTTTCCATAATTAAGCCTTCTTGTTAATTATTATGGTATGTTTACGAAGTTTTGCCTCTGTGCCAGTATTCATTTTTCTCCAAAGTGAGGAAGCACCGAATTACTTTTGAACCAAATTATTTTTTCCGTACCGGTACCATGGCACTTTTTAAAATATGTACGGGTACCGCGATACTTTGACTTTACTAAATCGTTTCTTTTTTCCGGGACTTTCTTTTTTTCGATTCGATCAGTATTTTTTTAAATTTTTTTGTAGGGTAATAACAAAAATTTTGGCGCGAAAACGCAGTCACATCACATAAAAAGTTCTCAACATTTAAACGAAGTCGAAGTTTAGTGTCCTGCAGTTCAGCTGGCAGACGTTAGAATGGTTAGCGATAGACAGTTGGTAGGCTGAGTTACAATTGTTGGCGGTAGCCAGTCTTGTTATTTAATTGTGATTAATCTAGATTTTGTGTAGGACCGCGCGCAGAGTAAAGAATTGTTCTTCTACGGTTTCGGGAATAATAATCTAAATGTCACTCTTTCATGTGAGGATTCATCAACAACATTGTGTCTTTTTCAGTTTCAATGGATAGTAGCCCTGTCTAAAGATTTGACCTTGTCGTTGTGGCTATGAATTGAAATCAGTTATGTGCTTACCATTTATTTTCTTTCAATAGATTTTTTGCAAATAATCGGGTGAAAAAAATTGTGCCTCTCCAGCCAGAAGCCTCATCGCACGTCACTGACTTCTACCAGCTGTGATGCGTCGAAAGCGATAGTAAAATTAAGTGGCATAGTTCCCCGTCGTATCACAACCCATTCTCAATACCAGCACATACTGCTGCATTAGTACTCTGTTCTGAAAATGGCTTAGATCGATAGCATTCTTTTATACCTCACGAATGCGAGAGCCCAGATGGTGGAAGGCCGAGTTGGTGATCAAAAAGTTACGGAATCCCAATTCGATTCTCGACCTAGTAATGCGTCGTTTCTGCTTTGGAATAGACACTTAACGCTTATTTCAAGTTGGGGCCAAGTAATTTACCGTTGTTGTGGCTCATCCAAATAAAACACTGAACAGAGAACCAAACGAAGCAGTTTGCGATGCTGTGATTAGACAGACCCAGATCGCAGAGTGCCTGGTTTATATGCATGAATAAATAAGTTAAATGACCTGATGTCCTATCCATTGTACCGTACGAACAATCCCAGCATACTTACACAAAACATACAAAACTCATTTAGTTTTTATCACTAATTGTACCTGTAGTTCAGCTATCCAAAATCAAGCAACGTTTACGGAAATAGGAAGATGTACATTTACTAATCACTATTGACGGTAAACACTTAAAAACATTTTTTACGCTTTTAATTGCAGCTATTTTTCGCGTCTTAAGCACGGTAGTGATATTTAAAAAATGACCAATACAGTTTTCCTAATGCAATGTAAAACTGGTTTTGTGCAAGGTACCATTTTTTTTTCTAAATGACTAGCTTAATTGGCGTCGCTAAGGATGGTGATACCCGAGGCGGAATTTCGTGGTCTTCATAATTGTACAGTAAGCTTCAAAAAGTTATCTTTTTAAGACAGCGATGCTACTTCATTACTGTAGTGAGCACTGCACCAGAGATGGAAACCGGTCAGGTCGACCGGCACCGGTTGGGTCGACTGGCCGGTCGGATTACCGGTCGGGTCGAAATTCTTCGACCGGCCGGTCAAGCCGGTTGAAACACCGATCAAATTCTCCCAACCGAAATACACATATATCTTATATCATATAAAAACTTTTTATATAAAGAAACAGTATTAACAAAGCACAACTTTTGAAAACGCTTGTTGAATGGCTTCAAGCTGTGACTAATTTGCTGTGACCATTAAAACATGCACATCCAGGAGCGTATTTAGCAGTGCTGGACACCGCAAGTTTTTTTGAAGTCCGCAGTCTGCAAATCCGCAAACGAATTTCAATTTTCTTAAACCGCAAGTCCGCATTTGCACGTTTAAAAGCTTAGTCCGCAACCGCAAGTCCGCACCGACGTTTTAGGATTCGTGAATCCGCAACCGCAAGTCCGCAACTTCGTAATTCTTGAAGTCCGCACCGCAGGTCCGCAACTTTTTGTGAACCGAGTAGAAACGTTTTGCAATCAACCATGTCTCGAAGTGATCTGCTCAGAATTGATTAGCAAACATGCCAAAAGTTGTGACTTGTGGGAAGTATAGCGAGCGTTTGGTGGATACATTCCACGAAATGAAAGGAATTACTCACAGTCGTTGATTGTAGTAAATGTACCACAGCATGTCTTGTTATTAAGCTGCATTTTCGGATAGCAAACTTAAAAACTGCCCAGCCCCTCGTACTTTCAGGTCCAACTCAAAACAGATTTAAACGTTTGTATTTTTGGTTAAAGTTTTAAAGTTACTTGGCTAAGGGGGGTTTTAGCTCCCAGCCCTCCTGGCTGCGCTACTGCTAGTACAGTTGGTGCCTAAACTGTATGGAAGCCTAATGCCCAACCCACCGACGAACTCTAAAAAATGCTACAATGAAGCTAGGGATTCAAAGATTAAAAGCCATTGGATTATACTGAGAAGTCATCAAATAGCAAAGCACGATTCGTATTTTCGCTTACAACAAGATATTCCAAAACAACAATTTTTTTTCGAGGCAGGAAAAGGCAAAGGCAGTAGAAGGCAAAAAAACCTGCATATCACTAATCGTATTACTAAATTTTTAGTCCCTAGTTTCTATAAATACTTTAGGAACGAGATAACCACAAGCTACCAGCGATGTTGTCGCCAGACCAAACGAAATGAGGGGGCCCTATCCGAAAATGGGGGGCACTATAAAACAGGCTGAACTTTTGCACATAAAAACTGACATTTTAAAGCTGCAATTTTGGATTCATCTTTGAAAAAAGAGGCATATAAGCCCAGCAGCGTTTATAAGCTCGTTTCGTTTGCGGCCCGTATAATCGCTTAAAAAATCTGTCTGCGGAAGGAATGCGACCAGAAGCACATCTAAGGTTTTGCTAAGAGAGAGGGGGCTTGAACCAAAAGTAAATGTTTTTTTGCGCAAAAACTGTCTTATTTAGGTCCCGTTCTGAACAAACCGTTGCAACTCAAGCTTGTTACAAAGGAGGCAGAGCCACCACCTGCATGCTGGTAATTTTTGCGATTTGCGACGAAAAGAGCGATTTTAACGCCATTTAAATCACATTTGGCACGTTTTAAAACCATATCAATAAGTACAGTAAATTGCTAAAATCCAGAAGTCATTGAAAAATTTAAGTTGTCTAGCCTCTTGAGCCCCCATATACTTCAGATCAATACAAAAACACGTTTAAACGCTTATTCTTTTTTGGATATATATTTTCTAAATGACTTGACTAAAAGGGGCTGATGCCCCTTTAGCCCTTTCCCCCTGGTTGCGCCAGTGACTGCGACCTAAAATAAATTTTGAGTGTGCTCTATAAAAAACTGCTGGTCTTTTAAAAAATGTTTTCACATATTGTTTCAGGTCATAATCACTAACGAAATACTGGTAACGCTTCTGTAGGCATACATCCCTATTCCGCGACACATCCGTAAAGGCGTGTTAATAAGACAGATTAATGGGTCACATTTATGAAAGCAGTTGGTGGCCAGCAATTTTGCAAACATCAAGAAAACTTCAAACGAAAATTATGTTTGAAAATTATTATTCGTGTTTCCAGTATTGCCTGTTGTCTTGTCGTTACGTGATGTTCCGAAAAAGCATTCTGAGTAAACCGAAATGGGGGGACACAAGCAGTCGTTAGGGGGGTACGGCGCCCCTGGCCCCACCGTAGCGACGGCACTGACTACCAGTACAAAAAATAATACACCAGTGGCATAGGTGGGCACAAGTCCGTTAATCGTTAATCCGTTAATAACGAAGCTAACTTTTTCTTGAACTCGTTAATCCGTTAAAAAGTTTTTACATGTTAACGGACTAAATTAACTTCCGCTAAGTTCTGTTAACTTCCGTTAAGGTTTTTATCGTTAATATTTTACACCATTCATTCATCATACCGGTACAAACCAGTTCGTACTGGTAGCACTTGTAGCGTATTAGCACGAATTTTATAGAAGAGAGCGAAGAAAAGAGCTCTTTTTTGTGACATATAATAAGCTGCAGCCTCAGAGGTCTATTAATTATCGCTGTTCGCAATTTCCAGAGATTTTCGGATCGCAGCTTCGTTAGTGCATTTGAACTTATTTCTATCTTGAAATTAGATTAGACTTTAAAATGTAACTTCCAAAACACAAAAAGACAACCATAGCAATAAATATTTCCTTACAATCAGCTCAACTGTGTCATTACGTGTTATAGAAGTGAGTGAATAAAAAGAAATGTAAATTACACGCAAAATGTTAACGAATTAACGGACTTCATTAACTTCCGTTAATTAAAACTAAAAATAACGGATTAACGTCAACGGAGGTTTGAAGTTTGTTGACGGACTAGTGGTTGACGAAGCTAACGTTTTGCATTAACTTGCCCACCTATGACCAGTGGCTAATTTTGTGAACTCACGGTTAAAAACAACAAAGCCACACCGATACTTCGAACCAGGGCGGCAAATTCGAACTTAAACTCGAAAAAAGTCGGTTGTTTTGCCAAAGTCAAAAAAACAGCATGTCAACAAAAAGAAAGCGATTAGGTCGAAAAGCAGACTTAGTATTTTTGTCAGACAGAACTCGAAAAACTTGATATTTTTGCCAAACTTAAACTCGAAAAAATTAAATTGATTTCTCATGTTTGACTGGGTAAAAACATGAATATTTTATAAAAATAGAAAGGAATTTCAATGTTTGTATAAAACTTGCGGAGCTGCGGACTAAAATTAAAAATAGTCCGCAACCGCAAGTCCGCAATTTAAACTGCCAAAGTCCGCAATTCCGCAACTTTTTTCGTTAGTCCGCAATTGCAGGTTTGCGGATTTGCCCAGCTCTGGTCGTTATAGTACTAGTCTGGCAACTAAACGCATAATCATGTGAATGTTGTTGTTTGCACCGCCATCTAGTGGTGGAGTCCTATAGCAACAGCACAGTAGGCTATACTCGTACGCTAGAGATTAGAGAACATGCAGTAGTGTCACTCCCATTGATTCCATTGTCCACTATTTTTAATCGGTGGCCGCCAGTCAGTATAAAGTGAACATGCAACCTTTTCAACACTAGAGACGCTAAAATATTTTCGAATGTTCTATTTTGATTTTCGCTAGCTTTCGCTTTGTCGCGGTTTAGAATAAAATAAACTACAAACCTAAAAATGGTTATCGGCGCGAAGCATGCTTAACGTAGTCGGGATTCCAATATGACGTCATAATAACCTAACAAACTTGCTATCTTTAAGCGATTTTAGTGCCATTGTCGAACGTAGATTGAAGCAAATCATATTGTTGCAGCTGAAAGTTTTGTATCGAATCGAAGTGATCGAGACGTTATTGTGACGTCACAACTCAATAAGAGTTTATTTAATTTATCGTTTTTTGAGACTTCATGGGACATTTATGGTTTCCTTAAATGCAGATTAATTCATACACTGCTAAACGTTTTTATAATATTGATTATGAAAACTTGAAAGTAGTAAATCGGTTCGAAGTAGTCATTACTCCAATATGATGTCACAATGTTTTTACAAGTTTGCTATTTTCAAGTAATTCTGGAGCAATTAAAGATCTTAAATTATAGTAAGATATTGATTGCCAGAATACATCAAGTTGATGTGATCGAGACGCTATTGTGACGTCACAATGTATTGATAGTTTTTATTTTTTATTTCTATTTTGCGACTCGATCGCTTCGACGGATGTGAAACTTTTAAGCAACAAGAAATATCTTGAAATCATTTATCATCAATAACTGCGATCTAAAATTGCTTGAAATTATTAAATTTGCTCAACGACAATATGACGTCATAACAGAATCACGATTACATTCGAGCGATTTTTTCATGTTTAATTTCGTTATTAAAATAGCTGTTTATCAATAGAGCATCAATTAGTATGAATTTAGGTAAACCGTAATTGCATTATCACTCCACAATAGCATCTCTATCTTTTTGAAATCTATATGAAATCTTTAACTGCAATGAATCCTTTAGATACCAGTATAACTAAATATCAACAATTGATATAAGTAACACTTGGAATAAGCAATGTCGTTAACGTCATTATGATGTCATAGTACTCTCCCGACTTTCGAACCGATTTAGCACAATAAGATTTGTTACTTATTTTTTCAATGCAAACACCAAAATGCTGTTCAACAGGAAGCATTAATATAAATTTTGCAAAAATGCCAATTCATTATGATATCACAACAACATTCCGACCACTTCGGTTGGTCCAAAACTTTGACATGCAACGATCGAATACCTTGACATGATTTAGAATGAATAACTGTTTAACCAGAAATTTGTTAAACAACATTATGACGTCACAATAGAATCTCGACTACTTCGGCCGTCAATTTTCCACTTTCAGTTTTGTTAATTAATATAGCGAATGCCAGCACAATTAAATTAATCGAAAATCCATCAATTATTATGAATTTACCTAAACCGTAAATGCATTTTAATGTCACAAAAGCATTTCAGGAGAGAAACTTTCGATCGTAACAAAGACATTGATGAAATTTATAATTAATAACTTTTGTGAGAATCATCTGAATATGCATTTTATCACTTCATTATGATGTCATAATACAGTAAAGACTACTTCGAACCGATTTAGCAGTTTCAAGTTTGTTGGTTTATTTATTCAATACGAGCACTAAAAAGCTTTTAGTGGCAAGCATTAATACAAAATAAAAAAACCTCAATACATTGTGACGTCACAACAGCGTCTCGATCACATCGACTTAGTGTAAGATTGTCAGCCGCTTCAAAAAGACCTTGAATCGATTTACTCTCAATTGCGCTGAAATCGCTTGAAATCAGCATATTTGTCAAGTTATTATGATGTCATAAGGGCATCGCGACTAATTCGAGTGTGCCTTGAGCTGATACAACACTTTCAGATTCGTAGTTTATTTCATTTCATACTGACAAAGTAAAAACTAGCGATGAAGGTAACCTAACGAAAAACGAAATATAACATTCGAAAATATTTTAGCGCCTCTAGTGCTGAAAAGTTTGCATGTTCACTTTGTATTGGCTGCAAGGAAAGTGGCGGCCACCGATTGAAAATCATGAAAGCAAAATACGCAGAGTAAAACTACTGTACAGTATGTTATCTATACTGTGCGTATACCTACCAATAGTAATTTTAGTCAGAGGTGGAGTCCTCGAGGACACATTTTGAAGTCCTTGGCCTCGAAGGTCAAGTCCTTGGCCTTGGCCTGGAAGCCTCAAGTCCTCGAAAATTGCCTGTCCTCGGCTCGAGCACAGCACTATTTTTTGAACCGTTGAAATTTTGTTGGAAAACGCCAGAAACCTCCCGGAAAATTTGCGAATACCTTTTTGTTTTCGTTTATTAAAGCATAGGCGTAGCCAAGGGGGAGTGTCCAGGGGGCCCGCCCCCAATTGAAATTTCACCAATGACAAAAATGTGACAAAAAAGTCTATTGTTTCTTCAGTTTCAGTTTCTTTTTTGCATTTTCAGTTTCTTTTTAGCTTACAACAATAACTAACAACAATATTGAAGACCACGGGCCTGTTCCAACTCGGAAGTTGGATTATTTCCCGGGGGAGCCACACGGGTATTCGCTGCGCAGCTTGACTCCGGCTTAGTGGCCCAGCGTAGACTTTTCAGACGTGGCTGCACACAGTACTCTAATATACAGCGAACTGTATTTAATCAGATTTTATTGAAAACAGAGAAAAACAGGCAACAAAATATTATCTAGATTTTTGCCGGTAACTTAAACGTCTTCCAACTTAAAATTCAAAAATAAAAATGTGAGCTGTTTGCTTCACCACTAAAATCCGAAACTAAAAGCTACCAACACTCGCGAGACAGGCCAAAGTGCCACGTGAGTGTGATGTAATTTAGAAAAGGCAATGCGCAAAATTAACAAAAAAGGTGATTGGCCAAAATAACTTGCAACAATTACAAAAACCAAAACAGTGCAAAACTAATATGTAAATAAGGTGAAACGGCAAAGCGGCACGTTTCGCAATAGATGATGCTGAAACAGGGCCCCGGGCCCCCTCAATTCAATTTTTACCTGCCAATTTAAACGTAAACCTGGAAGAAATGGAGAGTTTTTGTCCTAAAAGTTGCTATCTTGGGCCCACATCTAGCCTTTTTATGAACGTAATACATTAAACAGGGCCGGATTTACCATAATATGACGCAGTACCAGCTAAGGGCTCCGCGCTCACATCGCAAGACTTTTTTTGGTCTTCACCTATATTTGGCAGAAAGATGTTGCGAAAATCTCCAAAGTGCCAAGGGCTCAGCGCGATGTAAATTCGGCCCGGCAGTAACATGGTTTGTAGGCATAACCATCTATTGTATCATTTTCGATAACAATTCAGCAATTCACCTCTACCTTGCCGGTTTTTACGCACAAAATACTTTTAAAAAAATTTGCCATAGAAAATGCCAATGGAACAAACCATTGAACTTTAACTAAGGGGGCAGGGGCCCGCTGGCAGAACATGTATTCGTATAACTGGTTAGTTTCATGACAAAACAAAGATCTCTAAGGAAAACCTTTGAGTGGATTATTATTTACTGCTAAAATGTTGCAAGAGACAATGCATCTTACTTTCCCCTAGATGGACCAAATCACTTACAATTAAAATTTAACTCCAAAATGCAACATGTTAAACGTGTTTTGGACTTAAATTGCTAGCAAACGGAGGATTAAACAATTTCATTTTTTCAATTGGCTTTCAATAATGTCAAAAATCCAGTGCTTTCAAATGGCTCTGAACACTTGCGAATTGTGATTCAAATGGCATTAAAATAGCTTTTTTTTTCAAAAAATTACAAAAATTCGCCCAAAGGCTGGGGACTTTGCCCCAAGACTCCCGTCTGTGATACGTTTGAGTTACGCTAGCTGTAACGTCGCTTATGTTTTCTTGTTTATACCTAGTTTCGAACACTCGCTTAACTGCATTTAGCTTTTCGTGTATACTTGGCTGCTAAGGATTTCCAATGATGCAATGTTACAAAACAAACGTGATGACATCAATTAAGCGATTTATCGCGCTTTTTCTACTGCATGCAAATTGTCTGTTGCGCAACTATTTGAAACTGTTTTCTTGAAATTTTCGCGCTATAACTCCTTTGTTGAGTTGGTAGTAGTCGAGGAAGGACGTTAAATTTTTACACTCAAAATTACCAAGAATCTTTGAAATCGAAGAATCGGATTGCAGAATTTAGGAAGTTTATTCGGAGATTTCAGAATTGCGGTCCTTTCTCGAACTGAACTCAACTGAACTGAACTTTATTTTATTTTGTTACCTGTTATAAATAAACAGCACAAACCCACAAAGTAATGCAAAATGAAAATAAATTAAACACATTTAGCATAAATCAGAGCAAGGTAAAAATTATTGCAAAACAGGCACAAGGAGACTGCGAAGGGACTGATTTTGTCTTCGTGTCTGCAGCCACCTATTGTAATTGAAGCTTTACTTTTTGTTCCGTAATATCTAATCTTTTTTTTTTTTTTGAGAACACACCAACAAACAAACAATAGCGGCGGAGAGGAGAAGGGAAGAAAGAGGGAGAAGGGGAGAAGCAGGAATCTCTTATTGTTAAAAAAAAAAGAAAAGTAAAAAAATAACTAAAAACTATTGTGGAATATTTAAGCTTATGTTTCTTGATCATATTTTTGCAAGAGTAAGTTTTTAAGTTTTGCTTTGAAAGATTGCAATGTCTTACATGTTTTTAAATCGGCATTCAATGCGTTCCAAATCAGAGGACCTTGATATTTTATAGATCTTTGAGCTTTTGACGTATTCAAAAGAGGAATAAAATAATTGTTTTGGTAGGATGCTCTGGTAAACTTTTCGTATACATGACTCGCTTCAGTCGAGGTCTCAAGCTTGTCCTGGATGGGTCCCATCTGATTTATATTTGGGTTTTTGTCCCCTGAGCTGTTGCTCAAGTTTAAGATTAATTATTTTAACCATCGGTGAGTTTGGTTATTTATTGCAATTATTCTGATCAGTATTCTCAGTCTGATTCTTTTTTCGTAATTATACCGTAGTTGTTACTTACTATATGAATATTTGACGTACTGTATCTGTTCAAATTGTGGGAGTTATTTGGTGCAGCGCAGTAATATTTACGTTCGTTATTGATATCCGAATTTGCTGATTGGCGTACTTTTCTACAGAAACCGTTGACAATATATCAAGACAAGTTAACGCGTGTAGAGACGTAAGATACGGCAGAAAGAAGAGATTTCGCGTCGTCTACAAATGGCTCCCCGTCGAGGAATCGAACCCCAGTTCTCCCGCGTGACAGGCGGGTATACTTACCACTATACATCGTAACTTTGGAGACGACGCGAAAATCATATTCAAAGAACACATAAAGACGTAATTTAAACAGAGCAAATCTAACGTATAACATGGGCAATAAGATACAACTACAGCACTGCAAGCTAGAGCAGTGGTAACGTTTCAATTAACATCATCTATGAACAATATCAACAAATGCAAAATACACAATCATGTACTCGAAAGCATCGCATTTACTCAGCAAAGTTACGACATACAGTGGTCGCCAACTCCTAGGACAAGTAGCTCATGAACACAGCACAAACTTAAGATGTCTTAAGTTACAAAAGACGTTGCAACGTGCGTTTTTTAACAACTTCCTTGATTTCAGAAACATAATTTCAGCACAGATAGCAAAGATAGGACAACAAAATATGCGCGAAACACCAACTGTTATCACGATTAAACTTAAACACCTCGTCACGGCATAGTGATTATCAATTAATGTTGCAGGACTCATTAGAGATTTTGTGTACAGGATCAGTTTTATGAGAAGAAAAAATCGGGTGAGATTGACAGAGAGAAGATTCAAGCTTCACAACATACGAACAAAGAACACCACCCAAGCACAGTTTATGGCCAGAAATGTTTTCATGATATATGATATCAACCGCGTCAATGTGCCGCAAGGAGCCAGTATAAAAAGATCCAAAAAATGTTGCAGTGTAAAGCAAAGATTCAACTAGGAATGGGGAAGAATCCAAACTCGACCCAAGGGCATAGATGGAACTTGTAAAAGTCAACAGCTCTTGTCTAGGATTGCCGGTGATCAAAGTAAAGGTGTAAACTTGCAAAGACCACGACTAATATCCGTTGTAGAAGCAGAAGCCAAGAAACCGGGATCAACCCCAAAGGCAGGATGAGCGGAATCTAGGATACCAAGAATAAACTTTTGAGTGAGACAGATAATGAACCCAAGAGGACCAGGGACCAAACCAGGATGGACAGCGGCGAACTTGGTGTACATGAAAGCAGATATCGTACAGGAGATGTAGAAATATACCACAGAAAGGCAAGATTGAAATCAGATGGAGTGAGATAAACAGAAAATATAAAGGGAGTAGTATAGCCCGCAGAACTCACGTCAAGGTCTGGACTAATCAGAAATCCCAAAATTGAACGTTCTAGAACTGAAGCAACTTGTGAGATGAATTGCGCGTGAATGGAGGCATGAACAGAATTCAAAAAGGCCCAAAATGTCAAAAAATCAATCACTGGAAATCCAAGAATTGGATCAGCATGGGTAATGGACTCACGAAACTCAGGGATATGGAATAATTCCAGAAAAAACAGCATCACAGTAGGTGCAGTACTTGTGACCAAACACGTACAAGAGACGTAGTCGGTATACACCAACACATTGACTGAACGCGAAAGGGTCAAAGACTTAGAAGTAGGAGAAGCAGGTACCAAATCACACAGAGCAAAGTAACCAAGAAACGTACCAAACTCAGGAATAGCAGAAACACAAGCTGCTGAATCAGTATTGGCAAGAGACCCAGCAGCGGGGGGACCAGGACCGAGGTTAGCCAGGGCAAAGGACCCAGTGACTGGGGGACCAGGACCAAGATCAGCTAAGGCACGGGGACCAGTGGCTGGGGTCCAGAACCGAGATCAGCTAGGGCATGGAACTCAGTAGCTAGGCAACCAGACACAAGATCAGTCAGAGCAAGGGATCCAACAGTTGGAGGACCGGGACCGAGGCCAAAATCAGCTAGGGCAAGGGACCCAGTAGCTGAGGGACTAGGATCAACTAGGGCTGGGGACGTAGAAGCTGGGGGACCAGGACCGAAATCAGTTAAGGCAGGGGATCCAGTATCTGAGAGACCGGAACAAAGATCAGCCAGGGCAAGGGATGCTGTAGCAGGGGAAATGGGACCGAGGTCATTTAGGACAAGAAATTCAATAGCTGGTGGACCAGGACCAAAATTAGTTGAGGTAAGGGACCCAGCACCAATATCAGCCAGGACAAGGGACCCAACAGCCGGGGGACCAGGACAGAAATCAACTAGGGCAAGGGACCCAGCAGCTGGAGGACAAGAACCGAAATCAGCTAAGGCAGAGGACCCAGTAGCCGTGGAATCAAAACCAAGATCAACCAGAGCAAGGAACCCAGCAGACAAACAAGACTGGGCAGGTGTATGACTCAGGACCGGACCAGCTGACAAGTGGGGCTGGACAGGTGAAATATCATCTGCCAAACATTCAGTGAAAGGGATTGGAACAACATGTGAAGGAGAACCTGTATACTTTAGGGCATGGACTGGACGCGAAGATTCATTGGCCAGACAGCCAGTAAACGGACCAACATGCAAAAGGGAACTAGTATACTCGAGGGCATTGACTGGATCCGGGTATTCAGTAACCGAAACAACATGCGAAAGAGACCCAGTATACTCGAGGGCATGAACTGGACCCGGAGAGTCATTGGCCGGGGATTCAGTAACCGAAACCACATGCGAAAGAGACCCAGTATACTCGAGGGCATGAACTGGACCCGGAGAGTCATTGGCCGGGGATTCAGTAATCGGAGCAACATGCGAGAGGGACCCAGTATACTCGAGGGCGTGGACTGGACCCCGAGAGTCATTGGCCGGAGATTCTGTAACCGAACCAACATGTGAGAGGGACCCAGTATACTCGAGGGCATGGACTGGACCCGGAGAAGTCAAAGACTCAACATTGCCCTGGGTGGCTTTGGGTTGATTGAACGAAGCATCCAATTTCTGATCAACCTTTTTCTTCGCAATGCTAGCATTGAAGCAACGTATTCTCTCTTTCGCTCTCATTTTAATACCTTTTAACTCAGAAATGCTTAAAGCAGCATCAGCTGGCATACACTTGAAGCTATGTTTTAAAGAGCGGCGGCTAGAAGACTTGGAAAAGAATCGAAAGTTAACAGTAGAAGCAGAGTTAGAGAAATAATTAGAAATTTGCGTTATACTATCACCAAAAAGCACAGTAACCTAATCTAGAAACAACACAGAACGATTTAATTACATGCTCTTTGAACTCTTTGTGATATGCACTACAAATATATAGCTCAATTGAATAGCTTTCACACGTAGTAGTCATCAACGACGTTAATTCGTGATATATTTGATTAGCGTACTCTCGGATAACAGTGCATCAAGTTTGCTAATATTAGGGACATGTGTCGACAAAATTTCCCAAGCCAGCAAATAGTTTTCATATAACTCATCTTGCATTTGTCGACGGAATCGCTTACATCAAAACTCATATTCTTAGTCGCCATAAGGTCAAAAGTTCAAACTGAAGCAATAGCGCAGGTGTAAATTAGCACTACAAATCTTCAAAGCAACAACGCTGTTTCGAATAACAACAATTTAGTGAATCGAAATATGCCTTATTTTTGGTTGGAACTGTTAATTGGATCATAGACGTAGCCAAAGGGAGGGCCCAAGGGGCCCGGGCCCTCCCCAATTGAGATGCTACCAATGATAAAAATGTCACAAAAAATACCATTGTTTCTTCAGTTTCAGTATTTTTTAGCATCTTCGCGTACAGCAGTAATTAACAATAATATTGATTTAGGGGGCCCAGGCCCTCTCAATTTAATTTTGACCAGCTAATTTAAATGGGCCTTCTAGAATAATATTTAAATGGGCCCCCAACAATAATATTGATCCAGGAGGCCCGGGACCCCTCAACTTTATTTTTACCAAGCAATTTAAATGGGCCCCCTACAATAATATTAAAATGGCCCCCAATTTAAATGGGCTCCCATCAATAATATTGTTCCAGGGGGCCCAGACCCCTTTACATAGGCGTAACCAGGGGGTACCCAGGGAACCCGGGCCCCCCGATCGAAATGCTACCAAAGATAAAAATGTCACAAAAAAGACTATTGTTTCTTCAGTTTCAGTTTCTTTTAACAACTTCGCGTACAACAGTAATTAACAATAGTATTGATTTAAGGGGCCCGGGCCCCCTCAATTTAATTTTTACCAACCAATTCAAATGGGCCCCCTACAATAATATTTATCCAGGAGGCCCGGCCCCCTCAATTTAATTTTTGCCAGCCAATTTAAATGGGCCCCTACAATAATATTTAAATCGCCCCCAATTTAAACGGGCCCCCAACAATAATATAGATCCGGGCCCATTCAATTCAATTTTTGCCAGCCAATTTAAATGGGTCCCCTACATAATATTTAAATGGGCCCCAAAAAATTGATCCAGGGGGCCCGGGACCCTTCAATTTAATTTTGCCAACCAATTTAAATGAGCTCCCTACAATAATATCTAAATGGACCCCAATTTAAATGGCCCCCCACAATAATATTGATCCAGGGACCCGGTACCCTCAATTTGATGTGTTCCAAACAATTTAAACGAATAACCCGAGTTAAATTAAGGGTTTTTATCCAAAAAGTTGCTAACTCAGGCCCTCATGTAACCTTTTTATGAACGTAATGTAATAACCAGGGACGGATTTAACATATCGCACAGTGCCACGGGCCGCGCGCTCATATAAGACTTTTTTTGGTCTTCACCTGTATTTGGCAGAAAAATATTGCAAAAATCCCAAAGTGCCAGGGGCCTAACTCAATGTAAATCCGGTTCGTGCAATAACATGGTTAGTAGGCGTGACCAATTATTGTACATTTTTCGGTAGCAATTCACCTCCACCTCGCCAGTTTTCATGCAACAAAATACTTGTGCAAAAAATTAGCTACAGTAAAGGGAATGCTCATTGAACAAATTTTTGAATTAAGAGGGCCAGGGCCTTCTGGCCGTATATGTACTCCTATAACTGGTTGTTTTCATGACAAAACAATAATCTCTAAGGAAAATTTTCAAGTGGATTGTTTTTTACTGCTAAAATATTGCAGGAGGCAATATACTTTACTTCCCCCTACTTGGGTCAAATCACTTACAAAATTTAACCCCAAAATGCACTATTTAAACGTGTTTTGAACTTAAATAGCAAGCAAAAGAAGAACTGAACAACTTAATTTTTTCAATTGGCCTTCAAATTGCTCTGAATACTTGCGAAATGTGATCCAATGGTATTAAAATAGCTTTTTTGTTCAAAACATTACGAAAAATCGCCCAGTGGCTGGGGGCTTTGCTTCCACACCCCCATATCCTCCGGCGGCTGGGGGCTCTGCCTCCAGACCCCCGTCAATGATACGTTTGAATTACAGTACACTTCTTTACTCAACACGTCTCCCAATTTAGACATTTTCACATTTCAACTATTGCTTTTAGCCCTCCCCCTAGAACGAGTTCCTAATTACGTGCAATTACCAGGCCACGGCTTCTGATCTTCCATTCCACCATATCTTTAACCCCCACAAAAAATTCCTTTTTTGAAGCTTCTGATGACGTCATTGCAAGTGATTTGTGGTTTGGGCCCCCCCCCAAACAAAAATCCTGGCTACGCCTATGAATTGGACGACTTCAAAAAAGTCAGTAGAAGAATAACTTGATTGTTGTTGAAATTGAATTATCAGTTGCAAGTCATCGCAGCTCTATATCCAGCACCAGCAGAGTGAAAAGCACCGCAATTTTGCAATTGCATAGAAACTTGTCGACGACGCGAAATCTCTTCTGTCTGCCGTATCTTACGTCTCTACACGCGTTAACTTGTCTTGATATATTGTCAACGGATTCTGTAGAAAAGTACGCCAATCAGCAAATTCGGATATCAATAACGAACGTAAATATTACTGCGCTGCACCAAATAACTCCCACAATTTGAACAGATACAGTACGTCAAATGTCCATATAGAAAGTAACAACTACGGTATAATTATGAAAAGAGAATCAGACTGAGAATACTGATCAGAATAATTGCAATAAATAACCAAACTCACCGATGGTTTTGTCTTCAGGCAGACAGTAAGCCGTAACTCCAATCGATGTCTTCTAAGAGCGCAGTCTCTGAAGTGGGCCCCCGGGAAACAGTACAGAAACACTTGATAAGAGGACAAAAGTCCAGTAAAATAATTATTCTAAAACTTGAGCAACAGCTCAGGGGACAAAAGTCCAAATATAAATCAGATGGGACCCACCCAGGACAAGCTTGAGACCTCAAGGAAGGACTGTAATTCTGAAATCTCCGAATAAACTTCCTAAATTCTGCAATCCGATTTTTAACGATTTCAAATTTCAAAGATTCTTGGTAACTCCGAGCGTAAAAAATTTAACGTCCTTCCTCGACTACAACCAAATTTGACTGACTCTCAACAAAGGAGTTATAGCGCGAAAATTTCAAGAAAACAGTTTCAAATAGTTGCGCAACAGACAATTTGCATGCAGTAGGAAAAGCGCGATAAATCGCTTAATCGATGTCATCACGTTTGTTTTGTAACATTGCATCATTGGAAATCCTTAGCAGCCAAGTATACACGAAAAGCTAAATGCAGTGAAGTGATTGTTCGAAACCAGGTATAAACAAGAAAACATAAGCGGCGTTACATTAGCTTTGTCAACTCGTTTTCAAAGTTAGATACTTGTTATTTTCAAACTATTAGTTTAAGCCCTCTACCTTTGCAAAATCCGGGTTAAGTGCCAACAGGCAACGATTTTAGATCTTCCATCCTAGTGCGATATCTTTGTCCCACAAAAACTTCCTCTTTTGAAAATTTTTGATGACGTCATAGCATGTGATTTGTGGTTTAGGCTTCCTCCAATCAAAAATCCTGGGTACGCCTATGAACTGAAGATCGCCTGAAAAACTTTTTTGAAGACTTTTTTTTGGAGAACACTTGCGGCTGTGTTTTTTGTCCTTGGCCTTGGCCTCAAGCATTCTTGTCCTTGGCCTCGAGAGGGTCTGCCTCGGAAAGGCTGTCCTTAGCCTTGGCCTCGGATTTTTTTTGTGTCCTTGGCCTCGAGCCTTGTGTCCTCGACTCCACCTCTGATTTTAGTCACATTAGAACACCAACACTAGGTGGCGGTGCAAACAACAAGTTATCTTAAGGAGTTTCAAGACTTCTAATATAACGACTATGATAATACTTCATTAAATTTAAAGGCGGTGAATCAATCCGCCAATTCCGGTGGTTTACAAAAGCTAAAATTGAACTATAATTTTTGATATTTTTGTTTTAATTTTGGGACTGCGGATGCACAGATATTCAATAAATACAAAAAGAGATCCCCCGAAAAAAAAAATTTGGAAACTCTGAGTTTTGTTTTTCCCGCCAAAACCACAGTAGGCCTAATAGTTTAGAGAACTGTGGTAGGCCTAATAGTTTAGAGATAGTTTCTTTCTAAATAGTTTATTTCTAAATAGTTTAGGCAAAACTATCTCTAAACTATTAGGCCTAGTAGTTTAGATATAGTTAGGCCTAATAGTTTAATAAGATTGCAGTAGGCCTAATAGTTTAGAGAACTGTGGTTTTGGCGGGAAAAACAAAACTGAGAGTTTCCAAAAACTTTTTGTTGGGGGACATCTTTTTGCATTTGTTGAATATCTTTGCAAACGCAGCCCCAAAATTAAAACAAAAATATCAAAAATTATAGTTCAGTTTTGGCTATTGTAAACCACCGAAATTAACTGGATGATTCACCACCTTTAAATGCATGGCAAGCACAGGCTACTGCTCGTTAATTCTTCAGGAGCACCTAATATTGGACATACCAATTTTTGTTTCGTTGCATTAGCCATTTTATTATAATATCCCTTAAATTTAGTTACTGGCTCGTACCCGTACTAAAAATGTGGTTATTAAAATCATTGAATAATACATTTTGGTTTACTGCGCCTCCTTTATGTCGGTAAGCCTACCGCATCTCATCGGCAATTATAAACTGACTAACTGCATCTGTGAAACAAATTTTGTATTTAAGAATTTCTCAAGCGTTTTTTCAACATTGTCTAGGCTCCTTCCGAAAGCGGTATAAACTAAAACTTTCCGTCTGACAGGGACCTTTTCAGAATAAAAAAGTGTGGGCTACCACTGTCAACTGGAATTTGAATCACCTATCTCTGATCTCATCGTCAACAACGCTGATCAAATACTACTTTAGACAACAACAGACAATGTCATCCAGCTTCAGCAACAAAGCAATCTGCTTGTAAGCCTACTTGGTAAAATTAACAAACCAGTCGGCCTTCGTGCATTGATATTGAAAACTTGACGCTGGACTGTTAGCAACTGACAATATCATTCAGTTTTTATTGATGAAAATTTCTAAAAATCAGATTTTAAATAACGTCATAAACAAAAGCAAAGAACCGTAGGTGTTCAAACACCATTATTCATGTCTCCAACAATGTTGACGTCATAAAGGATGCGTAAATTTGCCACATTTAATACTAAGGAATGCAACTAGCTAACTGGTAAAAAGTGGAAATTTTCCAGTGCATTGTAGCAACCTAAGATGTCAATATTTTTTTGTTCAATTTTTGTATGCAAGATTAAAACATACCACTACATAGTTTTTTCACTATTACAAAAGATTTTTTGTAAATTTTAATTTTTTCACTCCACCCTACCGCGTATATCTAAGAAAGTTCAAAAAAATGTGCTTGTATCTGCCCATTGGTACAATATATGTTCCAGTAAGTTTAAACTTATATACCGGAAGTGCAGAAAAAATCAATAACAAACTAGATGGAAGTTTGCCAGCAAACCCAGTGAACGACCGACGCATAGCTAATGCTGTGAGGCTCGAAAGTACTTTTTGTCTACCGTCAAATCAGCAATTATTCAAAAATATCTGATTATGGAGCCTCCAGAAAAGTAAAGTCAAAATATTTGTCAGTTAAAGATCTCCTGATATCATAAAACACGGGCACCCTACCTTTGGCCGTTCAAAAAATTGACTTTCGGGCATATGCGTAGCCAGGGGGGCCCAGTGGGCCCTGGCCCCCCAATCAAATAACCACTAACGACAAAAAAATTATGACAACATAGCCTAGCGATGTTTTGTAGCAGTTTTTTTTCAATAATTACGCACATAACAGTAATTAACAATAACATTAATCACAACAAGAGAGTTCCGGGACCCCAAGGGGTCCTTACTAACAACTAATGGGCCCTGGGGCCCTTAACCGACAACCAGGGGGCCCCGGGACCCCTAATTGAAAACCAGGGGGCCCATAACTGATAATCAGGGGGCTCCAGGGCCCTAGCTAACAACCAAGGGGCTCCAACCAAAAACCAGGGGCCCCCCTAACTGACAACTTGGTGGCCCTGGGCCCCTAACCAACGACCAGGGTTCCCCTAATTGACGAACAGAGGGCTTTCGGGCCATTAACAAATTACCAGGGGCCCAACGGCCCTAACAAACAACCAGGGGACCCCGGGGTCCTCAACCGACAACCAGGGGGCCCTGGGGCTCCTAACCAACGACCAGGGGGCCCCGAAGTCCCTAACTGACGATCAGGGGCCCCGGGGCCCCTAACTCTCAACCAGGAAGCCCCATGGCCCCTAATTAACGACCAGGGGGCCCAGGGCTCCTAACCGACAACCGAGGGGCCCCAGGGCCTCTAACTGGCAACCAGAGAGCCCCAGGGCCCCTGACTGGCGATCAAGGTTTCCGGGCCAGGGGCCTCTTAATTAAAATTAATAACAATTTATATGCAAAACTTGTGAGAAATCTAAGAGTTTTGACCAAAAAGTTACCACCCCAGGCCCTCGTTTAACGTTATTATGAACGTAATGCTATATAGCACAGGCGGTAATACAAACCCCCCAATTGAAATACTACCAATGATAAATATAATGAGAGCATAGCCAGTATGTTGTCCCTGTTTGGAATTGCAGTTTCTTTAATTTAAGATTTGAGCGTACAAAAGTAAGCAATGATAATGACGACCACATGTCCACGTCATTATAAAGTGTCATGCAATTCTTGGACGTTTCAAAAAACTGTCAAGTGACTTGACTCGAGTCCTCCACGTTTTGGAAAAAAAGTTATTTTAATTTTGATTTAAATGTTTTTTTTATGAAAGAACTTATTAGGGGAGCGATCTTGCCTCAAAATCATTGGCGTAACCAGGGGGTGGCCGAAGAAACTCGGGCCCCCTTAATTAAAATGCTACCAATGACAAAAATTTGTCAAAAAAACCTTGTTTCTACATTTTCAGTTTCTTTTAGCATCTTTACCTACATCAGTACACGCGTACAACAGTAATTACCAATAAATAATATTGACGACCAAGGGGCCTGGCGCATCCCCTTAATTCATTTTTTTCCTACCAATTTAAACGTATAACCAGCATGAAATCAAGAGTTTTTGATCAAAAAGTTGCTACCTCAGGCCATCATCTAAACTTTTTATAAACTTAATGCAATAACCAGCGCCGTATTTGCCATATGGCTCAGTGCCAGGGCCCTGCCCTCAGATAGTAGGACTTTTTTGGTCTTCATTTCTATTTGGCAGGAAGATGTTACAAAAATTCCCGAAGTGCCATGGGCCCTGCGCAATGTAAATCCGGCCCGGAAATAACATGTTTAGTAAGCGTAACCATCTATTGTACCATTTTTCAATAACGATTTACCTCCACCTAGCCAGTTTTTACGCACAAAATACTTTTAAAAAAATAGCTAGGGAAAATGCTCATCGAACAAACTACTAAATTTCAATTGAAGGGGCCTGGGCCCTTTGGCCGTACATGTATACCTATAATTGGTAAACTTCATGACTAAACAAAAATATTTAAGGAAAATCTTCGAGAGGAATATTATTTACTGCTAAAGTATTGCAGGAGGCAATGCCCCCTATAGACCAAATCACTTATAATTAAAATTTTACACCATAATGCAAGATTCTAAACGTGTTTTGAGATTTAATTGCAAAAGGAGAATTGAACAACTAAATTTTTTCGATTGGCTTTGAAATGTTAAAAATCTAGTTCTTTGAAATGGCTCTGAACTCTTGCAAAATGTAATCCAATGGGATTTAAATAGCTTTTTTTTTCCAAACACTTACAAAATTGCCTAGCGGCTGGGGGCTTTGCCCCCAGACCCCCATAGCTACCGGCGGCTGGGGGCTCCGCCCCCAGACCCCCGTCGGTGATACGTTTGAGTACACTAGCTAACTCACACACGGTTAGACATTTACACTTTTTAATCATTAGTTTTCGCCCTCTCCCTTTTCCAAAATCCTGGTTAAGTGCCATCAAGCTACGGCTTCAGATCTTCCATTGTACGATATCTTTGCCCCACAAAAAGTTCCTTTTCCGAAAAAATTTGATGACGTCATTGCATGTGATTTGTGGTTTGGGCCCCCCAATCAAAAATCTTGGCTACGTTTATGCTTTCGTGGGTCCATTTGGGGGGTCCCTGGGGGGGATTTCACCCCGAAACTACGCCAAAATATTTGTCTGTTAAATATCTGCTGGTATCATAAAACACTGGCACCCTAAGTTAAGCTGTAGAAAAAATTGATTTTGGGGGTCCATTTTGGGGGGTCCCCAGGGAAGTGGCACCCCCAAGCTATGTCAAAATATTTGTCTCTTAAATATCTGCTGATATCAAAACAGACTGGCACCCTAAGTTGAGCCATAGAGAAAAATTTATCCTTGGGGGGGGTCCATTTGGGGGAGTCCCCGGGGGGATGCACCCTAGCTCAAACTATGTCAAATTATTTGTCTGTTAAATATCTGCTGATATCAAAACAAACTGGCACACTAAGTTAAACCGTTTAAAAAATTGATTTTTGGGGGGCCCATTTAGGGGGGTCCCTGGGGGGTTTGCACCCCGAAACTATGTCAAAATATTTGTCTGTTAAATATCTGCTGATATCATAAAATACTGGCACTCTACGTTAAGCCATTAAAAAATTGATTTTTGGGGGTCCATTTGGGGGTCCCCGGGGGTTGGCACTTCCAAACTACATCAAAACATTTGTTTCTTAAATATCTGCTGATATCAAAACAAACTGGCACCCTAGCTTGAGCCGTTCAAAAGATTGATCTTTTGAGGGTCCATTTTGGGAAGTCCTCGGGGGGGATGGTGGTACCCCCAAACAATGTCAAAATATTTGTTTGTTAAATATCTACTGATAAAAAAAAAACTAGCACTCTAGCTTGAGCCGTTAAAAAAATTGATTTTTGGGGCCCCATTTTGGGGGGGTTCCTGGTGAAGTTCCAAAAAATTTCGGTAGAAAAAATTGCGTTTGCAGCTCAACAACTTTACACAAAAATTTGAGTTTGATGTTTTGTGGTGTAGGAGAAGAAGAGCGTACAAAACTTAGGAAAAAAACAAAAAAAAGGAAAAAAAGGAAAAAAAGGAAAAAAAAGGAAAAAAAAGGGAAAAAAGGAGAAAAAAAAAAGAAATAAACCTCATTGCGGCCAAAAGTGGGTTGGTTGAGATGAAAGAGTATTTTAAGACATACATCCATATGAAATATTTTTTGCCGTACTTAAAGGCGGTGAATCATCCAGCCAATTCCGGTGGTTTACAATAGCCAAAACTGAACTATAATTTTTGGTATTTTATGTTTTGATTTTGGGGCTGCGTTTGCAAAGATATTCAACAAATACAAAAAGATGTCCCCCCGAAAAAAGTTTTTGGAAACTCTGAGTTTTGATCTTCCCGCCAAAACCACAGTTCTCTAAGCTATTAGGCCTACTGTAATCTTATTAAACTATTAGGCCTAACTATCTCTAAACTATCTAAACTATTAAGCTTACCACGCAGTTCTCTAAACCATTAGGCCTACTGTGGTTTTGGCGGGAAGAACAAAACTCAGAGTTTCCAAACACTTTTTTTGGGGGACATCTTTTTGTATTTGTTGAATGTCTTTGCAACCGCAGTCCCAAAATTAAAACAAAAAATATAGTTCAATTTTAGCTATTGTAAACCACTGGAAATGGCTGGATGATTCACCGCCTTTAAGCTGTTTTTGACTGAGACCGCTTTTTACGCCAAACTCACGAGGCGGTTTTCGGGTTCTAAAACTAAAGTCACGTAACCTATTGCCTCGAATTTAAGTACAAACATATAACTCATTAATCTCAAACTGCTTTCAAAATTTCATGTAGCTAGCAGAGGTCGAGTCTTTGAGGACGTCCTCGAGGCGAGGACACATTTTGAAGTCCTTGGCCTAGGCATCGAAGCCTCAAGTCCTCGAAAATTGCCCAGTCCTCGGCTCGAGTACAGCACTATTTTTGAACCGTTGAAATTTTGTTGGAAAACGCCAGAAACCTTGTGTAAAATCCAGAGGTGGAGTCGAGGACACAAGGCTCGAGGCCAAGGCCAAGGCCAAGGACACAAAAAAAATCCGAGGCCAAGGCCAAGGACAGCCTTTCCGAGGACAGAACCTCTCGAGGCCAAGGACAGGAATGCTCGAGGCCAAGGCCAAGGACCGAGGACACAGTCGCAAGTGTTCTCCAAAAAAAAGTCTTCAAAAATTTTTTTCAGGCGATCTCCAATTCATTGGTGTACCCAGAATTTTTGATTGGGGTAAGCCTAAACCACAAATCACATGAAATGACGTCATCAAAATTTTTCCAAAGAGGAAGTTTTTGTGGGACAAAGATATCGTAAGATGGAAGATCTGAAATCGCTGCCTGTTGGCACGTAATCAGGATTTTGCAGAGAGAGGGCTTAAACTAATAGTTCAAAAACGCAAATATTTAACTTTGGAAACGTGTTGAAAAAGCTAGTGTAACTCAAAGATATCACAGACATGGGGTCTCTGTTGGGCGATTTTTTGTAATTTTTGGAAAAAAAAGCTATTTTAATGCCATTGAATCACATTTCGCCAGAGGTGGTCAGTAACGAAGTAGTTCTACTGAAGTAGACTACTTAAGTAGTATTTTCGGTAACGAGCGACTTACTTAAGTATTTTTCATTTCTGATACTTCTACTTTTACTTCAAGTAAAATCCTCTCGAAGTAACGCTACTTGAGTAGTAATGACTTTTATGTAAAGTAGAAGTAAACACCTAGCCATTATTCCACCTCACAACGTGTACAATAACGAAGTAAACATTATTTCACCTCACAACGTGTACAATAAGTACGTATCGAGTTTGTTTTACTGTACAGTACTACGAAACTTATTGAATAGTTACGCCGATTCATTTACAGGTCATCTAGGGTAGTGTGTTTTTGCGTTGCATCAAATACCAGGTATTGACTCAATCTCACTAAAAAAAAAAAACATACCGAACCCTGATTAGCATGGTACAGTAGACAAACTAGACATGCGCATTACTCCTGGTTCATACGAAAAAGATTAGCGGTTAACGGCGTTACGTTTGCTGCGGCCCGTCTGGGGTTCAATTCCCTAGCCGGTTAACGAACAGTGTTGCTAACGACTCGCCATCGCTGCGACATTTCTTCTCAAGCTGTGTTGTTCAGGCGCGGAGATGAGCCCAGAGTCCCTACTAAATCGTATTCGTAGCACGCTTCGGTGTAATTTTAAGAGAATAATAAAACTTTGATTTTTTGATATGCTACGTAAGTATGGCTTTGCTTGAACACTGATCGTAAGCGTCACAACAGCAAACCTTCGAAGAATAAACAAACACGTGAAATTCGAAATTACTTTCTACTTTCATTACTTAAGTAGAATTAATTTTGACTACTTTCCTACTTTTACTTAAGTGGAAATGCTTCGCCATACTTCTACTTTTACTTGAAAGGCATTTTTGAGTAAGTAACAATACTTCTACTTAAGTAGATTTTTCGACTACTTTGTCCACCTCTACATTTCGCAAGTGTTCAGAGCCATATAAAGCACTAGATTTTTGACATTTGAAAGCCAATTGAAAAAATCAAATTGTTTAATACTCCTTTTTACTTGCAATTTAAGTCCAAAACACGTTTAACATCTTGCAGTTTGAAGTTAAATTTAATTGTAAGTGATCTGGTCCAGCTAGGGTGCGTTGTCTTAATGCGCATTGTCTCTTGCAACATTTTAGCAGTAAACAATAATCCACTCGAGGATTTTCCTTAGAGATTTTTGTTTTTTCATGAAAATAACCAGTTATAGGAGTACATGTTCGGCCAGGGGCCCAGGCCCCTCAATTGAAGTTCAATGATTCGTTCAATCAGCATTTTCCATGGCTAATTTTTTTAAAAAGTATTTTGTGCATAAACACCGGCGAGGTTGGAGGTGAATTACTGAATTGTTATTGAAAAATGGTAAAATAGATGGTTACAGCAACTAACCATGTTATTGCCGGACCGGATTTACTTCGCGCTAAGCCCGTGGCACTTTGGAGATTTTCGCAACATCTTTCTGCCAAATATAGTTGAAGACCAAAAAAAGTCTTACGATTTTAGTTTGGGGCCCCTAACTGGTACTCAGGCGCGTAGCCAGAAACTCGCAATGTGGGGACTGTTTTGGGGGCTGTGGGCGGGGCCCCTAGTCACCGGAGGCCAATGGGGGTTAGGGGACAACGCTCCAAGCAGCCGGAGGCTTGGGGTCTGGGGACGGAATCTCCAGCGCTTGAAAATTTTGCATTTTTTAGCAAAATGTACTTAATTTTAGAGCTATTTTAATGGAAAATAATGCTTTTAGAACGAATAATGCTTTGGCATAGAAATTGGCAGCCCAACATGATTCAACTGGTTGCATTAATGGGCTATGTGGGAGGTGGCTAATGATAACATAGCGGTTCTCTTGTTTACTTGCTGGTAAATCATAAAATCCTATTATCCAATAAAACTCACTCAGAGTAATCTATTTCGTCTATATTTTATGAAGAAAAATAATTGGGGGAAGGGTTAATGGAAAGATATTTGAGAGAAGTGACTGGTAATTAACTAACACTGAATAGCCCTTCCCCCTCTCCTTATTCCTAAGTTAATGAAATATTTGTTGATAAAACCTATGTTTGACGTTTTTAAATTAGCAATCAAATTTGATTGTTTATTTTCGGGCATTTTTACAGTTTTCATTGATTTGTAACTTTAATTTTTGACAATTAGCCCCCCTGAATATATGTTTCAAATGATGCATAAAATCAATTTTTAGTCAATTCCAGCGCAAAAACAGTCTCAAAAGAGCTAAAAACGTAGTATTTTCCTTATTCTGCATTTTGGTTGACAGGCCAATGGGAGGGGGCTATAGCCCCCGCCTCCCCCATGGCTATGCTCCTGCTGGTACTGCGTCATATTATGGTAAATCCGGCCCTGATTAATGCATTACGTTCACAAAAAGGCTAGATGTGAGCCTGAGACAGCAACTTTTAGGACAAAAACTCTCTGTTTTCTCCTGGTTATACGTTTAAATTGGCTGGCAAAAATTGAATTGAGGGGGACCCGGAGCCCCTGGTCTTCAATATTGTTGTTAGTTATACTGCTGTAAGCGAAAAATGCAAAAAAGAAATAAAAACTGAAGAAACTATAGGTTTTTTTGTCACATTTTTCCATTGGTGAAATTTAAATTGGGGAGGGGGCGGACCCCTGCCCCCTCCCCTTGCCTACGCTTATGCTCCAAGTGAGGAAAACAAAAAAGGTGTTCGCAAAATTCCTGCGAGGTTTCTGACGTTTACCAACAAAATTTCAACTGTTCAAAAAATAGTGCTGTCCTCGAGCCGAGGACAGGGCAATTTTCGAGGACTTGAGGCTTCGAGGCCAAGGCCAAGGCCAAGGACTTGACCTTCGAGGCCAAGGCCAAGGCCAAGGACTTCAAAATGTGTCCTCGAGGGCAAGGACGTCCTCGAGGACTCCACCTCTGGTAAAATCTGCAAAGACCTTTTTTTGGTTTCCTCAAGTATAGATTGCCTGAAAAAAATTTTTTGAAGACTTTTTTCGCCAGAAAAACTTTTTTGAAGACCTTTTTTGTGAGATCGCCTAAAAAAATTTTTCAAGACCTTTTTTTTTTTTAGAGAACACTTGCGTCTGTGTCCTTGGCCTTTGGCCTCAAGAGGATCTGTCCTTGGCCTCAAAATTTTTTTGTGTCCTTGGCCTTGGCCCTGGCCACGAGCCTTGTATCCTCGACTCCATCTCTGGTAGCTAGACCAAACCGTTCTCGAGTTAGAAGCAAAAGATTAAAATTTAGCACTCGTTAGTTGGAAAATGGCCGAGTAAAAACAAAGGAAAACGCGCCGCGAGCGTCGGTCGTTTCAGTTATGGTATTGGTTAGCATTAGATATTAGTCTTCAACAATATTCAAACACAAAACATTCCAAATAATATTCTAAGTTTGAAATAGTAACAAAACACTAAAATGTATCATTCCGTAGCTGCCATTTTTCCAGAAAAAATTTCTTCAACTGTACGTGTCTGGCTGATTTCACACTACTAGTCGCAACTACTGCATAAAACCATAGATGGGCAAGTTAACGCAAAACGTTAGCTTCGTTAACCACTAGTCCGTTGACAAACTTCACACCTCCGTTAACGCTAATCCGTTATTTTGAGCTTTAATTAACGGAAGTTAACAAAGTCCGTTAATCCGTTAACATTTTGCGTGTAATTTACATTTCGTTTTATTCACTCGCTTCTAGAACACGAATTGACATTGTTGAGCCGATTGTAAGGAAATATTTATTGCTATGGTTGTCTTTTTGTGTTTTGGAAGTTACATTTTACAGGCTAATCTAATGTAGCGTCAGCTCCAACGTAGCCACAAGTAGAAGTGAAACTGGATGTATGGATTAATAAGTCAACCTGGAGAGTAGCTCGATAGGTTGTTCAACCGAGCCGGTCGACCGCATTGGGGCGCGTCCTTTTGACAAAAACGTTACAATGGCGAGCACGACAGGACGTTGGAGTGGTGGACGCACTCCCTTGCGCTGGTTGGAGACGTGGATGAATCGTCGCCAGCGTAAAGGGAGGGGATGATGTAGCGTCAGCTCCAACGTAGCTACAAGTGAAAGATAAATCGGAGATATGGATTAATAAGTCAACCCGGAGAGTAGCTCGATAGGTTGTTCAACCGAGCCGGTCGACCGCATTGGGGCGCGTCCTTTTGACAAAACGTTACAATGGCGAGCATGACAGGATGTTGGAGTGGTGGACGCACTCCCTTGCGCTGGTTGGAGACGTGGATGAATCGTCGCCAGCGTAAAGGGAGGGGATGATGTAGCGTCAGCTCCAACGTAGCCACAAGTAGAAGTGAAACTGGATGTATGGATTAATAAGTCAACCTGGAGAGTAGCTCGATAGGTTGTTCAACCGAGCCGGTCGACCGCATTGGGGCGCGTCCTTTTGACAAAAACGTTACAATCATCATCCCCCTCCTTTTACGCTGGCGACGGCACTCCATCATCTCCAACCAGCGCAAGGGAGTGCGTCCACCACTCCTACGTCCTGTCGTGCTCGCCATTGTAACGTTTTTGTCAAAAGGACGCGCCCCAATGCGGTCGACCGGCTCGGTTGAACAACCTATCGAGCTACTCTCCAGGTTGACTTATTAATCCATACATCCAGTTTCACTTCTACTTGTGGCTACGTTGGAGCTGACGCTACACTAATTTCAAGATAAAAACAAGTTCAAATGCACAACGAAGCTGCGATTGAAAAATCTTTGGAAATTGTGGACAGCGATAATTAATAGACCTATGAGGCTGCAGGTTATTATTTGTCACAAAAAAGAGCTCCGTTCTTCGCTTTCTTCTATAAAACTCGTGCTAATATGCAACAAGTGTTACCAGTGCAAACTGGTTTGTACCGGTCCGATGAATGAATGGTGCAAGGTATTAACAATAAAAACCTTAACGGAAGTCAATTTAGTCCGTTAACAGCACTTAACGGAAGTTAATTTAGTCCGTTAACAAGAAAAAGCTTTTTAACGAGTTAACGACTTATGAAAAAGTTAGCTTCGTTATTAACGGATTAACGATTAACGGACTTGTGCCCACCTATGCATAAAACCATAAAAACATTTTGAATGCAGTCACAGACATTCCAAAAACTCAATAGAATGGTTTTTAAAATGTTAAATGTGCTAATTAAAAGCAGTTTAATTTGACCGTTTGTAATAGACCTGATATGTTTCACTGGGCTGATTCGGGTTAACATTGGAAAAGCTGACTCGCATTTACTTGAAATTCTTTGAGGAAAAACCAAACAAAAATTTTTTCGACTTGAATGCCCATTTAATTTGAAGCGAACCGTACTTGTGTATTGTACCTTACTGCCATCCTTAAATAATTGCGTTGAAAATTCAGAATTTTTGGTAACTTTTCGAACAGGATCAAAACGGATTTGAGTAAAAAAAAACTACCAAAACGCGTTTTTTTTTTGTGAAATTCATACATGGCAAATCCATGCCACGTTCACTCAGTCTGCGAATTGCAAAAGTAGGAGCAAAAGTTGCAAGGTATTGGGAGACTGCGACAAGGGTGGTTAGGCACGAAGCTAGGCATAGGCTTTCCTAATTCGGCAAATTTTGTCCTAGTCTAAACTGTTATTATGATCAAGTCTGAAGTAATTTTTTTAATGGATTATCTCCAGACAAGTACCGTGCGTATCGGTACCTAATACCGTACCCTATTAGCCTCTTAACTGCACACACTTTGAAAAAAAAGTGGATTATTATCACCGTAGCTTATCTTGCCGTGAAATTAAAAATAGTTTGTCAATCGACAACTAAGCTTCAAATAGTTGTAACATACGGCTAGGCCTAGCTTGTAATACAGCAAGTTGTCAAGCAGTACCGGTAGCCTATATACAGCACCGTACAATACCGTAGGTCCTAGCCTAATTAAGAAGGCAGTGGTAAGAGTAGGCCTGTAGGCTACTGAAAATGATACCAATGAGCAAAAAAACAGCTCACCATATATGATATTAGACTAGGCTATACGAGTCGCAAGAGCACTGCTCTAGTGCTCTCCTTTATGTAACAGGTAAAAAGTCAGAATCAATCATTTGTAAACTGAATAACAAAAACAAATAGTCTATAGCAGATAGCTATGCAGTCTAAATAAAAATATTCGACCTGGAATTGCGAAGGGACCCTCAAGGAGTCTTCGAGTGAAGCAGCCACTGACTAAAAATTATAAACCTAACAAATGAGCAAAAAAGTAAGAATAGTTACCGGTAAAAGCAAAAGTTTAAGAGCTGGTGATATACCTACCAGTAAAAGCCAGGATGAAAAAAGAACAATTTAACTTGTTTTTTTTTTTAGGCCTATTCTTGAAGGATTGCTGTTATGATGCTTATGATCAGTGTTCAAGTAAAGCAACAACAACGTTTGGCCTATTCATAAAATCAAATCTGCATTATTCTGTTGATGCTATGCTGAAGTATCTATGTCACGTTTAGAAGGGAATCTGGGCCCATCTCTGCTAGGACAACACAGCTTGAGTAGAAGTGTCACTATATTGGCGAGTCATTAGTCAGTGCTGTATCTGATTTAGCCGGATCAATAAACCCCTGATAGGCTGTATCAAATACCATGACATTAACGTCTAATCATTTTTGTATAAACCAGGCATACTGCTCATGGTTACCTTGCCAACCTGCTAACCAGGGTTGATTATGGTACGATATTTTTGAGTCAGGCTGGGCCAGCACGACTGGTAGACAGTTTGGATCCAAATGTATCATGAAAGAGATTCTGAGGATGAGTCCTACTAAAACATACAGGAGCTTAAGGATCGCAAGAACTCGAAGCCTGACCCAAATTGTAACCCAAATTCTTGTGATTCTTGTGCTCCTGTATCAGTGATACCACTGGCAGATGTTGAACTTGCCATCCTTTCAACCAATGTTAGCCCATGACTCCTTACAGTACCGGTATGGTAATGCTCTCAAAGCAAACTGAAATAGATGCTGATTTCTAGTCAGTAGTGGGTTGAATGAATAGCTGCTGGTAAAAGTGTTTCGTAATGTCAAATCCTGGTAAAACGTCATATAAGAATGGCTAGGTACGATATCTATGTTAAAAGAAGTGGAAAGTTAAGTTGTTCTTACTTAAGTAAAAGTACAGTAGAAGTAGCAGAAATAGAAGATACTTAAGTAAGTAGCTCATTACTGAAATGATTTTTTAAGTAGTGTACTGAGATAAACTAGGCACACTTTAGTAGTGACCACTCCTGCAAGTTACCATACGTGTTCAAGTTAGCCTTATCGTATGGTGACCATCACTGGAGAGTTGAAAAGGAGGACACTTAAAATTAATCTTAATACTATTTGCAGGCCCACAGTCAAATATTTTTTCACAGTGGGGCAGTGGCGGTGGGACCCACTTCTCTTATGTTTTTGTATTACGAGTTACAAATCACTCAAAAGCATTGCTGGACCACATTTATGTTGACAATCCAAAACACTCTTACACTAGCGGAGTACTCTTATGCAATCTAAGTGACTATACCAGTACTTTTGTTTGCATTTCCACCAAAAAATCTTGTGTTAAAAGCACAGGCCAATATCTAATTCAAGATGTGAAAAATTGTAATTTAGAAAAATTTTTAAGGGCACTTGAGAATGATTTAACTGCTGCCAACCTATATAGTATTGAATCAGCTCTTAATGGTTTTAGTAAATTTGAAGAAGTGATTTATGTTGTAGTAAACAAATTTGCCCCTCTGAAAAAAGCTTCAAGAAAAGAAAAAAAGCTCAGTCATAAACTTAGAATGTCACGTGAACTGCTAAATTTGATCAAACAAAAAACAAACTTTTCTAAACAACTTCACAAGAAATTTGATGAAGATCTTCTCCAAAAACATAGAAAACAAAGAAATGCTTTAAATCGAGAAATCAAACGTGCCAAAGAAAACTACTACATTGATTTGATTAATGACAGCAAAGGCTACTTCATTACACTGTGGAAAACTATTGGTGAACTGGCCAACTTGAGAAAAATAAAAAGACATTTCCTTATCAAATAGTCACTAACAATAAAGTGAAGATGATCCACAAAAAGTTTGTGAAGCTTTCAATGTTTATTTTGCAACAGTTGGGGAAAATATTAGTAAAAACATTAAAGCTTATGAATCAACCCACTCTGTATTACCCAGTTTCCCCAATTATAGGTAATATAAAAATTATAAAAGCAGGTAGAGAAAATGACATAACCAATAAATAAACTCCTAAATTTGGGCAATGCTGTAATCTCTCCATTTTCATGCAACATTTTTAACTCCTGTATTCATCAAGAAGAATTTCCCCATTCCTTCAAGATTGCTGGTTCCAGTTTTCAAAAAAGGGGATTCAAAGTTTTTTACAAACTATTGTTCAATTTCAGTTCTTTCCCAACTCAGCAAAATGTTTCAAAAATTAATATTCAATAAAATCAACGATTATCTTGAAAAATATCCTTTCATTTCTGATATACAATTTGGTTTTAGACAAAATTCTTCTACATCTCATACTATCAGCCATATTTATGAAAAACTGTTGTACAATTGTCTATTCCTCGACCTCACCAAAGCTTTTTATACTGTTAATCACGATGTTTTGTTGCACAAAATGAAAAATTGTTATGGATTTCAAGGACTGGCCCTAAAACTGATTCAAAGTTATTTTAGCAATAGAAAACAATATACAAAGGTGGAAAATTGCAAGTCTGATTTGACAAAAATTGAATAGGTTGTGCGACCAGGTTCTTCCTTTGGGCCTCTACTTTTTCGTTTGTATATTAATGATCTTCCTTTGGCTAGTCAATTTGACACTATCCTGTTTGTGATGACTATTTCTTGGCCATGTCAAACAATAACCTTTCTAAATTACAAAACAGAGTAACATAGTGAATACTGATCTTAGAAAAATCGATCTCTGAATGAAAAAAAACAAGCTTCAGCTGAATCATTCCAAAACTCAATATTTACTGCTTGACAAACAACTCAATCGCTCATGTTTGACAAACTTCAATGTATTTTTGAATTTAATCAATGTAAAACCTATCAAACCCATAAAACACGTGGGAATTTATATTGACAAAAACCTAAATTGGTCTTGTCACATTCAACATCTTTTGCTACAACTAGCACGCTATTCTGGATTGTTATATAGAATTTAAAAATTTTTAGACCGAAAGACTGTATATGAGTTATATTACTCGCTCATTTACAGTTGTATTCAATATGGTATAATTGCATGGGGGTACGGCAAACAAAACACTTGTGCAAGAACTCAATGTGAAGCTAACCAATATAGTTTGTACAATAACATATTGCAGCCAATATTGTCCAGTGACTTCTTTATACAAAACCTTAAATTTTTTGAAATTAAGATGACATTTACCTACTTGAACTAGCCAAATTCATATATCAGCTTCATCACAAGAAATTTAAAGCTGTTTTTAACAACTATTTCGTTGATGTCACCAAAATTCACTGTCACAATACTAGAGCAAAACAGAACTTAGCAGAGGTGGGGACAAATAACATTACGCCAAAAGTGCAGCGCAACAAAGCACAATGATCTTTTCAACCAGCCAGAAGCGCAGAGCAAAATCCACAATTTAATTTTTTATGATTTCTGAAGAGCAGTACAACTTTTGCATTGAACTTTGTGATTCGGTTGAAGCGCAGCGCAATTCTGCTATTGCAGAACAAGATTTTCGTAACAAGTTAAAGCGCAATCTAACTTCCGCAATTCAAATTTCAAAATACCACAATGCAAATAACGCATTTTTTGCAATTTTAAATATAAAAAAAGTAAATAATTTGCTTAGAAGGCCGACATTTATCAATATTATGATTGAAATGGAACAAAATTAAGTTCAATTTATAAAATTGCGCTATTAACCGCAAAAAAAAGTTGAAAGCTCAGCGCAATTAAAGCGCTACAAATTTTAAAGACTTTAGTGTGCAACGCAACTTTTGCAATGTTTCAAAATAAAACATCAAAGTGCAACGCAACTTTTGCAATTGCAGAGATTGTGGAAGTTGCATTTTGCACTTCTAGTTGCACTTTGCCCACCTCTGGAACTTAATATACTTTAAACCTTGCGTTCAAATGTTAGCAGGTGAAAAGTTTCTGACATATGTAGGAATTCAATTAAGGGAAAAAATTGAACCTGAAATAAAAGAACTGTCTTGGTTATCATTCCAATAAAAAACATAAAACAAAAAGCTATCCAAGACTATATATCATTTTGACCGTCTTTGTTCCATATTCTGGAAATTCATCATTAAACTATGTAATATTGTGTATTAATTTTCTCTTGCAGTAATAGCAGTGAACAAAATAATTGTGTGTTTCTTTTTAATTTGATGGTTTTTTCTTCTCTAAGTTCTCACATTGTCAAGTAACAAGTCAGGAAGCATCTTGGATTGAAAAACCTTTGGGTTTGTCGGTGCTTCTTGGCTTGAACAAACTGATCGTAATTTTGTTTTATGTGTGTTTGTTTGGTATACGTTCGTATTGCTCAGGTAAATAAGCTGCTTTTCTATTTTATTCTGTATTTAGTTTTGTGCAAGAGCACTCAAGGAAAAGTGTAACGTGGCTGAAGGAGAAATAAGGCTTTGGTGTCAAATATCATGAACAATTAAGTGGATATAAGACTACAGTTTGTTAATTAGCTCAAGCTAGAATGTCTAGTGAGTGCTGGAAGCTTCCCAAGCTGACTATGAGGCAGAGCCCTGGAAACTTGACCTTTACAATGTTCATCTGGGATAAAATACTGCATTTTATGACATTGCAATGCTACACTTCAGACCTAGCTGTCTTAGCAAGCTGCTGATAGGCAATGAATTGAAAGCCTGAAGCATGAAGTGAAGGCGATGAATTGAAAGATTTGAAGCCTGCTTACCATCTTATAAAAAGTCATAGAGGCAAACTTATATAAAACATGAAAGTTCCCTTATGAAAATTATCATGCAGTAAACAATAAGATGGAATCCAAAGTAGATTTGGCTAAGTGAAAATTATTTAAAGAGATACTGCTCAAAATCAGTTTTATTGAAGAAATGAGAGCTACTTGAGGTGATAAAGATATACCCCTAAACTTTTCCCATTATTTCCCTTTACAAAAATACAGTTTTATTTATTTGACTCCATACCATTTGGCACCCTGCATTTTACAATTTTGTGACAATACAATTGGCATAATTTTGCAAAACTTCTGGTTGCGGCGAGTTGCGAAAGACTAAGAAACGTGATTGCCAACTGATAGTAGTGAGTAGCTTATAACCAAGTCTGAAAATTTGGCTACTGCTACTGAAATCTGTACACCTAGTCTACCACTACTGATATACAGTAAGCTTTTTGTGATGTCAAAAAATTGCAAAATGCAGTATTGCCAATAGTACAGAATAAAACGAATTGAAACAAATTTTGCAAACATAAAAAACTGTGGGAAAAGGTTTGGGGCACTTCTTTATTTCCTCAAATAGTTCTTGTTTGTTTACTAAAGCCTATTTCAAGCAGTATCTCTGAAAGAGTTCTAAGATAAATATATGCTCTTGTTATTGCTCTTATGTAAAACTAAGATAAAACAGGAAGACATTTTTACGTTTTGCCTTGAGTGAGTTCGGACAGATGGCAAAGGTTGCAAAAACTGGACTGTCCAGCCCAAATCCAGATGTATGGTCATTGGTCACTCTACTTAATTTGTTAATCCCTGCTGTACTGTAGTGCAATTCTCATTTCCCAACTTGAAATCTAAACCAAACTGTGAAAAACTCACCTTCAGTGGTTGAGCAGAACGTGCCAGTGTCCTGGCCTGTTGTAGGTTACCATAGCTTATTGTACACCCCTACTTTAAACTATTTAATCAGAGTGGTTAGGTTTGTAAAAAAAACCGACTGTTTATCTCTTATCTTGCTGTTATATTTTTGGATTTTCAGTTGAAGTTACATTTATAAAGCTAATCTTGAATTTGTGGTAGACTTATTATAATTTGCCTTGTGCTGTGTTGGAGACAAGTGGCTTATTTCAAACCATAGAACATGGATGAATATCTTTCTGCTGACATAATCGATGATGAAATTGTTGTGGATAGTTTAAGCTCAGACTTAGAAGAAATGCAACCACTTGGTGATCTAATGCAAATGTATAAAAAATTGTTGTTTTCTTCTTTAGAGTTAGGACTTACTGCAAATGTAATGATGTCATTACATTTGCAGTGCATGAAGAATGTCACATTATTTCTTCCTCCTATGAAAATAACACAAATAGTTAATTACAGTACAAGAACATCTTTACTTGTAAAAGCGAAAGATAATTGTAAAGATTCATCACAGATTGCCAACAGATTTATCATATTTCATAGACAAAAAAGTCAATAGTACAGAGGCATCATTTTTGACAATATTACAGAAGTATCATTTTTGTCACCAAGAGTTGTTTTATTTTTTAATATCTCCATCTGTATACACTTGCTTGGAGGGAGTTTTTTTACTTTTCCTAAAATTCATTGTTTTATTTTACCTTGTCCATAACATTTTATTGTGGAATATTTATATTTAGTGGTTACTGTAGCCATGGTGAAGTTAGCACCTCTTCGTTTACGGAGTTGTTGTTTTGGTTTTTCAACAATTTAATTGCTATATCTTGTCAAAATCATTTTGATTTTGAATTGTTTATTTTTAGTCATTACTTTGGCCTTTTTAAAATCCCTTGGTTTACACAATGTAGCAATTTCAGCTTTGTCACAATCATAAGCTTATCATAATGCAAATTATTGTCTTGAAATTTTTGTTTACTTGCTTTGTCTGAAAGTCAAATTAGAAGTTGCTTCATTAGATTTATCCAAAATACTGATCTGAGACTTCATTTTGAACTGTGCAATCCACTCAGTTACTGTTCTTTTTCATATTACTGCATTGTCTTTAAACTGTGCTGAAAGTCCTGGTGAATTTTATCCCCCTGATGAACCTTCTCTCCCCCAAAATTAGACCCCAGTACATTATTCTACCCTGGACCCTGTCAGCTTGTCCTTGGTGCATTCTGCTTGTAGAGCGTTTATATTCATTAACGGAAAAAAACATGTGTTAAAACTAATCAAACAATTAGATAAGCTGATCGTGATCATATGACACACTATTTCTAAAAAAATTGTAAAAAACAACAAAAGCAAAAGTGAGCCATTGAGCAAGTGTGATTAATGTTTGACTTCGATTTTAGAGTTTTGGCTCGTGTTAGTTGGTAAATTTTTGTTTTTGATAGAATAAATGCTGAAATTTTTTGTTGATATCTTCAGAATGACTATGAAGAACAAAAGTGGAGATGTCACATCAACTCAAGACAGCAACAAAACCTGTATTGACAGTCGAGAGCTTGTTGCTGCTTGCACCAGTTGTACCACTGCTCATCAGGTAAGTAAAATTTGATTACTTTAAATTTTAATAAAAAAGTCATGAAGAAAACGATACAAATTAAATTACTTTCGTCTGCCAAGTGCTACGAGTGACATAAAAAAGCATAATGCTCTATGTAATTAAATTTTATTAAAAGCATAATGCTTTTGCAGTATTTGCAGCCTTGCTTGCAATTTTTTTATTCAACTGTTTGAGTGTTTACCTTTTCTGGTATTGAAAGATAATCTTTTCCACAACTGAGAGGTAGCACTTTACTCGCATTACTGCTTTCAAATCAGGTTAGTGTTAGTAGTAAATTTATTGTAAAGTTTGCATCAATCTAGTGTTAATAGTGAGTAAACACTAGCCTGATGAGAAAGCAGATATGTGAGTGAAGTGCTTTTTCACAGTTGTGGAAAATTTATTTTGAAAGTATGCTA
The DNA here is from genome assembly GCA_963965965.1 of Trididemnum nubilum. Classification (NCBI taxonomy): domain Eukaryota; kingdom Metazoa; phylum Chordata; class Ascidiacea; order Aplousobranchia; family Didemnidae; genus Trididemnum; species Trididemnum nubilum. The sequence continues at coordinate 41,088,076 of OZ014480.1, forward strand.
TGTAGCTTCTAAAAGATAATTAAATCACTCTGAAAATAACTTTAATCTTAACAATGATATGTTTGTTGCACAAAATATCAGGAATTAGAAGTGTTATCTCTATGCTGGTATTCTTGATGTTATCACTTAATGTAACATTTGCATTTAATCTAAGGTCTTCAAAGATCTGGATGTGAGTTAGTGCTGGTGATTATTGGCAATCATTTCAGATTCCAAAGAAGATTCAGCCAAAGTTAAAATGATATAATTCAGCCAAAGTTAAAATGATATGAGATAAAAAGAAGAGGTTCGGTCTCAACAAAACCTAACCGAGTGCTTAATAGTAGCTATTACCTGATTGTTCTGCTCTGGAGCAGAATACACAATAAGATCATTAAACACTAATACTACAAAAGCACCTGTTTTGCCAAAAAAAGGGATCCTGAGGTGGAATGGTCCTTATTAATTAGTGATTTTAATTTGCAAAATAAAAAGAAATCGATTTTGGCACCGAGAAAGACCCATCATCAGCTTAAAATTAAAAAAAAAAAAATAAGAGATTAACCCCAAAATGGCTAAATAATCAAAAATTCCCGTACCACGCTCCTGCAAACAAGGCAAAATTAGAGCTGGCCAGCGAAAGTTAAAGAGTTGTATTTGCTGTGCTTTGGATAGTGACAGCGTTTTTTTTACGGATATACCTTCGTGAGGTAGTTTATTTTAGATATTTTCTTGTTTTTGCTGTATTGTACTTGGAGATTTTTCTTGACCTGGATGCCACTTCCAACTCTATGGCTTTTGTTGGCCAACTCTAACTTTTGGATGGGTTGCGGCATTGTGGTACTTCTTGACTTTTTGATTGGTTTGTTATTTTTTGTTTATTTTTTTTATTCTTAACTGATAATGATGCTTTTTTGTGCGAAAATCGAAATGGTTACTTATTTTTATATTAAAATTTCGTGAGAACTTGCTAAATTCTCGAAAGTTTAGGGGACCTACACAAAGTGGTCGCTCACAAGGCAGTCAACGATAAATTATCAGGTTTATCAAAAATCAGCTCCATATTTTAATGCAATCACAAACACGAAAAAGTGATTATACTGGTACAAATTTATAGATTATACAATTGCAAATGAGCTATTGCGACGCGTTTCGACCTTGCTCAAGGGTCTCATCAGGCAAAAAAAACAACAAAACTATGCTAGTTTCCAAAAAGTCCAAGGTAAGCCCAGCAATGGAAAAGTTTTACAAGCGCATAAGTATTTGTTTACAGCCATAGGCTATCCCTACTACAAGGATTCCCCTCTGCGTGACCACGGAAATCAAAACTGCAACATCTTGACGTCCTTCATGGTCGACTCCTGTTTATTCCCTACTAAGCCTCTGCCTCTGTGCAAGCCAATAAGGTTTGCCAGTTAGGCCAAGATGTTTGTTCAGCTGGGAATACCTTTGAAAAGATAGCTGAGGGCTGCCGATGAGAGCTAAAAGCTCGAAACAGCGCTGTCCAGCTCTGTGCATACTTGACTTGAGCTACAATGTGAAATATCATTGGAGCTGCAGGATTGGAGGTTGTTATGGCCACCTAACTGCCAGTGGAAGTTGATATGGCTTCTCAGGAGTTGACCATGAAGGACGTCAAGATGTTGCAGCGCATAAGTAATTACGTCAAAACCTGCAGTACAACTCCAAATACAGGCAAGTTTGCCAGAGTAAAGGGTTGGGCTAAAAAGCACAAATGCAGCATTGCATGTGACCACACAACAGGGCGACTTATAAACAGGGTTGCCACATCCTGGAAAAGTCCTGGAAAGTCCTGGATTTTTTTTGCTGTCCTGGAAAGTCCTTGAAAGTCCTTGAATTTTGTTTGTGAGTCCTGGAAAGTCCTGGAAAATGTTTATAAAGTTTTCCCGTGATTTACCCAGACAGAATGTGAAGTTTTTTAGTTTTTTTATAATAACTGGTACCTTGTAATTGTGCAAAGCTGTTGTTAAAATAACTTGCATTGTGAAGTTCGTTCAAAATGCTTTATTGTATTGTAAAAAGACAGAGCTCATTTGTATGCTGGCGCACAATCAAAAAATTGCTATGCTAGCCCTAACGTGGGTTAGAGCTAGGATTGCTGTTTGGATTAACCCAAACTGCAACCCTAGCTCTTACTTCAATATTAATATGAGCGCCCATTCTTCTGCTCTTTGCTCTCTTGTTCTTTTTAAGCAGTTCTTACTAGTACACTAGAGTGCAAATAAGCACTTCCTCGTTAAAATGCCAAAATTTGCACTTTGCATTACAGTATGTATAAATTATTGAATATTATTAAGAAGAGTGAATTCATGGACAGTAATTTATTCTAATGCGATACTCTAGTAGCAGTATTACTGCTAGTAGCAGTAGCATAGCGGGCTATAAGCCCTCCATTGGCGCGTGGACCAAAATGCACAACTAGAAAAATACTATGTTTATCGCAGTATACTTCTAAGGCAGTTTTTTGCAGTAATATGGATAGTAAAGTAATTTAAAGCCACTTTTGGAACATGATTTTGGGGAAGGGCTAATATTGGTCAAAAATAAAACCAGTAACAACTTACTAACTAAAAATGGCTAAAAATAAACAATTTGATCGCTTTATGCAAAATGCTTAACGTAGGCTAAGTAAAAAAGTGTAACTCAGTATTTAATTCTGTTAATTACCAATCAACTCTCTCAAATCTCATTTCATTAGCCCCTACTCCCAAATTATATCTTTATCTAGCGTTATAAAATACAGACGATTTGGATTAATACTTAAGAGTTTTTTCAAAGGAGGTGCCTATTTGCACTCTAGCGTGCAAATGAACTCTGCGTATAAGAAAAAGTGGGTGCTCATTTGCTCAAATACTCTTTTATTTTGTAAATTATTATCGTTAGTGGTTTGTTGGAGTTTAGATTTTGAGTTTGAGTTAAGGTTAGGGTTACAGTTTGGGTTAAGTTTAAGGTTGGGGTTAGGGCTAGGATAGAGTTTTTTGTTTGCACCCTGGCGTGCAAATAAGCTCTGTTGTTTCAAATAATAGGATTTTATAGTTAATTGGCTGAAAATAAAGCTAGGACTGAAGTTTTACCATTACCCATTATCACTAGAGCTCGACCAATATATCTAGCGTCAGCTGATATGTTTTGGCCGATATCAGGGCCAAGCCGGCATATTGTATCGGCTATCTACCGCCGATAAAATATCGGCTTATCGAAATTACCTTAAACTGTTTATTTTCAAGAGCAAGCACGAGTATTCTTGCGTTCAATTTGCTTAGTATGACTTGCGTTTGCAATAGTCTTTTGTTGGAGGAGAATTACTGAAGCTTTTAGTGTCAAGTTAAGTGAAAAATATAGACCAAATTAGCTAGTTTATGAGTTATATATCCAAATCGGCCTAAAAAAGTCATATCGATTGAGCTCTAGCTATCACCGCTCTAGCTCTAGCTCTAGCTATCACCTATATACTGTAGCCCATTTATGCATTCAGTTTAATCATGTTTTTGCAGTGCTAATTTCTATGCCACGTTTTAAAAGCGATAATCTTGATCAAATTAGGCCTAAAATTAAGTTATTATTGCAAAAAAATTGCAAAATCTTTGAACGCTGGGGGCTTTGCCCCCAGACCCCCAATGGCTTCTGGCGTCTGAGGGTTCCGCCCCCCTACCAAAAAGCTTAACCCTCCCGTTGCAAATTTTTAGCTTTGCACCTGGTTAGTGGTCAATACTAGGAATGCAAATGCGTTACATCAAAAGTTTTCGTCAATCACAAGTTCAAAAGAGTAGGTGCATGAAAGAATAATAGTCAAAATCAAATTTTAAGTGCTTAAAAAAAAAAGCTTCAACAGTCCTGGAAAAGTCCTGGAAAATGACCTAAAAAAGTCCTGGAAAGTCCTGGAATTTGATTTTGCAGTTTCTGTGGCAACCCTGTATAAAGACAAGATCAAATAAAATTTCGTGAGAACTTGCCAAATTCTCAAAAGTTTAGGGGACCTACACAAAGTGGTCGCTCACAAGGCAGTCAACGATAAATTATCGAAAAACGAACTCAACGAATCGATAAACGAACGATAAATGAACTCAGCAAGCCTTCCAGCTTCCTTCTGTGGCCAGTTTGTTTTTGTTGCATTTTGATACCACATTGTGAAATGTGGTCTTAATAGTGTTACAGCACGATCCTTTATTGAGATTCGAACCTAGGTATTTATGTTCTGTCTTTAACACGTCCATTTACCTTATTTGCATATTACTTGTGTTGCGCGTCTTTCGTAATTCGCTCGGTAGAAACTCTGCAAAGTTGCCTGAAAGACGCGTCGTTTTGCCGTTTGCTGATCGCCTTTTTGTAGCAATGTTTTAATTCTTGCGCGGTAGTTAAATCAGTCTTATTTTTGAACAGTAGCGTCAAGAGGTTTTATATTTTATGCTATTAAATTTGCTCTTTCAGTTTAAAAGTGTTTTCAGCCCAGCCGGATAATCTTCGATAAATTTATGCTGGACTGGTCTTTTTTATTTGCTTTTTTATTAATACAAGTTTGTTTTGAATCTCCTTTGTTAGCCTTTTGAGCACATGGAGCAGACAGTGAAGACCTAGGCATTCCGCATAGGACACAGGCATCTATCTATAACAAGTAGATCCAAAATATTTAACATGAATATTTTAGTAAAACTTGCATTTGCCCACATGATGATTTGATGTTTCATCCTCTAGGCTGCACTTTACACAGAGAAGACTCAGTGCGACCTGTAGTTTTTTTGAGTCTGTGTAGATTGTAGTGCCCAGACGAAACTTACACTACTTTATTTAATTGAGGCCTGTTAAGGTTAAGGAGACGTATAGTTAGTTGAGAAACGTCCAACCTACAAACTCCTTTATCCTAAAGCAGTCTTTCTGTTTATTCCACAAAGATTGTCATCTATCTGTGGACCAGTTCTTAACCACGCTAACACAGCTGGCATGCGACACTGTAATAGAGCGTTCAGGGCCATGCGTTTTTGATATAGATCCTGATTTGGTTGCATAGTCTGCCACTTTGTTGCCATATACCCCCGTATGTCCAGGAATCCAGGAAATACTGACATGGTTTTGTTTACGTAACTGATTTAGGTTTCTAATGCAGTTGAGCACTGTAATTGATGTGATAATGCACTTTGTGACTGCTTTGATAGCTGCTTGACTATCAACCAGCACAACAATACTTTGATTGTGCATTTTTGCCGAAAGCAGGTTCTTTGCCACCTAAAATAGTCATGATTTCTGCTTGAAACACAGTGCTGTATATTCCAAGGTAAAATATTGCTTGTTTCGTGCAGTTGTTTGGGTATTTTGTGTAAAAGCCCACACCAACTCTATGGTTTAGTTTCGAGCCATCAGTTTAAACTCTGATAGTGTTCTGTTTTTGAATGCTTTTAGATATGATATCATTCTTTTTATCCATTAGTAGTTGTTTGAAAATTCTCTCAAATACGTTTGTTTCTTTATTTGGGCAGTTGGTAATTGCAGCAGAAGTAAAAATCTTGTAGCTATATTGCAAATATCAACATGACTTTTATCAACATCCATAATTTGGTATTCAAAATTTATCAACATCCATAATGTGGTATTCAAAATTTCTTTCAATTACCTTTATTTTCTTTATTCGCTCAGCTGGCAATTGCAGCAGAGGTAAAATTCTTCTTCCCTCATTGCAAAAACCAACATAAATTTTTGTTTTCCCAAAGGAACTAACAGAATTCGCTTGCCAGTTTCCACTAAGAGTGATTCTGGATGACCCTTGCACTGCCTTAGCCAGCAGGAATTCCTTGCTCGGAGTTATGTTGAGCAATATTTCCAGAGCACCAATAGGAGTACCGGGAAAAGCTGATGAAATCATTTGGCAAGCAAGTCACTGCACTTTCGTGAGTTTCCTCACTAGATGTTGGTTATTGAGACCGCCAATCCAGGACACACATGCATACAACATGGTTGGACTTATTGTTGTGGCAGTATAGCCATTTCATCATAGATGGCTTTATTCTCTATGTTTTACCCACAATCTGTTTACCATTGCATTATTGCTTTAGTTGGTTTGCAGGTACTTCGAGTAATATGTGAGCCCCACATTAACTTACTGTCGTGAGTAGCTTCTAACAGCTTTACTTTCTTGGATAGTTCGAATTTTGAACCATTTATTGACAAGAAACCAAAATTTGGATTCCGTTTGTGAGTGAACATTACAGTTTCGGTTTTCTTGCTGCTAAACTGTAGCTCTTGTTCCGAAGCACAGTTGCAGCAATATTTATTGCTTTCTGGGCCATACCTCTGATCCAAAGCTTATCAGCACCAGTGACCAACACTGCTAGATCATTGGCATAAGCTTGAGCATAAAAGCCCCTGAAACGCAACTCCACCAACAGGCTGTTTAAGACACAATTCACACAATAGGGGACAGGATACTACCACCTTGTGGGTTTCCCTTTACCACTTCCCTTTTAACTTTATCACCATGCAATTCTACTTGGACTGCGCAATGTCTTAGCAAGATCTCTATCCATGAGGTGAGAATTTTAGACATGTTCAGATCTCGCTGAGCCGCAGCAATGCCACAAAGAAGGCGCTGTGGAAGGCTCCCACAATATCCAGAAAAATACCCAAAGCAGGCTTTTTCTAACAAGACAATGCTGTACACAACGCACAAACTCATGCTAAGCGGTTTCCGTCGAAACACCTGCATATAATCCATACTGCAATACAGAAAGCTTTGCCTACACGTTGTTATCTTCATTAATACGATGCAGAACTAGTCTATCCAGCCATTTTAGTAGGAAAAAAGTTAAAGTGATTATGCGGAAGGATATAGCTTCAAAATAGCTTTCTTTTCTAGGTTTGGGGAAAAATATACCTGTGCCTTTCCATACCATTGAAACAGAGCTGTGTCTCAGGCATGCTTGAAAAATGACATGGAAATATCCTTTCAGTTGATTCAAACTTTTCTGTAACAACGCAAGATAAAGCCGGTCGGGGCCTGGGGCTTTAAAAGATTGAAATTCGTTAATAGCTGCTTCCATACACTCGAATGCAATCATTTCAGTGTTTTCATGTCTCATAGATGGATTGTCCACTAAATCGGACCTGGTTGTATGATTTTCGGTCTGCTGGCTACCCAGAGATAAGATATTGAGCAGATAGTTCAAAGTTTCTATTGGAGACTTTGTGAATTCTCTATTGTGTTTAATTACGTTGCTAACTCGCACCATTTCAGTGCTTGGAATAATCTTAACCAGATGAGCTGATGGTGTTTGACTTCCCATGGTCTCTACAAAGCTATGCCATGAATCGCTCTTTGTTTTCCTGACAGCTTTTTTGAAATAGGGCTGGGCGAGCCTTTAGCCTCCCAATTTTCTTCTTGTTTTAATCAGACCATGGTTTTTAGGTGTTGTTGTTCAGGCACCAGACTTTTATGTGCTGGGACTTTATGCACCAATGGTAAAAAAACATTTTTTTGTTTTAAATAACAGGTTTTTTTTTCAAAAAGAGCAGGTTTTTAAATTTTTTTTCAAAAACATTTCTCTTTCAAAAAAAGAGTTTTCTGAAAAAATAGTTTTTCAAACAAAGTTTTAGAGGTAAAAAAAATTTTTGTGTCAAATAACAGGTTTTTTTTCAAAAAGAACAGTTTTCTAAATTTTTTTTCAAAAACATTTCTCTTTTAAATAAGAGCTTTTTTCCCGAAAAAAAAGTTTTTCAAGCAAAAAGGTTTTCTTTGATGAAAATGTTAATTTTTTTGAAGATTTTCATCTGACACTTGTCAAGAAGAATCGTCAAAATAGAGAGCGTTTCTTGGCTTATCTGGATGCATGCAATCTGCAGCCCTCGGTCTCAAATTTTGTGGCGCTCGAGCACGAGTTGCTTGTGTAATATTAGCACACTTAGCAAGCCGTGTAACGTTTTGTGGTTAGTTTACAAGACATAGTCTATTTATAAGCCAAAGTTTTTCAGGAGCTAAGGATTCATCTCTCAGCAAATTCCTATTTATGATCATTACACCTTGTTGTAAACATAGTAAAAACAATGTTTAAATGGATATTTTTACATTTATTTTTTACACCTTGTTGTAATACACTTATAGTACAAACAATGTTAAATTCTTGCAGTTAACTTTTTCAGAATTGCATCAAGAACTTTTGAAGTTGAACAGAATGGTGTCCTGCTTCAAATTATTGTTTAACTTAAAATGAATTACGCAGGCCTAAAAAAGAAAAGTTTTTTCAAAAAGCTCAACATGTTAGAGCCTTTTAGGGTGATTTGGGGATGCTGAAAGCGAAAATGATGCCAGTTTTGCCAAATTGGCTCTAGTTTTTGAGCTATTTCATGATTTGAGACGTTATTCTTCCTAAAAATTATGTTTTGCCACTAGAGGCGCTGTATAGTCGACATACTTTAGTAAGTAATTTTAAAAAATGTCATTTTTTATTCTGCATCAGTTAAAATAAAAAATTTGGCGTGATAGAGTGATTGGGGCCTGAGTAATTAGCATTTTTATAATTTTTTGAGCGAAATTCCGCCACCAAGTGGTGAAAACATAGTTTGCATTATCTCAAGAAATATATGACTGATTTGAATGAAATTTGTGACCATTTCTATGCTTTTGAGGGTCAGGAATTTGTTTCCGCTCTCAGTTTGATAGATTTTTGGGACCAGTGGGCGTTAATTGCACTTTTATGCCATTTGAAGCTACTTGACAAGCTCAATGATGATGCCTACAGCCATATGTTATTTTGCAGCATCACGAGAGTGGTTACATTGTGTATTGAAAAAGCAAAAAGTGATGCTAGAATGGAATGAAATTTTATGGTAGAATTTTAGAAATGTAATGGAGAATAGTTTACTGTACTGCAGTCAATTGGGCTAGCAGGTTAACGAGCACTCTTTCTTTATAGCATAATTTAGCTTAAGTATTTTTAATAAGAGAACAGACTTTGTTTGTGAGAAAGCAGTAGAAATGAGTTCCACACAAAGGCTTTGCACAAACACTTTTAGACAACAGATGTGTCGAAACCATCCAGATGTGTTTTGCAACATTTGTGGGGATATATGCTGGCAAAGTATCGCTTCAATGTGAGAGATTTCACCAAAAGGGCTTACAAAGCCTACTTTGGCATAAGGTTAGGGGACCAAGACAAGTCTTGGGCATCTCATAAGGTCTGCAAGCAATGTGCATAAACGCTGCGTGATTGGACCCAAGGTAAAGTTGCTTCCATGTGGTTCGGAGTTTTTATGGTATAGCGGGAACCCAAAAATCATCACAAAGGTTGCTATTTTTGCATGGTAGATATGACTGGATGGAATCAACGCAAGAAGAAAGTTTGGTACTATCCTGATATAGAGTCTGCACGACGACCAGTACCACATTGCACTGAAGTTTCAATTCCTGTTTTCACGTTCTTACCTGATTTCACTGCAGATGAATCACTGCTGGAAGCAATGAAAGATAGTAATAGCAGTTACAGTAACTATAGCTCTACCAGCATGGCTGCTGAAACATCCTCACTCAGCACAAACCCTAAACCTTTTAGTCAAGGCCAACTGTATGACCTGGTGCGTGATCTTAGTCTTTCCAAAGAGTCGTCTGAACTTTTAGCATCTCGTCTTGGTGAACATGGTGTACTGGATTTGGGGACTCAAATTACATTCTATCGCAACAGGGATGATCTTCTGCTTCGTTTTTTTACTATGGAAGATGACTTTGTGTTTTGTAACAACATCCCAGGGCTTCTTGCAGAAATTGGTCTTTCAAAATACAATTCATTGAACGGAGATTGTTCATTGACAGCTCCAAACGCAGTTTAAAATGTGTGTTTCTTCATAAAGGTAACAAGTTTGCATGCGTTCCTATCGGACACTCAGTCGTTGTCAAAGAAAACTATCTGAATGTGAAGATGGTTTTGAACAAGTTGGGCTACAGTGAGCATAACTGGGTCATATGTGTGGACTTTAATATGGTTAATTTTTGTTGGGACAGCAAGGAGGGTACACTAAGTATTCTTGTTTTCTGTTAGTGGGACAGTCGAGCAAGTACTCAGCATTGGGTGAAGAAGGATTGGCCAGCGCGAGAAGATCTTGCTGTGGGTGATAAAAATATCATAAATGAGCCGCTAGTTAGTCGGGACTGCATTATCTTACCTCTACTGCACATAAAGTTGGGTCTGATGGAACAATTTGTGAAGGCTGTGGATAAACATAGCGATTGTTGTAATTATATTGTCAAAAAGTTTTTTGGTCTCAGCATGGAAAAAAATGAAAGCAGGAATTTTTGATAGCCCACAAATTCGCAAATTGATCCAAGACCAAGCCTTCACTTCTCACATGACAGCAGTTGAAAGTGCTGCCTGGTGCTTGTATGGCTCAGTGGTATGAGAGTTTCTATGTAACACAAAGGCAAGCAACTACTGGTATCTTATGGATGTGATGCTCAGAAACTTTCAAGCTCTTAGTTCAAGGATGAGCATCAAACTTCGTTATCTATTTAGCCATTTAGACTACTTCCCAAAAAATCTTGGTGATGTAAGCGAGGAACAAGGGGAAAGGTTCCACCAAGATATAAAGATAATGGAAGAAAGATATCAAGGCAAGTGGGATGCCCACATAATGTCAGGCTATTGTTGGACATTGATCCGTGATTGTACTGAACAAAGCTACAGACGAAAATCATGCAAGAGAACTTTTCTTCAAATGAATTAAACTGGATTTAAGGCCTCTTGCTCAGTAGTGTTATTTGTCTGTAAACATACAATCACAATCCTGTTGTTTTATTTGTAGCAGAGTCCATGTTGTGCAAGTGATGGACAAAATTGTTTGTTGTATATGTTTCTTATGTATGTATGACCAAGCCTTTACTTCTCAAATGATATCAGTTGAAAGGGCAGCATGGTGCTCGTAAGTGTCAGTGGCACAAGAGTTTTTAAGTAATACTTTTGTACTTTTTCAGTAGACAATGTAACCACTGTCGTGATGCTGCAAAACAACATATGGTTGTAGGCATCATCATTGAGCTTGAAAATTAGCTTCAAATGACATAAAAGTGCAATTAACGCCCACTGGTCTAAAAAATCTATCAAACTGAGAGCAGAAACAAATTCTCCATCTATGAAAACATAGAAATAGACACAAATTTTGCTAAAATCGGTCACATATTTCTTGAGATAATGCAAATTATGCTTTCACCACTTGGTGGCGAAATTTCGCCCAAAAAATCATAAAAATGCTAATTACTCAGGCCCCAATCACTCTATCATGCCAAATTTTTTATTTTAACTGATGCAGAATGAAAAGTGGCATTTTTCAAAATTACTCACTAAAGCATGTTGGCTATACAGTGCCCTCTAGTCGCAAAAATGGGAAAAAAACACCTAAAATCATAAAATAGCTCAAAAACTAGAGCCAATTTGGCAAAACAGACATCATTTTTGGGTTTAGCGCTTCCAAAGAACCCCTTATCTGCTTTTACCTTATATGCCTAAATTTTTCTGTTGGCCAGTGTTATTTTTGTAGTGTGAGTTGAGTTAGAAGTGGCTGCAGACTTGACAACCATTTTCGACAATTTTTCATATAAATTTTTTCATACAAGTGCTATAATTTAAATTCATCGAGTTCTCTGCATTCCTTTCCATAAAATTAAAAATTTAGACGAAATACGTATTAAGAAGAGCTCTCGCAATACTGCACAGAGTGCTGTCGTCAAGGGTGGCCCTCCGACCTGTCATTGTACCTTATTATGAGGGTTAAGGTCATGAAAGAATTCTGGGGCTATTTAACAGCTGGACCACACCCAAGATCTGAGCCTGAGATCAGAAGTCAACGATAGAGAAAAATGGGCGCGGCAGTCACTTTTATCAAAACTACACCCACTGCCAATAAAAAGAATTCGTATACTGCTTAAAGGTTGTACACAAATGGCGTTCTCTCATCGATCAGTTTCCAGCCAATCACTGCTCGGCTTTTTTTTAATAGCCGCTCTTATTCCTGCGCTTTGTATTCTCACGATTCTTCTTAACAAGTATCTGATGAAAAGCTTCAAAAATTAATAACATTTCAATCAAAGCAAAACTATTTTGTTTCAAAAACGTTTTTTTTTGGAAAATAGTTTTTTCTTGGTAAAAAACTTTTAGGAAAAATGCTTTTTTTTGAAGAAAAACCTTGGAATAAAAATTTTTTACCTCTGTTGTCTAAAAGTGTTTGTGCAAAGTTGGTGGCGCATAAACATCAGGGCCTAAACGTTCGCACCTGAAAGTCGTAGACTGTGTTTTTATGGCTTCAAGCTCGGTGAGCCTCTTTTCAAAGACTTGCTGGCTCAGAATTCCACCTAATGTTATCTTTCTTAAGGCAAATTGACACTGGCGTCGTGATCACATCACATGACATGTTTGCTCAGAGATTGGCAGTTTTAAAATGTCAGCACGACGCAACAGCGCGATGAGCTTTTCGCTAGCAATGCTCACCTAGCGCGATATGTCAGTTGCTATAGGAAACGCCAGTTGCATTGTTCAGCGGAGGTGTGAGACTGAGATGATGGCCAATTACTTAAGGGTGTTCTTTTCTACATTCTTGGTGTTAAATGGCCTAATGTTTAACACCAAGGATCTAAAATAGTCTAAACTCGTCGTGGTTGAAATTTTAAATCAAACTCTGATAAAAAGTTTTTAAACATTAGGCAATCTCTTCCTAGTTCAGACTACTTGTTTTGAATTGGGTATCTGATTCAGCTATGTTTTTCTATACGCGGGTTTCGGGGTATTCATTCTGAAAAGCTTAGTTTTCCGGGGTTTATCTGCTTTCAAAAGTTGATGCTTTTATTGCATGAATATCGCAAAAATAACATGCTGCATTTTGTACTATTACTTTTAGCGTATAATGAAAATTAAAAAAAAAACATGCGGCAAGAAAATCGGTCGCCCTATTACACAATATTTGAATATTTATCGCAAAGGAGAAAATTTTAAGTCAACTGAAATTATTTTTTTATTAAAAAAATGACAGAAAACAACATTTTCAAAATATACTCCTTTGCATTTGATTACTGCCAGGATTCTCGTGGGCATGTCATTGAATATGGCACGCAACCTTTTTTCCAAAATGTTTTTCAGCTAAATTTTTGAAAGTTTTTGCGCAATGTAGCAATTGACTGAATTAATCTTTACGTTTCGTTCAACAAAAAGTTCTGATTTCCATGTTGCAGAATCAACTCTCTCACGACGAACGACAAAGTAGAACTCATTTCTACTTCGTGGTGCCGTCGCTAAACGCGAGTTTTTCAGTCAAGCACGTCATGGCAAATCCGTCGTTATTGCCAGAAATCGTTCAGTGTGCATTGGTCATCGCTATTACGTGTCAGGGTTGTTGAAAACGCGTCATCTGATGCGACCGCAACGCCAGTGTGAATTGGGCTTTACGAAGCGACTTCGCACAGGGCAAGCAGCTTCATATGATTCAGTTATCATTGAATGAGCCTTGTTTGCCATCACGTCAATGTCTTCTTTTGCGGAAGGTACTAGTACTGATGGCAAAATTCGTGCATATCATTTTTTTTCTAATTCGTCCACATGGTCTTGTTCCAGCACGTTCGACGGGCATTTTAGAACATTTTCGCTCGTTTTTGGATTCTACTTTGAACTTGGAACCTAATATACATGTGATCCGAAAGTGATGGCACGTTGCTTACATGCCAGCTAACCACTCGGTCCCATGAACACCGGTTCAATAAGATTAAGTCCGGAACATCTTCACACGTTTTAGTTCTGAATGTTGGCTTTACAGAAATTTAGGTCTGCACTAGCACAACACGCCAGCAGATCCTCTCCTCGAGGATTTATATTGGAGGATCCTTATATAGTGTATCTGGATTTACATCCATTCCTACAATAGTAGGGGTTTATTCATTTTCTATAAAGACTAGCAGATCCCACAGCAAATTGGGTGGAGCTGGTTCTTCGACTGCCATGTATGCTGAGACGAAAACAAAACTATCTCCCTTTCGGCATAGTAGTGGTAGTTGTGTCAGCCTGTTCCAGAAAGTGCTCAATAACAGGTTCAACGTTAGAGCTAGATAGCAGTGAACATATCCCACTTTAAATTTTAAAAACTGTTATTTGAATAAGACCCCAAATGATCCTTTCATAGGTGAAACATAAGTGATGATCCTTTCGTAGGTGATGATCCTTTCATTTATGAAAGGATCATCAAGGATCTTATTCAAAGTATTTGAATAAGGCCCCTGATGATCCTTTCATATGCGAAACAGTCTGTCAGGTTTTAAATAGTTTTTGAAATTTAAAGTAGTGTATTCTCATTGTTCCCTCTCCGCATATATTGTTAACGACAACTGCAACGACATCCTCATTTCAGAACATCGGGATTAGAGAACAACAGAGATCAACTTTTGGTAATTATTGGACGTTAAATAAATCGTTCAAGATCTCGACTGAGCAACTTTAAATTCATCGGATAGATCTGTAGCTGTGACATAAAGAAAAAATTGGCAAGATGACTATAACTAGTTAGAGAGCTCAGTACGCAGTATTTTTGCGTTTTGTGTGGATGATGCTGATAATTTCAGATGAAGGCCAATTGCTTTTATGTTTTTTTGTTATGCTTAGGTTGGTAGTGATGACGATACTTGCCTATCATCTAATGCAGAATCACCATTTTTGGTGCAGTCTCATACATCATTATTCCCATCACTAAAAAATACTGGCGCATCTAACTCATCCTTTAGTGTTGAGAAATCAGTGTTATCAGTTGAAAAGGAAAGTGCATCAACCAAAGAAGACTCAACTTTCAACACTTCAAATGGTACAATATATTGCGTTTATTGGTTTGCAAAGTGCCTTATTTAAGTTTGTAACCTCTATTAGTTCCACATTACCTCATTATGTCAAGCAGTTAATAATTAGAACGACCATCGCTGGCATCGTGTGTTTTTTGTTTTTACTTGGCTGTTGCACAACTAAGAAGTGCAAAATTTCAGACTTTTGTTTATATCTCTTGGTTACGTATAGCAACTTGTAATTTGGGGCGCAGGTTGAAATTTATATGATTTGTCAAAAACAGCATAGTATAAAGTAGGATTCGCAAAAAGTATTTCACACAACTATTACTGGTATTTCAAGATACCTTTTCACCCCAGCAAACCCACATTTGCCCATTCTAATATTTTTTGTTTTCCTTTTTTTCGTCTTAATCTTGCGTGGTCTTTTTTCTAAACAAAATCATCGAAATTTTATTTTTGTGTAAAGTTGTTGAGTTGCAAACGCAGTTAATTTTGTCTTCTGAAATTTTTAAATGTTTTCCTCTCTACTGCCCTCTGCCTGGACACACTCTAAAATTCTTTTTTCAGACAGCTTAAACAGAACTAAAGGTTTTAAGGGGTATTTAAATTTGGTATTAATGGGGGTATATAAAGTTAGGCCAATCGCATAAAACTAGAAGGGCGTTGTGGCATCTCTGAGTCCTGACATTGATAGCCTAGCGTCGTTAGCAACGCCTTTCCAGTTCTAACCTAAATCAACGCCGCTATTTAGCTACTGCATTAAGTCGTTTCGCTGCGCACTAATCAGTTTGATCTTTGCAGCACAACAAATCCGAGCTGGAAAAAAAGTAAACTGTTTGGTAGCCTTGGTAACAAACGTCTAAGAACAAGGGAAAGCAAGGCTAGTAGAGTAGTAGGCCATTCGTTGTTTGCTACTTAGTTGGAAAAGTTTATTCTAGGGTCACGAAATACTGTAAGCAATTACAATACGCTTACTCAGGTACTGGTAGTCATATTATTAGGTTCGGGTTGGTGCTTTGTAGCCAGGTAATAAAAGCTTTATTGGTAGGCTAGACTATGATTTAGACTAAAATGTGCCTTACAGCTTGGTTTTTACCGAGATCTCTAGGCTACCAAACACTCTACTCTTTTTTCCAGCTTAGATCCGTTGTGCTGACAAGATCAAACTGATTAGTGCGCAGCGAAACGCAGTAGCCTAATAGCGGCGTTGCTTTAGCTTAGAACCGGGATGGCGTCGCTATCGACGCTAAGGCTATTAGCATCAGGGTTGCCACTAAAAATTGTAACGTTAGAGTGCCCTAATTTGTTTGAAGTAGAATATCGCTCTCACGGTTGGGTCAAGAAGAATGGAGTCAACGTCAATTTAATGTAATATGAATCGCCTGTCTTTAAATATCCCCCATTAATTTTGTCCTCGTTTAAGCTTGAGAGCTAATTTTTTTGTTATTTATAAACATTAGAGAAACAAAGATTTTGGCATTGTTTGTAAATGTCTCCTTCTGGCGGCTGTCCCAAAATTTGTTTTCAGAATGGCCTAAGCTAGGGATGTAATTTGTACATTGGTTTATTTTCAGTAAAAATATTGTGGTGACTGAATATAAGTGGCAATTTGCAGATACTACAGCTACTACAAACAATGTTATTAATGCACTAGATGATGACTTCCCGAAGCTTCTTTCACGAAAAAAAAGACGAAGAAAATCGTAAGTAAAAAATTTAGCAGGATTCAAAGTTTTTTCATGTTATGCCCCAGTATACAATGTTTCTTGATCGCATTCGTAGAGTATATTCATTATTCAGATTACTTCATTTTTGTTCTGGAGAAAAGCAGGGAAACACTCATCGATGTTTGTTTTTTTGTTGCTGAGTGTCAGCAATTTTACCGAATATTATCAGTACTTGGCTGAAATCCACTATTTTCTGTTAGTTTATTGTTGAATACTTCACAAAATTGGTTTAAGGCAAATAATGATTTTTAAATCATGTATGATTGCAGTACTTTTGAAAACTTAATTTTTTTCTACGTGTAAAACGACTCCGCTTTTCTTGGTTAATATTTTGAAATCCTTCAACGACTTTGATTTGTTCAACTTTACAAATACAGGCAAAAACAATTACTTAATCATTGATCGACATTTGGTTATCATTGTTTTTCAGGCAGCTTTCAAGTCAGCGATTTCCTAGTCAAAGTTACTTGCCATCAAGTCAATCTACAACGAAGAGTGTTAAAAGACAACCTTCTTATTTTAAGGTTGCATGTTAATTTGCATTAATTGGCGCATTTTTTTAATGTAACGTATACTTCCACAATTATTTTTTTAGCTTAGGTTAATCTCTTCCATTATCTGTTTTGATTTGAAATTGATGCTTAGTTTGAGAGCAATTTTACTAGAAGGTGGATGACGTCTTTGAAGGCTTTCATAGCTAGTAATAAATAGATCATGGGTGTTGGTAAACGATTAAATTGGAGAATTCTCCACACAAATGGCCATGGTAAATCTAACCCCAGATGAATACCTAAAACAAATCGTTCTCAGATTATAATCAATTAGAATACAACAGTATAATTTTTAAATTTCATAAACTCAATCGTATTTTTTAAGGCTGGTTTTTTGAATTCCGGTACAGCAATAGCAATGATAATAATACCATGTTGCCAACAAATAGTCTCACAGAATCACCTTTTTATGGTTTGTATGTGATCGATGAATGCATGCTATTTTTGAATCGTTTTTCATTTCATAAGTTGCCACACTAGTGTTGTACCAATATCAGTATCAGAACAACATTAAAGATTGGAAAACTACATAATTTTAGTAAGTAACATCATCCGTATTGTTATTTATGTGAGTGAGCTAAACACTACCGAGTTAGTGTAACCGCACCAACACATGTAACACGCTGTTTGGTGATGGCTACTGTTTGCAAGTATTTTCTCAGCATTTCTTGAATTTATGCGATAAAACGAGCACTCAGCGTCTTTGGAACAAGGCAAATGGAGCTCTTGATCGAACCGTTGGTTGAGCGGTAACGCGTTCGTCTCTGAAGTGGGAGATGTGTAGTTCAAATCTCGAGCCGGTCAAATTGGACTTGGATTTGCCAACAGCTCGCCACCGCTGCGACATATCTTCGAAAGGAGCTGTGTTGCCTGAGCGCAATGACGCGGAGATGGGCCCCGCAAACTCGTTACACGCTTCAGCGTAATGCAGCGAGTATAATCAAAGATTTGATTCGAATAATTTAATCGATAACAATACAGCCAAAACGCTGTCGAGCATATTTATTGTGACGTTTTGGTTAATTTGTTTAAACAATTGTTCGAGATTGAAAATGGTTTAAAAAAATTAACTGAAACTTCTCAATAAATATACTCTACAGTATTTTGGTTGTTTCGTTTTCAATTAGATTACAGTGCGTCTGTTTGACAACACCAACACAGGACTAAGCTAATTAATTTTTTCTTAAACAGGCTATGTTATTTTTTCAGACCCATTGCATTAATATGGAAGAAATAAACTTAGTTGAATCGAAATTATCCTCTGTGGAAAAACTTTTGTCCACAAAGATGCAACGATATGTGGGTGAGGAAACTATGCGTAGAATTCCAGATGATAGTAAAAAACCTGCTCCATTATCGCTTGAGTCGCATGTTCGTTTGTTTTTACTTGACCATTTTGCGACTAATGAGTGCAAAGTTTCAGACTTTCGCTTATAGCTCAAGAAGTTTAGGGCTATCTTTATGAAAGATGGACAGCAGTTTGGAATTAATAAGATGTTCGTTTGTACTAAATTTTGAGGCAATAGATCGCCAGGGTCCGAAGTTTGGCGTAAAAGACGATCTCTTTCAAAAACACATTAACTCATTCAGAAGCAAAGCATACTTTCAGTCAGTTAATTATCGCAAGACACCCTTTTATTCTTACCAATCTGCTTTCGGCCGCAATAAGTCTTTTTCCTTTTTTCTTAAATTTTGTATGCTTTTTTAAATGTCTAAGCACCGAATTCAACCGGCCGGTGGTCGAGCGGTAACGCGTTCCTGTCTGTAGCGGGAGGTCTGAGGTTCAAATCTCGGGTCTGTCAAATCAGACACAGTGCTGCCGACAACTCGCCACATCTGCAACATTTCTTCGAAAAGAGCTGAGCTGCCCGGGCGCAACGACGCGGAGATGGGCTCCCGAAAACTCTTTAATCGTTTTGCGTGCTTCTGGTGTAAAGGCTACCAATGCGGAAGCTTTGAGAAGAGCCACTAGAACGGCGACTATCAAAAACATCATAATTGACTTATTATTAAAATGTTAGAACAAGCAAATTGCTGGGTTTAAATAGCCAAAATTAAGCATGCGAAGAGACGTCTTCTCTAGCTCATGTGGTAGAGGAGTGGACCAGTAATCCATAGGTTGCAGGTTCGATTCCTGTGGGAAGACAACTTTTTCGCATTGCTTGTTTTTAAGTAGTCGCCGTTCTGGTGGCTCTTTCCTAGGTTTCCTCGCTGGTAGCGTTTAAGCCTGAAGCACGCAAAACAATTTAACATTAAAACTCTGGCCTGCAAACGTCAAAAACACATAATTGACTTATTATTAATATCCCAAAAACTCGTTGCACGCTTCGGCGTAATACAACAAGATTTGATTTGATCTTAGCACCGAACTCTTTGTGTTAAAAGGGCGTCCAGGTCGAAAATTCTTTGGCTATGTTTTTTTTTAAAAGATTTCGACAGATCTGAAGACTAGCTTCACCAAATTTAATTTTTCTACGACCTTCAGTTCTCAAGATATCACATTGTAGGTTTCCCCTTACAAAGGCCTTTCCTCTTCGAAATTTTGCCAGGGTTGCTTAGTACAAACAAAATTCTAAAAAATTATTGCATGTTTGTGACTCTCAATTTGTGTTTTCTGCAGTGTTGTTGTCGAAACAAAGTAACGGGTCAGGAATTGTTAAATCAGCTGCTTTTCAAGTAAATTGAAGCCAACTTTCCAAAAGTTAATCTTCTGTAACAATACTGGCAAACTGGCAACACGGAAATAAGAGGAAAATTGTTAATTTTGAACTGTAATATCTTGAAAACGGCAAGACGTAGCAAGTTAAAATTTGGTAAGAATGCATTTTAGGCTTTTACCAACATTTTGGTCAACTGTGAACAACTTGACGTGAATGTCGTTTCAAACTGTTAAGATAAAAACGCAGTTTTTTCTCCTGAGTTTTTTGTTGCTACCGGTTCGATTTTTTGAACGGCTTGCTATAGAGTTAGTAATTTTGGTTTAGCAGATGTTTGAGAGACAAATACTTTGGCATAGTTTGGAGGTGCCACTGCCTGGCGCATGTCCCCAAAATAATGCAGCTCCAAAAAATCATTTTTATATGAGTTAGAAGTTCGGGTCCACACGAGGTGCAAAATCGTGCGCATACGAGCGTATTCTTAGTGGATTTTATCCAACTGACAGCTTCTATGCTTGTAAAGGGGTATGTTGTTGTGAGCATTCCGAATTTTTGTTTAAAAGAACTAGAAATGTACTCTCTTATGCTCACGATTTTAAGGAGATATTTCTCAAAATTGGTTTTATTGAAGAAATGAGAACTACTTGAGGTAATAAAGAGGCGCCGCAATTATTTCTCCCCAATTCCCTTCATTCGTGAAAATACTGTTTACTCCGTTTGTCTCGGTACCAATTTGCGACATCACAACAGGCATGAGTTTGCAAATTTTTTTGCTGGCAAAAGAATGCGATGTTTGATGAGAAATGTAAGAGGATTTTGCTTTAGACAGCTGTTCTGATTCAAACTCAGTTCATCGGTGGCATTATACGAGTGATATAATCTGCTGTGTCAAAGTTAGACCAGCTTTGGTGATGTTTTTAGCCTATAAATGATTCAAAATTTGAAGCCAAAACCGATCATATTGTAGATCACTTCTGATAGCCTAGCCTGTCTGCAGGTACCAATAGCAGTAGCCAAATTTTCAGATTTGGTTAGGCTACTTACTACTACTGGTTAATAAGGTGTGGGCATTAGATTAAGCCTTATTGCGCTAGTTTCTGATTACAGCTTTGGGAATAGCCTACGCTGTGACCAATATAATGTACCTGTATCTATTCTGTTATTTAGAAAAATGCTTGTTGCTGGTTGTACAATAGCGGTAACGGAACTTTCCATAGCTTCGTGAAAAAGAGTTAGCAAGAATAGGACCTTAATAATTAGTCAATTGTGATGTTTTTGAAGTTTGCGGTCCTGAGTTTTAATGTTTAATCGTTTACGTGCTTCTGGCCTGAAGGCTACCAGTGCAGAAGTCTGGGGAAGAGCTACCAAAACAGCAACTACTTAAAAAGCCACCAGAAGAGCCACCAGAACAGCGACTACTTGAAAACTGCACCAGCGTCCTGCCACCTCATCGTGGTGGTACAGTCCCCTCCCCAATAGGGATGGGTCGAAATGGCAGGACAGATCTTCCGTGGGGCTCGACCTAAAGGTCGCCTTCATTGTCTCGAACTGTTTTTTTGCTGGGCTGCCCATTGGCTGGTCACAACTGGGCGGCTCCTCTTCTAATTGACCAGGCCCCCCTTCAACGTATCCTTATTCTTACTTTGCTCCTTATTAGTGGCAATGTCCATCCTAACCCCGGCCCCATCAGTAACCATCCTCGCCCCAGGTAACCCTGTTTTATCTGTCACCTTGATGTGGGCAGAGACTCCCTTCAGTGTTCTGCTTGCCTCAAGTGGGTGCACTTACCCTGCTACTCCCTTACCCGTGCTGACTTTTACCCAATTTGTGCAACTAGCACTACAGTGGGTTGGCGTTGCCCGGCGTGCTGCCCTCAAAGTCAAACTGCTCCCCCACTCTAACCAGTTCCCCCATTACGACGTCTGCGTCCCCTCCACCCCCTTCCCCAGGGTTCCCCCCACTACCACCTGGCTTTTATCAACCACATCCACCTCGGGGGCCCCCACGTTACCCCTGCTCCATGTGCTCTCACGAGGTAGGTAAGGATTCACTAAAGTGCTCCACCTGCTTCAAGTGTGTGCGCTTCTCCTGCTCCTCCCTGACCTGGGCTAGCTTTTGCAAAATCTGCGAGGCTGGCTCCACCACAGGTTGGAATTGCCCTGCTTGTCTCAATGGGGACCTTGCCTCTCCCAGCCACCAGCAAGCGTCCCACCGCCCCGTCTCACAAGCTCCACCCACACCCCCCACGAACATCTTCACATTTAATGGATTCATCTCTACCTCTCCCACACAACCACTCCCATCCCAACGTGAGATTCGGATCATGTGCCCCCTTTCCCCCCATGGACTGCAACCGACTTCACTGTTTCCCCCTTCATTCCCGACTGCACAGGCAACAGTACAGCCCGACTCTAGTCTGCTTCAAGCAGACTATCCTCCCTCCCCCATTTTGATATCCAAGTATGGACTGATGGTTGTGTCCCCTCCCTTTTTGGTCCTGGTGGTGCAGGAGTGTATGTCACATGCTCCAAATGCAACACATCCAATTCCCTTTCCTTTTCCACTGGTCCAATTGCCTCCAGCTTCACAGCTGAAACCTTTGCCCTCAAACAAGGTCTCAATTGGTGCACTAGCCATTTGATGTCCTGCAAATTCCAGTCAGTCTTTTTCCTAACCAACTCCCAATCAGCCCTCTCTATCCTTTCATCAGCCCCTCTTTTCTCCTGCCTGAGTCCCTTTGGAATGTTTGATCCCTCGCCTCCTCCCTCTCCAACAATACCACTTTGAGCTTCCAATGGGTCCCCGGACACGCAGGTCTCCCCGGAAATGAAAAAGCGGATTTACTTGCCAAAGCTGGTGCCTCTCTGCCCACTTACGTGATCCCATGCCCTCTTTCCCCAGTCGTTGCCAAAGTCCGTTATTCTCAATACCACAATTGGAGACGTCACATCTTCCACTCCCATCTGAACTTCCAAGTTCCCGAAGTCTCTTCAGAAGAACTGCTCCTTTCTCGCCCCATTTGCTGTGAGCTTTCCCGTCTTCGCAGCCTTGGCCACAGTCTTCTTTTATCCTCATATCTTCACAGGATCAGTCGGAAGGAGAATTCTGCTTGTAGTGCCTGTGGACACCCTCTACAGGACCTCAATCATCTCCTCCTCGACTGTCCTGCCTCTGAACCCTTTCGTAAATCTATCTTTGGCTCCTCTCTCTGTATTCTTGACCTATGGTCCAGACCTTAAGGTTTGGACCGACTGTTGGGTCTCCGCGGAGTTCTTCCGTGCCCCCATCCCTCGGAAGGGGTCAGGTAGTACCACCACCACCACTACTTAAAAACAATCAATGTGAAAAAGTTGTCTTCCTGCAAGAATGGAACCTGCACTCTTTGGATTACCGGTCCACTGCTCTATCACTTGACTTAGAGAAAACGTCTCCTGGCATGCTTAATTTTGGCTATTTAAACCTAGCAACTTGCTTTTTCCATGATTTTAATAATAAGTCAATTGTGACGTTTTTGACGTCAATTGCGATGTTTTTGACCTTTCCGTAGGCTTCCCCGCTGGTAGCTTTTAGGCCAGATGGCACGTAACCGATTAAAGAATAGGACAGCTAGACCATGTTAATTTTGTTTTAGGACTGTTATAGTGGGCAATAGCTTACTGTAGGCCTATTTAATTTGGACTTCCTGCAGACATAAGGCTACCAGACCTGTACTACAACATGATCGTTTTTGACTTCAAATTTTATGTCATTCATTGGCTAAAAACATCACCAAAGGTGGTCTAACTTTGATGCAACAGATTATATCACTCGCATAACACCACCAATAAATTGAGTTTAAATTAGAATCGCTGTCTAAAGCAGAATCCTTTTACCTTTCTCATCAATCATCGCATTCCTTATTCATCAAAAAATTTTGAAACTCATGCCTGTTGCAACGTCGCAAATTGGTACGGAGTTAAACGGAGTAAATAGTGTTTTTGCAAATGAAGAGAATTGGAGAGAAATATTTGGGCACCTCTTTATTGCCTCAAGCAGTTCTCATTTCTTCCATAAAACCGATTTCGAGCAGTATCTCTGTAAGCCCAATGTAAACAGAACTTTAAGCGAAAGAAATGTTTTTTTGAAATTTTGAATATTTTTCAGACGCAAACATTTTGGCATAGTTTGGTTCTTGCAACAGTGCTGCAAAATCATAGCCAGACGCATCACGCAGACTGAGCTAAACGTATACGTAATTCTCGTGTAACAGCTGCAGTAATACCAAGTAAAATTTTTCCGGGCGGGATTCAAGCGCTTCTAGGCGGGGCTCAAGCTCATTTTCTGTTTGACTGCGGCCTTGCAGGGCGGAAAACTCGAAGATCTTGGTCTTTTTTGAAAAACTCCAACCCGAAAAATTGAAATTGAACAATTCTACTTGAACTTGGACTTACAAATAACTCGGGCATTGAAATTGATTACAAACCATTTGAGTTTGCAGCCCTGGTTGTCACCCCTGTAAAGCCTCTTCAAATGGAATCCCCGAAAATCAATTTTTAACAGCTTAAGACAGGATTTATTTAGTCGCTTAATATTGCCACAATGATAATTATGAACAATAACCACCAAAAAGACAGTGATGGTGAAATAATAATGGCAGTTTTCTTTGAATGTGCAAAGCGTGCGACAGTGAAGTTTTAAATGAACCCTGCGGTCATCGAGTCAAGCAACCACCGACAAGGACTGCAGGCAGGCAAAATAGGTTAGATTAGATTATTGCATTAGATTATTCAATCAAATCTAATCTTTCATTATACTCGCTGTAATACGCCGAAGCATGTAACGAGTTGGCGGGGCCCATCTCCGCGTCATTGCGCCCGAGCAACACAGCTTCTTTCGAAGTAATGTCACAGCAGTGGCGAGCCGTTGGCAACACTGTGTCCGATTTGACCGGCCCGAGATTTGAACCTCAGACCTCCCGCCTCAGAAACGAACGCGTTACCGCTCGATTAATTGGCCGGTCATTAGATCATTCCTGAAGTGAAGATTAGATTATTTCTGTGAACTACTAAATTACTTCTGCCTTCGTATTTCACTTCATTAGATTATTCCTGAAGTGAAATACGAAGGCAGAAGTAATTTAGTAGTTCACAGAAACATCACGTCTTAATATCGTACTTCATTCACATCACGGTGTTGTCTCAATGTCTGCAATGAGTAATCGTTTTAAACCACGAGTAACGCTGGCGAGACGGTGAATATTATGTATTAGATTAGATGTCTAAAGTTAAGGAAATTGTATCAGATTATACTGGCGTTGACATCATCCTTCTTGATTCAGCCGTTCCAGTGATAATTTACTTCATGCACGACGTAGGCGCCCCATGATTTTGTAACAGCAAGTTTAATTGGCAGTCCTGTGGTGTGCTTTATATCCTTCTGTAACTACTGCTCTCATTGAACGCTTTTCAACAACGCTAAGAGCAAAAAGCTGTTTTTAAAAAACTGTGGCAAGAAAAGTTAACATAAAATTATTGATCAAAAAAATTAAAAATAAAATTTTATGGTTCAGAATATTGCTGGTTAAATCAAAATGTGCTTTTTTTACTTAAATAACTGTGGCGTTTATGCTTCAATGTTGTAAGATTACTTACCAGGATAATCGTCAGACTTAGAGCGGCCCTTCTTTTGGCCAGTTTAGCTATCTAACCTTCTGCAAAAATTACGGCTTAATCCTAAATCTAGAGTAAAACGTATCGCAGCGTCTGCTTTGTTTGTTGGTTTCCGTCATTTTGTGATTTGCTTTGATGTGCTAGTTTTGCACCAGCAAAGCTTTTTGCTTTCAACATTATTTTATTCCAGGGGTGGGCAAACTTGTTCAATGAAAGAGCCACTTGCGCAAAACCATAACCAGCAGCGAGCCGCAAAATCAGTTTACACAAAATAACAGTATAGCAATAAAAACACCAGGCACGTAGCCAGAAATTCACAATGAGGGATGTTTTGGGGTTCTGGGAGCAAACCCCCCAACCGCTGAAGTCACGGGGGTCTGAGGGCAAAGCCCCCAGCACACAAAAAATTTGCATTTTTTTTGCAAAAATAACTTAATTTTGGGGATATTTTAATAAAAATTAATGCTTTTTAAAACGTGGCATAGAAATTGGCAGTGCAAACATGAATAAACTGGTTGCATAAATGGGCTATGTGAGAGGTGGCTTATGGTAAAATTTTAGCTCTCTTGTTTAGATGCTGGTAAATCATCAAATTCTATAGTTAAATAAAACTCACACGGAGTAGTCTATTTTTTATACAGAAAAATAATTGGGGTATTCAATGAAAAAATAAATGAGAAAAGTGATTGGTAATTAACTAATACTAAATAGCCCTCACCCCTCCTTCCTGAGTTTATAATATATTTGTTGATGAAGTTTTTATTGATTTGTGATATTTATTTTAGACAAATTAGCCCCCCTCGAATAGATGTTTCAAAAGATGCTTTAAATCACTTTTTAGACCATTCCAGTGCACAAAATAAGCAGTCTCAGAAGTGGTATTTTTCTTATTCTGCGTTTTGGTCCACAGGCCAATGGGGGAGGGGGGCTATAGCCCCCCACGGCTACAGTACTGAAAAACACAATGATTCACACTCGACTGCGCTTTCTGAATTGCTCTGCAACTCCGGAAAAATTATTCTACCTAGGTTGTTTGAAGTGTTCATAGTGCAATGCGTCATCACGGTTGGCGCTATGAAAACATATGCTTCTTTTATCACTCT
Organism: Trididemnum nubilum; assembly: GCA_963965965.1. Lineage (NCBI taxonomy): Eukaryota > Metazoa > Chordata > Ascidiacea > Aplousobranchia > Didemnidae > Trididemnum > Trididemnum nubilum. Next base: position 41,114,544 of record OZ014480.1, read on the forward strand.
AAAATATATCGATAAATGAAAACAATTTCAAACACGAGATAATATATTAGTAAAGTATAATAATTTTTTTGTAATATTACGATTCAATGCAAGAGCCACAAAATTTGCGTCCGGTAGCCGCAGTTTGCCCACGGTTATTTTATTCCCTTTGTGTTTTGTAGAACAAGCTAATATAATGATGAAGAAGGAAGTGATTGAGAGAATTAAAACAATAAAACAAAGCGATCCCCACAATAATGTTTCATTTTCAGATCTGTGAGTTTCGGTTTGTTTATATTCTTTTTCTTATTGAACTTATCCTTCTGAAAATCTCAGATAAGTAATTTTCAAGAAGACGACTGACCTAAATCTTGATAATTTCAACCTCGGAAAACTACGTTTCTAGAAATGTCCGAAAGATTTTTGGTTGAAATTTCTAGCTAGGTTGAGATCTTTGAACTAGGAAAGGACTACATATGAAATCTCAAACTTTGGAAATTGAAACTGTGATTTTTATCCCTACAGGAAAATTTGTTACGTCGTTTCAATTTGGCGTTTTATCTGTAGCTGGTTTCGAACACTGGCTTTAATGCACATACGTTTCGGCGTAGCATCGCAAATACTTGAGAAAGAAGTTACTGTTTTACCAAATGTTGTCCAAAACCTACATTTTCAGATCTGTGTACTGAGCAGTTCAATCTCCATCTACCTTCAGTACACTTTTTAATATCCTCAGAACGTTACAACACTGTTTGGGATTGTTCAGTCTCATCAGCAACTCTCACAAATGTTAGCTGCAATGATCTAATCCACGCAAGTGGTAGAAACTATTCATAACCGAGAAATTAATGTCTTGACTTTATAGACAAGCACTGTTGTCCTCGAGAACTTTTTGAAGTCCTTGGCCTTGAAGCTCAAGTTCTTGGTCTTAAAGCCTATTATTCTTGAAAATGACTGCGTAGATTTACTTGCATTATTTTTTTGATTTGGTTAAAATAGAAGTAAAAAAATAATAATAATAATAACACAAACTTCTTGCATATTAATGCATTTCCTTTTTCTCTGAAAAAAAAAGAAAGAAAAGAAATGTATATAGCCCAGTAACGAAGTCATAGTTAAACCATGGCCGTTAAACTTATGTTACAAGACACTGTTTGAAAGTTTTAATCGAAGAATGTGGTGGAAGCAGACATTAAGAAAAATTGCTTGTTTTATTTTCTAATATTTTCGGTGAAAGGGGCCGTAATAAGACATAGGGTTTGGTACCCAAACCGTTTGGCGGCTCAATGAGACGTTGCTAATGCTAAAACATGACGTAGCTTATTTGAGTGTAGATTTATTCTCTAAAAAATATATACCGATACGTGTATTAATGGTGATGAAATGTAATACAGTAGAATTTGTATAATTCGTCAAGGCCTTATTTGTCAGAATTTGTATAATTCGTCATGGCCTTATTTGTCAGTTTTGCCATAATTGATCACATTTTAGTTGGTCCCAGCAAAGACGTTATTATTAGCGTGCATTGCAGTTTGCGCAATTTGTCACCGCCTAATTCGCTTAATTCGACACCTTAATCCTGTGAAGCGTTGTATTTGCATAATTTATAATATTCACATTTGAATTATTGCAATTGACCACTTTTTTTGTGAAAATAACGATAATTATCGAATTAATATATAGTACATTAAAAATATTCGCAACAGATAAAACATAGATCAAAACGTAATTAACCGATGCATGTTCCTAAACAGCACTTCTCTGTGGGTGTCTATGATAAAACCAAAATGTTTTTTTTTTCAGCCAATGTTGGCGTGCTTGATTTTTGTCTTTTTGTCTAATTCGTCGGTTCGGTTAATTTGGATCTAATCAAATTTTTCATTGTACTTGCTCTATTACGCCGAAGCGTGTAACAAGTTCGTGGGGCCCATCGCTGCGTCAATGCGCCTAGGTTGCACAGCTTCTTTCGAAAAAATTTTGCAGCGGTTGCGAGCCGTTGGAAACTCTAAGTCCGATTTCACTTACCCGAGATTTGAACTTCAGACTTCCCGCAACTGAGACAAACGCGTTACTGCTTGACCAACTCGCCGGTGTTTAATGTGGACGTTTTTGAAATTCCTTCGAGGTGACAAATTTGGCGAACTGTAGTTTTTAACTAACAAAACATCTTGAGAAGAATTCTGTGCAATAGCGTAATCAAGTTAATAGCGAGCAATGTTTTCCACTGGCTTGTTAAGAAATCAAAAGTAATTTCGAATGGCTCTTATGAGTTTGCCTTATTTTGAGTAATACTCGCGAGAGGCGATCTTGCATCGACACATTGTATTGTAGGATAAGCACTTAAAGGGAGTGAAGCATTTAGCCAATTCCAGTAGTTTACAATAGCTAAAATCAAAGCATAATTTAAAAAATTTTTGTTTTCATTTTGAGGCCGTGGTTGCAAAAATATTTAACAAATGCAAAGAAATACCCTTCTAAAAACTCTGAATTTGTTCTTTTGGAAACTCTAAATTTATTCTCCTTGTTTGAATTTACAGAAAAAGTCGGCAGCGTGCCCGAATGGGTAAAGGCGTCGTTGTAACGACGACCCTCGTCACGTGATGTGGGTTCAACCCCCACCCTGGTCACATTGTTGCCTCCTTGGATAAGACTCTTTACGATGGTTATCTCTGCTTGGTGGCTTCGAACAAGCAGCAAATTCAGTGGGCAAGAATTCGAAAAAATCCACAAAAACAATTGGATCACTGGAAACTCCTAAGCAGGTGCGGATTCCTCCGACCACAAAGTAGTCAATGCAATGAAAAGTGTGCGGATCGTCCAATAACAGTTAGCGTCTGACGCTGTCCGGTTACAGGAGGATAAATGTGTGCAACAACAACAACAAGGTTTTGCCAAATTTGGATTGGTCACGTGATGTCGCCGAAAGGATTAATGATAGTCGGTCTCTCTTTTTTCCTAAAAGTTCATGCCGAGAAAACAGTTTCAGAGTTCACAAAATTTTTTTAAAAAGATGTATTTGTTCAATATCTTGGCCACTGTTGCCTTAAAATGAGAAAAAAAATTTCAAAAAATATGTTTCGATTTTACCTACCGGTATCCTAAATTGTCAGAAATGGCTAGATGTTTCACCTCCTTTAAGCAGGGATGTTGGGAGAAAATAATCGTTTAAGAATTATTGCAGAGACAGTGAGGATGAAGAAGAAGTGCATCGGCTGTTTGAGCTAAAACAAAGCAGGTTGACAAAAGTTGTCGAACATCAGGAGACACTGATGAGGAGGTTGCATGAACAATTAAATAAGTGCAGTGAAGAGGAGGTGGGATAAATTGTCTATTTCTGAAGCCAATTAAAAAAAACTATCTGTCACCTAATTTTTGTTCGCATCACCCAAGAAAATTGAGCTGCGAAGCAAACTAATGCATATTGAAACTGTTTACACTAAGATATAATCATCTAATGCAGTTAGACAACTATGTGATAATTTCTATAATAATATTGACCCAAACAGCTGTGCATATGTTGTATTTTGGATTTGAAAGGATGTTCAAGTCAAAAATTCGTTTGCTCAATTTTCTCTCAAAAAATAGTGAAAAATTTGAAGACCTAATTTTGCCCAATTTGAACTTTTAGTTTTATGACCTTCCGTTACCAAAATATGACAATTTAGACTTCCTCTTAGAAAGGCTTTTTCCACTTAGAAATTTTGCGAGGGTTGCTAAGTACAAAATTTCAAAAAATTATTGCATGTTTGTGACTCTCAGTTTGTGTTTTCAGCATCGTTGTTGTCAAAACAAAGTAACGGATTAGAATTGTTAAATTCAAGCTGCTTCTCCAGTAAATTCAAGCCAACTTTCCAAAAGTTATTTTTCTGTCACAGTTTTGGCAAAATAGCAGGCAACACGGAAGCCAGAGGAAAATTGTTATTTTTGAACTGCAATATCTTGAGTAGGAAGTTCAAATTTGGTAAGAAAGCATTTTAGGTTTTTACCAACATTTTGGTCATCAGTCAAAAACTTGACTTAAATGCCCTTTTAGAAAGGCATTCGGTTTAGTAATTCATGAAGAAAGATATGGAACACAAGGCTTGCTATAAAACTACTTAAAAATTATTGAACAGTAAAACTTAATGTATTTTCATAGACTACATCATGTCCCAAATTTCTTCAGTTTCGTGTGGTGTACCACAACGCTCTAGTTTCAGCCCTTTGCTTTTTGTTACAGGGTTGGCCTAAAAAAATTGTACTCTTAAACAAATTGCCATACTTTCTTTTTTAGAGGTGGTAGCATTGCAATAATTTTTTATGCTCAATGCACAAAAAGATATATTGTGTAATTGTTTGAAATTTTACATATAAATTCCAATTTAATGAAATAACGTCTATTTAAACATTGAAGACTGCTAGCTCCTTTCACAGAACACGTTCATCTGTTTTTGCTGGTAATTTATCATTGTGACGTAACAATGCCTTCTTGCCGATGTTAATAAATTATTTTTTCAAATTAAAACTTTCGAATGGCTGGCAGTAGCAGTGGTACGTGATCATTCTGAAAAATGTGAATGATATTGACCAGCAGCGCAAGGCTTAGAGCATCAGTTTTAAGTTAAACTGAAAGTTTCATTTAAAATTCAGTTTTCAGTTAAAAAGGTTTATCTCATTGCAAAAAAATTAGGGTAGTTTTTTTTAGGAAGCAATTTTTCTGACTTGCTGTGTATATTGATGATCGTTTAGACGGAGCTTTGTCCAAAATTCTTGCAAAAAAGCTATGAAAAAATCAAGGCATTTGTTGAAACACTGCTTTCGGTCTTGAAACCAACTGCGGCCTAGAAAGACATTCAGCAAAAAAAAAAGGCTCGCGATGAGTAAAAGGTTGGGAAGGCCTGCCTTAGATCATTGCAATTTAGAGTAGCTATTTTTAAGTGTATGCCCATCTATAAATAAACACATTGTTGGTACTACAAACATTAGTAGAATATCTTTCTTCGACTACGTTTCTGTTTTCAAAATTGACCGCATGTTACGCTGTCATTAAAAGCAACACTAGTAAATGCTTCAAACAATAGCTTTCAGTATGCGCAATGTTATAAAAAAACATTGTCCTTGTTGCTACATTTAGCTTTCTTTGCCAATTCAGGCAACTTTAGGGTTTTTTACGTCATATTTAGTGCATTTTAGCGTTTTTTGTGACTCTTTTTGCACGTCGGTTCACAAGCAGGCTCGTCATCATCAAAGCGGCTTGTACGATTTTCATTAGGTGGTTGATTATTGTTTTCACCATATGCTACTGGCAACCTTTAGGTGATCCATGAGATCAGTAGGTTTGGATTTTTCGCTGAGTTCAACTACTGTAGAAGCTTCTGGTCGAGTACGAATTTGCACTGTCAACTTTTATATTTGAATTCTGTGCTACTACCGGTATTGGATGCTATGCAATACTTGTTGCATCGTTTTTACCATAATTTCCAGTGGTGCTGCCAAGTTTTTGCCATTGTTTGTCAAAATTTTCATCACATACAATACCTCTTCATTCAGATTATTGCGTTGGGAAGTTTCAATTTGTCTCCTTGCATTCAATCAAAAACTCCTCGTCCGCAATAAAATGCAACTATCAAAATGGTTATCATCTAATTTATTTATTAGCATTTCGAACTGGTCAACTGCTGTGACAAACTCATTTTTGAAGTTTTTTATGCGCTTTGATGCACTCCCAGTCTTGGTTTCTGAGCAGTTCTTTATCCTATCAACCAAGAAAGGGACTGGTACGCCACAAATGGCTACGGTAATCTTTTCTAATCTAATAACCTTAAATGTGAAATCTTTTTACTTCTATCTTTTCATGAAGTTCAAGCATATTGCGTTTTACATGTTATGTCAATTTAATTACCGGTAACCTTTCTTGTCAACTATGTCAATGGTTTACTTTGTAGAAAACTAATTGCCTTCAATGATTTTTTAAATATAGTTTCTTGTCTTTCCTTTATCCGTTTTAAGGCATAAGCAGTTTGAACTCGTCATTTTTTCATAATTTTAATCTAACAACACGAGCAAAACTTTAGTGTGAACGATTCTCATAACTGCTTCTTCACCGATGGTTTACACTGATCTTCTGGCTGAACTGTCATCATTTGCACAGAACCAGCAGCTTGGCTTCTAGTCCAGCCTATCGGTTACGTTATTCAGACTTGACTCTTTTGTAACGATCTCTGTGTAACGTTGCTTAAACGTTTCAAACTGTCGTAAGATGCGAATCAACTTTGGAAAGTGGCTACAAGTACTACAAAAAGATACGCTAACTGATAACAGCATTGTTTCTATGTACGGTTATGTTCATTTGCTCAGTTATTTGCCAGATGCGTTTGATGTTAGCTTGCAAACTTTACGCATTACTTTTGCGGGTGGCTCATCTGGCATGGCACGACTGTTAAGTCGCTTTAGTTGGTTCTTGGCAAAAAAGTTAAATGCTATTTGAGCAATTAAATAGAAGTTTTCATTTCCTAAGAAGCATGCAGTAGTGGTGAGGCCACTTGGCAAGAAATAGGAGCAGGCTGCAGTGGTCGTTGCTTGTACAAACGCAGAGCAAGCATTGGGTGATGTTAAGAGTTTGTGCTTTCTCTCCTTATCATTAGATATCATCGAGTAACATAGCACAGCAAGAGCAGTTACTGCAAAGCAGTATTCCGATGGCTCTGAAAGACCGTCATGATTTGCAGTTTCAAAAAAATTTCTTTGTATTCTACAGGGATGACATCTTCTACCAGAGCTGCATCTTTTTCACACACTAGCAATTCAGAGCATGCAGCACACTTTCTTCGTCGTGCAATTGATCGCCCAACGTAGCTGCTAACATAATAGGTTACAGCTGCTTCATGTTGAGGAAAATCTTCTAAGACAACTTCAGAAAAATAGTCAACCAACCAAGCAACATCTTCTTTGAGCTTGTTTTTGGTTGTAATTTCATTAACAACACTTGGTTGTTCAGAAACGGCTACCAACAAAGCATTTTGTTGGAGAAGGCTCAAACATCGAATCTTTTTTTTACTTAAAAGCAGCTGCTTAACTGACATAAAAAAATGGCCGCCATTTGCTTTTGTATACTATCCAATCCTTCCTTCAATAGGGTCAGAAATAAGTTTACCAGTGAGAACATAATGAAAGCCATGTTGTTGGATAAGGTAATCTGCCAATTCCGGGAGAGCGCCCAAAGTCTGGATGTATGCTCTGAAAGTTTCAGTGGTCAGGGCAGTAAGACCAGATATCTTCTATTCTTGAAAAATCTTTGTGGCTTCAGCCAAATAGATCCTTCCACTGTGGTCATCCTCTGATGTCAGGGGCGCGTAATACAGATCTTTTGTTCAGTGATCTGCAATGTACATTAAACTTATTCGCTGGCAAATACACCACGCCAAATTATGCTTTTTACTTTGAAAAATTGTGTATGGTTTTCAAAACTCTTTTGTAATAAAGAATCATTATGATTGAGTTAATTTTATCAAAAATTGTATTGCCGATAATAATCAATGTAAATATGATTATAACAGCGAACACCAAGTGTATATGCAGCATTGTTTATGACATTCATGTGTTACCTGTACAATACAGATCTATTTTTGTTTGCATATTATTTCCCACTGTATCCTCGTGGGCTCCTAATAATGGAAGAAGCAACACATATAATACAGATCAGAAGATGGCAAAGATAGGAACTTAAACGTTATGTTTTTTAAACTAACTTCGTCACAATTGATACGGTTTACGTACTAACCTTTATGAGATGCTTTGACAGACATGATTTTCCAGATGTTTGTAATAAATGTCACAAAAGCGAACAGTCTCCAGAAAGCCAGAACATAATGCGACATGATACACCAAACCCCGAGCAGTTGACTCACTGAAAATACCTGCAATACATGATACCATAGCTATTTGTCCTACTTAACTATCCATTCAGATTATGCTCGATAATTTAAAACTTATTCTCGTGATATATGATTTTTAAATCATTGATAATATTAGCATAATATTTTTAGTAAGTATAAAATTTTCCCATTATTAAAATACTGATTGATAACGAGCAGTAAATTGAATTACCAGTACAGCAAAGTTATGGGAATGATAGAGTAATGTTGCAAAGCAGCTCAATGTTTTTGTTTACGTAATATGATGTAAGTTTTACGTAAGAGCTTTAATAAAGTCTTAATATTATTTCTATAAGCCACAACAGCTTCTGTTTGGCCATGCTGGGTCATTAGTTGATGAATTAGAATAAAATATGTATATCACTATTGGTAGCATCTGAATAAAGCTGCTGAGAATTATACTGTCGTATTGCAGTTTTTTTTGTATGAAACTACACAATAAACAGTAATTGTAGAATGTGCATGTTACACTAACAACAGTGATCTTTAACTAAGTGCATGTTCTGGACATGTCTTTGCTATGCTTCCTGGATTTAAAGAAGCCTTTTTCAGAGAATAGGCAGTCTATAAAGTATTGGTCTCTTCTAATTCATACAATTTTGAGATACGCATAGGCTAGGAAAAACTTTTGGTGGATAATCGGTACCGGCAAAGTCCAAAGCATAACAATTTTGTTAAGTCATAAAGCTCAGTCAATTTCTTGACCGAACTACCACCAAGCAAAACAGTCGTGCGAAAAAAAAAAATCTTCTCTGTAGCAAAAAGAAATTTGAGAGTAAAATAACCCTCCATGCAATGCTCAACTAATTAATTTTGAGATATGCGCGAAAAGCGCCTCACAGGAACTGCCCAAGATACTTTCATTCCCACAAGTTGGTAGATTCATTCTCTTTCTGTTGACGAAGTTGTTGTAGATATTTTTCAAAATGCGAGCGAAGTCAAAGAGTAAAAACAGACGTTCTCTACTCCTGCATGGGTGCTCAATATTATGTGAAAGTTTTCCACCACATAAGTTAATGAAAAGTTTTTTGAAGAAAGGTAATTTGTAATTTGAGTTAGTGGATGAGTGCACCAGTAATTTATATGGCTTAGCTATTTGTTACATACGATACCTTACAAAGTTTTCTGCTGCTGCATTTATGTACAGCATTTTGTATTATAAAAATTAACAAATCACTTACAAAGTTACACACCTGCTGCAAACATGATTATCCGTGCAAACAGCCACAATGAAAAAAATATCGTTTAACGCATTCAAGACCTTGTCAAACCATGAGCGTAAGAGAGCTGTGTCCAGTTTATTTACAGGTACCAAACAAACAACATCTGTATATTTTCCAGCAATTGATTGAACCATAAAAGTAAGCACTGTTTTTGGAAGTAGTCTATCCTCTAAGTTCCACAAATGCGCCGTTGCTGTATTCAACTCTTTGGGCTGTGTACACCTCATCAATAATCAAAACTACTTTTTCTTCCAAAGGGGTCATGTTGGCCGATCTTGTCCTAATGTACTCTATGTCTATTGTGCTAGATTTCGTATCATTTCCAACAAAAAGCTTTTGCAAATGACCAATTGATGGGAGAATGAACAACTTTCAAAGTGTTTTATACAGCGAAGTGCTGGTTAATTGCCATAAGAAAGAGGTTGTCATGGCTTCAGTAGAATAACGACGACCATTTTTTGGTACGCCAATCAAGTTCAATTGTTCAATTATAAATTTGACCAAAGGAACATGGAAATCTTCATCAACTTTGGTGAAATTCACTGTAGCATATGCTTTCAAAAATGATGCTGCCAAAGAAAGACAGGTTTTGCCAAAGAAAGATAGGTTTTGCCAGTGAAAGATGGTAATGAGCAAGCTCTTGATTCATTGCCCAAAGGTTTGCAGAAAGCTAACATGTTAGTCAATTCTGATGCTGTTTGCAAAGTTTTGCAAATTAGCAAATGACTGTAAGCAGATATCGGTAAAGCTGTAGAAAGAACAAAAGCCTTTAATTCCAAATTTTCATTTACAAGTACAGACACTTGCAAACAAGGTGCATCGATTTCATCCCTATTTCAGTGCTTAATATACAATGAAATTCAACTTGTTTATTCAACTCAATGACAACAAAACCTCCAGGCAATGTTTCATTTCTTATCTTTGCTTTGAAAGATGAAAAATCATCAAATGCTTTCTGATGAAACATATTCTCATTTTGCTCTGCTGCTAAAGCATTATGTGCTGCACATCGAACTGACGCTGGTGCTGATGTTGTTGAGCGAGGTGTGGGATTATTCTTTGATAAGTATTTGGGTAAATTATGGAAAACATGTAGTATGGCGGATGGTTTTAAGCGCAATATTTGCAAGGTTTCCGAGTCACCAGCAAGCAATCGACTGGTGCGCTTGTTGTTGGCTGACGTAATAAAATCATCTGAAGTAAAATGCTTTGAGCAAACTCGGTGATTAGCTGTTAGTTTCCAATTACTACGAGGAATTGAACTTATCCATCATTGCTTCTGCATCAGTCGGAAAGCGAAGCAATTGAATTTTCTCATTTTTAGATTTGGCAGGTTTATACCTAGATGTACACTCTGGCACACAGCATGTATTTACCATTGTATGATAAATAAATCAACCTCAATACATAAACTTTGAAGCACAATTTATTAAGGCATTTTATCACTTATCAAATTTAACTGTGAATAATTAATCTGAAATTATAAAATTGCAGTTGCACATTTTTACAACTGAATAAATCGGCAAAACTTAAGTCTAAAATTATTTTCTAACAACATAAAACATATCTGAATCATGAAAATTATCGGTAAACGGTGTCTCAGTTCATGCTTCAGTCTTTAAGGACTTGAATGAAGCCTTGCAAATTCTTTAACAACTACTTAGGCCTACCTGCTTACGGACTAGGCTACTGGTTTCAGTTGCTGCAAAAAGGGATGGCTACCCAAATACCGCCGTAATACCGATCTGTACCAGTAGCCTATAATACCGATATAGGCCCTAGGTAGTACCGTACCGTATTTTGTAGAAATTCATTGGTGAAAACAAACTGGTATCGGTAGGCCTATGCTGTAGGCATTTTTAGTTTATCAGTTACGGTATCTAATTCTAAATATCCCTGGTTACCGTACCGGCATTAGGCATAGCTTGATCTTTATCATATGTTCATTGTAACCGACTGGTACCATACTTTTAATCTTGATTATTCATTCGGAGTTCGATTGTTGGTTAGCCTACTGGTAGTGGTAGGCTCTCGGTACTGTACTCTGTCAGTATGGTGCGATCAGACGGCTGGTAGCGATAGCCTACTAGTAGTATGTCATTGGTCTAACTTAGTAGTTAGTACCAGTACCTTTGCTTTGTATCATTAACTCGGAACTGGTAGCGGTACTGGTTGTCTCATTGCTCAGATTTGTCAAATCTTCCTTCGAAAACTTTTCCTTTCAAAACTTAAGCCTAATCTATAAACTTTTCTTTGGTTCTTCAAGCCAAGTAGAATTCACTATACGTTTAATCAGCGCAACAACATAGCCTACTGGTATTTGAAGCTCTAACCACACCAGCAGCTGCTGTCGCTGCGCGAAACTAAATCTAAAAGCAACCCTCCTAAAATTAGGCGGATAAAAAAGAGCGAAGGTAGTACGCAATCCCCCTAGTTCTAGATATCCCTGAATATGTGGAAGCTGAAATCGCCTAATTGTTTGGCTGCTTATTTCAATGGCTATACTGAGAATTGAGTAATAACACTCCCGTTCCGACACTCGTTATGCGAGTGACGAGGGCGTGAGCTTGTTGACTTGTTTTTGAGTTAATGGAACTTAAAAACTTTTCACCACAGATGGAATGCTCATTTGGTCAGATTTCTATGAGGCAATGAGCAACATACACAGCCAGCAACTATGATTGGCGTATTTGACGTCAGGTTGCTTACTACTCAGAGTACGTAGAAGTTATATGCAGTGTTGTATTTTGTATAAAGTATTGCTATTATTGTAGACAGAGAATGATGATGTACTTGACAGCAGCCAGTCTATAATTCCTACATCTATGCGACAAAAAAAGCTTAGGCGGAAGTGAGTTTTTTTTAAAATAGCGTACCCGTTGCTTTTATCAGGATTGTTACCCATTAAAACTTTGTACTAACGACAAAATTCTTTGCTTACTAGACGTTTCGCGTCCCAAACCGGAAGACTTCCTCAGAAATTTTTTGGCGATGCTGCCCTCGCAGTTACAAAAAGATAGATACATGAGCAATAAATCACAGCAGAATTGAGGTAAGAGTAAAATCAAAAGGACATCACAATACTCTTGTACTATTAAGCGCAAAATATTAAAATGATGAAAGAAAAGATTATACAAGTTAAATTATTTCTAACTGAAATTGGCAGAACTAATTAAATACTTCAATAATAACATAACACTACGTAATACAAGATATTATTCTTAACCAGAATTTTTTCTAAAACTGTACAAGAATTTACATGAGTCCACAATGTTGGATAGACTGGGCACCTGTGCACTAAAAGTAAGTCGGTACTCACTTCAAAAAGGGGTACCCATTTACTTTATTGCCTGTATGCAGTACTTTTTTTAATTAAGATGAAATTAAAAATTCCAAATAGCTTTAATTGTTTTGGTCGGTGAAGTAAAGTTTGCTCCGACTACGCGGGTATTTGTCAAAGGTGGAGGACTTGCAAAAAAAAACTATACAAACCAATACAAAACTAACCAAGTTTAATCACTGTCTTGTAAACTGATATACAATTATCAAGAACTCCATTGGTAACGAATTATCAAGAACGCATCAAAAACACTTTTCAAGCTGATTGATGATCGCTTGCTGGTGCAATCACGTTGATTGGTGATCAAATACATTTACAAAAGAGGAATTAACACCGCTCTTTTTTTATGCTGCCTAAAAATACTCATCAACAGGGAGAATATTGAACAAAACAGAAGTTCCAACAAAAAGGTACTGATTTAAAAACTACTGTAAGCAATTCGAAGACGGTGCCGATACTCGGAAGCTAAATGTACATCCAGTACCTGTACTGAAAGGTAATTTGGTACAAAAGTAATTTCATATTCCAGTGCCCACCTTTCAGTTAAACAATATCAACACACAGCGACAAATGCAGAATGTTTTCGTATATAAATGTGCAAAACACGATCTTTTGCAAACGCTACCAGAAAAGGTTTTTAGCTCCACTGAGATAGATATACCAATGGAACAGTTATCCTCATTACGATTTACAACTTTCAGTTTCAAAGACTTTTAACTTATCAAATATCTTTCCTTTGTCCTACGTCTGAATCGGTGTGGTTCTCTCCTTAGCAGTTCAACATTATTCCAATCTATAGCTCAGACAGTGGTAGAGCGTCGGGGTTTGTGGTGATAGAAAAGGTTTCTTTTTTGTTTATAGATTGGGATCGTTCGTTCGACAAAATATTAGAATTAACAAGGTCCGACCTTTTCTTTGTCCAATTGCGTTTAGGCTTGCAAAAGTTATTAGGACATGCACTGGTTTAGTAGCAGTTATTAGGACATGCACTTGCTGTAAAACACCCTTATTCGGTTCGTTGAGATTCTGCACGTAGGTGATTGAAATTATGATTTTGGTTTGTTAAAATTCGCTTTCGTAGTGATCAGGGCGTTGCCTGCGATGAAATATTTGACACCCATACCCATTTGAAATCAAAGTGTTGCTGGTTGTCCGTACACAAGTTCAACTATTCTGAGCTGGTCTCTTATAATATGCTCAGTTTAGCAAAAAGGGTTCGGGAAACGCTGAGTTTATGTAGAAGCGGATGGCGCAGTATACCTGCTGGGATGCGTTAGTTTTTGAACACTCAGGTTTGCAGCGAGCCTTCTCGAGTTCATGTAAACAGCGCATCCGTGAGAGCATTGGAAACCTTCATATTCTTCTCTTGTAAACTTGGTGAAATCGCACTTGGTATTCAAATATTGATGAAGGTCTTTGGATGTGCTTAGATTTCATGATATCACATACGTCATCAACATAGCAAAACAAATACAAGGAGGGGGGTGAAAGTTTTTTTTGGCCCTTTCTTCTGGTTTCTCTATTACCATGTTTGCAGTAATGGGAGATAAGGGCAAACCCATAGGAGTGCGAAATATGTGCTGATATTTGGTCTGCTGAAAGTTTTGAGAGCCAACCAAGCAGATTACCATAGACCAATGCTTCCATTATTTCGGAGACGCTTACTGTGGTACGATTCTGTAAGTGAAGATTGCTACTGATTCTCGCAAGTAAGTGATATGGTGGTGAACAAACAAACAACATCAAACGACGCTTGTGTTTGCGAATTGTTTTTGGAATTAAATATTTTAATTTGTAATGATGGATTTAATATTGTTTCGTCTCGAAATAAATCTTTGTGGAGCTAAAAACTTTTTGTAGTAGCGTTTGCAGTAAATCGCCCTTTACATTTACATGCGTACACATTCAGTATTTGTTGAAATGTGTTGATAGTAGTAAATTAGAGTCAAATATAAATTATTGCGTCAACACTATTTTATCAAAAAAAATTTTGGTAGTTACGTATTGTAAAGTATTACATTCAATGTTTTTGCTTTTATGTACACATATTTTAATGTCCATTTGTTTTGACTGTTACCTCTGATTTTTGCTCATTTATCTTTTTGTAACTGCTAAAGCTGCACGCAAAAAAATTGTGAAGAAGCCTCCCGGCTTGGAAAGTGAAATATTATGCTATTTTTCTTTTAACTCGATCTAAGTCGTAATTTTCGCAGAACGTTTCCATCGTATAAGCTGCGGAGTTATGGACCAAAGAAGAGTGCAAACTTGTCCGAAATCATCCACGCACCTAATTTGAAGTCAAACGATTCGATCATTTTTGTTCCTGTTATTTCAAATGAGAAAACTGCTGCTCGCAGACCACAACACAGCAAAACAAAGACTCTAAAGACAATTAAAACAGTTCTCCAATCCCCAAATCTGCTTTATTTCAAGAAAGTAGTAGTCACACCGAAAATAAAAACGGATAAAGAAAACCGGCCTGGTGGAGTGACGAAACTGCTCGAGTCACAACCTTCATTATTTCAGGGTACTAGTCATTCTCCTCAGGATCATATTTTACACGTTTCTTCACCAGGTAGTGACATTCAAAACCCCTCTCTTGCTGTCGCTCATCCCCAGCGTATTACCGTGCCCCAATGTAATCCCATTCAAAACGTTCCAGCTTCTGTCTCGCTGGCGCCTATTTGCAAAATTCCATCAGTATGCTCACAATCAAGACTTCAAATCAACCAATTAGAGACGACTGTTATTTCTTCTGTCCAATTGCAATCAAGTTCACTGCCACTGCTGCCGATTGATATTTCGCCAATCCAATCACAACCAAAAGTTCAAATAAACAAGTCGCATGCTAATGTTATTCCTCTTGTCAAATCACGATCAATTCTCAACAAAAATACTCAAGTTTCTAATCAAAGTCTTCCTGATCTTTGCGATATGCTCAAGCTTGGATTGATATCACGTGGAGAGGTAGTCCTTTCCTATCATTGTGAAGTGAGTTTTTTTCATTGTGTCGTTTAGATATTTTTATTTTTTTAGAATGTTGCTTAAAGAACCACTTTGCTGCAGAATTTTAGCCGGAAAAACGATCATGACAGCCAATTCGTTACGCTTGAAAGCGGGAGGCCGATCACTAAATAATTTGTCGCTACTAAGTCACTTCCATTATTGCTTTTAATGATGGGCCGGGTAAGCTACATGAAGACACTGTTTCAATGAAGCACAATTACTTATGACTTTCAAACCTTCTCATTAACTTACACGATTTTATTTAAAACTAACGCCGGCTTAAAAAAAAATTTAATTTAAAACTTTAAATTTTATTTAAAACTTACACGATTTTATTTAAAATTAACGAGGTATTTCAGTTTAGTCTGTTCAATTGATTGCTAAATGTCCCCCAAGAACAATACCAATTTCAAAGGATTTTGGTTCAATCTGACCGCGTTTCAAACCTGAGATTTAGTTTCTGTGGCAGACACTTCACCTACGTTTTTGGACCACTGATCGGTTAGAAGTGCTTTTTCTACAGCGTTGGTAACCCAGTCGCTCAAATAAAGACAATTAACATGAAAGCAAATTATCCTTAGAAAGCACACTATTCGGCGTCCGTTGTTGGAAATGGTTTAATTCTAGCTCAGGATTATCAGATTTATGTTTCACCTATGACCTGGGTCAAAGCTGTATCCAACAAAACTACATCCAAAGCTGCTGCTTATAAGAAAGTACGTATCTTTGTAAAATAACTGAATAATTATTCATTAGGCTAATACAGTGTTCCTCGGCCTATCAGGTTTTCGGAACCATGCAAATAACCAAAAGACTTTTTGGCCCCCACTATCGATCAACGAATCTAAAGCTTTAAAATCGAATAAAAGCAATTTTCGGTGTAAAGATGGGAACCAGCGGCTAGTTGGTCGAGCGGTAACCATTCGTCTCTGTAGTAGGAGATCCAACGGCTCTCCACCGTTACAAAATTTCTTCGAATGGAGCTGTGTTACTGAGCGCAATGGCGCAAAGACGAACCCCGCGAACTCGTTATACACTTCGGCGTGTACGGCGGGTATAATGAAAGACTTGATTTGATCGAAGTTATGAACTAAAACGGACATCAGTAGACGGAGATTGCAAAAGACGTAAATTAACAACAAACAGGTTTGCAATCAGGACTGTGCTAAGTTGGCAGCATTTGAGACCAAACTTCCCGGACCAGCCTGAGGGCGCAATTTTTGTGATATTCCTAAAGACTGACTATCTACTATTACGCCATTTTCTAGAACCTTTTTATAGTTTTTCTTTTTGAATCTTAATATAGTTAAATTGTTGAAATAGGAAGGTTTTACCCTTTTCACCCCCTCTGCGCACCTGCACCGATCAAGTCCATTAAATGTTTAAAATCTTGCATACAGTATATGGGAATTTTAAGCGCCGCTTAGCCCGGTTGAGAACCACCGCTTTAATAGTGAAGTTGTTGAATTGATTGATGTTATGAGAGTTGTTGATTTTAAACGAATTATTTCAGTGCCAGTTGTTAAAGTTGTGAGGTCATAAGCCGCAACAGTAGATATAGTTTTCATCTTGATGATGCTGACCCGCATTAGCAAATTCCATTTCAAGGAAGGATTGCTGCGTTACCCACAGCTTTTTCGTAATGATGAAAAATTTTTGGCTGCGTTCTAATAATGATGCATGGGCAGACCAAGCATAAAATTCTACACATCAGACAAACGGACGTTTTAATGGACAACGTCTTGTTGTCCAATTAAAGTTTATCAGATAAGCAAGCTTGTTTAAAGTTCGAAGTACGACGTTTTAACCAACCAAACGATACCGCCACATACCAACTCTGGTGTGCACGATTTTTCTCTTATCAAAGCTTGATACTTTCTCTACTTTGTTTTTGAAACTTTGTATTTTCTTAATGCGGTTTTACTTGCAGATTTATACGGATGGCTTTTTCGGAGTTGCACAGCTATTATCAGATGGCTGTTTAATTGATTATATTGTTTAGGTATTTTATCACGGAGTTTCTCTCTTTGATTTATCAACGAAATCTGGCATTTCTTCGGTAAATCAATTCTCTTCAGCTTCAACTTTGAGTTCGCAGCCAAATGTTGGCATTTCGACTGCGGCCCCATCTGTTCCAGTCTCTGGCAAATTTTTAAGTGCTGTGAAAATGGCTGAAATTTGCCGGTCTAAAATTCGAATAGTGAAAGACAACGAATTCTTTTTGCCGAGTTCACTGTTTTCTCATAACCTGCCGACAAGCGAAATGGTTTTAAATTGCCTGTTGAATTCATGACACTTTAAGCCTACTTCACGCCGAGCAATAGCTGTTGCGAGTCCCATCGCTTCAGCTGTTTTTACCTTTTTGCATCGTCGCCGAGAATAATCACACGTTTGCGATCTTGGGCGAAAATTTTCTTTGGCGATAATCGCCGAAGAAAATTTTCGCCCAAGATCGCAAACGTGTGATTATTCTCGGCGACGATGCATTTCTTTGGCGATAATTACCACGCCCTCTGTGACAACAGAACCCGTGTATACTCACATGGGCGATTTTTTTGCACGTGTTTGGGTCGCTGAGTTTTTTTTACACAGAGTGATGTAATTGTAATTACATTTTTCTTTGAGACAATTTCATAGAAAATCGCACTGTATTTTTGCTGCAAGTGCTTTTTTTCCTTTGCAGCCTTGATTGGTTACCAGCACTGAGCGAGTAGGGGCGGTTTGTTAAAGCAGTGATTAGTTGGTTGGTTCACCATTGGTCGGTCGCTTTGTTGTTACGTTGTGTTACAGCACCGACCTATTTTATTTGCCCTACTAAATTTTCGAACTCTGCTCTTATTTGGCTCTTATTTTTGCTGTGTTGGTCTACACGTCATTGTGTTTTTAGTTTTCGCACGTTTTGTTCGATGCCTTATTTCCGGCGCACCGCGCAGCTCTTTTTCTTTTTTAGCTGAGTTCTAGTCTTCCAGTTCATTTTGGGATCTGAAGCAATCGGACGTTTAACTGTGAGTTTTCTGTCACACAGGATCGTTACTTTATTTTGTTAAGTTAACTGGGTTAAATTTCAAATATTTTATTGCCGTGCTGCTTAGCTCTTTATTATTGTTTCTTAGTAAACCTCTATCTGCTGGAATTCAACTTCAATTTGTGGAAACAGCACGGACGGTGAAGGCCCCGATCTCGAATCGCTGGGGCAACCTAAAAGCCTATTTCTTGCTCTGTACGTACAGCGGGCGTCTGTAACTCGTTGGTTTTTTTAGATATTTTAGCCAGCGGTAAAAAGGTCTACAGTAAGCTGAAAGGCATTAGGTTCGAGCAATCCTTTCTGGTGAAGTGTTAATTTGAAATACAGTAAATACTTTTTATGTTGTAGAAATTTTCTAAAATAAAACAGTGCTACTATTACTAATGTAGTCTTCTCTAAGCCAGATGTATAGCGCAGTCAGTTGCATCCACACAGCAGCCAACTGTTCATAGCTGTTTGGTGTTTTGCATTGCGCACACCACAAGCTAATTTAAGAGAATAATTCAACTCTTAAAGCTGCCAATAAATGAAATACGGCCTATTATTCCGTAATTGCGACGCCGCGTGAGCGCGTAGTTAGCCTACATATTTTGTTTTTGTTCGCGAATTTTGGTTGATGAGCATTGATTTGCTCATTACTATCAAACGGTAAAACCTAGAAAGTTGAAATTTGGAATCAAAATAAGAATTAATGCAAGCGTCATGTATGTCGATTTTGGGGATCTTAGGTCACGTGATCGTGAATTAACAAACAAAAAACATTAAATATGGCAATTTTTGGCTTGAAAATTTATTAATTCGCCTAGAACTCAAAAACTTCTGGGCGTGTAAAGCTGAAATTTCTACACCACGTGGGTGCTTATAAATGGTTTACGCAAACCAAGTTTGGGGGGTGCCCGGTCTTGTGACCAAAATGTTACTGGCCAAAAAAGGGCAGAAAGTGGAGGACTTTGAACCAATATATCTCGTTAAATACCAATTTTGATGAAAAGTGATTTTTGAGCACACTATCAACCATCTTTCTTTTGGTTAAGTTCGTTGACCCTAACTTGAATACTTGTTTCCTATTCTTCTTCGGCTATCTACTTTTAAACCGTTAAACGCACTGCATTCAAAGTTTGAGCGTTTGAAGATATCTGGGAGGACTATTGTGGGACTGAAATAGGGTTTCGAGGTAGGGCGATTCCCCTCAATCAAGTCTTTCAAAATTTTGAAATTTTAAACCGCTACAACTCAATGCATCAAATTTTCGCAGTGAATAGATATTAGAAATAATGTAAACGCAACAAAAATTGGGGTTCCCCCCAAACGGGCCCTCCAAAATTCAAACTTTTTAACCTTTAAAGTTAGATATATGAATTTTTGAAATAAAGTAGTAATATAAGGAAAAGATAAAATTTGAAAAATTTTGGGGTCCCAAAAATTTTTTTCCTCAAGCAAGGTTGTCAAAATTCAAACTTTTTAACCACTCATGCTAGGCACACGAAGTTTTCAGTATAGGTCAATATAAAGAAAAGATAAAATTTGAAAAAAATTTCGGGTTACCAAAATGGGGGGTTTTCCTGAAACGCCATTGACAAAATTTTAAACTCTTAACCGTTAGAGGCTGATGTATCGAATTTTTGGAATGGGTAGATATTAGAAATAAACTAACCCTAACAAAAATTGGGATTCCCCTCAAAACGAGGCCGCCAAAATTCAAACTTTTTAACCACTGATGCTAGACTCTGGGAATTTTCAACATATGCCAAATCAAAGAAGAGATAAAATTTGACAAAATTTGGGGATACCAAAATGAGGTCCGCTCAAACGGGGTACCGAATTTTTGAACTTTTGAATCGTTAGACCTAGATTTGAGATAGATTGAATTTTCGGAATGAATAGATATTAAAAAGTAAACTTAACAACTAAACAAAATCATAAACTAAATGCACAAAACACCCTCAAAGACATAATCATAAAAAAAGTTTGTGATCGACAACAGCGGAAAAAAATTCTAAGACAATCTAACATCGAAACATTCAAATTGGTGGTCCCTAAATATCGTTTGTGATGTCATACTCTAGTTGAGCTTAAGGGCTTCGATAAATTTGAGCTACACGGTTGAGTTCTTTTTTTTTTTTTTTGTGACAAAAACTGTCACTCGTGATGTTGCGAAAGCGTACTTTTTCTTATAGCTCGAGGTTTTTGTGCATTTAAGTAGTGAAGTTTAATTTTTTAAGTACTATTTTAAGTTGGGAAGTTTTAGTGCTATTTAACAGAGGTGGAATCGACGACGCAAGGCTCGAGGCCAAGGCCAAGGACACAAAAAAATCTGAGGCCAAAGCCAAGGACAGCCTTTCCGAGGACAGAACCTCTCGAGGCCAAGGACAGGAATGCTCGAGGCCAAGGACAGGAATGCTCGAGGCCAAGGACCGAGGGCACAGGCGCAAGCGTTCTAAAAAAAGGTTTTCAAAAATTTTTTTTAGGCAATCTCCAATTCATTGGCGTACCCAAAATTTTTGATTAAGGAAGGCCTAAACCACAAATCACATGATATGACGTCATCAAAATTTGTCGAAAGAGGAAGTTTTTGGAGACAAAGATATCGTAGGATAAAAGATCTGAAATCGTTGTTGTCTGTTTGCACGTAACCAGGATTTTGCAAAGGAAGAGGGCTTAAACTAATATTTGAAAAATGCAAATATCTAACTTTGGAAACGTGTTAAGAAAGCTTGAGTAACTCAAATGCATCACAGACGGGGGGGTTGGGGGCGGGGCCCCCAGCCGCCGGAGGTTTTGGGGGTCTGGAGGCGAAGCCCCCAGCCGTTGGGCGATTTTTTTAAATTTTTTGAAAAAAGAGGTATTTTAATGCCATTGGATCACATTTCGCAAGTGTTCATAATCATTTGAAAGCACTAGATTTTTGACTTTTTAAAGTTAATTGAAAAAATCAAATAGTTTAATCCTCCTTTTACTTGCAATTTTAGTCCAAATACGTTTAACATCTTGCATTTTAGAGTTAAATTTTAATTGTTCGTGATTTGGTCCATGTATGGGGAAGTAAGGTGCATGATTGTCTCTGGCTGCATTTTAGCAGTAAATAATAATCCACTCGAAGATTTTTGTTTTGTCACGAAAATAACCAGTTATAGGAGTACATGTTCGCCAGGGGGCCTAGGACCCTCAATTGAAGTTCAATGATTCGTTCAATCAGCATTTTCCATGGCTAATTTTTTTAAAACTATTTTGCACGTAAAAGCCGGCGAGGTTGGAGGTGAAATATTGAATTGTTTATGAAAAATGGTACAATAGATGGTTACGTCTACTAACCATGTTATTGCCGGGCCGGATATACATTGCGCTAGGCCCCTGGCACTTTGGAGATTTTCGCAACATCTTTTTGCCAAGTATAGGTGAAGACAAAAAAAATCTTACGATTTCAGCTCGGGGCCCCTAGCTGGTACTGCGTCATATTACGGTAAATCCGGCCCTGATTAATGTATTACGTTCACAAAAAGGCTAGATGTGAGCCTAAGATAGCAACTTTTAGGACAATAACTCTCCATTTTCTCCTAGTTATACGTTTAAATTGGCTGGCAAAAATTGAATTGAGGGGGAATCGGCGCCCTTGGTCTTCAACATCGTTGATTAGTTATCCTGTTGTCAGCAAAAAATGCTAAAAAGAAACTGAAGAAACAATAGGTTTTTTTGTCACACTTTTGTCATTGGTGAAATTTCAATTGGGAGGGTCCCTGTCCCCCTTACCCTTGCCTACGCCTATGCTCCAAGTGAGGAAAACAAAAAAAGGTGTTTGCAAATTTTCCGCGAGGTTTCTGGCGTTTTATAACGAAATTTTAATAGTTCAAAAAATAGTGCCTGTCCTCGAGCCGAGGACAGGACAATTTTCGAGGACTTGAGGCTTCGAGGCCAAGGACTTCAAAATGTGTCCTTGAGGCCAAGGACGTCCTCGAGGACTCCACCTCTGGTAATTTAGTATGGAGAATCCAAATGCAATAACTATTAATTAACTCACCGATGAGTATCCGGATGTAGACGCTGAATCCAATTTAAAATATTCTGGTCTTGCTACTGAAACTTGGTGTCAAACCACTCAAGAGAGAGAGGGAAGAGAAAGGCCCGAAAGTAGGAAAGACACCGGGGTCTCAACTGCTTGCTGTCCAAAGGGTGCCAAATCGGCAGACTGATGCAAACGGCTCTGAAATTGCCGTGCAATAGAAGCTCCAAAGTTGAGCTATAAAGGCTCTGGGAAGGACAATTTCTCAGCCCAAAAAAATAGGACAGCAACTGCTGATTTGCTATTGGGTCTTTGCCTGCTTCTCTGAAGATCTAAAATTACTTCCTCTCACGATGGCACTAAAATCCTGAGTGATTTGGCATCACAAGCTCGCAGCTTGCAAGACCAACAAATTTGCATACTGCATACTATACTATTACCAACAAATTTACATAAAGGAATAAACAAGTGATATTAAGCAACCGGATTTGAAGAATTTGAAAAGAAGCTGTAAGTCAAATGGTGTGCTTTGCACAAATTAAATTGTCCAAATTTGGCAATGATTACGTGTATAAAAACCAAGGTACATAAAACAGCGCACATAAATGACCAATAAATGAGTCCGGGTTTAATTCCTGAATAAAGCAGAGAAAACGACGCTACAAGTGCTAAATAATGGGTTGAATAATTATACTACGTGTTTCGAAATTAGGATTCCTTTCTTTATCGCTTAGGTGTACTTAAAAATTGATAAAGTTTTCTTCATTAGAGTAGTTTGGAGTTCCTTAACGTAAGTTTATACAAAGCTATTTTTGATTTCAAATTTCTTCCACTTTCAATTCGAATAGATGAGTTAGATAAACCCACTTGGCTAATGATTCAGAGAAAATTAGATGGATGGAAAAGCCTGAAATGCCGATTCATTTTCAACGTCAGCACCTCTCACCTTCTAAGCTAAATCTTCACAAAAGCATACTGGGTAGTCATCTCGAAAGATCGCGTTGATTAAAGTGCCTAAAGAAGACTGCGATGATTTACCAAGTTATTCTCAACAACCTGTAACAACTTGTGAGTGAAGTATTAACTAGAGAAAAGTGAGTTTGATTCTCCGCCTTTCTTTGTAATTTGTCAAATTCTACCACTCGAGAATAAAGGGTATGTGTCAAAAGCGTGAACGATTTGGTAAAATAAATGCCAGTTATAAATTTGTATAATTTCAGCACTTTTTTATTTTAGTTCATGCTGTTGAGGAGGAGGCTTTAATTTAGAATTAACCGGTATACCAATACTATATAATACGTTCAATTGCGATGCGAAAGAGCGTTTTTAGATTCATACATAGTTGTAAGCAGTGTTCCCTCTAAGCTGTGCGCCGCACACAGGTTTCAGAGTCTGAGCACACGCAAAGATTTGCAGTCCACAGACATATTGTTGTTGATCATAAAATTACAATGATAAGACAGACAATAAACTTTTTGGGCACAAAAACCGCTCAAATTCATTCTTAAAGATTTTTTTTGGTCTTCACTTACTTTCAGACACAAAAACCCGCTTTGATTCTGGGTGAATTCCAAGAAAAAGTGCGCACACTCCAAAATTTCTGCGCATAGAAACCACAAAAAATTAGAGGAAACATTGGTTGTAAGTCTCATTGATGTAGCGAACTTTGCTTGCGAGTCACTGGAATTTTATAAACCGCTTAATGTTATTTCAAATGGAGTGAAAAACTGTTTAAGAACTCGTGAAAAGTGCTGAAATTTGATGTTGTATTGTAAACTGTTGTGCTTGCTTTTTGACTGACGTTACTTGATTATTTTTGTTAACTTCGAGAGATTTAAATTTTGAACTCAAATAACCACAAAGCGATTTAAGTTGGTGCAGCAAAATTTGAAAGAGGTGCATTTGAGATATTGATCTTACTATCAACGACCACGTTTTTTACAAATTCATTTAAAGCATTCTATTTGAATAAGGCTTATTAAAGTAGGCTTATCAACCCTAGATAATTATCGGTAACTGTTAAATTTGGAATTGGTCTATTATTATTACTGTCTACAAGTTCTACAATTACAAGCAATACTTCTAACTATGGCAGAATCAACAAATCAAACAACACTAAATCAAATCCTTCTCAAGCTGAATGGCATTAATTAAAAACAAAATGTATAGGAAACTGGTATTATGTCACAAGTCTGAAGCAATGGTGATGATTCAAAGTCAACCTTTTGGAAACAAATGTTTGACATAAAAAATACAATTGCTGCTGTAACTTTACAAATAGAGGAAATTACTTCTAGAGTGTTGCATAATGCAGCTCAAATAGATGATATTCAGCAATATCAAAAAAGAGATTGCCTAATTTTTCATGGACTGGAGGATATCCCTAGACCCAAACGCAACCCACAAAATGAAAGTGAAACCATTAATCCCACGTATGTGCACTTCGAAAAATATATGGTAAACTAAATCAACTCCCTCAATTTAGGAATTAAAATCTCTGTAAAAGACATAGACACAGCTCACCCACTAAAAACTGGATCTGGTAAAACATCAATGATTGTCAAGTTTGCAAGAAGGAATGTTAAACATACCATCTATGCGAGCAAAAACACTTGAAGGATTATGATTTAAAGTTGGGTATTACAGAAGCTTTAACCACCAAAAGGCTAAAGCTAGTCAAATTGGCTAAGGAAAAATTTGGAAAGAAGTCTGTGGGATCAATTGAAGGTAAAGTGTTTGTGTAAATAGGTGACACCAGAAAATATATATCCAATGAAGAGGAAATTTATAATTTGCAGAAATGACTTGGTTTTTCTTGAAAGTACCTCAGGATAACTCAACAGTTCAGTTAGTTCTCTAGTTCGGCTTTGTTTACTTATAGCAGGGGTGACGAACTGATTTGCTGTGGCGGGCCACTTTGTCAATTACAACTGAAGTAACGGGCCGCACAATTTTTTATTCATACAATGAAAGCTTCTTATAACAAAAAGCGGAACTGTTCAACCACAAGGGCAACAGACAA
This sequence comes from Trididemnum nubilum, assembly GCA_963965965.1. NCBI lineage: Eukaryota > Metazoa > Chordata > Ascidiacea > Aplousobranchia > Didemnidae > Trididemnum > Trididemnum nubilum. Next base: position 41,140,049 of record OZ014480.1, read on the forward strand.
GCAACAACAAACGAAATTGGTGAAACACACATCCGAACCTTGTACTGTAGCTAAAGTTAGTTACCGTACTACTGAAACCTAAAAATATATAGAGTCATGTATTGATAGCATTTCAGTGAGACTTTTGGAAACACTTTTGGTTTACTAAACGCTTTAATATTAGGTCGAACTGAAGATGTGGCTACTCTCAACTGCAAACTTAGATTTTCGTCCGTAAGCTTCGACCTGTACCGACTTTTTGTCAAATTCAGCTTAGAAAAAAACTGTTCACATAGGTACGTGCTGCCAAAAACAGAGGAACATTTCAGAGCATGACGTCGCAAGTTTGAAAATTCATGCTTTGCTACACAATCACGATAAAATTCAAGCCACGGCTTATTGTTCAAATACAGTGCTTTCAACTTGTCATCACACTGTAGCTTTATTAGTTCCAGTTGGATCTCAGGGGGTGCAGAAGCAGGTGCAACATTGAAGGGGATCGAAAAGATATCGAGCTCCAACTGCTTGCCTTTGAACTCCTGAAATCTGGCATTAAAGCTTTCCAAGAGCTTAGAACATTCCAAAGCATATTGGGTACAAGAAATCGGATTGTGTTTTTCCAATGTGGGAAAATGCGTGCAATCGTTATCTTTCAATTGATTTTTCCACAGGTCCAGCATTGTCATGAAGGATTTGATCTTTGAAAGCATTGAGTGCAGCAGTTGATCTGGCCCCTGAAGTAGGATGTTCAAGTCGTTTAAATGCTTTGTGATATCTACCATGAATCCCAAGTCGCACACCCAATTTTCATCTTCCAGCTCAGTCAGAGGAAACTTTTTCAGTTTTCTAAATTCAATAATTTCTGGCAGAAGAGAATAGAAACGCGCAAGCATGTTCCCACAACTTGTCCAACGAACAGCACAGTAATACAAAAGATCGTCATAGTCAGCATCAAAATCTTTGAGAACTTGCTTAAATATGCGGTTGTTTAGGTCTCTTTTTTTAATAAAATTAATACAGTCTGTAACCACCGATATCACATGATCAAACTTCACAGATTTTGCACAAAGGCTTTGTTGGTGAATAATGCAATGACAAAATATCAATGTATCATGCCTAATTTCTTTTGCATCCAATTCTTTCTTCAGCAATGATTCCAACCCTTTATGTTTACCGACCATAGCTGGTGCACCATCAGTAGCAACACCACTCAGCTTATCTAACGGCAGGTTGAACTTGTCTAGGGCTTGGAAAAGCTTCTGCAGCAGGTCCTCTCCGCGAGTAGTTCCGTGCATCGATTCAAGCGTGAGCAAGTTTTCTTCAATATGAAAATCTAATGTTATCCCTCAAAAAAATATTGCCAGCTGCGCAGTGTTCTTGATGTCTGTTGTTTCATCAAGGCAAACGGAGAAGTAAACGAAAGTTTCAGCTCTTCTTATGAGATTTCCTTCAATATCTTGGCCCATTTCTTTTATGCGATCACAAACAGTGGGCCGGGACAAGCTCAACTTCTCGTACAAATGAACTGACTTTGGAGCCGACTTTTCTGCTGCCTTTACAAGTAATTCTTTTGCCCATGCCCCTCGTCGTACGGCTTGAGCTTTTTAGCAATCAATTCCGAAACTTCATAGCTCACAGTGAGCACATCCTCGTTTGTGCTGCAATAAGAAGTCATGGCCTTTTGCTGAGAGTGCAAATCTTTCTTAAGTTCTTTTATCTTTATTTCCCTAATCTCTTTATCCAAATTTTTAAGCTCAGGATGGTTGGTCTCATAGTGGCGTTTTGAATTTTCTTTCTTCATGACTGATAGCGATTTTTTGCACTTTAAACAAAACGGCTTTCCTTTTTCCTTGATGAAGAAAAACGTATCAGTCCATTCGTTTTGAAAGGCCCTCCGCTCATCTGCAATCTTTCTTTTTTTACTCGAAGACATCAAAGTATATATGACTAAAATGGCTGAAAATTAATAGAACTACAAATGCCTAAATATCCGTAAAATTTTGCATTATTAGCGTTTGAGCATACCCATGGACACACACATCATGGAGAAAAAGGGACAAGGGAGCGCGATGTCATTGCCTTCTTCCGGATCCTTGGCCCCAATTTTTATTTAAGTATGCTTATCACTTTAGTACTGAACGTTCGCCTACTAAACTACAGTGATAACGTTGGAATTAATACCGGGCATTTTAATTTCACTCAAATACAGTTACTGTGGGAGCAGTGTTGTCCTAGCCTTAACTTGAGCCAAACCAGCGGTCCAGCACTGCCGATACATTCCAGTGATGAATAAATTTTGATGAAGCATACCAGAGCTACCTCCTCACATAACTTTTTTGTACCTTTTTTTAAAACTCTGAAACTTCAAAGGTCTATTAAATATCTAGGTCCAACAATATGGAATTCGCTTGACCTTGAAATTAAAAATTCTAAATCTCTAAAAACATTTAAATCTAGACTGACATACTCATTGCTAGAAAGTTACCACAATTAAATTGGAATGACTATAAAATTTGTGTTCTATCTGTCTATAAAAGACCTATAGAATTTGACTTGATAGTGTTTAACTTCTTGTTCTGTATACAACAAGATGTACTTGTTTGTGAATCATTCTAATTGACTTAAACTGTGTGTATTATGGTGCCTTGTAATTGCACCATTTTCTAATGTAAATAGAACAATTTTTTTGTTTGTTTGTAACTAAAAATTGTATTTTTTTCTCTTTGTGTCCTAATTTTTCTGGTGTTATGCAACCTCGTTCTAATGTAAATATATGTATGAAACCTCGATCTGGTTTAGCAAAAGTTGTGAATATTTGTTTGGCCAAGATTTTCTAAATTCCTTCTCGTAACTTTTGTAATTTTATTCATAAGGGTAGAAGTAGACTTGAAGACTACATTGGTCACTTCGGTTCTTCCCTATTGCCAGTAAATATTATCGTCAACATGCTTTGCTTTTGCTTTAATTGTGATTTTAAACTTCGCTGGCTTTGAAATAAATTACTACTACTACTACTACTCTCGCATTGCCAACAGCTCTGCAGTTATCAAACTACTCAAGACGATTTCTGATATATTTTATAGCCTCTCAAACTCTCCATGATGAATATCAACATTGTTATAACTATAAATTTAAAAATGCTTCACCTGATTACAAACCACCAAGCAAGCATAAATTGTTAAGAACTGAAATACTGCGTTATAACTCCTTCCAACTTAACTGTACCTCTTGCTAGCAATCTATTTTACGAGCACAGCACATTATCAGTTACATCATAAATACATTCTGCGTGAAGTTTCATAATTAATCATTGTCCTAATTCATGAGGCAATAATGAAGCATTGTGATAAATCATTCTTTAGTTTTAACCTCTAGTCTAGTCACTTGTTTAGGAGACTCGCAACTTCGATCATGCTATCTGCTTCGGTATCGCATTGCACAAATATTAAAAACAGAAAAAAAATTTTAATGCAGACGCTGAGATAATGTCACAATGGTTTCCAATGCAATAGCGATTGTGAAACCGATTCGCGGGCCGCACAAAAATCTTTGGCGGGCTGCAGGTTCGTCACCTCTGACTTATAGCATTCATTGTCTTATTACTACACTGTTAGTATTAGTGTAAACATTAGCAATTAGTGCCAATGTACCTTCAGAGCCTGCTGGTAACTATGTACAGGGTTGGCCAAAAAAAATTGCACCCTTAGACTAAGTGCCATAACTTTATTTTGCATAGAGGTAACAATTGAAAATTTTTACCATTTTTTTACAACGATATATTGCGTAGGTGTTTAAAATTTTACAATGAAATTCCAAGAAGTTATAAAATGACGTCCATTTAAACATTGAAGACTGCAATCTCTTTTCACAAAGTGCGTTCAAAGGTTTTTTTGCAGGCAACGTAACTTTTTTTTATAATTGGCCTTTCTATACTCATTGTGACGTAACAATGCCTGAATGCTAACAAATCTTTTTTCAAATGATAATAACTTTGAAATTATCTTATCTTAAAAATCTCAATCTTATCTTAAAGAGATCTTAATCTAGTCGATTACTGCGTTTGGAGTGCTCTGGAGCGAAATGTTTACCGCTGAAGATTTGAAAACACCATAGAATTGAAGCCATTCTTCAAGAGTGGGAAGCATTGCCCCAAGCGGTAATCAATAACGCCATCGATGGGTTTCGATCTCATGTGCGGTTGGTGATAGCAGAAAACCGACAACTCATGGAAAAATATTGAACGAATGAACAATCGCTTACTATTTGTGTCGTGTTAATTTTCATGCAGTTGCAATTTGTGATACTCACTACTTAAACACCTGTAATTTTATTTTTTTAATGAAATTTGTAACAAAATTTTACACAGCTACGCAATATATTGTCGTAAAGAAATGGTAAAAATTCTAAAATGTTATCTCATTCCAAAATAAAGTTATGACACTTTGTCCAAGGGTGCAATTTTTTTTTGACCAACCCTATATAATAAATAATGGGCTTTGGTGAATCTAACATCAAGTCTGACTCTTATAAATATTAAGTAAAAATAGACTTGTCCCAAATCATAACTTGTCGTTGGTAATTGCTTCACTGAATTGATAACAAAACAAACTTATTGCTCATTGAGTAGATTTTGTGTAATTATCTTTTTTTGTGCGTGTGTGTGTGTGTTATAGTATAACAACCCGAGTTATGCCTGTTGCAGATTGTTGTGTGTGCTTGTCAAATAAAGTGTGTTAATGTGATTGAGTGCGTAATATGTTGTCCAGAAACACAGCCTCTATCTATAACGAAAAATTACCCAATTCAACTGCTTTAAATGAAAAAATTATAGCTACTGAAAAAGATTTAACTAATCAAGATTGTACTAACTTTTTTGGAGAGATTGCTTTTTGCAAGTATTAAGAAACCAATGAACTAAGCACTATTAGTAGGAGTGATGATCAACAAAGAACTTTTTTTTCTATAAACATTAACATCAGGTCACTAGTAAACAACAAGCATTTTTCCTCATTAGGGTCTTTTTTGAGTTCCTTGGATGTTCTACCTCAAGTAATAGGTATTAATGAAACATGGGAGAAACCTACAAGTTTTGGAAGTTATAAAAACTTAGCCGGATATAACTACATATCAAATTATAGGTGGATGAATACTGGAGGAGGAGTAGGAATGTATATTAAACAGGGCATGAAATATAAAAAAAACTCAGAACTAAGCATAGTGAAGGAAGGGATATTTAAGTCAATTTTTATTGACTTGCATTTCAAAAACAAAGTTGTATCTTGTGGCACAATTTATAGGGCTCCAAAACAAGATAAACAATCTGTCTCAGAGTTTTTAACTACTCTTAAGTTGCTTTTGGAAACAATATCAAATACCAAAAAGACATGCTATGTCATGGAAGATATGAATGTTAACTTAAATAATCAAAGTCAGGGCCTCACAGATGCATTCACAGAAATAATGTTTGAAAATTCATTTTATTCTTTAATAAGCCAACTCGAATTAGTGATTCAAATGCTACTTGTATAGATCATATTCGGGCCAATTGTCTGAATTGTCCTGTTAATTCTGCAATTATTACACACATGTTTGCAGATCACATGCCGGTAATGCAGTGTTCACTCCTAGATGAATTTGAATTGCAATTAGAGTATTCTCGAGTTTAAACCAAAGCAAACTAGAGCTATTTAATGAACATTTAAACACTGTTGATATAACTAACATCTTAACCCTAGTTGACCCTAATAAAGCAATGAATCACTTCAGTAAAATGTACATTTCGGCGTTTGATCAGGATTTTGTTTTAAAGCGTAAAAATCAAAAAAGAACCAATCAAAATTGGTTTGATAATGAGCTTAAAAAATTGCTAAGAAAGAAAGACAAGATGCATAAGCGCTATATCTCTGGTAAAACAATAGAAAATAAAAATAGTTACAAAAATGTCAGAAATCTTTATTTTCATACATTAAGCAGAACAAAGCACGAGTACTACCAACAAAAATTTCAAGCATTGAGACAGAATTTAAAAGCAACCTGGGAAATGCTAAATAATATCATGGGTCAAAACAAACAAAATTATAGTGATGATTCTGTAATCATCAATGATAATGAAGTCACTGATTACCAACTTATTGCTAACAAATTCAACGAATAATTCTTAACCGTAGCAGAGAAACTAACGGAAAAAATTCCTCATACAAATCAAAATCCACTAAAATTTCTAGAAAACCAACCTAAATCATCTTTATTTTTGTCTGCAACAAGTCCACGGGAAATTAAAAAAATACTTAATGAGATTCCTTCAAAGTATAGCTCGGGATGGGATGACATACCATCAGTTGTTGTTAAAAAATCACCAGACTACGTACTTGTTGCACTATCACATATATTCAATCTGTCACTCAATATTGGTATCTTTCCAAATCTTTTCAAGAAGACCAAGATATTCCAAAAGTAAGAAACCCTAAAATTTTAAATCAGTTTCGACCAATACGTTTATTACCAATCTTCTCTAAAATTCTGGAAAAAATTCAAAGGACCGAAAGGTCATCTAAGTCTACTGCCACCTCACCAAGTTAAGGTAAAAAACAACTTTTAGATTTTCTCAGTCTGCTACTTTCTACGATAAAAAATTTTATGTAAAATTAAAACCAAATGTTCCAAAGATAAGTACACTTTGTACAATAAATACACAAAACTCACAGTCAACTTGCACAGAAAATGCAAGGCAACATTAGAATCGTACCAACTCTAAGCATACTAGAAAAATAAAAAAAATAAAATAAAAATAATGCTGTAACTACACATTGGATCAAAAATAAAATCAATAAAGTTCATTATGCTTATTTATGTTTGGTGAGTTCGTGCGCAAACGAGTCTCAAAACCAACGTAATTGTTTATTATCCTCACACGTAATAATTCAATTAATTTTTAACACAGCGAAGCAGCGGTATATATACAGCAAGCAAACAAAGAAAAGCGAAAACAAAGACACGGTAATTAAATTCCTTTTGTCTTGCAATATCCGCTCATTATGCAATACCGCCCATTGCAGTGAGCGGTATGTGCCAACAACCGGACACCGCAGACAAAACACAAGGATAAATATATTAATTAATGGCTCGGCCACCACAGATCTTCCCCCCAGAATGATGGGCATGATGGACGACAAAGCCTCCCGAGGCTGTCCAGCATACACATCAGTCGGCGAAAAGAAAAGGTGCGGCAGAGCACCAACAATGAACAACGTGTGAAAAAAAAATTTAAGGAACTTCATTATTGAACAAATGCATCAGTGATCAAGTACTTTGAAACACAACGCAAAATTTTTTTTGAAACACTTTGAAACACAACGCAAAACGCAAAATTAGCACTTTTTACACTTCAGGGACATTGTTGTTAGGTGGATGGGTCCGATTCTTCACTTTGTTAATCAACAATGACACGCACATACGTAATGTCCACGTTGTCAAAATTATGGACCAAATTAACGACAATACAAAGGCTGTGGTGACCAAAAAGTTTATGAAGGGGTTGGAGATAGATGAGATTAGTTGCATAAACACATTTTGGATGGAAGAGGTAGTGGCATCAAGTATATAAGATGGTTTATATGTGTTAGTGGAAGTGTCTGTGTGTTGAAAGAGAGAAGATAACTGATCTCTCATCATGTTGGTTTTGTTTATGGTTTGAAGGAGCGAGTTAACATCTTCGAAACCAAGAGTGGACGAAGGAAAAAGGTGAGTGAAAGATTGAAAATCGATGGTATCATAATGCGCGTTGATAGGAGCTAGGTTTGGAGAAAGGGGGTGAACATTTGCGTCGGAATGAATGAGGGTATAATTGGAGAAAGGGTAGAATTTGTCATGAATTAGGAAAGTGAATATTCTGCCGGGTACAAAATTTTCAATAAGGCGGACGCCAACGTAGACATTCCCATCTCTGTAGACTTGTCCAATTTGTGAAGTTGAATTTGGGCCAAGGATTCGTACTAGGGGTCGAGAAGAGAACACGTTTCCATGGCGCATGCTTGGGAGAAGGGTTACGTTGGAGTTTATGCAAGTGATTTCTGTCAACACGTCACCTACGGTTATTCCTGCGGTTGGTTTGCGGAGAAGAGAGGTTAAAACTTGCCCAGGGTATTGCCGCCCCGCAAGGGAGTATAAGGTAGTGAAAAGAGATTGAAGTTGGCACTCTTGAAAGTTTAGATCAGAGTTTAATTTGTTTCTTGTTTCCTGCATTGTATCTGTCATTTCTTGAAGAAATCGAACAAAAGGAAGAGTAGGCGGTTTAGATACGGGCCTTTTAGTCACTTGTAGGCTTTTCAGAGAGGAGCAATGATGGGGTAGAAGAATAATTCCAGAGGGATCACAAACTGAAGATTTTGGGAAACAAGTGAATACTGATGGAGGGCATGTTGTTTGTGAATGCAAACTTATGCCGAGCTGTTTGATTTTAGCGCGATAGACTTGCTTTAAACTATTGAGATGTAATTTTACGTTATGAATTTTTTTTATTTTTGTAACTCGGGGACAGTCTAACTTCCTAGGTACTTCCCAAATGTGTATTTTGTTTCCTGTTATGCAAGACCCTTTTTTTATTGCACAATGTAATAAAGAGTTTAATGGTGAAGTTAATTGCTTTCGTAAGTGGTCGTATATTCCTGTGATTCGTGAGACAACAGCATTTCTTACGGTTTCTCTGTGTGTTGTGGGCCAGACGTAGACCATTGCCGGTGCGTTAGAGGTTGCCCACGATATGTCAGATATTTGTGCTAATCTGCCACAACAATTTGATTTTAAAGTACGGGCCCATTCGGAGCAAACTGCAACGGAATATGGCGGTAAGTGATATTGTATGATTATCGTTAGTTTTGGCACCAAAAAGTAAGTTGTTGTTTCTGAAATCGTTTTGTAAAGTTCGCAAGTTGTGATGGGTATTTTTATGAAATTATCACTAGGGTAATATACGTCAGCACTACAATTTATAATAGAAGTCGTGTTGTGTCGCACACACTGCAAAGGCCTCGGAATGTAAAATTCTCCTTTGATCATATTTTCATGGCATATAGGTAACACTAAGCCAGCACCACTGGCCTGTACAATGCACAGCAGCCAAAGCAACGAACAAACAAAGAAAGTTGAAAGATCTCCTGATGCCATGCTTAGAAGTGGAATCTATCTGGTGCGCGAATTACACGGCCTTTTTGGGTGATCCTGCCTGTGGAAGAAACCGCTGTAGCCTTTCGAGTATCTTGGCTGCGATCTGTAAAGTGAAAAGGCATTTTATGTTTCAACTGCTAATGTTTCGTGTTGTGCTGCGGCTTTTTAGTTTGGTTATCTGATGACGTATGATCTTCGAAATTTGATAAAAGGATGGCAGGTTTCAACCTGTCGATTGACACGTTATCTGCAGTTCCGTTTAAGTTAACTTTGAAATATTTGTCAGTTCGTAGCAACACTTTGTACGGGCCATCATAAGGTCTTTGAAGGCCTATTTTAACGGCATCGTGTCTTACAAAAACATGAGAACATGTTGAAAGCTTCCGATCAACATAAACTGAGCGTGGGGGATGCTTTCTAATTGGCGTCGGTTTTAGAGTTTGAACGAAAGATTGCAGTTGTTGCACGTACACAATATGAGATTGTTCTTTTTGAGGGGAAAGGAACTCTCCAGGGATTCTGAGTGATGAACCGTATAACATTTCTGCCGGGGAGAAATCCATGTCGTTGCGTATAGTGGTCCTTAGTCCTAGCAGAATCCATCCAAGATTGGAATACCAGTCGCTAGGCTGTTTTTGAGCTTTGATTGAGGCTTTCGGTACTCGGTGATATCGTTCGACTATCCCGTTGGCCTTGGGGTTGTACGATGTTGTGTTTATGAGTTCGCACCCTAGAAATTCAGCCAAATCTCTCCATAGACCTGAAATGAACTACCTGCCTCTGTCTGCTGTGAGGGTAGAGGGGGCACCATAACGAGCTCTTTTCGAGAGGTTGAGCTTTAGCGAACTCTTTTCGAGAGGTTGAGCAATTATCAGCTTAATATTGCTGTTTCACTTCTCACTTTTTTTTTTTTTGAATGTTCTGAAAGCTTCTTGCTGAAGCTTTGGTTCAGCGCAGACTCACTCGGGGCACCAATTTGGTGAGTTCGTGCGCAAACGAGTCTCAAAACCAACGTAATTGTTTATTATCCTCACACGTAATAATTCAATTAATTTTTAACACAGCGAAGCAGCGGTATATATACAGCAAGCAAACAAAGAAAAGCGAAAACAAAGACACGGTAATTAAATTCCTTTTGTCTTGCAATATCCGCTCATTATGCAATACCGCCCATTGCAGTGAGCGGTATGTGCCAACAACCGGACACCGCAGACAAAACACAAGGATAAATATATTAATTAATGGCTCGGCCACCACATATATTTTATTGGATTTAAAGTGGGCATTTGCACTGGAAAAATACTCCTTGCTTTGTTTTGTATCGTTTGCCAATATGTCATCAGTACCGGTACAATTTCCAATACCAGTATATATCAACCTCAGTCAGTTACTGCTAAAATACTTATAATTGAGAGGCACATCAAAATGAGAGATGACGTATTGTGTAAATGAGTGATAGATGAATGCACCAGCTCCGCCATTCAATCAATAGAATGGGTTATTGTTGAACTCAAGCATAAATATGCAACCATGTTTACTATAATAACTACTGCATTGCTGATAGAAAGTTGTTATTCTAGCTTTTATCGGTTTCATACGTTGATAAAAAATGAGCTTTAACAGCTTTTTTAAATGTGTAGAATGAAATTTCTTTAAAACTGCTTCGAATTTCATTCCAAAATTTAATTCCTGCGTATGGTAGAGACTTTTGCCCTAATCTTGTTCTAGTTCTAGGAAGAAAGAAGTTGTTTTTGTGGCTCAATCTTGTCTTATGTGTATAATAGTTTTTTGTTACGTTAAACTTATCTGAATTTGCAAAAGATAATACATTATTGTGAATTTTGTACATTAGCTTTGCAGTTTCAAGAGAGTAAATATCCTTGAGTTTTAAGCATTTAGCTCGATAGAACAAAGGATTAGTATGCTTTTGATATCCACTTCCCTCCAGTTAACATTCTAATGCTTCTTTTTTGCAGAATGAAGAGAGGTGCTAATGTTGATTTTGAAGCAGTCCCCCAACTACTTATGCAATATTGTAGATGAGAGTATATGAGGCAGTGGTAAACAGATCGTAGTGTTTGCTCATCAACAAAGTGTTTTACTTGATTTAGGGCCCAAGTTCCCCTTACTACCTTTGAACATTGTTCCTTGATTTGTTGTTTCCAGTTTAGATTGTCGTGTATGAGAACACCTAGATACTTTATGTGATTGCTTGAATGAATTATTGATTGCTTGATTGAATTATTATCTATTGATACTTTGAGTTCAGGTTTATTTTGTTTTGTTGTCAATACCATAAACTCAGTTTTATTTAAGTTAATTGATAATTTATTCAACTTGAACCAATTGCTTATATTGAATAATTCATTATTAATATTTTGTTGCAGTGTTGAAACATTGGAATGGGAGAGAGTAAGGTTTGGACTATTCAAATTATTGATCACAAAATAATTATTTAGTTGATCAAGCAGACACTTTTCAAATAGTTTGGCAAAAGGATTTAAAATAGAAAAAGGGCAATAATTACTGCATAATTCTCTTTCGCCTGTTTTGAAATTGGAACAACTTTAGCGGTTTTTAACACTTTTCGAAAATATCCTGTTGATATGCATGCATTAAAAATGTTAGTTAGACCTGGAGCTATAACAGAGCCTGACATTTTTGTATACTTTGCAGGAATTCCATTTCTTCGTGTACTTTTTGATGAATTCATAGCTCTAATGTAATTTACTACTTTTTCTTCAACTATTGGTTCCAGAAAAAACGAATTGCAACTACTCTGAATCAAAGACGTGGCATTAAATTTGCCATCAATTATAGTTGGTGTTTTGATTGTAGACGCAAAGTTAAATCCTATCTTAATGAAATATTTATTGAACAAGTTACTGATGGCCAGTGGACCTTGTGCACTTTCACTTTGGAAGCATACATTTTATTAGGAAAGTTATTTTTCTTCACATTTTTCAAGTGAATAATTTTATTTATAATTTTCCAAAGCGACGAGGTGTCACGTTATTATTATTCACTAAATTTTTAATGTAAAGTCGTTTTGCATATTCCTTAATATGAGTCAGTTTATTTCTATAGACGTTATATTGTTCCCATGCATTACTATCATTTAATTAAAGGGCTCTTTTGTACAATACATTTTTTTGCTGGATTGATTTAAGGATTCCTTTCGATAACCATGGTTTGTTTTTTAGTTTTGTTTCCTTTCCGCTTTGTTTTCGTAGTGGTGCATGTATGTTTAATGTCTTATGAAAAATGTCAATAAACTTTTCAGTATAGTTGTCAATGCATTCCTCTTTGATATCACCTAATAGCTCCATTCCTTCAGTTAATTTGTCTAGAAATTTTTCTATATCAAAATTTTTTGTATCACGAATTAGGGTGACAGTTGATATTTCACTCTTGGGCAAGCTTAAATTAGAACACACCGTTACTGGCTGGTGATCACTCACATCTTCCACCAGAATAAAACTTTTGTGTTCACCCAGTACATTGTATGTATAAACATGATCGAAAAGAGTTGAGCTTGTATTGGTTATTCTTGTTGGGTGTGTGATTAAGGGAATGCAGCCTAAGCTGAACGTTAAATTCATGAAATCTTTTATATTGGTATCAGAGTTACTTTTCAACAAATCTGCATTGAAGTTTCCTCCGATATAATACATCAATTTTCTACTATTCAGTTTTTCAATAGTTGATTCAAAACTGTTGCAAAACTCTGATAATTTCTGTTTAGGGTGTCTGCAAATTACTCCCACTAAACATTTTTGTTATTCCCAAAATCTAGTTGAATCCACATATCTTCGCAATTAGGAATGTTTAAATCAAACTCCTTGCAAATTGAAATTGATAAAGGCTCCTTAATAAAAAATCCTACTCCTCCCCAACTTGTAGTTGTACCTTTGTGGTAAAAGTGGTACCCACTTAACTCTGCATTATATACTTGTGACAATTTAAGTTTGGTTTCACTCATAGCAATGATATCAGGTAAGATATCATAATTTGTTAAAAGTTCATTCAAATTATCAAAATTTGCGTTTAAGCTTCTTATATTCATGCAAAGCAAAGAAAATTTACGCTTTTTGTTAATAATATTGGCTATGGCCTGAGAGCAGTGTTTTGAGTCATCTAAACCAGTATCTAAATCATTTAGTAAGCTTTTTATCTTGTTGTCTACCTGTAAGCATTAGCTCGAAAAAACGAATTATTTGTGTGATTAATATCAAAGTTTAATTTGTCGTCACTTCTCATTTCATTTAACAATTGCTTATCATCCAGGGTTTGAAAAGGAAACAGTTCACTGTAACAATTTTGGCAGAGGAACAAAGAGTGTGAAATTTAAGTGGACTAAAGACTGTGCATTTAAAGTGAATCCATCCATCACACATATCACACTGAATAGCACACTGGTTCCTTTTACAAGGTCTTAAACATATTTCACATGGACATTTAACTGGCATTATCAAGCAGTCACACAAATAAAAGATATTACACTAGTTAGACAAAATAGCAAAATTTAAAATCAGCCACAAAAATGTGCAGAAAAAGTAGTTTTGAATTTAAAATGAAAACATCTAAAAGGTATCTTTTAATATACTGGTAATTATAAATTTATACAGAAAGATACAGAAAAAATGTCAGATCCTACTATGTACACAAATTACAAAACTACAAAACTGAATGGGTTGTACACTAGGCTACTCTAGCCTATAGACAGCTCAAAAATAAAAACTTTTACTTCAAAGAAAAATAAGTTCACACCAGTGGACTATTGACTATATGACAAGACGATAGAGAGACAGTATTGACTATACTCTCAACGGCAGAGTGTCAGGTTTCTGATCGAAAGATTGCTAATTCGTACTTCGATTCTCGAAAGATTTGCAAACAGTACCAAAAAAAGTATTTTGCTTTGTGCTGGTGTGAAAGACAGATGCTAAGTGTTTAGTACGATGTGTCTCATCAAGCATACGATCACATTGACGAATGTGAAACGTACGAGGCTGCAATTCAAATTTTGAAATCTCTTTTTGTGAAAACTCCCAATACCATCTATGCAAAGCATTTGCTGGCCACAGCGAAGCAAGAGCCAGGCCAATCTCTTGACAATTTTTACTGACTCTACCTCAGCTCTCTAAGGACGGTAATTTTTTCTGACGTTAATGGAGAAGAATACAGGAAGGGATGATCAGAGACGCCTTTATTAATGGCATCAGTTTACATGCCATTCGGCAACGTTTGTTGGAAAACAGTATACTAACTTTAGAAAGAGCGTTTGAACAAGCAAGGACCCTTGATTCAGCCAAAAAAAGCTCAGAAGCGTATACAGCAAATGGTAATAGCGTTGGATTGGTAGCTTCCACTAGCAAAGCAACTGATGTGCCTTCCGAACTTCCCGGAACTAAAACACCAACCTCTGCCGCAGCAACTAATAATGCGAGTAAACTATGCTATTTTTGCGGGCGATCCTATCGCAGTCGAAGTAATAGTCCGGCCAAAAATTCAACTTGCTATAAATGCGAAAAGGAAGTACATTTTGCGAAGGTTTGCAAGTCCAAGGGCAAAGACAACACGGATACCAATGCATGTTCGTATACTTCAAATCTCTGTGTTATCTAAACGGCTCCTAATTGTTTAAGTAATGCAACAACTGTAGCTGTAATTAACGGTATTGAGGTATCTGTAGTAATTGATACTGGTAGTTTTAGTAGCTTTGTTAACGAGTCGACGGCTCGGAAACTGAATTTGGAAGTTATTCCTCATAATCAAAATGTTTTTATGGCTTCGTCAAGTTTACAGGGTCAGATCGTTGGCCGTTGCATAATGCATAATCAGTACATAAAATGTAGGAAGGACGCGTCCCCCCATTGAGAGTTAGCGTCCCCCCATTGAGATTTAGGTGTCCCCCCACCGAGATTTGAGCGCTGGATGATCAGACGAAAAAAACCTAATTCTTCACCTAATTTTGGCGAAAAAACACTTCGATTTCCGGGGAAGGCCTTTTTTGTTGATCTGCACCTAATTTTGGCAAAAAAACACTTCAATTTCCGGCGAAGACCTTTTTTTTGATGCTCATTCATTTTCGGCGACGGAATTACGTAATCTTCACCAAAGTACTTTCGCATGCCAAATGCGTTTGGTCAAGGCTGCAAAAGCGTCTCCCAATGCAAAATTTTACATTTTAAGTACTGTGCATAACTGATGTAAACATAAATGGTGTGACTTATTCTGCTGTGTCACGAAACATTATGACAGATTTGTGCACTGATGTTTTATTGGGACATGATTTTCAAGCCCAGCATAAACGAGTAGTGTTTAAGTTCAATGGTAATAGGGATGATTTTGTTGTGTCTCGCAATGTTTGTTCTCTTTCGAATGCCTCTGCATCTTTTCCCTCGTGGTTTAATAATGTTGCTAAGGAATGCAAACCAATTGCTGTTAAATCGAGACAACTTAGCAAGTGTAATCAGGAATTTATACGTAACAAAGTAAATCGGCTTAATTCTGAGGGAATTATCCAACCTAGCAGGGTCTATGAGAGGGGTGGCAGTGAACCCGGGGCCCATGGACTTTAGGGGGGCCATGGGTCTCAGGGGGGCCCATCATGGGGCCCGTTGGTTTCAGGGGGCCCAGCAGAGGGCCCATCGAAATGACACTGAGAAATCAGTATATGCAAGACCGAAGACCTTATTTTAGGGGGGGAGGTCACATCAAAACCCTTTTTTTTCAAGGGGAAAGTCACATCAAAGAAAACGGTGGCATTTTTTTGTGGACCTTTTTTTGGGAGATCACATGAAAGCTCCGGACAAAACTGAGGCATTTTCCCCGTCTGTTTTAGAGTTCACAAAACCGAAAATCCGTAATATTTGAGCTGACCCCGGGCCAACGTTCGGCTATCGGCGCCCCTGCAACCTACTGTTTCACCATGGCGTGCGCAAGTTGTTGTTGTTGAAGATACTGATAGTGATAAGCGTCGTATGTGTGGTGACTATTCACAAACCATTAATTTATTCAACGAGCTTGATGCGTACCGTTTACCTAGGATTGATGCATTAGTTAACACTTTGGCAAAGTATCATGTGTTTTCTACTTTCGATTTACGCAGTGCTTATTATCAGATACCTATTGCCTCTAAAGATTGGGTTTTCACTGATTTTGAAGCTGATGGTAAATTGTGGGAATTTGCTAGAATGCCATTTGGGGTCACAAAAGGGGTCCCGGCCTTCCAACGAGATATGAACGGAATGATTGATGCTGAAGATTTGAAGGACTTTTTCCCTACCTAATAACATTACTGTAGCAGAGCGAAACCAAAAAGAGCATCATCAAAATGTTTCTCGCTTGCTTGAGGTGCTCCAGCAGAGAAGCAAGATTCTAAATGATTCGAAAACTATTTCATCTGTGTCTTGCATAAATAGTTTGAGATACTGCGCGGGAAATGGGATCATCAAGCCCGACCCTGAAAGGCTACAACCTCTCAAAGATCTCCCTTCCCCAGTAATCAAAAGTCACTAAAACGTGTGTTTGGTTTATTTGCATATTATGCAAAACGGATTCACCAATTTTCTGACAAAATCCAACGCCTGAGACAAGTCACAAAATTTCCGCTCAATGAGGCAGCTTTGACAGATTTTAATACGCTTAAGAAAGAAATAGAAAAAGATACACTGCGCTCTACCGATGAAAACTTGCCATTCACAGTCGAGTGTGATGCTTCTAATGTGGCAGTTTCGGCCACTCCTAATCAGCGCGGGTGTCCTGTTGCGTTTATGTCGAAGTCGTTTCAGGGCGGTGTGTTGCATTATCCGGCAGTGGAGAAAGAGGCAACTGCCATAATAGAAGCAGTGCGTAAATGGAGCCATCTTCTTTGCCGCCAGAATTTTACTTTGTTAACTGATCAAAGGTCTGTGGCGTTCATGCTCGACAATCGCAAAAAAATGAAAATTAAAAATAAAATCCAATGTTGTAGGCTCGAACTCGCCTCATTTAGCTATACCATCATGTACCGCCCTGGTAGGTATAATGTGGTTGCAGATTCGTTTACCAGAGCTCATTGTGCATCCATGACAACCTCTAATCAAATGGAAATTCGTTCTGGATTATGTCATCCCGTAGTAACAACACTCTTGCATTTTGTCCGTACGAAAAACCTCCCGTTCTCAGCAGAGGATGTGCGTAAAGTATCTCCTCGTGTCAAATATGTGCTGAGCTAAAGCCACGATTTTATCGGCCGACACAACATACTCTCATCATAGCAACAAAACTGTTTGAGCGCATCCGTATTGACTTTAAAGGCCCCCGTCCTTCTTCTACATCTAATAAATATATCTTGATGGTTATAGTTAGATGAATACACACGTTTACCTTTTGCGTTCCCTTGCATGCGCACCGCAGCAGTGATAAACTGTTTGAATGAACTATTTTCCTTCCGTAGAACTCCCAAATTTGTCCACTCGGATAATGCGAAATCATTTATGTCTAATGAACTGAAAGAATTCCTGCTTAAGTGAGGAATGGCCTCCAGCAAATCGTCGCCATATCATTCCACAGGAAATTTGCAAGTGGAGAGGTATAACGGCGTGATATGGAAAGTACTTCGTCTGGCATTGAAGACCCACAATCTTTCAGTTTCGTCATGGGAAGCTGTGTTGCTAGATACCCTTCAATCTGTGTGCGATCATTGTTGAACACGATCACTAACCACACTTCGCACGAATTGTTCTCCAAATTTCATAGGCGCTCCCCTTCTGGAAAATCTTTACCTGCCTGGTTAACCACTCCAGGACCCGTGTTGCTGCGCAAGTTTGTACAAGCTCATAAGAATGACGACTTGGTGGAAAAAGTTCAATTAATGGAAGCCAATCCGACTTATACCAGTTTTCGCTTTGCGGATGGAAGGGAAAGCACTGTATCTGTGAGTGAATTTTCTCCTTGCCCTCATCCTCCTGCTGCTGAAGAGCGACAACCGACCCCTGCTGAACCAGTCTGTAACCATGCAGAGATGATCGACATACCAGCTGAAATTCCTGCTGAAGCGTCAAACAAAGTTAATGAATTGCCACTTGAAGAAGATGTTGGCCTTGACAATTTCAAGAGACTGTTCTCCTACGGTACCCCCCCCCCCCCCCCCTTGTAGATCATCACGAAAAACCCCGGGCATACCACCCATACGTTGTGGCACTGGATTTTCTCATTAAGGAGGGCAGAATATTGTGAAGCAAAATGTGACGTCATTTCTGCGTTGTTTGAAATTGCAATTCTCGCAGTTTACACTGTTTTCGGTTTTGTGCTAGCATCACCAGCGCTGTGCAGTTAGTAGCTTGTTTTAGTTTGATCAGCATTTTGTTAGTGCTTTTGTTGCTAGTAAGACTTTAATTTTGCTATTGTGCTATTAATATTGCAGATTATACTTTAATGTGTTCTAAGTGAATTAAAGCTGTATTAAACTGTTATGGTAATTTGCAGTTTCATGACAGTTATTTTGATAACTTTTTCAGAATTTATATGTTGAAATTTTCAGAATTTTTGATTAGTTCATTTTAGAATTTTTTAGAATTTTTAAATTTTAGAACTTTTCAGAATTTAAAATTTTTCAGAATTTTAAATTTGAAAACGAATGACGACAAAACTGTTTAAATTACTGAAACAAAATTTGAAGGAGGCGCTTTGAAATTATTGATCTAACTACCAGCGACTCCATCCATACTTACAAATTCTTTTAACGCATTTGGGTCACTTTATTTTAAATGCTTTAAATTTCTTAAATTTGAATAAAGTTCAGTAAACGTTAGATACTGTCTCGAAGTCCCGATATATCGCTTGCGATGTTTCTTTCTAATAAACCAATTTCTTCCAAGATTGTAATATTATGTGAGATTCAAATTCTTAAATCACGAAAAATTTCTTCCTGGTATACATTTGAGTGTTAGCAGATATTGGTTTGCATTATGAAAATAGTTACATCTTAGACTGTTTATTTGCCAATGAAATACAACAAATAAGTAATCTTGAAGTTTCCGATGCTCATAAAATGTATTTTGTTTAAACAAGTTTTTCACAGATCGAATGATACACATTTAAACATAAAGCGTCCTGAGCAAGAAACGCATATTGACTTGGTGTGCTAAAATACGCTGCGCAACAGTCGAAATCATCATCGCCAATGCGAGGGCGGCCAGGATACCATAACGAGTCGTCATATCTGTTTGCATAATTTTCATTTACCCAATGAAAACGATCTTCACTGGTTGGATCTCTCAAGCCTAGCCAATACAATTGGTTGGTATCATTGGAGGAATCCAAACCAAACGCACGAGTAATAGTTCTGCAAAATATTTGAACAAAATGCACAGAAAATAATATCAATGGTCTTGTAACAGCTTTCTACAGTGTTATAGAAAAAACAAGTGCTTTAATTCATCCCACAAAGAAACCTTTTCTCCACCTCGCGTGTGAAAACGCAACCCCGTCAAGTGACATTTGAAGGTTATCGAAGTCACTTTTATAAAGTTTGATTTTGTGTCTTAAATCTTTTTTTGCCCCTCACCCCTCTCACGGCATGCTTGTCTCCCTCTCTGCAGTTTCGTGATAAATCTCTTCAGAAAAAGAGTTTATTTAAAAACAACTTGAGTCATCAGAAAAAAAAAGTTTAGTTTTGAGGCTTGCCGAAGTCGATATTTGAGCATTTTTGGGCCAGAATTTAACTTAAATGACGTCATAAGACGCCTTTGCGACGTAACCAACTTGTCTGCGGTATTTTGTGACTCAGCATCAAAACATAAACCTATACTCAAAAATTAAACTGCATGTGACGTCATTGCAAAATGACGTCGTTTTCGAAAATATGGTCGGAAAGTCACACCCTGGTCACGTTGAGTCCTAGAATAAGACGCTGTACGATGATTATGTCTGCTTGGTGGCTTCGAACAAAGAGAAGATTCATTAGTCAAGAATTCGCTAGTCAAGAACTTCTAAGCAGGAGCTTACTCCTCCAAGAACGAAGTAGTTATCGCAATAAAAAGAGTGTGGATCAACGTCTGACGCCATCTGGTAACAGTAAGGTAAACATGCACTACAGCAATTAAAGTTTCGGAAACTAAACCACCAAGGTTTAATGATGTCACTTGTTTTTATTTTCAGGTTCAAATTTTTTTGTGTTTTAATTTCTTAGGTCTGCAATTAGAGTGTAAACTTTGATGCGTCTAAATTGGTTTTTTGAAAAGTTTTATATTAAAGTATATCGCTAACAAGCGCTGTGTAATTCAATTCGAGTAAGTTTTGCTCAAATATTAGAAGAAATGGTGCATTTTGACCTCTTTGCAGTCAAAATCAACACTGTGATATCCTTGTCGTTAGAACTCAGTTTGCATGCAGCACTGTCTTTCAGACGATAAAAGCTTATTTGTTGAGTGTCGCATAGCGATCAAAAAGCTGCTATCTACCTGTTCCGTCCACAAACTAGAAATGTGTAGTTGTATCCTTGGACTAGGTATTAGAACGCTTACTTCGCAGTGGGGCCAATTAAGAAGTTTTGCTGGATGGTGCGCTATATACTGACAAAAAACATTTAACTGAACCTCAAAATGGTGAGGTTCTGTTGCTTAAATAACTTTACGTCAGAAACTCGCTCATAGAATGGGTTACTCGCTAATTGCATAAATGATTGAACAAATGCTAAGCAGCAATTCTGAATTTTCAACCTGTTTAAGCAATGTTCTAAAACGCCATTAATTTGTCACAAATAATGCGTTTCTTAGTAACGTAAGGAACAAACATACGGTTGGCGTAATGACAAATTGCTAATATATACCGTAAAAATTACTGCAAAAGGCGCATCACTATTTCAAAAGAAGGTATAGGCTATACCTATAGCGTATATCGACAATCGATTTAGCGACAACCGTATAGCGACAATCGATTTTGAAACGGAATATCTTTAATTTTTCGATTATGTTTACAACACTGTTTACTGTCACTATCTTTTAGGTCCAACATTCCACTGTACTTGCTAGTATTTTGACTTGCCTTGTCAAAATATTTACAGCATCATGCAAGTTTTTTAACTTACTGTCTTACTGCGTGACTTCGGAATCCATGAACAATCAAATCTCCTTCCCAACTCTGACACGTTAGTCGACTATCACCCCACGATTGATTATTATTATTCACTTTATACTGATATCCGTTGAAAGGAGATATCCATCCGTCGTCCAGTTCCATAAATCCACGAAGCCAGTCTACGGCGTTATTTTTTAAAGATAAATAATTTGTGAACCATGCATTTTCATATCACATTAAATTTCCAACAAAATTTAATTACTTGTAAATAGAATAATTTTATTAAATTGATCACGTTGACACTAAGATGGAATCATACAAAATCTATTTAGATGGAACATGTAGATAACGACTATTCGACTCTTATTTATATACTATTAGTACATAAGTAATCCTATTAACACATATAATGCTAATACAAATATTACGTAGCAATAATATTACTAATAATACTAATAACAATAATAATCACTCTTTCATCATAATTGCTCTATGGTGCCGAAGTGTGAACGAGTTGCGGGGCCCATATCCGCATCACTGCTCCCGGGCAGCAGAGCTCCTTTTGAAAAAACGTCGCAGTGGTGGCGATCCGCTGGCAGCCCTGGTGTCCGATTTGACCGGACCTAGACTTGAACCTCAGACCTCCCCCTCCAGAGACGAACGCGTTGTTACAAGATCAAATGAAAAACGCATAGTGTATACACAGTAAATATATCAGATTAAAGATATTACAGATGTCAAAAAATATAAATTACCCAAAAAGTTTCACCACACGTCCACTTTGGGTGCAACAGTAAATACTGTTCACTGGAAAATAATTCATTCACTTTAAACGTCAAAAAAGACCGTTGTAATTTCTTATTTTTCCAAAAATACGGTTATGAACAGTGGTGTATTTCCGTAAGTACTGTTCCGTATCTTAATGTATCGTACCGTATTTTTAGGGATTTGCAACGCATGTAATGGGAACCGGTACGTTTAAAGTGCAAGTAAATAATTAAAAAGATTATTGTGGTTTATTATTTGTATCTAGACTTGTTTAAAAATCGGCCCCATAAGCAATCACTATTGTAACCAACAAAACTTAAACCTAATCTTATACGATCTGTTTCATAAAACGCATTTTACACAGAGGGGAATGCCCCCCTATCTAACTCTTAAAGTGGAAATATTTGTGCGCAAAATTTAGGATGCGGATTGGTATTTACGGAGATCGCAAGCAATGTACGAACTACAGAGGGATATCATTATTTAGTTTGCCGGGGAAAGTATTTGCCAAACGCCTTGAAAGGAAATGCCGAGAAATATTGGAATCAAAACTGGAGGATGGTCAGTGTGGTTTTCGTCTGGGTTGCAGCACCGCGGACCAAATCTTCACTCTGAAGCAAATCTTCGAGAAATCTTGGAAGTATGGCAAAGATCTCTTTGCATGCTTTGTCGATCTTGAAAAAGCATATGACCGAGTTCCTCGGGATAAACTTTGAAAGGTTTTGCGGGAATATGGCGTTGATGGTTAATTGTTACGCGCCATTAAGTCATTCTACTGCCGACCGGAGGTTTGTGTTCGGGTAAATGGCAAGCAATCAATGCCGTTCCATGTGGGCGTTGGACTCCGGCAAGGGTGCGTTTTGTCACTTCTCGTTTTCATTGTTTATATAAATTGGATCGAAAAATGCAGCCAAGCTGATGAGTGTGCCACGATTGGAAATTGCAAAATTAGTCGTCTGCTATTCGCAGTTGATTTGGTTGTGCTTTCTTCCGCAGAATCTGGCCTCCAGCGCGCATTAAATAGCTGTGCAGATGAATGCAACACCGCCGGAATGAAAATAAGCACGGCCAAAACTGAGGTACTTCATCTATCAAGAAACCCAGATCAGTGCGTGTTACAAGTGAATGGAGCAACACTGAAATAGGTAGAGAAGTTTAAGTGTCTTGGTGTTGCATTCACAAGTGACTGAAGGCAAGACGGAAAACTGGATACCGGAAACGCAGTTATGGCAAGGCTATTGCAGTAATGCGAGCTTTGCACTATTTGGTTGTCATAAAAAGAGAATTGTCTAAAAAGGCAAAGCTCTCAATTTTCAAAACAGTTTTTGTCCCCATTCTCACTTATGGTCATGAATCTTTGGTAATGATCGAAAGAGTGCGATCACAAGTGCAATCGTCCGAAATGAGGTTTATACGAATAATCGAAGGATTTACATTGTTTAACAAGATACGTAGCTCTGAGACTCGATAATCTCTTGACAATTGACATCGAATCGCTACTTCTCCAAATTGAAAGATCTTAGCTTAGATGGTGGTTTGGATGCAAGCAGAATGCTTTAGGAAAGACTCCACAAACAAGCCTTATTTGCTAGACTAAATGGGAGAGGACCAGGTGGACCACCTTGTTACTGGATGGACCTATTTCATTGAGGATCTTGGATAAAATCGCTTGGGAGGGTTTTCACCCCAGCGAAATGATGGATGTGATGGATGAGGTAAAGTGTGGCGGCTTAATCTCGAGCTGCTGCCCCCGCAACCCCTTCGGAAAAGCGGGCAATGAAGAAAGAAAGAGGGTTGGTATTCACCAAAATATTTCAGAAAATTTGGTTTTGAGTTGATGATGTCGTAGTGACACTACGTCCTTATTTTCGAAAAATGATGTTATTTTTCAATGATGTCGTTGGCAGCTCAAGTGTAGTAATTAGACTTGCTTTTCGAAGTTGATTCATTAAATGCCTCGGTCAAAATAACTACGTCACAAAAACGTCTTATGACGTCTTTCATGTTAAAAATGCGCTAAAAATATGCTTAGATTTTGAAAAGTGACTTTGGCAAAACTCAAAATTGGGGAATACTCTCTTATCTCAGAAACCCCAAGTTTTTTGGAGTTATTTGTAAATTTATTGAAAGTCGTATTAATTTGACACAGAAAGTCAATTTTTACAGAGATTTATTACGAAAAACCGGAAAAAGAGCACTTATGCCTTACCTCCCTCCGTATAAAATAGGCTTAATAAAAAATATGAATAATCTTATAATTCTTTAATGTCTCTGAGCATGCAGTTGCAGAGTTGTAAACGGGCCGACTAGTTCAGACCCGAACCCGACCCGAAAACCCCAGCCCGACTTACTACTCTGTGCAGTTGATACCTAATTCATACTCTGCACATAGTGAAGAAGAAAAAAATAGAAACAATTTTTCGTACTTTATGAAATAAATTTCTCTCTCTCTCACTCTTCATCGCCCGCTTTTCCGTGGCGACAGCAGCTCAAGATTAAGGCGCCACGCTTTACGGTTTTTCATCACCTGTATTATGTTGAATCGGTGAAGTAATTTATGATCATCAAAGTAATATTGATCCATCAAGTGTGGGGTCGTCCAACTGACCTTTTTCCATTTGCTCTAACAAGTACAGCTTATTTGAAAAGTCTTTTCTAAGGTATTCTGCTTACATAACCAAACTATCAAAGCTGAGAACTTTCAATTTGGAAAAGTAGCGGCTCACCGATTAGAAATTTTTGAATCTCAGGGCTAATAATAATCGATCTGTGGCCGAGTGGATAGAGCGTCTGTTACTGAAAAGGTAGACTCGGGTTCGATTCCCAGTCGGGTCAAACCAAGCACTATAGAAATTGGCATTCACAGCTTCTCAGCTTGACTTTCAGCTGTGGTAGACAGGTGGGCAAGCGGCAGATTAACTCGAAGATCAAAAGATCCCTTCGCTGTCTGTTGGCCGATGCAACTTGATGAATAAAGAAGAGCAGTAATTACAATTACAATGCACTATCTTAAATAGCTTAACCCCTTTGATTCTCGTTCAAGAAGACTTTTCAGAAGCTTGCTTTTGCGATCGAACTGTTTCAGTCATTATACCAAAGATTCAGGACCATAGGCGAGAATGGGTACAATAATATAGTGTATAGATGAAAATGGATTTTGAAACTTGCGCTTTGTTTTTGTTTTTTTGAGGGGGAATTCTTATTTCACGGCCTCAACCAAATGGTTCTGTGGTCGCGTTACTGCACTAAGATAGTCTTTTTATGCTTAATTTTACTGTTTTCAGTGTTGAAGAATAAGCCCTGGGGCGAGAGCGTGCTTTTGCCCCCAATGCCGGTATGTCATTAATCATTAAGGCCTAGTACATTAGAAAATGCAGAGTTAACATAAATTTTAGACATAAAAACAAACTTAGGGTAGAACAAAATAACAGTGTTCGCTGGCAATCTTTGTATTTTTGTTATTAAATTGGTTGCCATGATTTCAGTGTTTCTTGCAAGCAACTGGAAAGGTAGCCCAGCAGTCACAGGCCTGCCCTGCGTGCCTTTCTGACAAGAAACGACAAATTTTCCGAAACTGTCCGTATACTGCGTGACATTTTTTTGTACAAAAAGCCCTAAATTTTGGCTTGAAGCTAGCTGTTTTAATTTTTTCAAAAATGGTTAGCCTCATTTGCATTCAGCTTTCTTGGAAAAAAAGTGACGCAAATTTATTTTTCTTTGTTTATAAGATTTTTTGGTTTTTGTTATAAGTTTTTTGTTGTACCCAGGCGCGCCACCAGAATTTTGCTAAAAGAGGAGGGGCTTGAATCCCAAGTTAAAATTTTTTGTGCGAAAAATGTCTCATTTTCTTAATTCTAATCAAAATTCCATACAATTAACTGGCATGTAAGCTCACTTTCTTTTGTTCGATTTCGGAAATCTTTCTTTTCGCTCTTTAGTTCATCAAGTTGAGTTTTTAGCTCATCAATTTGCGTTTGATTTTGTAATTCATCATTTTCTCTTTTCACTTCTTCAAGGTAAAATTGTAGCTCGTCAGTAAGCGTTTGGAGTTTTCCCAGTTCGTTTTTGGTTTCATTATTTTCTCTTGTCTGGTTTTGAAGATGAGCCTGTAGCTCGTCAGTATGCATTTGTAGTTGTTTCAATTTGTCTTTGGTTTTATTATTTTCGCTTATCAGTTTTTCAAGATGAGTCTGCAGACTATGTATCTCGTCAGTATGGTTTTGAAATGAACTCAAATCTATCTCGTCCTGTTTCAAATCAGATAAACTAAATTGATAAAACATATTGTGTAAAACAACTTGCTGCCAATTGTGGAGGAGTTTAGAGAAAATTCTTCAACGTTTTTTTTTTCAACGTTAGTACCTATATTTTGCATTAACGGATTTTAAATAAGGCTTTGCAAATGTGCTAGTGTAAGACTGCAAACAGGCATTGTCATAAACTTTATTTCTACGTCATTAAAGATAGATTTTTCATAAAACATGATTTTGCGAGACAATAGTAAAAACTGGTTGTGTAGCATGACAAAAGCTTGTTGAAATCTTTCACCAACATTATTGCAAAGCCTCATGCAAAACCTTTTTTCATGACTTTTGTGGCATGGAAAAATGGCAGGTTTAATATGGTTTCTGCTCTTCAGCGGCAAAATTTGCTTACAATTTTTATTCTACCCTTCAGTTTACGTTTTTTTTCATTATCACATTACTCCGGGCCACAAGCATCCCCCCTTGGTAGCCTGCATTTGCGAGGTGTGGCGCAAAACAAAAATAATTTCAAAATATTTGACACAGACTCATGGCAATTTGATGTTCAGACTCACTTTTACCCCTCGAGCAAGGAGTGGTTCATGAAATAATTTTGTAATCACAAGCTTGAAAAAACAGTTATTTTCTTTCCCTGCTGAGGCCAACGACTCAGTGGCGCAATCAAGAGTGAGTGCAAAGGAGATTTATTTCCCTACAGCCAGGTCACTTAAAAAATTTAACTCAAAATTACAAGCGTTTAAATTAGTTTGTCCTCGACCTCTTCTCTGGTAATTAACTATCAAAGCTGTTTCAGCTTGTTCTATTTGCTTTGTAGCTGTTTATCTCATTTCAGTTGAAGATATAAATGGTACAATTTTTGTCTACTTTGCCATGGCATTAGCCGGCCTTCATCTTTCAATCAAAGCAATCAAAAATATATGTAGGGCTTTGATGCAGTTTCAAAAATGCATTTATAAGGTGTAATTTTATGCGCAGCCTGGAATTGAATTTTTTTGTGGGCATAGGCTGATGTCAAATTATTATAATGATTAGTGAATACTTGTTAGTGAATACCTTGTAAACTATTTCGTCACCGATCGTTATTGGTTTAAATGAGTTTTGGACTTGATCTGTACTCAAGGAAAGAACCTAAAGGGACTGGGCAATTTAATTCTTTAACTGGCTTTGAAATCTTAGTAAATCAGTTCTTTTCAAATGGCTCTAGAAACGTACAAAATTTGTTCCAAATGGGGTGAAAATGGCTACTTTTTCTAAAAAATCACAAAAATTGACCAGATACCCCCGTCCGTGATATGCTTTAGTTGCACAAGTTTGCTCAGCACGCTACTAAACTGAGGTATATTTCAAATGAAGTTATTTGACCTTTGCTTTCAAGCTCCTATCTCTCCAACAAAATTGGTTTAGCGCCTGCGACGACTAACATTTCAGCATTTTGTTAGATAAACTTGATTTAATTTTTGGTCTATCAAAAATTGGGCCCCCATCAAACTTGGACCCTTCCACCACATAAATCCGTCACTGCTCTCAGTGCAATCAATCACCGTCTTAACCCTTATCAAAACATCGTTTTTGTGTAACTTAATCGGAACATATGTTGACGATCGTCAACATGCCAATTTTTCATGTTTTTCGATGCTAATGCGCGGTGTTTTCAAATCTTATACATATATTTTATTCTCTTGTGATTGACATTCGCAGGCACGAGTCAGAAATCTGCAATTGGGGAGGGGGGGCTGTTTCGGGGCCCTGCCACCTGAGCCTGGGGTCTGGGGGCAAAGCCCCTAGCCGCTGGAGGCAAGGAGGTCTGGAGCTTAGCCCCAGCACTTGAAAATTTTGTATTTTTTGGGCAAAAATAATTTAATTTTAGGCCAATTTTGATGAAAATTAATACTATGAAAACGTGGCAGAGAAATTAGCAGTGCAAAAACATGATTATGCTAGCTGCATAATGGACTATGTGAAAGGTAGCTATTGTTGGAATTTTAGTTCTCTTATTTACAAGCTGGTAATTATAAAATTCTATCTCAGTAGTTCAATACAACTCTCAAGCAGTGATCTATTTCGTCTATTGTATATAGAGAAATGTGTAATTAGGGAAGCTTATGGAAAGAAGTTTGAAAAAAGTAGTAGGTAATTACAGTGCTGTTCATATTTCAGAGACACCCCTGCGAAAATTGGCATGTTTGATGTTTGCCGCCAGTTTTTTGCTACCCATGTTGGTTAAAGGTGGGAAAGTTATATATCAATGTAAAGGGTATCTCTTCAGCATATCATCAGAAATACATTTTTGAAAAAAAAAGTTAAATTGGGCGGATGTTACCGCTTGAAACGCCACCTAGTGCTAGTTTTACAAAATTAACTTCTACCATGAATAACAATATTACAAATTATTTTCTCATTCAAACTGGCATTTTTAAAAAATAGTGTCGCTACTCATGCCCAATGTTATAATGTGTGGTCACACCACGATCACGCCACCGTTGTGCTATTGTGACGTCATAAACATAGCAGTTTCTCCGGACCCTGTTAGAAGAGGATCATCCTCATTTTCTTCAGACATCATGGGGTTTAAAGCAATATGTGCAGAGAAAAGAGGGATAATAATTTATCTCCACAAGCAAGGAAAGTCTATTAAGTTTATTGCAAAGGAATGTGGATTATCTCGAACAGGTGTAAGAGAAGTGTTGAAACGCTGGAAGGAGACAGGAGAGTCGAAATGCAAACCTCGGCCAGGGAGAACTCGTAAGTCCACCACAAGAACGGACAGAACTCTCGTCAGGCTTTCATTGTCAAACAGGAAGTTGACATCCAGCGAACTATCCAGGGACCTAAGGGAAAGCACTAATACAAAATTATCTGCTCCAACAGTAAGAAGAAGGCTTTTAGAAAATGGTCTTAGAGGTTGCAAGGCTATATGTAAGCCGTTGCTCTCAGATAAACAAAGAAAACGCCGTTTGGAGTGGGCTCGCTCTCATGTCCACTGGCCTGTGGAAAAATGGCATAGGGTATTGTTTAGTGACGAGTCCACTTTTACGGTAAATAATCATGCTGGGAACAACTATGTGAGGAGACGGCCCAAAGAGCAATATCGCCCATATTGCATCTCTCCAACCATCAAACATCCACAGTCCATCATGGTGTGGGGATGCATGGCTGCAAATGGTGTCGGGAGGCTTGAGGTAGTGTCTGGTATGATGAATGGCACAAAATATATTGATGTGCTAGAAAGAAAAATGTTACCAAGTGCCCGCTCGTTATTTTCCGACAATCAGTGGATCTTTCAAAATGATAATGCGCCATGCCATCGTGCTAAGAAGGTCCAGAAGTGGTATGAATCCCATCAGGTGGAGAGAATGGAATGGCCGGCCCAATCACCAGACTTGAATCCAATTGAAAATTTGTGGTACAGGATAAGTTGCATTATTTCCAAAAATAAACCCAAAACAAAGAGGGAGCTAATTGAACAAGTTATTGCAGCTTGGTTTAGAGTAATTTCTCCTGAAGAATTGACAAAACTTGTAGATTCACTCCCCCGAAGATGCAAGATGGTGATTGAAAATAAAGGATGGCCAACAAAATATTAAAGATACTTGTGTGTTTTGTATTCCGCAACATAAACGGCCTTTTTCAAGGCCACCCACGTTTGAAAAAGAGTTACTAAAGTGATATCTCATATCACTAATGTTTTCAGTAAGGCTACAAACATTCATTCTGAATCGTAATTGGATAGCTAGTAATAAGGTCCACGATGTGTATAAGGGTTGCGATGTGGCAACCCTGCATTAAACTTTGCAGAAAGTGAGTTTTACAAACAACTAGAGTTTTTTTGCATAAATCTTACCCTTTGGGGCGTTAGGACGTAAAAGTATTTAATTAATAGCATTTTTTTGGCTTAAAGACCCAATAATTTCAAGACCCTACTAAATTCACGGAAAATTGATGTATTTGTGACGTCACAATGACCGAACGAAAGCGACATAGTAGCATGATCCCAAATTATAACATTGGGCATGAGTAGCGACACTATTTTTTAAAAATGCCAGTTTGAATGAGAAAATAATTTGTAATATTGTTATTCATGGTAGAAGTTAATTTTGTAAAACTAGCACTAGGTGGCGTTTCAAGCGGTAACATCCGCCCAATTTAACTTTTTTTTTTCAAAAATGTATTTCTGATGATATGCTGAAGAGATACCCTTTACATTGATATATAACTTTCCCACCTTTAACCAACATAGGTAGCAAAAAACTGGCGGCAAACATCAAACATACCAATTATCACAGGAGTGTCTCTGAAATATGAACAGCACTGTACCTAATACTGAATAGCCCCCCCCCCCCTTATTTCTGAGCTTATATACCTTTAGTTGGATCCTATCTTAAATAAGCATTTTTCAATGATCGATCAAATTTGATGACTAATTTTTAGTCTTTTTTCAAGGCTTTTTTTTCTGATCTTTAAGTTTTATTTCTGACAAATTAGCCCCCTCCCTTAAACAAACGTTTTAAAATATGCGTTAAATTCTTTTTTGCGTCTACTCCAGTGCAAAAGATAGTCTCAGAAGTTCTAAAAACGTGGTTTTTTCTTTATTCTGCATTTTTGTCGGCAGGCCAATTGGAGGGGCTACATCCCCCTCACTTAGTCTTGGCTACGCTGCTGGACATGCGCAATTGATCCCGATTCATTGATTGTACGGTTAATTTGAATTTAATAAAGCATTACAATCTTGAATCTAAACTCCAGATTATGCTTTCCCTCACAAATTGTTCAGTATTTTAAGCAAAATGTGTTTTTTGGTATCTTTCTGTGTTTCGAACAAACCAAGCAGGCAAGGCAAGTATGCTTTCCGCATTTGTAACATCTTCCCCGTTTGATGCGTTGAACTGTACAGTTTATGGTGGTTAGAAGTAGCACCAATAAACCACATCTTTTCGGCAAGTATTTTTGTTTCGCCGCTCAATTTTTGATTGCTCACGTATGGTGAGCAAATTAAAAGTTTGAGAAACTTCTAGCTATGTTACTAAAGCAATCATATGTAAAACAGATGCAGTCAAAGCTGCTTTCCTAAACAAAAAAAACGTGGTTAGACTCCAACCAAAAGGAAGTGGGTTGGGCTCTGACAACAGGAAGTGGTTAGGCTTGGTCCAAGAAGTAGATGTACTTCAAATAATTCAGGTAGGTTAGGCCGGAAATAGTCGGAACCTATCCACTAGGAAGTGGGGAGGTTTCGACATTCTCCGACAAGAGATTTGTGTTTAGTAGCTTGTCTCCGTGGCTTTCTTCCGTCAAGTTTTGGGAAAAAAGTTCTTTACCAAAATTCAATAGTCTTTTTTCGTCTAACCCCTTCGGACACGATATAGTAGTTCATTATGTAAAAATTTGTTTTTCGTTCTACAGGTTCTTATCAGCCACTAAACTCAAAAAATATTTGATTTTCTTTCATAAATATGCTAATTAGCAGAGGTGGAGTCGAGGACACAAGGCTCGAGGCCAAGGTCAAGGACACAAAAAAATCCGAGGCCAAGGACAGCCTTTCCGAGGTCAGACACTCTCGAGGCCAAGGACAGGAATGCTCGAGGCCAAGGCCAAGGACCAAGAACACAAGCGCAAGGGCTCTCCAAAAAAAAAAAAGGTCTTCACAAAAATTTTTCAAGCGATCTCCACGAAAAAACGTTTTCCAAAAAATTTTTCAACCGCTCCTCAAAATTTTAACAATTCAAAAAATACTGCTGTCCTCGAGCCGAGGACAGGCCAATTTTCGAGGACTTGAGGCCTCGAGGCCAAGGCCAAGGACTTGACCTTCGAGGCCAAGGACTTCAAAATGTGTCCTCGAGGACGTCCTCGAGGCCAAGGACGTCCTCGAGGACTCCACCTCTGCTAATTAGAGAGGCGTACAATTATACGACTTGTGACTGACTTGATTGTAAAATTGTATGGTTTGTGATTCAACTGGTAAAAACGTACACATTGTACATGCTCATTGCTGCCGTTTGCGGTGTAGGCTCGGCCAACCAAGTTTCTTTGATAGAAACTTCTTTCGGTTTTCTCTTTTTATATACAGCAGAGTTGAATAAAAATTAAATTATCGAACATGTATTAAATTTGTTTTTTGTTTGCTATATGTTATTTCTTTTATTTCCTAGGTTACTTCTAATAAAATTCAAATTTAATATCCAATCAGCGACACCATAACTTGAAATCCTTGATGTGTTTTTGTAATGATTTGGAGCGCAAGTGGCTGAAAAATTGCAGTTATTTTGCCATTGTCTACGTATCTTAGTTACATTAGGTTTTGCTGCATAAGCTACATTGAAACACGAAACGTACAATTGTACATGATTTTGATCAAAAAATTCTGTAGGCTAATCTATAGCAAAAATTGAAACCAAAATATTCTCTACGTAATTTCAAAGAATAACTAATTCGAAATTGACACCTAATTGTTTTTTAACTTATTTGGTTTTGACGTACACTCAAACTCATTGGAACAACCGACGCTCGCGTCGCGTGTTCCTCTGTTTTTACTCGGCCATTTTCCAACTAACAAGTGCGAAATTTCAGACTTTTGCTTATAACTCGAGAACGGTTTGATCCAGCTTCATAAAAATTTGACAGCAGTTTGAGATTAATGAGTTGATTGTTTGTACACAATTTTGAGGCAATAGGTCACGTGACTTCGGTTTTAGAACCCGAAAACCGCCCCCCAAGTTTTGCGTAAAAAGCCGCCTCCGTCAAAAACGGCTTAAGTACGGCAAAAAATATTTCATAGGGTTATATGTCTAAACATACTTTTTCATCCCAACCAACCTCCTTTGGGCAGCGATGACGCATTTTCCTTTTTTTTCCCTTTTTTTTCCTTTTTTTTCTTCCTAAATTTTGTATGCTCTTCTTCTAAACCACAAAACATGGAAATTTAATTTTAGTGTAAAGTTGTTGAGCTGCAAACGCAATTTTTTCTCCTGAAATTTTTTGAGGCAGCTCTACTGGGGACCCCCCCAAAATGGGGGCCCAAAAAATCAATTTTTTGAACGGCTCAAACTAGGGTGCCAGTTTGTTTTGATATCAGCAGATATTTAACACACAAATATTTTGACATAGTTTGGGGGTGCCACATCTGCCCGGGAGCCCCCCCAAATGGACCCCCCAAAAATCAATTTTTTGATCGACTTAACTTAGGGTGCCAGTGTTTTTTGATGTCAGAAGATATTTAACAGACAAACATTTTGACACAGTTTGGGGTACCCCCCGGGGACCCCCCAAATGGACCCCCCAAATATCAATTTTTTGAACAACTAAAGCTAGGGTGTCAGTGTTTTATGATATCAGCAGATATTTAACTGACAAATATTTTGGCATACTTTGGGGGTACCTCCCCAAGAACTCCTCTTCCCCAAAATTTAATTTTTCGAATGGCTAATATTATTAAATATTAAACAAATATTTTGACATAGTTTAAGGGTACCACTCCCTCGGGAAACCGAAAATTGGACCACTCCTAAATCAATTTCTTTAAATCATTTGTTAGATAGCTAATTGTTTCTAATATTAAGTCTCTAAAAAATAAATAATTTGGCATGGTTAAGAAGTGATACCCCTCTCCAGGAACCCCCCAAATACATAGATTCCCCAAATCTTTACTTTTTATTTTAGCAAAAACCGTTTTTTTCGTGCATATTTGTTAGACAAAAAATTAAAAATACAAATAGTCGTCTGTTCGAGATAGAACTTTAGAATTGTTGCTATTAAGGCAAAAACATAGATCTGGGACCAATACAATGCAGAGTGTTTATGCAAATAAATAATATGTTCTAGACATCACACGATAGCTTTGTACGCATTTTGAATTTACGCTTGAGCTAGGATATATGTATTTATAGAACTGATGGACGAAGCGTTGACAGACAAATTGTTGTTGATCACTTAAGATGTTGGTTTAGCACGTAATTTGATAGGATTTTCACTACGCTATTAAGGTGTTTGTATTTGTTGTTCAAGTTTATCTTAATCTAAAGCAAAGAGCCAAAATGTTCTCTCACGTTTTGGCTCTTTACTTTATATTACATTTAAATTAATTAACTTTGGAAAAACTAAATTCAAATTCACGTTCAAATTCATTATTGACTTTGCGAAAGTTGATTTTAAAATGTGTTTTTACTGCAATTGGACTGATGTAGAATTATGTTCATATCTGTAGTTGCGACTTCAATCCAGCCTACGCTATCTGCAAGAACAGCTGCGACACAACTACGTAGTTACCAAAAAACAGAACATAAAAAAGCTGTACTTTTATTTCACAACATTTATCACCATTTCGCTTCAACAATTTTTAAAATCGTGACTCAACGTCATTTAACGCTAAACGCATTGGATGCTCTTCACCCAGGCTGTTTCTATATTTCTCTTTTATAAATGTCAGAGCAGAAAATCCCATCTCACATAAATATAAACTTGGAAAAAAGATTATAATTTTTAAGGCTTCTTCATAGAATATTGGATGTTCGTTTGCTTAACTATGAATTAAAGATAATCAAAGTACTGAGGGTTCTACTAGTGTCAGCAACCCATATATAAGGCTCTGGCGACCCACATTTGGGTCGCGACCCATGCTTTGAGAAACGCTGGCTTAACCTGACGGATTATTTTTTTTAGAATCAGAAACGATGACGTAGATATTTTTTGATATTTTTTGGGATTTCTACTTTTCTGGAGGTTCCATAATCAGATGTTTTTGAATAATTGCTGATTTTACGGTAGACGAAAAGTACTTTTGAGCGTCACAACATTAGCTACGCGTCGGTTGTTCATTGGGTTTGCTGGCAAACTCCCATCTAGTTTTGCTTAATTTCACTTGCTATAAGTATGTTGGCAGCCATCTTGTTTGACGGTTGACAATTGCTTTATCGCTGCACGCTTGAAGTCAGAACTGCTGTCACGTGATGGTGTTATCAGCACAATTGTACTACTAATGACTCAAATGCTATACTATTAAAGCTGGACAAAAAAACAACGCCAAAAAAATTGCGCAATTGTACGTGTGGTGACCGAAGGGGCTAATTTAGGTAGACTGTTACGTCATAGCGTTAAATCCTGATTTGCTGTATGGCATTTTCGAATTTTTTGATTTGTTTGCCTTCACGCGAAGAGCGCGGTCTACTAGGCATTCTTGCAGCTGTTGTAATTTAGCTCGAAACTTGTTACAAATCGCTGGAATTTGTACGTGTTTGAATTTGCATATAATTAAGCTTGTTTCTTCTTTATGCGCGTTCATGAAGAAGAAACAAGCTTAGCGATTTTTGACTGTGATGGCAAGCGTTCTTCAAATCATTCTTCTTTTCATGATCTGATGGTCCGCCGTGTTAAAATGACGTTACTTGTGTTGAATGGTGCATTTTGTTAAGGTTCATTTTTGGTTAAGCCCAGTAGCTTAGCCAGGGGGGGCGGAGGGAGCTCGATCCCTCCCCATTGGCCTGAAAAGCATGCAAAATAGCACGTTTTTAGTGCTTTTGAGGCCGATTTTTGCTCCAAAAATGAAAATAGCCGCCCCAATGGGATTGGCGAGCAGAAGTTGTGAAGGACTTCCTGTTATTTGGACTAGAAAAGTGGAGCTTTTTTTGTGGACGTCATGTAAACTTGGTCAGGAAAACTGACTGAATTTTGGTGAAGACCTTTTTTTTGGTAATTACTTAATTCTGGCCCCAAACAGCCGTTTCAATTTTGGTAAAAACCTTTTTTTGGAGATCACCTAATTTTGACAGAAAAACTGCCTCATTCTGATGCGAGTCTGATGAAAATTTGGGTCAAGTTTGTTTACTGTTGTTTTCAGCTTCCAACCCCACCTCTTTTGCAAATTCTTGGCTACGCGCCTGGTTAAGCCAGCTGGGCTTCATTAGTTATTTTTCTTTGCTAGCCGGTTTTCAAATTTATTTTAAAATAGTGCTGCGTGTGGTACAGTTATCCATACGTTTGAATTTTGTTTGTGAATAAAGAAGAATTTGATCCATGGCAACACGCGTCCTGTAAAACCCCAGGCGAGTTTAGTTTTTTTTTGGAGTTCGTTACATGAAGTTTCAAAATAAATTCATTCCACTGGCTGGAAAAAATCATAAAGAGAAAGAAAAAAAAAGGACTTCACCAAAATTCAACAGCGTTTTCCAAAAGTTTCCCTCAATTACCACCACGCACAGTGGGTTAAGGCTTACCTGAGCCTCTAGGCTGCCGATAAAGGATATACCCTGCCAATAAAAGAAGGTAGGCCGTGTCTCGGTAGGCAGGTAGCCTCGACGGCAGCACTGGTTCCATTAGTTTGTACTTCAAGCCTAGTCAATGCATGAAAATCTACTGGTATTTATTTTATGTTCAAAATTCTGAACAAGTACGAATATCTGGCTACAGTAAGTATTTTGAAATGGACATAGGTTGCTACTACGTCTGAGACATAAAAACTGTTGAAAGAACTTCACGTCCTTCAGCCAAAAATTACTTCACTTCATGCTCTTGCAAATTTCTTAGTTGGTGGCAGTTGTGTTGAAACAATAGTTAATTATTAGCTGTAACAATAATTATTTAGTTAGTACATTAGTAACAGTCATTCATTGTAATTATTTTAAATCTCACAAGCCGTATATCGTTGTTAATCTGCTATAAAGGGCGTCGGCAGAAAGTTTTTCGAGGGAGGCCATTAAGAATAGATCCAGTATTAACCACTAAAAATGGAACAATTTTTGAAATTTGGGAGGTTTAAGAGAGAGTGTATGAAAACTCAGGGGAAGGGGGGTGTGACCCTCCTTGCCGACGCCCATGTCTGCTATTGTATCTATTTGCTGACATTTGTCAACAGGTGTTTCGATTAAGATAAAACGCAAATTACTCATCGTAGAACCAATTTTGGTATTTGATATCGCTGCATCAGGAAGCCAATAAGAAGTTTTCCTTCGTCAGCAAATGGCACTGAGCTAGCAAATAGGAGGGGAGTACAATGAAATAAAAAATCAATGTTGACAAATGTCACTGTATGTTCGAATAAAGGTTAATGTGCATTGTGTTTGATATTTTATATTACTTACCTTTGCTATACTTAAAGCGTACGCAGCGATTCCAATTGCAATTACAGCCATTGTTAAAGCCAAGAAAATGAAGACAAGAAGGGAAATACCGTTGCGTTTTTTCTCTAAAGTTTGAGGCATTTTATTTGGCTTATGGTGTAGTTTTTCAGCTGAAAAAAAAAGAACAATACTTATGTAAATATGTTTTTTACTTACAGTAGAAAAAAAAAGTTTAACCATAAAGTAGCTATCGGGATTTTCCGCATAATATCTTGAAGGAAGGCAATGCTACCCAAATAGCCGTTACTCTGAAGTAAGTTTTGCAGAGAGAAAGAAAATTGTTTAAATCAAACTATTAATTTCTTCGAAGCTTTTCGTCTCACGTAGTCTAGTCAAAAAACGCGTTTACGGGCCCCGGAAAGATATATATTTTTTCTTATATACTGTGGCAATGCTCAGTATAGTCTGAAGTTTCCGGCTAGGGTCGTCCCCACCTTTCTTTTCCTGCCCATTTACGTCATAATGACGTCATTTCCGCAAAAGTTAGCGAAATTTTGTAGCTTTGTTGACTTTTACTTTATTCATTCTCACTTCTCTTATTGGTTGAACCTGAATTTCTAAACTTGGGTCACTCAACAAGTGGGACATGGGCAACCTTCAGATGCATTCATGACGTCATACGATTATGACGTCATAATACTGGAACAAAAAATGTTCCCAATATTGTAAAAAATTACTGATTTGTGTGGTTGTCAACTCCTATAACTTTGGTTATATTTGATGTAGAGCCTTAATGTTATTCTTGAACAAAGTACATGCAACTTAAAAGATACTGTATGAATTTGGTTTGCTTTGATCAACATTTTCATACAATAAAATACACTGAAACTATAACACTAATTTTGCGATATTTGCCGTATTTCAGCGTTTTGCTTGTCATCCAAGACTGATTTTATTTCATTAATAACATTTGTTTCCATTATTCACTTTTTTTGAAAGTTAGAAAATTTTTAGCGTATTGCGAAGGTGAAAAAGTTATGATGTTATATGTTAGTACATAATCACAAAACGTCTTTAAGTTTGTGCTGGTGTTATAGATGAAATGATATCAAGTTTTTCACGGACTGCACAAATGAGAGCAAAAAAAGTGTTGACGTCATCATTTATGACGTCATATTTTCGAAAATATTTCTTTTTGTAACTACTGCTGTAATTGGTAAAGGAAAAATTTCGCACAAATTTAAGCAAAGTACTATACAATTTAATTAATTTTATAGAATTTTGATGTAGCAAGACAGTGATGATGTCGCATTTAAATAAAATATTTAAATAAATTTTAATTAACATTTTATTAATTTCATAATTTATAAATGGCCTATCCTAAATAATTTTTTTTTTTGTCACAAAGACCAGTAGCTTGATCATCACTTCGTTAAGAAATCAGCATCCTCCTTCTTCTCAATACAATCATCGAAATCATCCCATTTAATAAACACTTCTTGCTCGCGTTCTCAAACTACGCTATCTACCAGAGGTGGAGTGCTCGAGGACAGAGTTTGAAATCCCTGGCCTTGGCCTCAAAGCCTACAAGTCCTCGGAAACGTTCTGTCCAAGGCTCGAGAACAGCATTATTTCTTAATAGGTTAAAAAGGAATATAACTAAACAAAAGACAAAATAAATTTCTGATCTGACAGTTCGTTTCCTTTCTTTATTTGAAAAATAATAAAATAAGATAGCCAACTAAGCTAAGTCATACTGAAACTTATTTTAAATAGGTATGTGTGAAATCTCTAATCAGAGAATGAGGGGGCATAAATTCTTGTAGAAAATTGTTGTTTTTATTTCTGCTAATACTTCCGATGCAGGCGGTACAAGCTGCAAGTGCAAAGCGCTAAAGCCATCCAGAGTCATAATAAGAATCGGGGGTTCGGACAAACGTTTTTGATTTGCTAATACTAAAACATGACCGAGCCTATTCTGCGGGTGAATTAGGAAGAAAGTATGTGTATGATAATAAAATGTAATGCAGTAATACCAGTGATGGCGTATTGATAATATAGTAGAGTAAATATGATATTACATTCCTTAAATTTGTGTAAAATTTTTCCTTTACCAATTACAGCAGTAGTTACAAAAAGAAATATTTTCGAAAATATGACGTCATAAATGATGACGTCAACACTTTTTTTGCTCTCATTTGTGCAGTCCGTGAAAAACTTGATATCATTTCATCTATAACACCAGCACAAACTTAAAGACGTTTTGTGATTATGTACTAACATATAACATCATAACTTTTTCACCTTCGCAATACGCTAAAAATTTTCTAACTTTCAAAAAAAGTGAATAATGGAAACAAATGTTATTAATGAAATAAAATCAGTCTTGGATGACAAGCAAAACGCTGAAATACGGCAAATATCGCAAAATTAGTGTTATAGTTTCAGTGTATTTTATTGTATGAAAATGTTGATCAAAGCAAACCAAATTCATACAGTATCTTTTAAGTTGCATGTACTTTGTTCAAGAATAACATTAAGGCTCTACATCAAATATAACCAAAGTTATAGGAGTTGACAACCACACAAATCAGTAATTTTTTACAATATTGGGAACATTTTTTGTTCCAGTATTATGACGTCATAATCGTATGACGTCATGAATGCATCTGAAGGTTGCCCATGTCCCACTTGTTGAGTGACCCAAGTTTAGAAATTCAGGTTCAACCAATAAGAGAAGTGAGAATGAATAAAGTAAAAGTCAACAAAGCTACAAAATTTCGCTAACTTTTGCGGAAATGACGTCATTATGACGTAAATGGGCAGGAAAAGAAAGGTGGGGACGACCCTAGCCGGAAACTTCAGACTATACTGAGCATTGCCACAGTATATAAGAAAAAATATATATCTTTCCGGGGCCCGTAAACGCGTTTTTTGACTAAACTAACGCTTGTTAAGAAGAATCATCAGAATGGAGACTTGGAGAGCGCTGAGAAAAACGGCTTTTATAGAAAAAGGCTGAACCGTGATTGGCTGGAAAAAAACAATGAGAGATTGGCAATAGTTCAAGTTTGCTTGTATCAACGAACAAAAATACAGGACACGAAAGAAGATTTTACACTAATGCCGATCTATCATTGGTTCTTTCTAGCCAATTACGGGTAGGTTTTTTTCTATAAATAGCCGTTCTTTTTCTGCATTCTCCTCTCTAACGATTCTTTTTGGAAAGTGCAAGACAAAAATCTTCGAAGAAATAAACAATTTGAGTCACTCAATTCTCAAGTTCTCCAACAACTTTTCAACGAAAGAAAAAAATATTAATAAAAAAACGCGATGCAAAGTTTCAAGGTGTTTGATTAATCCATCCGTGTTCTAGTAGATCAAAGTTGTGCAGTAAGTCGGTCCGGGCTTTTTTGGCCGGGTTTGGGCCTAAACTTTACGAAATTTCAAGCTTAATTTGAGCCTTAGACGTGCTTTTTTGTCTTAGGTGCACAAAAATGTAATCAAAATATTATTTTATTTTATGATTGTCAACCTAAAACTATAGGATATTTTTAGGTTGACAATCATTGAATAAAAAAAGTTTAATGATTCTAAATTACTGCTAATTTTTAGTTAAGTGTATTATCAAAATACTTTGGCAACATTGCTAAACTTTTCAGACCTAACTTGACTTTCGGGTTTTTCGGGCATGATTTGGGCTTCAAATTAATTTTCGGGTTCGGACCTGAACTACTCGGCTCGTTTACAACTCTGTAGTGAATAGAGAGTCTGCTTGACGTTCAGCAATAAAAGGGACAATGTGAAGCCTCCACCATGTGTGATAAACAGGTGGCAGCTTGATTTCGCTGTCTCCTGAACAACGCAACTTGGAGAATAAAATGCAATTAAAATTACAAGGGCGGAGCTAGGCTTATATCAAAATTTAAACCTTCAAAATAAAGCTGTAAAACTAATTTTTGCTGCCCATTGGCAGAGGTGGAGTCGGGACCCATCGTTTGATGCTAACAGGTCAAGAACTAAAAAATATTCAAGGTCAAGGATAACTTTTTCAAAGGTAATTTTTGTATCTTTTGGTCGGCGAATTTTTATTGATTTTAAACGTGAAAGTGCTCAAAAGCGCATTTCGGTAAGGTTTAGTTATTGATGATAATAATTCAAAAATAGTCGTTTTCGAAAATACTTGATATCATTTTGAAGTTTTGCGCTTGAGTAGCGATGCTCAACACGCCCCATGGCGGTTAGTATCTTGGTTATGAAAAAAAGCGGTAACCTGTGAATGTGAATAAAAAAATTCTATACGTGAGAATAATATCATTTTTAAAGCTTTAACTTCATCAGTGATAGCCCAGGTACAAATGCTTACTGATTATATAGCCCTACTTTTTTAGCAGTTATTAAGTGCAAATTAATCTACCGTAGTTGTTTGGTTTTGTAATTTTAAGACGGGTTTTTTATAGATTTTTTTAAAAATATTATCGTGTTATTTTAAAAACTGGTAAAATCTTCAAATGAATGGAGACTCTGTACGTCCGGATGCAAGCTCTATATCGGATATTGTTAGTCTTTGGCTTTAGCAGAAAAAGATTGTAGCTGGGGACGAGATCAAAGTCCCTGTGCAGTCGCAGAACAATTGTACGGGTTTGCTTCGGGGAAAGAGCAGTTTCTGAGACCTACAGAAAATTTCACAATTAGGTTTTTAAAGTAATTTGAAAAGAGAAAATACCGTGCCCGTAGTTAAAAGAGAAAATCTTCATTTTGCCAACACTTACCGAATCCTAATTTTAAACCAATCGTTTTCCTGCGCTTCAGTGCACGACGTGATATCCCTCTAGTCTTGCGTTTGGTGAGGGAGCCATTGAAAACATTTTCCAGGGCTCACGTCAAAGGGTCCACAATCGTAGAAACGTAAAAACTATAATCATTATTAGTTTTCTAAAACTCCAAACGAAAAATTCTTGTTGGCA
The DNA here is from genome assembly GCA_963965965.1 of Trididemnum nubilum. Lineage (NCBI taxonomy): Eukaryota > Metazoa > Chordata > Ascidiacea > Aplousobranchia > Didemnidae > Trididemnum > Trididemnum nubilum. The sequence goes on from OZ014480.1 coordinate 41,182,298, forward strand.
GAAGAAATGCTAGGGGTCATACAGGAGCACGCTGTTGATGGAATTTAGCATGACAATCTCGTTGGTTCGTTTGGGAAAACTACCAGTCACGTTAATATTTGCAATGAGGTTAGAAGGTTTTTACCTCTACTGCAAAATGCCAACTAACCGAATAAGCAAAACAAAGGTATTTGAGAGAAATTTCGAATGCCAACTTATGATTAAAAAGAATGCGATCAGATCTGAAAGCATTCTAGATAGGAGCACTATCATAGTTTACACCAGGGGTGTCCAAACTTTTTTTTTTAACGGACCGCATTGGCTTAATTTTTTATGGGATTGGGCGGCAGCAAACGTTTCATTTCTGGAGTTTCAGAAAAAAATCAAAAAATAGAATTCTTCGCCGCAATTTGCTGTGATTTTTGCCGTGATACTGAGTAAAGGCCAAAAATAAAAAAAAATCTTTGCCGGATTTTAGGTGCTGGCAGGACGCACAAATCTTTAAATCTTTGATGGTTTGGATTTCTGCAAAGTTTCTCCTAAATTATTTCGGATCATTTCTGTTCTAAATCAACTTAAATTTCTAAGAACACTCACGGGCGGCTCAAAATCGTTGAGCGGGCCACTTAGGGCCCCCCTGGTTTGCACTGATGGGCGATGGCTTGAAACTACATGGGAGAGTAGGTGAGGGTTTTTATCCAGAATACCCAAACAAATCCTAAAAGCAAGCATTGTTTCAACTTGGAATACACGGCACTGTGTTGCAAGCAGAAGTTATAGCTATTTCAGGTGGCAAAGCATCTGTTTCAAAAAAAATGCACGACTTAAGTATTGTTGATCTTGTAAATACTCAGGCAGCTATTAAAGCACTCAAACGGTGCACTGTAAGATCAAGCACACTGTTCAGTTGCATACGAAATCTAAATCAGTTGGGTAAACAAAACCACTCAGTATTGTATGGATTCTTGGACAGGCAGGGGTGTATGGTATCGGAGTGACAGACTATGTAGCCAAATCAGGATTTAAATAAAAAACGCATGATCCCGAACCATTAATTTTTACTGTACCATATATCAGTTTTGTTAGCACATGGAATGCTCCACAGATAGATGAAAATCTACGTAGAAGAAGCGGAAAGACTGTTTGAGGATGAAGGAGTCTGTAAGTTGGACTTTTCACGACTGACAATATGAGTCTCTTTAATTTTAAGAGCCCTCAATTAAATAGAGTAATGCAAGTTCAAACTGGACCTTGAAATCTACAACGACACAAGAAAACGACAGGTCGCTCTGAGTCTTTTCTGTGTCCAAAGTGCAGCCTAGAGGAGGAAACACCAAATTATCATGTACACAACTGCAAATTTTGCCAAAGATATTTGTGTTAAAAATTTTGGAATCACTAAGACCACAGTTTACAATGTGTTAAAGAAAAGTAACATAAACAGACTGGTCGCGCACTTAACGAAAGCAGGTCGAGAGTGGCAAAGTTTGTTGAGTTATACCTGTAACTAAGATAACAACGACCGTTGAATCTAGCCCAAATGAGACTACCTTTTACGCAATGTGTAAGAGAATTTTACGTGAAGGTAACAGATTAGCTTGCACAGCTGCCCATAATAATAATAAGCTCCAATCTGGCCATTCTGAAGAAGTTGACAAATTGAGTTCTAAAACTATAATTGAAACTGCTTTGTGCTCTCAGTGTCTTTGAAAAGAGCTCAATAACTGTTGCAGTCAGAGCAGTACCAAATATTTAGCGCACCACAGATATCATCTCAAACATGATATAGTCTCAAAATGTGATTTCATCTATACTCTAAACCTGATAATGCTATGAAAACGTTTAAAACTGAAAATTTTTCACCGATGATATGTCGATAAGCTCCTTAGTTATACGATTTATAACATTTTATGGTCTGACCGTTAGGAGGCTTCAAATAAAATGTTATATGGCTCCATATTTTCGATGTTGTCATGATTGAAAAAGTCGACCGAATTTTTTTTTCAATGTTTGAAACTAATTGAGAGATTAAAACATTCAAAACTTTTGTGTGAAGATTATCAGCAGAACGTTTGCCAGCGATTTGAATGTAACAATAAATATGAGTTAATTTTACGTTTTATTTTTTCTTGGTTCTATTTATATTTTTTGTCAAAGATTTTTAAGTCTTGTTTTTATCAAGTTTTAAAACTAGTTTAATTTTTTTTGCTCGGTAACATTTTATTGTTCGTTTCTTTAGATCGCTTTATTACAACAGGGCTGTTCAGAGTCCAAAATGCGGCCAGCACAACAAGTTTTTGCAGCCCGAAACTGGTCTCGAAATTTTAAAAGTTTCTTTCGTTGCGTTCAATTGTTTTACCAATTAGATCTTTTTTCTGTCAAATTTGTTAACGCTAGTTTTTTCAAACACTAATTTCAGCCAATTTTTGTGAATTTTATTTGGTTAACCCACTCATGACCACTACCAGAAATAAAACTGCCTTTCATCTGATTCTTTGATATTTTGTTTCCTTTGATCCACTTAACAAACGAGTGCAAAATTTTTTTGCGTCTTTGCCTATAGTTACGCGTTGTTTCTCTAGAGAAACAATGGTCCACTGCAGAAGCGTAACTGGATGTAACTAGCGTGGCGGGCGTTTGCCATGCAGTATTGTTTACTTCATAAGCAGGAAACGCAAATAGACAATGGACATCGATCGATTACTGTGCAAACATTGGAATGCCTGTGAAAATAAAACTGTGGTTTCTGTTCCAGGGTTGATCAAAATACAACCGAAGCTTTACTAAAAACAATTTCTTCAAAAAACTTTTCAAAATAGTAAAAAGCACTTTTATTCCAATCTCCGGCTTTATCAGAGAAATTTTAGTGAACTTATTTCATCAAAAATTATATTACTGATATGAATGTCTGTAATTTGACGTGAATTTGCCACGAGTTATTGCTGCTTATGTTTATAATTTTATGGCCTATAATCACTTCATAGACGTTATCTGACTCTGCAGCTGGCAGTTGAAGACAGTAGCGTAGCCAGCGGGGGGGTGGGGGGGCTATAGCTTTTCCATTGGCATGTCGACCAAAATGCAGAATGAGAAAAACACTACGTTTTTAGCACTTTTGAGACTGTTTTATGCACTGGAGTGAACTAAATAGTGATTTAAAACATCTTTTGAAACATATGTTCAGGGGGGGGGGGGGCGCTAATTTGTCAAAAATAAAACTGACAAATAAAGAAAAACATTGAAAAATGGTGAGAAATAAGCAATCAAATTTGATCGCAAGTGTAAAAATGCTAAACATAGGTGTCATCAACAAATATACTATAAACTAAGGAATAGGGGGGGCTATTCAGTATTAGTTAGTGACCAATCATTTCTCTCAAATCTCTTTTCATTAGCCCTCCCCCAATTATTTTTATTACCGGATTCGAAATAGACTACTCCGTGTGAGTTTTATTGAATTATTCGATTTTACAATTTACCAGCATCTAAACAAGAGAACTAACATTTTACCATTAGCCACTTCCCAAATAGCCCATTTATGCCACCAGTTTAATCATGTTTGCACTGCCAATTTCTAGCCACGTTTTAAAAGCATTATTTTTTAATCAAAATAGCCCTTAAATGAAGTTATTTTTGCAAAAAAATGCAAAATTTTCGAGCTATGGGCGCGGAGTCCCCAGACCCCCAAAACAGCCCCCACCATTGCGAATTTCTGGCTACGCGCCTGGTTGAAGAAGTTGGAAACTCATCCGAAAGTGATAGGAAAGACATTGGAATTTTACCACCAGAGCAAGGCGATTCTTATGATACTGATGTAGAAGAAGAAGATGAAGACGAAAGTCATAAAAATGATTTACTTCCGAATGATGTTACAGGAACGCTAGAAATACATAATGAGCATAATGATAAAGAAAATGAAGTTGTTTCCGATTTACGAGCTATTCACATTGAAGGAAAAACATCGCAGCCACCATCAAAAGGACGGAAGAAGGAGAAACCTGCTGCAGTAAATTGGAGAAAAAAACAAAATTTGAAGGAAATATCTGAGGAAAACTTTACGTATTTAGCTAACAGCCATCCACACCTTGCCCTGCTTGAACCTATAGCATTATTTCGATTATTGTTCAATAACGAAATTCGTGATCTAATTGCTACTGAAACAAAACGATATGCATCTCAGCAGGATGAGTTATTTTGTCTTCAGCAGCACGAAACTGATGCATTTATCGGCATCATTTTGTAGAAAGGTTATAATAACCGACCACGTTAGCACTTGTATTGGAGTAAAGACGACGATGTTGCTATCCCACTGATATCAAGGTCAATGTCAAGAAAAAGGTTTGAAGATACAAAGAAGTTTATTTATTTTGCTGATAATGATTATCTTACTTGCGAAAATTCTACTTTTGCAGGATAAAGTAAATAATTTGCTTCAACAATTTGAATTGTTTGAAAAAGATCTATCCATTGACGAACAAATGGTACCGTATTTTGGCAGGCACTCCGTAAAGATGTTTATTCGGGGCAAGCCGATAAGATTCGGATTCAAAAACTGGGTTCTAGCTTCAAGTGATGGCTACCCTTACAAGCTTGGAACATACACTGGAGCTTGTTAAACAAAGAACAGCAGCAAGCCTTTTGGTTCTCAAGTTGTGTCTGATCTTTTTTCGATTGTAGAAAAACCTGCCTGTCATCGTGTTTATTTCGACAATTTTTTTACATCGTACTTGTTACTGCGAGATTTACACGAAAAAGGTTTCAAAGCTCAAAAATTGAGTTTAGGTTTCAAAGCTTAAAACTTTCAAAAAAGAAAAAGGTTTCAAAGCTCAAAAAAGGTTTCAAAAAAAAAAAAGGTTTCAAAGCTCAAAAATTTCAAAAATTGAGTCCACTGAAATGGTGAAACACTACAGCCAGCGAGAGAGGAAGAGGATCGACTGTGTTCAACCTTTTTGCTTCGACTTATACAATCAAGGCATGGAAGGTGTCGATCTGCTAGACAGATTTCTAAGCCAATACCGGCCAACAATTCAAGGAAAGAAATGGTATTGGCCACTGTTTTTAAACTGTGTACCGATGATAACTGTCCTGCATGAAGGCCCCATGTAGCGGTGCAAATTTCACCACGTTTGGATGTTCTTGATTTCATCCGATCAGTTATAGCTGGTTTGTTAAAAAACAGTAGAAGACTTGCGTCGTCGGGCCCTAGTGGCAGACGGATCATGAACAGCAGTTTTGGTCAGCATCACCCTGTCAATGCAGAGAGTCAAGGGCGCTGTGCAAAATGCAAAAAGAACACTGTGAAAAAATGACAAGAATGTGGTGTTAGCTTGCATACTATGTGCTTACTTGATTATCATAAGTGACGATATCATAAACTTGCTAATTGTGTTCGCGTTCGTGCTGTATAATGTAATTACAATGTTTTCGGCGTCACAAAGTGTTTTCTTTGAAGCTAAAAACAATAAAAGCTTTTTTCCGATCAAAAGCCACTGTGCTTCAGACCATTGTTCTTGTAGAGGAACAAAAAAAGTAAACATAAATAGTATTGCTTGAAAGTCAAAATTTTGCTAAAACCGATAAACCAGTGCATTTTTAAGGACTTTTACTAATAGAAAATGCAAGTAAAATATTATCATATTTTTTGATGAGTCAGCATTTTTTCGCAAGTAAAGAGAGTTTTTGATTACGCAATGTGACTATTTTCCGGTGGATATTTTAAACGGAAGTAAAAGAGCTAAGCACACAAAATTCAATAAGTGCGTTTATTAGTGTTCCAATCAGGGTACTACAACAAACTTTTTTAGATACCAACAAACTTTTAAGAGGGTTTTTTAAGCCTATACGTATATACATTGTTCCTCTAAAGGAACATTGGTCCAAAATGGGTTAATAACATCACTGAGTGAGTAGATTAGAAAGTAGTAATTATATGAAAAGTTTTACCCAAAGACTTTATGCTAACTTTTAAACGTGTATTGGACTTGAATAAACGGCGGTTGGCTTAGCAATTGAATTCCTTCAAGTGGGTCTACAAAAATCTTCCATTTGGCGTTAAAATGGTTTATTTTTTCCATAAAATAACAAACGCTGCCCAACTGCTGCGTTTCGCTCAAAATGTGTCTGAGACGAGCAGTAGTTTATTTAACGGGCCATTGCACCCTAATTTTTAAATTTTAACACTAAATATGTAAAAAATAATTAAATCCCAACGTTTTTTCCCGTTTTTTTTTTCATTATTAAATAGCTTTGACAGAACAAAATTTGACCTAACGGGAAAAATTCGGCTGTGGCAACATGGCAGCATCAAATTTGCAGACACCCTTGTGCAAATTAATCTGAACACTTGCAAAAAAGGGCAATTCTTAAAGTGTCAGATTTATTTTATAAACAACGAAACAATTTGTGGCGAAAAACTATACTGTATCTACGAAACAATCAATCACCAATATGTCTACCTTTGTTGTTTCATAGATATAACAAATTTTTTGCAGATTTCTCTAGTTTCCTCATCATAGAACCATACATGTATTATAGACTGAGTGAGCTTGATTTTGTTGGTGCAATCCATCTTTCTCAGGCAATTTTTAACGATGAGCACAAAGTTTCCTTTGGATTTAAATCTCGCGAGTGTCCTGGCCAATCCAATACACTTAGTTTTGTTTTTTTGAAGCAGTTTGTTATAATTTTAGCCTTATGTGACAGGATATTGAGTCTTGTTGAAAAATTGCTCTTGGGTTGAGGTCAGACAATTTTCTGCAGATTCTTATCATACCCTCAAGCGGTATAAGCAATCATTGCACCGGCCGAGTGCATGATGAATAGCGAAGCTTATATGCAAATCAATCGAAAGAAAAGTCTGCTGAAAATTGTCTGACCTCAACCCACGAGCAATTTTTCGAGAAGATTCTGTACCCTGTCACAAGGCTAAAATGTAACAAATTGTTTCAAGAAATGAAAATAAGAGGATTAGATTGGCCAGGAAACTTGCCAGATTTAAAGGGGCATCAAACCTTAATTTAACTCATTAATTGTTTGCCAAGCAAAATTTCATGTTTTTTTTGACATTTTTTGCGGCCTAATTAAATAATTTTGCCACTTCTAAATCCTTAGATATTTGCATTTATTTTTCTCGCCATCTCTAGCATTCTTTTCATTCTAAAAATAATTTTTGAATCACTGATTCGTGACTGCTCCTGTAGCCATGGTTTGGACGCGAGCTTGAACGTTATCTAGCTGGCCTATTACTATTATAGCTCATACCACCATTAGCAGCCTACCACTACGAGTTAATTTTAAACTACTAGCTTAGCCTAATTGTTTTTTAAACCAGATTTTACTCTTAGAATCGCAACAAAGAACTACTAAACTGACTTGAATGATCAGTAGGGCTATACTTGCCTCCCAGTTTATCGGCCTACTTTTCGTTTTTTCCCAAATGCAGCAAATGGCATTAACATTTTTGCTAAAAGTAGCAAGTTCTAACCAATAAGTGTATTTTTATATTTGAAAAGTAATTTACCTCATCAAGGTCACAGCAGAAATCTGGTAAAAGCCTGTCCTACCTTGAGACCTACAAACTGACAAAACTCATTGACAATCACTAATGCAAATTTTATGTTATCATGTTGGCACAGCTAAATTTTTTTTCGAGACGTCAAAATCGTTCCCGTTGAATCTATTCAACGTCAAACAATAAAAAAACCAGACAAAAACACTGATTTTCAATGATTTTTTGCATCATCTAGTGCTGAAATTAAAAAATTAGATCTCAATGCCCCTTGAAATTCGATATTAAAAATCCCCTTTAAGGTCCATTGTAAAAAATCGCATGAGAAAGATGGGTTGCACCAGTAAAATGATGCTCATTCAGTCTGTGATAAGGAAATCAAAGAAATATGCAAAAACTTGGTTATATCTTTGAAACAACGAGTGAAATTAGTGCTAGAGAATAAATATAGACCTTTTTTGCAAGTGCTCCGATTAATATGCACAAGGGTGTACGTGTGGTTTCAAACCTACTGAGTCATCTGATAGGTCACAGTTAAAGGATTTGTTTTTGCTGGGTTTCTGCTGTGGCTTTGGCAAAAAAGTGCATTTTTATAAGTAAAATTAGGTTTATCGGTTTGAAATTTTGAAATTACTTTTAACACAAAGATATTCGGTTTGATCATTGGTTTATGTACTTATAAAGAAACTTAAAAAATATGCTTAGTTCTAGGCCAATTGTTATTTTTTCTTGTGTCGCATAAGCCTACCTAATTGTTTTTTGTCATTATTAGAGTAAATAAGCCCAGGATGCTGCGGGCTATAGTTTAGACTTTACAGCTTTCAAAAATTTACTGGTAGGCTATTTAACTAATGGTAGGCTAGTAAGCCTAGGAGCAAGGCTTTGTGACAGGCGTATTGCAGATCAGATTGGTAGTGAATAGTGATAAGTCTATTTCACAAAAAGTTTCAAGTCAAAGAAAATAAAGCAAAAATAAAGAAAATTTATTCGGGCATTTGTCGCGTGGTCCGCTATAATCGATTAAGGAAAGCACTACAAATCAGAGCATATCTCGAATCGATGCATTTATCATTCTACAGACAACAACAATTTTGTAATCATTGTAATTTTGCGTTCCTAGCAATTATCGCTGCATCCACACGAGCGACAACTAATGGTTAATTTAAAATTATTCAAAAAAATTGGTAGGATTGCCAGTTGGACGACCTAGAAGTAGATAGACCATTACGTTGAGGATCTTGGATTGAATCGCTTGGGTTTTCACCCACGCAAATGATGGATGTGACGAAAGACCATAAAATGTAGCGGCTTAATCTCGAGCTGCTGCCCCCGCAACCCTCACCGGAAAGCAGGTAATGAAGAAAGAAAGATGCCTGAAATAGCGGAAAACAGAAATGCAAATATCTTTCCATGTACTGCAGAAGTCGAAGAATGCTGAGGTTAGTCTTAAAAAGTTTTTTTGAAAAATACTGTTTTGGTTTGTGTGGCAATAAATGAGATAAAATTTGACCTCAATGCCCCTTTAACACATCGGTCTTCAGTTGCTGGATACTGTGCACAGAAAAATTTCCACTTTTGGTTGCAGTCTATTCCTACGCAAAATTCTGGATAGGATGATGTGTAATACACATGGCTGTGTTTGCTTGCAAATAAAAAGTTCTTCAATGCAATTGAACGAACTTTAATTTTTGGTTAGCATAAAACGAAGTTTAATTCTATTAAAGGTTTGCACAGCATTTATTGAGATTATTTATTATCTAAAATACCTAATTTATTATCTAAAATATCTAATTTATTAGGACAATACAAAGCTTATACTGTACATGTACAGTGTTCAAAATTAAAATATTCCAAATGTTTTTTGAGAATTTTACGGTCCGCTAAAGCTCAAAAGTGTAGTGCGGCCCGCTCCTCAAAAACTTTGGGCACCTCTGGTTTACAGTAGTTTCATAGACGTATTAATTTTACAGCAGGCCCGGCGCCAGGATAGCGTGACTGGGGGGGGGAGGGGGGCAGAAATAAATTTTGGGGGGGTACGAGAAGTTTATTCATGTGAGTTTGATAGGGGCACGGGGGCACGAGAAATTTATTCTAGTGTGGATCAAACGAACAAGGTGAAGACCAAAAAAAAAAAGGTCTTCAGTTCAAAAATTTTCACAAATTCTAGTTATCGTCTCAAAATTTTTGCTATTTATGACGAATTCTTTACAGAAGACTAAAACAAAAAAAGGAAAACGTCTTCGTCCCAAAACTTTTATGAAATCCAGTGTGAGTCCACAAAAATTACGAAAATACAGGCGGTAAACTCCAATTTGGGAGTCTTAGACCTCGATTTGCACTCCAATAACCCCGAGCCTGTTAATTTCTTCGGGGCACAGTCCTCGCTTGGGGGGGCACAATTTTCGTTTGGGGGGGCACAAGCAGTCATTTGGGGGGGAACGGCCACGGAATGCCCCTTGTGGCGCCGGGCCTGTTTTACAGTCAAACAAAGTCAATTTACAAAAGCTGCAAAAAATTATAAACATTTATAATTCAAAAACGTCAAAAATCTCAAAAAAGCCTGGAACACGGTCAGCTCCTACGCATGTGAGAACGATTCGTTTGAAATAAAAGCGCCAAGCGCACCTTCGCTTCCTCGTGAGTGCATGGAGATAAATATGGATCAAACATTCAACGAAGTTGTAATTATTATATAACAAGGCTAAAATTATAAATAATTGCTTGGCTGTCATTGCTATAGATAGAATCCGTAAACTTCTACGGGATTGATAAAGTATAAAGCATGAAAAATGCATACAATTCACGACACAACAACTTTATTACCTTGCTTAGGTTGTTCTTGTTGAGTATTGGTAACAGTTTTTCCGATTAATATTTTGTCGGACATTACGGTATACTCGGAAGTTTGAGTACCGATATCATCGTAGTACAGGAACTCATCTTCAGGTCGCAAAATCCCGATAGTTTGGCTCATTTTGTTTTAATTTACCTGCACTTGAGTAACGTTGCTTGTTTGATCCTTTTTTTGAAAATTATTACTAATATTTTTTTGATAACCCACTTGCTACAAGATTTTGAATTTTTTTTATTCTATTTTGATGCAAATCTGGTTTTATATCTTCTGTGCAAACTCTGACTTTTCAGGTGGAGTAGTTTTTGAGATATTTGCACCCACTGTTCCAACTTTGAACAAAATATCGCCGACATTAAACTGAAATTTTTTTACGACTAATGCCGTAACAAAATACTATCTTAGTTTTGATAATTTCATCACTTTATGACGTAATACGCAACTATCATAGCTTTGTGAATTGTAGATTGGGAAAAAATTAAAAAACTTTAGCAGCCCTGCATCTGCAGAGTAAGTAGGTTCGTTATTACAAAAATAGTTTGAAGTGCGGCATTTATTTATTTTGCCAGAAGATCGTATAGAACCAAACATGGATTTGTCGGAGTTCTGTAATCAATGGTATAATGTAAGGTTTAGAGAAATCCGTTAACGAGGCGCGTTGGCGGGTCTTTTTACAAGTACGCTAACGGTTCAGTTTTATCATTTTTTTAATGCCTGGGCGCTAACGAACTACGATATAAACAATTTTGAAATTCCTTTAACTTTTTCTAAGAAACGATTTTGTTGCTTGACTAACTGCGACCTCTATTAAATAACCGTTGCAACCGAGAATAACCAAGTCCAATGCCATGCTAAATCTCGCATTTTTGGCTTTGGGTGTGGGATATTAAATCTTGTCTGGGTAAACTGGGACTTCAATCGAACGCTACGACCTTTGTTTTTACTCAGCCGCTTTGATAGATGAAAATCGAAATTTACGGTTTGCTTATACTGCTTGTAAATAAAAATTGGTTTAACCTGCAGCAAAATTTTAATTTTGAATACCACATTATGATGAACAAAAGCATCATGTATGCCAATTTTGGGAATTTAAGGCTACGTGATCTTGATAAAAAAAGCAAAAAAAAACAGGATTAAAACTACTATTTCTGTGTCGAAAATTTATTAATTCACTTAAAGCCCTAAAACAATTGGATCTGGAAAACTGAAAATTAGACACAGTTTGAGTGAAGGAGGAAGGTTTATATATAGCAAGTTTGGGAGCGCTGGATCACGTGACCGCAAGTTTGAAGGTCAGAAATCGGAAAAAGTGGATAAGTATGAAGTGGTTTATTTCGATAACTATCAAGTTTGTTGAAATTTTTTGTTGTTTTTGAACCCGCTGTTGACTACATAACCTTTCTCATGGCTGCGTTTCTCTACCTCGACTTAATTTTTTTTCGTTAGCAGAAATAACAAAACGATGCTGCCCTGCCTTTTTTCCCCTCATTCTTCGTTTAGAACTTTCACACAATGCCATTTAAAATAAGGTTTACTATGACTTCTCGGCTATCACATTATACCATTTTTCAAAGAAAGGAAAGGAAACAAATTGACAGGCTAAGAGTTTGTTATTTTTTGATTGGTTATTTTCCTTTTTAACCAAACAAAAAATAATACTGTCCTCGAGCCAAGGGCAGGACATTTTCGAAGACTTGTAGACTTTGAACAAGACGTCCTCGGTGATTTCACCTCTGATTTCAAGTCTACACACACAAAGCGAGTGTTTAGTTTTATTTACTTCTGGAGAAAATCGCAAAAATTATCTGGTCTATGACTTACTCTTTGACATTTTTAAATAAATTTAGATTAGTTTTCAATAGCGTGGACATTTCAAACCGTTGCAGAGAAAAAATTAATAAAGTTTTAAACGAAATGAAAGAGTAAGCTTTGTGTAAAATAGCAAGTAGCCGCCAAAACTTACCAGTGCTGCTGCTTGCAGTTGGCAGCAACAATGCAGCCAGTTCACTCGCTACCGTCGAAGGGTGTGATCGGAAAATATGTAGTCACTGGACTGAATGAGAACAGAAGGTATTTATTGCTGCTCTGTTGTAGCAACGGACTCCGCATCATGAATACCTTTTTCCAGCACAGAGAGGTTTACAAGCATACATGGTATCGATCTAGTATGGATCAAAAATCTTTGATAGATTTTTGCATAGTTTTGTCAGATTTGTTTTCTGATGTACTGGACGTTCGAGTGAAGCGAGGTGCTGAATTGTCAACTGATCACCATCTGGTAGTATGTTTTACGACTTTCGAAACTTTGGCCATCCAACTGGTCGTTTGTGATCTACCGGTTCAAATGGGAGGCTTTGGAGGACAAAGAAGTAAGAAAACAGTTTGCATCCAGTATATCATCTAAGTTCAAACAACTTCCTGATGTATCCGAGGACATCGAGAGGGAATGGCTGCTGTTCAGATCAGCAATCATTTCATCAGCTGCTGAAAGTTGTGGGCAAAAACGGCTTAGAGTGGCGGGCGATAGTGAGAAAAGAACACCTTGATGGAACCAAGGGGTTAACAAAGCTATTCGAGCAAAGAAAGATGCGTTCAAGGCCTGGCTACAGAACAGATCGTCATCTGATTTGCAATTCCGGTACACTGAGGCACGAAAAGCGGCAACTTCGGCAGTAAGAAATCCAAGGAGAAGTCATGGGAAGAGTTTGGTCGTTGGTTGAATTCCAACTATTTTTCGGCAAACAAAGTATTTTGGCAGACCATCCGCAGTTTACATGGCAAAAGATCGAGTGTCACGTACTCCATTACGGATTCTGCAGGTAACATTCTAACGGATGAGAATGAAATCCTTTCACGATGGAGAGAATACTGTGAAGATCTTTTGAATCCTGTAAAGGCATCGACTCGTGACACACACGAAGTGACACATCTATGGGAGGACGAGGTTTTTACTGCAGCAGAAGTGGCATCGGCCATTAAAGGGATAAAATTTGGAAAAGCTGCTGGTGAAGATGAAATCAGACCCGAGATGTTGAAAGCGCTGACTGGAGAAGGAATTCGCTGGTTAACGCGAGTGTGTCAAGTTGCGTGGAAGCTTGGCAAAACTCCCAGAGATTGGCAAACAGATGTGATTATTTCGATATTTAAGAAAGGAGGTCGCAAGCAATGTACAAACTACAGAGGAATATCACTCCTTAGTTTGCCAGGGAAAGTATATGCGAAATGCCTTGAAAGGAAATGCCGAGAAATAGTGGGATCAAAACTGGAGGATGGTCAGTGTGGTTTTCGTCTGGGTTGCAGCACCACGGACCAAATCTTTTCTCTGAAGCTAATCTTCGAGAAATCTTGGAAGTATGGCAAAGATCTCTTTGCATGCTTTGTCGATCTTGAAAAAGCATATGACCGAGTTCCTCGGGATAAACTTTGAAAGGTTTTGCGGGAATATGGCGTTAATGGCCAATTGTTACGCGCTATTAAGTCATTTTACTGCAGACCGGAGGTTTGTGTTCGGGTAAATGGCAAGCAATCAAAGCCGTTCCATGTGGGCGTTGGACTCCGGCAAGGGTGCGTTTAGTCACTTCTCGTTTTCATTGTTTACATAAATTGGATCAACAAATGCCAGAGGTGTAGTCGAGGACACAAGGCTCGAGGCCAAGGCCAAGGACAACCTTTCCGAGGACAAACCCTCTCGAGGCCAAGGACAGGAATGCTCGAGGCCAAGGCCAAGGACCAAGGACACAGCCGCAAATGTTCTCCAAAAAAAAAAAGGTCTTCAGAAAAGTTTTTCAGGCAATCTCCAATTTATAGGCGTAGCCAGAATTTTTGATTGGAAAGGCCTAAACCACAAATCACATGCAATGACGTCATCAAAAATTTGCCTATTAGCACTTAAACAGGATTTTGCAAAGGGAGAGGGCTTAAACTAATATAGTTGAAAAGAGAAAATACGTAACTTTGGAGACGTTTTGAGAAAGCCAGTGTAACTCAAACTTATCACAGACGGGGGGTTTGGGGGCGGGGTCCCCAGCGGCCGGAGGCTTTGGGGGTTTGGGGTTTAGCTGTTGGCGATTTTTTGTAATTTTTGGAAAAATAAGCTATTTTAATGCCATTGAATCACACAATTGAATCACATTTCGCATATGTTTAGAGCCATTTGAAAGCACTAGATTTTTGACATTTGAAAACCAATTAAAAAAATTAAATTGTTTAATCCTCCTTCTAGTTGCAATTTAAGTCCAAAACACGTTTAACATCTTGCATTTTGGAATTAAAGTGTAATTGTAAGTGATTTGGTTCAGGTAGGGGGAAGTAAGGTGCATTGTCTCGTGCAACATTTTAGCAGAAAATGAAAACCCACTCGAAGATTTTCCTTTGAGATTTTTATTTTGTCATGAAAATAACCAGTTATAGAAGTGCATGTTAGGCCAGGGGGCCCAGCCCCCTCAATTGAAGCTCAACGACTTGTTCAAACAGCATTTTCATGGCTATTTTTTTTTAAAGTATTTTGTGCGTAAAAACTGGCGAGGTGGAGGTGAATTACTGAATTGTTATTGAAAAATAGTACAATTTATAAATGATTACGCTTACTAACCATGTTATTGCTGGGCCGGATTTGCATCGCGCTGGGCCCCTGGCACTTTGGAGATTTTCGCAACATCTTTCTTCTAAATGTAGGTGAAGGCCATAAAAAGTCTTAAGATTTGAGCGCAGGGCCCTTAGCTGGTACTGCGCCATATTGTGGTAAATCCGCCTTGGTTAATGCATTACGTTCATAAAAAGGCTAGATGTGATCCTGAGATAGCAATTTTTAGGACAAAAACTATTCATTTCTTCCAGGTTTACGTTTAAATTGGCTGGCAAAAATTGATTTGAGGGGGTCCCGGGGCCCATGGTCTTTAATATTATTGTTCGCTTCTGGTGTAAGGGAAAGTGCTAAAAAGAAACTGAAACTGAAGAAACAATAGGCTTTTTTGTCACGTTTTTGTCATCGGCGAAATTTCAATTGGGGTGGGGGGGAGGCCCGCTTGGCTAAGCCTATGCTCTAATTGCGGAAAACAAAAAAGGTATTTGCAAATTTTCCGCGAGGTTTCTGGCGTTTTCCAACAAAATTTCAACGGTTCAAAAAATAGTGCTGTCCTCGAGCCTAGGACAGGGCAATTTTCGAGGACCTAAGGCTTCGAGGCCAAGGACTTCAAAATGTGTCCTCAAAGAAGTCCTCGAGGACTCCACCTCTGATAAATGAATCCAAGCTGATGAGTGTACCACGATTGGAAATTGCAAAATTAGTCTTCTGCTATTCGCTGATGGTTTGGTTGTGCTTTCTTCCACAGAATCTGGCCTCTAGCGCACATTAAATTGCTGTGCAGATGAATGCAACACCGCCGGAATGAAAATAAGCTCGGCCATAACTGAGGTACTTCATCTTTCACGAAACCCTGATCAGTGCGTATTACAAGTGAATGGAGCGACACTGAAGCAGGTAGAGAAGTTCAAGTATCTTGGAAATGCATTTACGGGTGACGGAAAGCAAGACGAAGAACTGGATACCCGAATAGGCAAGGCTAATGCAGTAATGCGAGCTTTGCACTACTCGGTTGTCATGAAACGAGAATTGTCGAAAAAGGCAAAGCTCTCAATTTTCAAAGCAGTTTTTGTCCCCATTCTCACTTATGGTCATGAATCTTAGGTAATGACCGAAAGAATGCGATCACAAGTGCAAGCGTCCGAAATGAGGTTTTTACGAAGAATCGAAGGAGTTACACTGTTTAACAATATATGTAGCTCTGAGATTCGAAAATCTCTTAACCTCTAGCCGTTACTTCTCCGAATTGAAAGATCTCAGCTTAGATGGTTTGGCCATGTAAGCAGAATGCCTCAGGAAAGACTCCCCAAACAAGCTCTACTTGCCAAAGAAAATGGGAAAAGACCAGTTGAACGACCTAGAACTAGATGGACCGATTACATTGAGGATCTTTGATGGAATCGCTTGGGACTTCGCCCACGCGAAAGGATGGAGGTGATGGAGGACCGTGAGGTGTGGCGGCTTAATCTTGAGCTTCTGCCCCCGCAACCCTCACGGAAAAGCGGGCAATGAAGAAAGAAGAAGAAGACTATATACAGTGTACTAATATTTGAAAATAATTAGAAACCGCACAAAATACACAAGCTAAACTTTTTGCAGTTACTGACGGCATTAAAATTAAGCATATCATGGACTTGCATAATAGTAAGCAAAGCTGCATTGCACTTACGCAAGATGGTCCTGCTGTTGTTTTAAAGTAGAAAAACGCGTTACTGCAGTTCAGTTCTTCAAGTAGTATCGTTTCGATCGTCGACATTTTTCAATTTCTGCTTGCTGATCTTTTTGTACCGTATCATTTGCAACAAGGATGGCAGTACGATACGGTACGTTGGTACGGTACGGTACGCCTCAATTTTTGCTAAGAAGAACGGTACGCTGGTACGGTACTCCTTTTTTGCAAAAGTATGGGTACGGTACGTTTACGGTACGCCTTTCTTGTAATGGTACGGTACGTTGATACGCTGTTTGAATTTGTCCACTAAACGTTTTTTGTGCAACGTGCGGCCGTCAATGAAGATTCGTGCGACTGTGCCAGGCGTGCAGATATACTGTAGTCTAGTCTACTCTTAAGTAATCATTATAGGCTTTTAATTTGTTGTTACAATCGTTACTAATTGTATTATGCTTTCACAAGTCACAGTCATAAGTAGTAGTAGTAGTTTATTTCAAAGCCAGCGAAGTTTAAAATCACAATTAAATCGCAAGCAAAACGTGTTAGCGATAATATTTACTGGCAATAGGGAAGAACCGAAGTGACCAAAGTGGTCTTCAAGTCTACTTCTACCCTTATGAATAAAGTTACAAAGTTACGAGATGGAATTTGGAAAATCTTTGCCAAACAAATATTTACAACTTTTGCTAAACCAGATCGAGGTTTCATAAATATATTTACATCAGTACGAGGTTGCATAACACCAGAAAAATTAGGACACTAACAGAAAACAATACAATTTTTAATAACAAACAAGCAAAAAAAAAGTTCAATTTCTACATTTTAACCGATCAGTGGTCGAGTGGATAGAGCGTCTGCTACTGAAGCGGTAGACTCGGGTTTGATTCCCTATAGAAATCGGTATTCATAGCTTCCCTACTTGACGTTTAGCAATTAAAGAGACAGTGTGAAGCCTTCGCCGTGTGCGGTAGACAGGTGGGCAGGTGGCAGCTTGACTCGAAGACCGAAAGGTCCCTTTGCTGTCTCCTGGCCAAGGCAACTTGGTGAATAAAATGTAATTACAATTACAATTAGAAAGTAATGCAATTGCAAGGCACCATAACACACACAGTTTAAGTCAATTAGAGTGATTCACAAACATAAACATCTTTTTATATAAAACGCAAGTAGTTAAATCAATGACATAAAACTAGATGGTCCGAAACTGCGCGAATGCGCTCATTTTATTCTCTGCTTGGTCACGCTTGGCTGCAGCCCTCACTATTCTGCTTTTCTCTGGCACTGGCGATTGGTGCGCAGTTTGAAAAAGGTCGGTTGAAGCGCGAATAATGTGCTTGCGAAGTAATTAACGGTGGTTTGAAGTGAAGTGATCTGTATTTATGTTTATGTCATTCGAGTGAAAGCGATATCTTGAAAATTGGAGCTGATTCTACAGGTCTTTGGTAGCCTATTCAGAGTAGGATTGCGTCCGTTCTTAATCGTTTAAAGGGTGTGAACGAAATAGTCGAAGTCTTAGGGTGCGTTTAGACTGGACGCGAAGCAACGCGAAGCAACCAAAATTTGACGTCATCGACAGCTCGCGAAAGGTTGAAACCGGGTCACAACCTTTCGCGAGCTGTCGATGACGTCAAATTTTGGTTGCTTCGCGTCCAGTCTAAACGCACCCTTACTCATCCGCACCAACATTTTTCATAGGTCATGAACTTTTGCTGTAGTCACTCGATTGATCATTCGTAGTCACTTTGCGTCTGTCTTACGACATCAACGCCTAGCACAGGCGTAGCCAAGGGGAGGGGGGCAAATTGAATTGTCACCAATGATAAAAATAATGACAACAAAGCCTTTTTCAGCTTAAGTTTATTTTAGCACTTTTGCGTTCAACAGTACAATATTAATATCCAACCAATGTAAATGTATTATCCTGAAGAAACTCAGGCTTTTTATCCTAAAAGTTGCAACCTCAGTCCCTCACCTAACCTTTTTGTGAACATAATGCAATAACATGACTCATAACCATCTATTGTACCAACTTTGAACAACAATCCACCTCCATCTCAGCAGTTTTAACGCGACAAAATACTTTTGAAAAAAAATTAGCTCGGAAAAAAGCTTATTATTAAACAAATTATTGAATTTGAATTGAGCGAGCCCGGGTCCTGGTCATTTATGTACTCCTAAAACTGATAATTTTTATGATAAAACAAAAATCTCCAAGGCAAATTTTTGAGTGAATCCTTACGTACTAGCTGCTAAAAATATTACAGGAGGCATTGCATCTTGCTTCACCCCACCTGGACCAAGCCACTTGCAAAATTTAACCTAAAAATGCAAGATTTCAAATGTGTTTTGGACTTGACCTGCAAGTAAATGGAAGATTGAAAAATTTAATTTTTTCAGTTGGCTTTCAATTCTTAAAAATTTAGTAATTTTAAATGGATCTAAAAACTTGCGAAATGTGATCCAAATGGCCTTAGAATTGCAGTTTTTTCTAAAACATTACAAAAAATTGCCCAGCGGGACGGGGCTTTGCCCCCATACTCTAGTCTGTGATACGTTTAAGTTACACAAGTTTACTCGCCATCTCTCCCAATTTACAAATTTTTGAAAACTTTTCAAGTTTTGGTTCAAGTCCTGACCCCCTTTAGTAAAATCCTGGTTACATGGTAACCAAGGCTTTTGCTTCTGATCCTCCATTTTATGGCATCTTTGCCCCATTAAAAATTCCTTTTGAAAAGTTCTGATGACGTCATTGCTTTGCGGTTTGAGCTCCACGAATCAAAAATCCTAGCTATACGCCTACGACGCCGACCACTTTTTTGGGTTCTGTTTGCAAGTCTTTTCTCTGGCTGGGCCTCCACTGCGGGTAGACTGCTTGGCCCTTATGGGAACTATACGTCAAGTGTCTTTCTCAAGGACACAGGGACGTATATTCTGAAAAAAAGGTGCGTTGACGCTTTTTTGCAAGAAGTTGATGAAATATATGAATCTTCAAAGGTAAAAAGGTTTAAGTAAGACATCAGACAACATTTAGAGTTTTTATCGTATGCTTTAGCTGATGACTTATTTTTGCTTTATCCTGCTGTCACGAAACAACGGTGGTGCTGTATACTAGACAAAACCGCATCTGCTTTGGAGTTTCTCTGCGATCAATTTCAAAACATACCCATGATTTTTCACTAAATTATTTTGATGAATTCAATTTTTTTTTCACTAAAACGTATCAAAATCGACGGTTTTCTTAATGAAACAAGCAAAAATTTCTTGAGCGGCTACCCTCCAAAATAAAATTTGCAGCTGAAATTTCACGCAAAAATATTATAAAATCAATCTTTTTTGTGAAAAAAAGAAAGATTTTTCAGCGGCAAAGACTTCGCATTCCAAAGTAGAAGTTAATGTTTTTTATAAAGATATTTCACCACTGGATAACATATCTCAAAAAAAAGAAATCAAAAACGCACAAACTAACTAATCATATAAACTCTTTTCTAAAACAATTTTATACGAACACTGGGCTCATTTTTGCTCAAAATTTAAGAACATATTAAAGAAAAATTCCAGCCTCAGTAGCAAAAATAAATTAAGGATAAACGAAAAAGGAAAAAATCCAAATTAATGAAAGAAACTAAATCCTGTACTCACTCAAAACGATAAAATCTTAGTAGTTTTCTAGTATTTGCGAGCAAAATTGCAACTATTACAAGATTAAAGAATGCTGTTGCATTCTATTCGAGTAACTGAGAAAAATTTTGGCAGTCGTTCAAGTCGAAAAAAGAACAATTTTGCGGCAAAAGCAGTAAAAAACGTATCACTCAAGCACACAAAGCTTTGGGGCTAAACAACTTAAACAGTTTTAAAAATATGGTCGCAAAAATTAACACTTTAAACAGTTGTACAAATGTGGTCGCTAAAATTAACATCCGTGTTTTCAAAATTTAAGACCAATTGAGGCTAAAATTCGGCAAAAAACTACGAACAGCCAGCCTTAACTTAATATTTATTGGTTCTTATTAAAAAAAAGTATTTTATATGCCGTAAAAAATTATGGCAAGTTTTTTTGACATTATTCAGTTGAGTTTTTTTTGGCATTTCTGGCATGGAAGCAAAAAAAAATTAACATATGCTCTTGACTCTTCAAGTTCAATGCTACCGTAACAACAACACAAAATAAAACATAAAACTGACACTTACATATTTAGAGTAGTTCAATCTATTCTTTGTGAAATACTTAAGATATTTTGACTCAGAAAAGCAGAAGAAATGAGAAACCACAACAATAAACATAAAAATAACATTTGTCATATTTATATTTTAGTGATGTCGTAACATTAAGTTGTGATAACACGTTGATATTTATGTATTTTACGCAAAACTTACTCGAAAATTGGATTTCGGGGGGTAATTTAGTAGTTGACAAAACTTTACGTAAATTATGCAAACCCACAACTTCCAGAGACAACGATATTTGTTGTAATCGCTACCTATTGCTAGTTGAGCAAGGCAAAGGCTGTACAATACAGTCACTGTCTTCAGATCAGCGCGGGCAAAGACAGAGCAAAAATCCGCACAATAAAGAAACAAAGAGGAAAAAGAGTGGGAAAAAGAGTTGCGTATCATCTACTTTTATGTCATTGGTTAAATATAATCACGACAAAGTTTATAGTCATTCCAGTTCAATTGTGGTAACTTTTTAGCAATAAATTTTTCAGTTTAGATTTAAATGTGTTTAGAGATTTAGCTTTTTTAATTTTGAGGTCAAGTGAGTTCCATGTTTTCGGACCTTGATATTTAATAGACCTTTGAAGTTTCAGAGTTTTCAAAAAGGTACAAAAAAATTATGTGAGGAGGTAGCTCTGGTAGGTTGAACGTGAATATTATTAAGCGCTGTAAAATGATTTCGAAAAGTAGATGAAAGTTGTCCCGATTTATAGATGTAAACAAATGCTGCAGTTTCTAGTTTAACTAAGTCTTGTAATTTAAGAATTTTAAGTTTTGCATAATATGGAGTTGCTTTATCATTCCATGTTCCATTACCTACAATTTTATTTTTACTGCTTTGTTTTGAAGAGTAACTAATTTCTTGAGGTACGTTTTATAAGTTGAGCTCCAAGTGATTGTCCCGTATTGAATATGACAGTAAAATAAGGCATAGTATAAACTACATAAGGCCGATGTGTTTAAATACACTTGAACTTTCGAAAGGCTTTATAGCCAATTGTGATGTCATAACTGTTGCCTATGGATGCTAGGAGCCAAGGACTATCATGGCACAATGTATATTAGAGAAAAATTTAAACAGAAACAACTGCAACACTTTAGCTGAATGCGCAGTGATTTAAAAATCCCAGGCTTTTTGCACATTGCGCCGGCTTTTTGTTTGCAAAGGCAAAAGACAGCTGAACCCGATGCTAAATGTGTAACTTGAGATCGCTGATTTATAGGTTAGTAATTTCAAAGTCAGTTAAAGTTGCGAGTAGTTTAGAGCAAGGATGGCAGTACGGTACGGTACGTATGTACGCCTAAATTTTTGCTAAAAAGTACGGTACGCTGGTACGGTACGCCTTTTTTGCAATGGTACGGGTTTCGGTACGTTGGTACGGTACGCTTCAAAAATTGAACTGATGTACGGTACGCTGGTACGGTACGGTTTAAGGTACGAGGTACTACGCAAATTCTGAACGTACCATACCGTACTACCATCCTTGATTTGCAAGCTTTTGCTTATTGTTAAAGTAACCATTTACGATAATTTTTGACACCAGATTTGATGTAAAATCAAGATGATTCGGGCATGCAAAAACAATGTTTGAGCCAAAATGAAGTAAAACATAACGTGCTGCGCTTTTTATAGGAATGTTAGAAAACTTGTGTAACAGAGTGTCTTCGACCAAGTCTATAATTGCAAAACTGTAGCAAACATAATGTTTGATTTCATTTGATGGCAGTGATAAACTATCGCGGGACAGGAGTTGTGAATAGTGTGACGATGGTTCGGCAGCACTGTCAGTTTCACTTGCTCGCATTATCACATAATCTTCACACTTAGTTTTACTGTTTAACTGTTAACCAGCAATGTGCACAGCAATTTCTTCGCTGTCATCACGCAGTGATGCTTCCGAAATTTCTGTCGACAGCGGTTCAAGTGCTTGTTTACCAGTTTTCAAATACTTCTTCGTTCAAGGATTGCAGTGTTTGGGCTTTGTCCTAACAGGTAATGTCTTCTTTCAACAAGAAAGATGAAGTCTGCAAAGTTGATGGTCTTTTCGAAGCCATATCTGGGTGAATTGATGGGATTGGCAGAGGTGGGCAGTAGCGCGCTACTATAGTAGCGGCGTTACCGCTATCGCTACTTTTTGAGTAGCGGTAGCGCCGCTACTATAGAAACCGAGTAGCGGGTAGCGGTAGCGACGCTACTTTTTAGGGCAAGTAGCGGTAGCGATAGCGCCGCTACTTTTAGAAAATGAACTATCCCGCTACCGCTACTTATTTCACGTGCTTATTGTAATATGTTTAATAAAATCAAAAACAAATACATTAGCAATTGGTTTATTTAGTTAACAAAATTGTTAGTACGGGTGAGAATGCCGAAATATCTTTGTTTGTAACGTTGCAATGATGAATTTATTACGTTATGCTATTTCCAACAATAGATTTGTACGGGTGATCACTGTCATCTAAAGTCTGAGCTAAGGTATGGCCACATGGCCGTGGTTCGATAGCAGTTGTATCTGAATAGGAGTAGCGCATAAGTCTACTACAGCTATAGGTTAGTTATTATAAACTGATAATAGGTCTGTTGGGAAAAAGCGAACTAAAAAAATGCAAAGATGTATAAGGCACCGAATTAGAGACTTGCGCTTGCTTAGGCCGCATTATACAGTTGAAGGCTGGCCCGGCACCAAAGTAGTGTGCTTGTTAGTAGGGGGCACAAAAAAAGATTTTTTGGGAGGTGCACTTTGAAATCAACCAAATGCAGTAACTTTTTTCGTTAATTTTAGGTGAAAACCAAAAAAAGGTCTTTATCGAAATGCGGTAGCTTTTTCCGTCAATTTTAATTAAAAAAATAAACGAGGTTTATTTCAGTTGAAGATCAAAATAAAATAACAAAAAATAAAATGAAATAAACTTTGAAAAAAATTTTGGGGAGTTTTGTTACTGTGATTCGTAGTTGCTGTCAAACCATTTTTTTGTTTGTTTGTTTGCAAAGCAATGTTCAGGGTTGATTAAGTGTTTGTGTATGTTTTTGTTTCAACAATAAATATATATAACTAATGAAAAATACGAAGCAGCATACTGTAATTTGAGCAATCTAAATCCATGGTTCTCAATCTATGGGCTTCGACCCAAAGTTGGGTCGCCTGAAAATTGTTTTGGATCGCTTGGTTTCTTTTTGTAGACATCCACAAAGGGTGAAATACGCATAGAACCATAAAGCAATAATAAAAAATGACTCAGCAAACATGCTGAAGTATGTGGATTGCCGAAGTAAAAACCTTTTTTTTTTTGGTCTTCACCTCACATTCCGCAAAAATAGCTCGTTCAATGTCACACATTTGACTTTTTCAATAGTTTTGGTTCGCTTTGAAAAAAGGTTTGAGAACTACTGATCTAAATAATAAAAGCGCTCTATTTTTGATCACAAAAACGCCGTTAATAGTTTATTAAATACTTTTTTTTTGAAAGGACAATATTAAGTTCAAGTTCAAATTATTTATTTGTCGCAAACCATCAATAAACATAAATATAACGCTGAAAATGTTACTCAATAGTCAATATGCAATGGCTGCGACAGGGTGGCTGCGAAGGGACCGCTAGGTCTTCGAGTCAGCGGCCACCCTATCCGTCACGTTAATGACATATAATTCACTGGAGTTTCATAGCTAACGACAAACAGAAATATTAAAGAAACATAAATATTACTAAAAGACAAAAAGCAACAACAACAACAGAACCGGGGCAGCAGCAACTGGTACAGGAAACACATCAAAGCAAAGCCAGTAACAGTTTCTTGATAAGTAACTATGAAACAAAAATTTTCACCCACCACAGGTGTTTCAGAATCACAAAATCAAAGTGCCTCGTGTGTAATTTAATGACGTGTCTGACGGACTTCTTCACGTGTTAGCCTTTGGTCCTTATTTGCATATTTCATTTTTGTTGTAGCATTTGTAATTAAGATCACGTGCAAACCTTTTTTCTAGCTTTTGTAAGTTTCACAAGGACCTGGGCTCATTTCATTCATTCTTGATTTTTGTTGGAACAGTGCGCACTAATTTATTTTTCGAACGTTTTCTGGATTTAAGTTTGGACGTCAGTTGGGACAACCTAGGTAAAAATTTGCTCCATTTTTAAGTTGCCTACTTTTATTTTCACACCATATTTGAATACATTTCTTTTATCAACGGATTGTGGTTGTGATCTTTCTTTGGATCAGGTAATTAGAAAATTGGAGTGAAGACCCGTTGGGCTCCCCACGGGGTTACCGTCATTATCCGCTTCAACTTGTTACGGTTTCGTAACAACAGGACAATAAAAAGATTTTATACTCTTTTTTAAATTTAGGAAAAGAATATTTTCTCATGTAATCAGGGATACAGTTCCACAATTTAGCTCCAATATATTTGATTGATCTTTGAGCTCTTTGAGATTTAAGTAAAGGAATTATTAATTGGTTGTTAGATGAGAATCTTGTAGTGCGAGAGTGTGCACATTTAGATAGAGTGAAGTAGTTATCAAATTGAGGAGGAAGACGCAACCTATTATGGAAGTAAACAAATTTAGCGGTTGAAAACTGGAACAATAAAGGTAGAGGCAGAATTTTTAAAACTTTATAAAGAGGAGCAGCATTTTCATTCCAATTATTTCCAGTAACTATTCTAATGGCTTTATTTTGCAGTCTATGTAATTTAGAAATATAAGTCGGGAATGTATTACCCCACACAGAAATCCCATAAATAAAATGCGAATGCACTAATGAATAGTACAGTTGCTGTAAGGCATCTTTAGGTAAAACATATTTCAACTTATTTAGAATTCCAACTAAACGTGCAACTTTAATTTCGACCATTTTAATGTGATCAAAAAAATTTAGTTTGTAATCCAAATATATACCACGGTATTTAGCTTTATTGACAGATTGAATGTATCCAGCGGGGCAGATTAAGTTCATTTCAATAGGAGGAGAGTTTAGTTTGGGGTTAATTACAAGTAGATTTGATTTCTTAGCGTTTAATGTCAGTTTATTGGCTGTTATCCAATCATTACTTTATTTATTTCAATATTCAATTTGCTTTCTAAATGCTCTAAAGAAGATGAATTGACAAGTAAGCAGGTATCATCTGCAAACAAGCGAGGTACACTATCAACACTGTTAGGAAGATCATTAATATATAATAAAAACAGCAACGGCCCAAGGGTTGAGCCCTGGGGAACCCCGATGTTAACATCACGTAAAGTAGAACAAAATCTATTAATGCTCACAAATTGTTTTCTATTTTCTAAAAAAGATTGGAAAAATTCTAGAACTATTCCTCGAATACCATAATGATCAAGTTTGTGCAGTAGAATTTGCTAATCAATCGTATCAAAAGCTTTAGCCAAATCGAGCAACACCAAGCCAGAGTATTTTTTCTTTTCAATATTGTCGTAACAGGTATTCACTATATCAAGTACAGCATGCTCAGTTGAAAATTTGGACCTAAAGCCATATTGAATTGGACTTAGCACCGAGTGATCATTCAAGAATTTAGTAGTTCTGTCATATACGGCTTTTTCTAGAATTTTTGAAAAGCATGATAATATAGATATGGGCCTATAATTAGTTACATAGTTTTTTTCTCCAGATTAGAAGAGAGGAATAATTTTGGCTACTTTAAGGTTTGAAGGAAATATACCAAACTTAAAACATGCATTAAACAGAATGGACAATATAGGAGCAATCACAATCGCTCCAGCCTTTACAAAAAAAACATCAACCCCATCTGCACCACAACTTTTGTTGCAGTTTAACTGGTTAATTCGATTGAAAATTTCAGAAACAGTTGTGTGACACAAAAACATTGAGGAGCAAACTCTATTGGTAAGGTACTGGTTAAAATTAGGCGGGTTGAGATTATTAGCCTCATCGGATGATTTCTTGCCGATGCTCCAGAAATGTTTATTAAATTCATCAGCTATTTCAGCTGGAGTATTTATAACAGAGTTACCAACAATAATAGAGGAAGGATAACTAGGTTTAGTATTATAAGGGGTGAGAGAATTAATTACTCCCCAAAATTTGCGCATGTCATGTCTGGAATTAACAATTTCATTTTGAAAGTACAATTTTTTAGCTAAAGTTTTTATTTTAGTTAACTTGTTAGCATATGTTTTGTAAAAGCGTTTATGCACTTCAGACCCATTAAGAAAATGTGAGACATAAAGTTTTTGCTTTCGTCGAATTGAAGTATAAATTCCTTTTGTGATCCACGGTTTTTTGATTAGCTTACGTTTTCCTCGCGAGGCCAATATTAAAGGAGCTTGCCGATCAATGCATGCAGTGACAACATTAACAAATTCACTAAAAAAGTTGTTAGTTGATTCTGGTGAATCTAAAGGCATTAAGTGAAGCAATTCGCAAAGTGATACATTCAAATCATCAGAAAATAAGTCACGATCAAAACGTCTCTTATCGCGAATAAAAACTGGCTGATCGGAATTCCTACTTACTTTAAGATTTCGAGAATTAATAGCCACAAAACATCCAACGGGAAAGTGATCAGTTAGACCACTACGAATAATACATGGATATAAGATATTATTGTTGTCATTAGTAATAATGTGATCGATAATTGAACTAGAAGTGTTGGTTACTCGCGTGGGCTTATCCATAAGCAGAAATGCTCCATTACTTGTTAACATATTCAGATAAGCATCAGAATAAGTAGATTGGGTGCTACTCACAGTGTTTACATTAATATTAATGTCACTCAATATATAGTACTTGTGCTTAGGATTCAGTTTAGATAATTTATTGTTAAAAGCATCTATAAAGTTTTTGACATCAGTACCTGGATGGCGATATGTCACACCCACGGTAAAAATCTCTTGTGAGTTTTTGTCAGAAATCTGTAGCCAAATATCTTCACATCCAGAGTTCAACTCATTTGTGTTCGAAACTTTTACCGAGAATTTATTAGCAACGTAGACGCCAACGCCGCCAGCATTTGTCAATGAATCAGCATGCTCAATGGGTTCAAAACCAGGTAAAGTTATGTTAGCTGGAACGGAATTCTTGATTTTAGTTTCGGATAAACAAATTACATCGGGTATATAGGGAAAAGATCGTAGTAATTCATCATTGAGGGAATCAAGATTATTGTAAATTGATCGAATGTTGACATGCTAGAGAAATAACCTTTTGTTTTGAGCAGTGATAGGAAACGGATAGTTCATTTCTACGTATCGGCAAGTTTCAATGTTACTTTTTATCGAATTATACAAAGCAAAATTTAAGTCAAATCGTTGAGTCGCGTTAAACAAGGTATCATCGTCTTTAGTATCAGCAGTGCTTTGCAGTGAAGCGCCTAAGGTCCTGTCACGAGTTGCACTACTAAAAGTAACAACGTTCATCAAAAAACAAAATACAGGGTAACACAAGAAAATAGTTCGATTCCTTTGAAAGCGGATTAACAGAAAAAACAATACCGCCATGCAGGCAAGTAGAAAACTTATTTAAGATCACATACAACATATTATGTATTAGAAAATAACGCACAAAATATATTAGGAGGAACAAATGATTTAACAAGCTCATTTAGTTTTTTTCCGACAAGGATTCGTTAGGGTCAACTTTTATACCATCGATATGTAGGGCGTATTCACCACCACCAATCTTCCACGATGCTTTCTTGCCAGATTGCTTGGCCTTTTTATATAAAGGAAGTAAACTTTGTTTTTGAAGCTGCAATGCTCTCGGCAAATGTTCAGTAACAAACACATAGCCAGGAGATTTCGGCATACAATTATGACTTTCGTTATAGGGCCCTAAGTGCTTTAGGAATGAAAAGATCAAGTGTTTATCATATGAATTAGTCAATTTGATTATCACGGGGCGAACAATCTTCCTACCGAATCGTATGACCGGGTGCTGAGGTAAGCGATGCACGTCAGCAAATTTGATTGACTGAGGATTCTCAATTTTTAAAGCATTTTTTAAGAAATCAAGCACCAATTCTTGCGTGTCAGATTTGGTTTCACAGACAATCAGCGAGTTTTCTTTCAAACCATGAATTAAGATATTAAATCTTTTACCATACGTTTCATTCGCTATCGAATCTCTCTGATTTTTGATTCTTGACTCAGTGAGGTTATTTTGCAAATCAATCAATTGCTGTTGGAAAGCTGCTAATTCCTGCTTTGTTATAGTTTCGAGTTCTTTCAGTTGTTCGACAGTAGCTTTATTTTTTTTGATATTTTCAATTTCGTATTCAATTTCTTTAATGTTCGTTTCAATACCAGCCATTCTACTGTCGAATGTATTAAATCGTTTAGTCAAATTGTCAACTCGATCTGCTAGAGAATGAACGCACTCAATCAAACCGGCAAGCTTACTCTGCACATCTTTCAGTAGCAACTGCTGTTCAGATATATTTGATTTTGTTGAACTACTTTGCCTGACTGACGCTGAAAATTTTATCAACTGCACGCCAGCTCGAGTTTTTCAGAATGAATTACTTTCATAAGAACACAAAACTCAGTTTTGCTCAAAATTTAGAAAACAAATTTGACCAAAGCTAGCCTTAGCAGAAAAAAAAAATTTCAAGAGCACTATCTGATTCAACTCATTTGCATATAATCAATGGCCTTCTCTTGATCTTTTCTATATTGCCATAGTTGATTTTAATGATTTTTCTTGCAGTATGGACTTAAGCTTAACTGTGATTACATTTTATTCACCCAGTTGCCTTGGCCTGGAGACAGCTAAGGAACCTTTCGGTCTTCGCGTAACGCTGCCACTTACGTATACTGCAGTAGTTTTGTACCTAAATTTTAACTCAATCGCACAATGCGTATATTTTATTTTAAGTGATGTATGTATTGTGTTATTGCCGCCTGATGAGACTTAATTGAGCAAGATCGAAACGCGTCGCCATAACGCAGCGCATAACGCATTAAATTATTTTCAGTGTATTGCTTATGTTTTACCACATTCGGCGGAGGCTTTACACTGTCCCTTAAATTGCTGAACGTCAAGCAGGGAAGCTGTGAATACCACCTTTTATAGTCTTTGGTTTGACCCGACCGGAAATCGAACTCGAGTCTCCCGCTTCAGTAGCATACGCTCTATCCACTCGACCACTGGTCGGTTATTAGTAATAATGATCTAATTTAAAACAAAAGTTAACTTTTAACTAAACAAAAATAGATATGCCACTTTATACTTAATGAAATTTACGTCACTTTAAATTTCAACTATGGTTAAGAGCAAATGAGGTTGAAAGTACCATACGTAAAAATATAAAAACATTCAGCCCAAACCCAAAATAAACTGGTTTCAAAAAATGTATAATTTTTCAGATATGCTTTGCACAAGACAGTCGTTGATAATCTAATTTATCTTCTTAATTATCTCATTATGTACTCAAGTGCTCATAACTAACTGCAAAAAAAATTTACGCGATGTTTAAAGTAGCGGGTAGCGGTAGCGGGAAGCGCCGCTACTTTCGTGGTAAAGTAGCGGTAGCGGTAGCGCGCTACTTTTGAAGACGAGTAGCGGGTAGCGGTAGCGACGCTACTTTTTAGGGCTAGTAGCGGTAGCGGGAGCGGCGCTACTTTTGAAGTTGCGCGTGCCCATCTCTGGGAATTGGACTGAGCTTCCAATTCAACTTCGTTCGTTTATTACCTCGTAATAAAAATTTTTCTTCGAAATGCTTAATACAGATGACTGAATTTTGGGTTACTGACCAATTTGATCGATTAACACAGTGACGATAGGTGGCAAAAAGTTTTGGGTATTCAATTACAAATTTATTGCGTCGTTTATTTTCGTACATGAAGTAATTGCGCATCCGGTCTGCGCATATAAAATTATGTCCATACGTATAGACGGCATTTGATGTTTATACTGTGTTTGTACTGTACCACTTAAAAATAAAAATTGAAAGACAAAGTTTGACTGGGGGGAGTAGAAAAACCACGTTTGGGTGTAAAAAGTTTTGGTTCGAATTGAGGGTAGCGTAGCTGAAGTTAATTTTTCTCGTCTCGCTTCAGCTGTTGAATGAAATGAGTATAGTGGAGGTGTAGAAAAATGAAAAAGATAAACTATAACTTCTACACTCAATGCTACACTCAATTCAAGCTATTGATTAAAACTTTTAACACGCCTTTACCTCATCCAATAATCAGTTGCCTGTAAAAAGCAAAGAAATAGTACAAGCTGAAACAGCTTTGGCCGTTTGATTAGCAATTCAAACAAAACTGTGTACTACAAAGGGCAAAGCACTATAATCGACTAAGTTTCAGAATTACTGCAGATGCAAGAAAGTCATTTAAAAGTAAATTCCATTCGCTTTTCCGCTGAAGCAAATTTTGTTATGACTGAATCCTGAAAAGATTTGGTTTCCATGACTTCTGTCAGTAATTGTGACTCGATGGATATAAGGCCTAAATCTGAAAGTCTGTCTGGTTACATTTTATTTTGAGAAAATGATTTAATACGTTTTAAGGAAGAAAACGATCTTTCAACGGTTTGGGTCTACCTGCAGCAACGATTGCTTTTTTTTCTTCAA
The DNA here is from genome assembly GCA_963965965.1 of Trididemnum nubilum. Classification (NCBI taxonomy): domain Eukaryota; kingdom Metazoa; phylum Chordata; class Ascidiacea; order Aplousobranchia; family Didemnidae; genus Trididemnum; species Trididemnum nubilum. The sequence continues at coordinate 41,213,654 of OZ014480.1, forward strand.
AAGTTTTTTTGAGTGAAGGAACATCCCAATAAACTATCCACAGCATTCGTTGTGTTATATTGCTGTCGTAATTTACTTTGACGAATTTTAAGTTTTCCTCATTGTAGATTATTTTTGCTAAAAAACTTTGCAAGTCTTTTACTATCAATTGTTTGATTCGGAGAAAGTATTATGATGTTTCAGGGTGGTTAATTTAATTGACAGGTTTGTAACGGTTGATCGCTTAACCACAAGCGCAGGCAGCTGAAGCAAGGTAATCACGCTCGCTATCTGAAAACCTAGGATGACGTCAATCGTGACGTTTCTTCACCTGACCAAATTTGATTGGTCAATACAGAGGCGAGGCGTTACATGGTTTCAGTTTGCTACGTCATTTTGGGTTTTCACAACTTCGCTTTGATATCTTCCAGCGCAGTCAAGCTACAGCAACTGCCTATTAACGTTTAGCGCCACAATGCCGAAAAAAATAATTGCCTGCCTACCACTAGGTTTCGCCAATTACTACGCAGAATACGCTATGCTTGGGGCCAACTGGCCATGGTAGCAAAAATAACCAAAATAAAAAATGTTGCTAAGATGAAGGAAATTGGACAAAATTTACTACATTTGTTGCCGTATTAGTTTTACTATTAATAAAAAGAAATCGTTGAAATTTCGATAACCAGTTGTGCGAAACATTTTGGAATTAAAAATATGATAAATTTTCAAAAGGGTAGTGAGAGCCGCAGGAAGGATAATTCGGAGCCGCGGTTGAGATTTACAGTTTACCACATTCACAAACGGCAGGATAGCCAAAGAAGTAAACCCTTTAGTTTGGGTAGAGTCGTAACTCGACCCGGTCTTTTCGGGTCGGTTTCGGAAAAAAATAAATACCATCAAGTGACGACCACATGCCACAAACAGTTTGGACATCTGTCGGAAATATTTAATGATTTATTTTTACATGTCTATACGATCCTGGACCCTTTGACGAGGGCACCGTTGCAAAAGTCTCCAATGCCTTTTTACTTAATACCATGAGATCCCCAAATTTCTTTTTAGTAGTAAAAAACCAAAATAGCTTATGAGTAGTATAGGTATTGGGGAATTTTAGGGCATTGAAGATTGCGGAGGCGGAGTAATTTTAGTGCAGCGGGATATTCACAAAATGAAGACTGCTACTGTAGCGGAGGAATGCAGCAAAAACTCTAACCTTAACTAACCCTAAATTTTAAAAATTGACTTGCCTGAAAACCGAACCACCAAAAGCGATAAGTATAAATTTTGCCTGGGAACCGAACCACCGAAGGTGGTGAGTCTAAAGTTTGAAAGGGAACTGAATCACCGAAGGTGGTGAGTCTAAATTTTGTACGTCTTACCTAAGAACCGAACCACCAAAGGTGGTGAGTCTAAAGTTTGCCAGGGAACCGAACCACTGAAGGTGGTGAGTCTAAAGTTTACCTGGAAACCGAACCACCGAAGTAGTGAGTCTTAAGTTTACCTGAGAGGTGAGTCTACCACCCAAGGAGGTGAGTCTAAAGTTAAAATTTTTTGTAAGACTTCCCTAAGAACCAAACCATTGAAGGTGATGAGCCTTAAGCTTAATAAATCTGAGAACCGAACCATCGAAGGTGATGTGTCTAAAGTTTGCATGGGAACTGAACCACCGAAGGTGATGAGTTTTAGGCTTAAAAGATGCTTAACTGAGAATCGAACCATTGAAGGTGGTGAGCCTTAAGCCTAAAATACTTACTTGAGATGCGAACCACCGAAGGTGGTGAATCTAAAGTTTGCCTGGGAACCGAACCACCGAAGGTGGTGAGTCTAAAGGTTGCCTGGGAACCGAACTACCGCAGGTGGTGAGTCTTAAGCTTAAAAAAATACTTACTTAGGAACCAAACCACCAAAGATGGTGAATCTAAAGTTTAAAATACCAGAAAGCCGAACCACCGAAAGTGGTAAGTTAAAGTTTAAAATTTGTACGATTTGCCTGAGAACCGAACCACCGCAGGTGGTAAGTCTGAAGTGTAGAATTTGTAAGGCTTGACTGGGAATCGAACCACCGCAGATGATTATTCAAAGTCTAAAGTTTAAAACTTGGACTAAAGTTTAAAGGCCAAGGACAGTTCTTTGGACTGGCGGCTAGCTGTCGAAAAATTGTATGGAAGTTTGCAGGGTTCCAGCAATTCGATACTTTCAGTCTAAAAAAATTAAAAATTATAAAAACAAAATAAAATTTTAAGGCATTTAGTCGAATACGTTGAATTGTGTTTGAAATATCGTTGCATACAATACTAGAGTTCGAATAACTGCGGTAATATGTTTCAGCAAGATGATGGCGAACTTCGAACAAGTTGATCGATATTATTCTTTGACTTTTGCATTAAAATATTGCAACAGTGACTGCTAGCATATTATGTGAGTCAATATGGAAAGGTGATATTGTCTTTGACTTTTGCATTTAAGTAACGAGTGGCTGATCATTAGCTGTAGCAACCACATCTGTAAACATCAGATGGCCTGTCGCAAATTCGCCTTCAAAAAATCTTTTCAACTGTTTTCACTGTCTAGATAAAAATTTGCTAACGCTGTTTTGCTGGCATGATGTAAAATAGTCCAATTTGTTTAATTTGCGATCACCTTGGTTTCACAAGGACTAGCAAGTTTGTTTGCTGCGATACATTCTCGAGAGTTTTAACGCTCTAGTCTTTTGAACCTGATGTCAAATTGTTTGAAACATTTCTAAGTATAGACCTATACCCATGACTTCGTAAAACATACATTGCATTGACTCTTGTGGACTTACTTTGTTTTTCTTAAAGATACTAAAATGCTGCATTGACGTAACAGTAACTAGCAACAGAGCTGGATGAAACGGGTTGTTTTTTCTGTTATCGTACTTTTTTTATATTTCGTTAATGCAAGTGCATAACCGAAAAAACCTTTGTTCGTTTTATCTTATATAGCCAAAATTAGAGCGGATTAGAACACATTCAAAATGATGAGAGCCAGACTGCATCTGTTAGTGTGTAGCGCATACAAGTTCAATATTGTTCATTGATTTGTTTCAAATCTTTCGTAAAGTGTTGTTCTTTTACTCAGAAAAAAGTGAGGTTTAAAAATAGTAAACAACTGCGCTGCAAACGTCCATAACTATGAATTGCGTAGGGAAATTAAATAAACGCTGTAAGACTTCATGTATGGTACTTTTGCTGGGACTGATACCCTCTCGCAAAAACAATGAACAAATGTAGACTTACGAATATAGTTTAACAGTTTCATTTTGTGGGTGACATTGTTGGGTATCCCATCATAATGTTAATAGGCCATAGTTTGATTCTTGCTATTTCAAAATGCTGGTAGCCAGAATCGTGTCTGTTGCGTAGTACATACGCAGACTTGTCAAGTGTTTTTGTTTTGTTTCATTAAGCGCTCTTTAATCTTCCATCACAATAAATTTGGATTTAAACTCATTATGTTATTTATCTGATTTTGCACGGAATATATCGTTACTTCAAGAGAATAATTTTTCATAAACTGTGTATCATAGAAGAATAATGTATCTTGGGCAGAAATTTATTGTAGATGATCATTATTTACTTATTTCACTTATACAGACTCTAATACACTGTGCATTCGATGTAGCAGTCCGTTTAACGGATTAACAGTTTTGTGACAACACCTCAGATGCAAGCTGTTCAGCAATTTATACCTTAATTCGAAACGGGTGTTTTGAGAAAATATGAAGGTGTAAGCATAAACTTTTAGGGATGAATCCCAACAGATGTTTCAAGAAAAACGTGCAGTTATGAAGGTGGAAGTATCCACCTTCAGGAGTAGATCATTGATGTACGCCATAAGATTAAGCAAAATTTTTACCTTAAAACGGAGGTTTTAGGTCGATCAATCCTCCTTTTATAGGAGAAATGAACAATTAACTAAGGTTAGATGGAAGTTTTCAAAGCACCCCATGTTAGGTGTATAGTAACAAACCATCCTGATCGTGATTTTAGGGGTGGAAAATGTGAACCACCCACAACGCTGGAAAAAACACCTATTTCATTTACAGTGAATAATTAGTTAAGTAATTAGATTTTGTAATGTGAAGATCTATTCAATTAATTTTACACCAATTGGATACGTTTTGTTGGTCCAGATTCATTTTCGTTTTTAAGCATTTTATGATAGTACTAGTCAAGATTAAGCACGTATCATCAGCAAATAATTTTGAGTCGCTACAAACTGAAGCGGAAAGATCATTAACATGAAGTAAAAAAAGTAATCATAATAGAGTTGACCTCGTGCAGCTCGGTACTTGACTGGCTTTATTTCAGAATCATTTCCGCTAATACTCAACGTGTACTGGGTTCTAAAAGAAGGTCACTATTAGCCTACTAACCAGTCCTCGAATTCTGTTTTGTGTTTAAGTTTAGCTACTAAAATATCATTTCAAATTTAGTAAAACATCCAAGAGTTGATTTCAGAAACAGGCGTTTTCAAACTTCTCAAAATGATACTTAACGTTTGCCACTAATTACCTAATATACTACAGCTTGCAATTTTGCATGAAACTTCGTAAAACAAAAGGCGAGTAAGCAAACGGCTAATCGACAGATTACTGATTCGAATCCATCTCAGGTGTCTTGCAGTAACATACTCTGCCACTGCAGGACTGCCTGTTTTTACGCTTTTTCCCCAATTTATTTACGTATTTTGTTATAAAGTATTATGTCATAAAGTGATATAACAATTACAATGGAAAAGGCATTTAATCAATAAAAAATTTAGCTTAAAATTGGCGATGTTTTTTCAAGGTTGGGATAGCGGGCTGTCGGAGTAGATATCCTAAAAACTATATCACGTAGAAAGCAAGATTTGAACAGAAGACAAAAAAAAAAATTTTGCATCAAAACTAAAAAAAGTTTAAAAAAATTGAAATTTTGTAGTTGAAGAATTTTTAGACAAAACGTTAAATATTTTCTGTAAATATCAATACAAATGAAAAAAGAAATTCGACCTGAAGATATATTATTTCCTGATATTATTACAAGTATAAGTCAAGAAACCCAACCAGGTAAAGCTATGTGTTGTCACAATGAGTACACACATAATACTATACCAAAAACGTACAGCAGTACGGAATATTATAGACACCTTAGTATCGTACGTATTTAACTGACTTTGACGGTGCAGGACCTTGCCTTTTACGTTGTGTATACATATTATTGTTTTCTCGTAGTAATGTAGCAATAAAGTAGATCGTTTTGTCGAGTAACCTTTTTGTGGTGAGTCGTTATTTGAAACTGATACTTTTATGCTTTAATGAATTGCCAGAAATAAAACAATTTAAAAAAAATGTATGAAAGAAAAAACAATAATGTAATGGAGCAAGAACAATAAGTGAAACTTGATAAACAAGTGAAACTTGATAAATTTTAGAAAGGCTGTAGGAAGGTCTCCCAACGTGGCATTTCCGACTTTAGGCGGCAACCATCCCTTGATAAAGACAAAATACGAAAAGATTTGATAGAAAAAAAACAAAAAACAAGCTGAGCCAAGAAAAAATAAAACATAATATTCATTTTTCAATACAAAGGAATATACTTAAATTAGAGAAAAATCAAACGTTGAGCGATTGAAAGTACCAGAAAGGGATAGTTCCCGCCGAAAGTCGGAAGTGCCACGTTGGGAGACCTTCCTACAGCCTTTCTAAAATTTTGATCTTTTGAAAAGTTAAAACTACATACAGCACATGGGTAAAATTTTCAGAATGGGTGGGTAGGTATTAAAGATAAAGTAGACATATCAAAGTTGGGAATGCCACGATGGGGTACCTTTCAAATGGGACCTCCAAAATTAAGTTAGTTAGACCGCTAAAATTTTCAGGATAGGTAAATGTAGTAATAAAATAAAATTTGGGGTACCGCAATGAGTGAGGTTTTTTTCTAACAGGACCTCCCAAAGTCAAAAATTTTAACCCCTTAAGCTAGAAAATGAAATTTTTGGGATAGGTAAATAAAAAAAGATACAACATGGCCTACTTAATTAACACAGCCGTACAGTCTGCCTTGTCGATAGAAAATTACAAGGGTCACTTTTCGCTTATCTCGTCTCGTGATGCGGCTGTCTGGAAATAATTGGTTGGTGTTTTACATTGGGTAATGCATTTTACCGTTGCCTATTACGCAAAATAACTTCTTTTTCAATCTGAATTATATTGTAAATTAATGTTTAACTGTAAAATAATAATCAAGCTAGCGATGAAAGAAGAACATAGATTTTATCAGCAGAAGCATTTTTGAATAACATCTCTGAGATTAATCTCTTGTACGATAGATTTATATAATGTCAATCATGCAAACAATGTTTAAATGTACCACGCAATACTGTAAAAAATAAATAAAAGTTTGATTTCCTCACCTTGATCATGCCATCCTTATTGCGTGCTTAAAGTACTTATTTACATACCGCCCTTGCTAAGCTTGGTTAATAAGCTTAATGACGGCAAAGGAAAATGCTCTTTTAAGTTTATAAGCAGGCAAAGAAGTATATCTCAACAGCAGCCAAAATTGCAAAAGTTGAAAAGAGTATTTTGGTCCATTTTCTGGCTTTTTCGTATTTTATGTACTGAAGCTCATCCTGCAGTTTGTTTGGTTCTTGTTCAGCAATACTTCGTAAATAAGAAGGAAAATTGTTAAGCATTGACTTGCTTTTCAAACGACAGTTGCTACCCTTCCTAAACCACTACGGAAGAGGCACTAGAAAGCTTTCCAAAATAATTTTACGTTTAAAGAATCTGTTACAACAATGGTTTCGGTGACAAACGGAAAGTCATTGACTGGACAATTTTGTGTTTCGTTAAAAAATCGCCTTGTTTTTTTGAAGCTTCAGCAGCTGATAACCGCGCACACTCTCTCATTAATCTGTAAAAAATTATTCATTTCGTCTTTTTGTTTAAACTTGCTAATTTAATCAGGAAACTTTCCTCTTGTAGGTGACTTTTTCCTTGGGGGTACTGAAAGCAAAAGAGACGGAGGAAAGTTACCAAAATCAGGATAGATGCTGGGAACAGGGTTTAGATCCCATCTAAGCGTAGTTCGCTTTCCAGTTTTTAAAAACTTTCCCTCTAAATGCTTCAAACAAATTCCACCGTTTTTGCCTGGCATCCAATTCTTACGGTTAATAAATTTTGTCCAACGGCTTAGCAAATCTGGTTTCTTCAAGGAAAGGAAAATACAAGGTTGTTTTCTGGAATGCTCTACTTCTTGTCTTTCCTCTTTTTATAACCAGATTTACAAAAAACAACAGAACAAGTGCTTGGCATTAAAAAATAAATAACTTAAAGTAAAATACGGTGGATTTTCAAAATTGCTATAAATAACAAAAAAGTACTGCAAGCCAAAGTAGACCTATTTTGCTTAAGTATTCTATATATTATTTTATATAATTAGTATTCTAACCACTGCTACTGCACCAAGCAGCTGTTTATAGCTCAAACTGTAACTGTCTCAACACAAGTTTTCCAAAACGTGGTTTAAATATCGACAATAGTAACTAAATGCACTGAGTAAAGCATAATTCTGAAAAAACTAAATTATCAAATTAAATCACTGAAAAACAATAATTTTACTAGTAAAAACTTTCTTTCAGCGCATATGCAGTGAAAAACAGCGATGCATTACATTGATCTGCTGCTTAAAACTGTAAGAGTACGACTGACTGTGATAGCAGAACTAGTTAAACAAACTGTTGTAGACCCGTTAGCGATCAACAATTACAAACTGTCTATTACAAACTGTTGTTTACAGACAGCCGCACCACGAGACAAGCGAAAAGTGACCCTGGTAATTTTCTATCGACATGGCAGACTGTACGGCCGTGTTAATTAAGTAGGCCATGGATACAATAAGACAATATTTTGGAAGTACCGCAATGGAGTTTACCCTTAAACGGGTCTTCCAAAATTCGAAAAATTTGATCTCTCAACGTAAACAGATGAAATTTTTTATGATGGGTTAATAAGTAAGTAATAGCTTATTTCGTTCAATTTGCAAAGGTTAATCAAAGAAAAAAGAATATGACAAAATTTGGAATTACCACAATGCTGGATAGCCCCCTTCAAACAAGTCTTCCAAAATTCAAAATTTTTTAACTACTCAAGCTAGACACATAAAATTTTCAGGATAAGTCAATATAAAAAAAACTGCTGATTACATGTTAAGGAGGAACTTCAAAATGGCTCCTCAAAATTTAGACTTTTAAACCACTTCAGCTAGACAAGTCAAGGTTTAAGAATATTCAAATTTACATCAAAGATGAAACATGACAAATTTTGATGATTTTTATTGGGAATCACCCCTTTTCTAAAATCAAACATTTTGACCAATCAAGCTGACAAATTCAATTTCCAGGATAGGTTTTATATACGAAAAAAAAGAAAAACGACAAAGTTTTGATTGCCACGTTTAGGAAAAGCCTCCGAATGAGCCCCAATAATCTAAAAATGTTTAACTACTTAAGGTGAACAAACTAAATATCTTGGATAGGTTAATAAATTAAAGATAAAACTTAACAAAATTGTTGAGGAGACATTTCGCAATGGGCCCCCTAAAATCTAAAAACTTTAACTACTTCATCAAGATAGGTAAAATTTTTAGTGTACGTTATTATATAAGAAAGGTGAAACATGACCAAACTTGGGGATGCCATGTTGGAAGATTACTCTTTAAATGGGCTTTCAAAGTATTAGATTTTTAATTACTTTAAGCTAGATGGCTAAAATTCTCAGGATGACATGGCGCTCCAAACAAGCTGAAAAGTAAAACTAGGGAATTCCAACTTGGAAGATTTCCCAAAAATAGTCCTTCAACAAATAAGGCGTTGAAGTACTTGAGATTAATGGTTTTGATAGATTTAAGATAAATGGCCAAGTTCTTACAAGTTGTATCCTGTGACGGTGAAAAAACTTGCTTTTTCTGGTACCTCAATAGTTTTGAACAATTTAATTAAAAACGTTTTTGTGCTAAATAATGGATTCAATATACAAAAAGTTTCAAAATTAGGACCCCCTCCACACTCAACAGCTTACATAAAAATTTATGGTTTTCTTCAGTAACGTGTTTGAAGTTCATTAACGTGAGTTACTATTGAGCTATTTTTCATTTCAAATTTTATTCATTTTCATGTCAAATAACTAAGTGAAATAAATCCACATGAGTAATAATGATACAGAAAGATTCATATGGATTGATAAACTTGAGTAAAGCCTGAAATGCCAGAGAATTCTTAGCACCTCTGACCTAAATCTGCATAAAACCACGCTGGATAGTCATTTCAAAAGATCATGTTGACCCTAATTTACACAGGTAATTGACTGGCGCATTTTACGCGGGAGTGGAGGCAAAATAGCCCTTATATAACTTCTAAACCAAAACTAATGAAATCACCAAAATTGGCTTGCGAGTTGTTGTTCACCAAGATTTTTCAGAAAACTGGCTTTGAGTTGATGACGTTATTATAATGGTGCCGTGGCCACATTTTTAAAAAATGACTTTATTTTTGCAATAACATCACAGGCGGTTGAAATTTTGTACACAGGCTTGTTTTTAATACTGAATCATAAAACGTCGAAGTCAGGTTGGTTACGACGCACAAAAACGTCTTGGGACGTCATTTAAGTTAAATATTGGCCAAACAGGCTCAAATTTTGGAAAATGACTTTGGGAAACTTAAAAATTGGGAAACTTCTTGTTGCTCTAACAACTTGAAATTTTCAGAAATTATATGGAAATAAATTTGACTCAACTTCAAATTAATTTGAAGTAAATATCTTATTTCTAAAAGGATTTATCCCGAAAAAACAACCAAGCGCGGGAAAAAACCTACCCTGAGTAAAATAGAGTTAAAGAGCGCACTGAAAACTGCGATAGTTTTTCAAGTTATTCTCATGAACCTGCTATGGTTTGTGAGTGAAGTATTAGGTAAAATAAATTTTGATTCTCCGCCTTTTTTTTGCAATTTCTTATAATTATACCTTTATAAATGCGGGCTATGTGGCAAACAATTGAAAATACCACAAAATATTAAAAATTTAATGAAAAAAAAATGCCTGTTTCGCAGTAAATATGTGGAAGTAGAAGTAAGTTTATTGTTAGCCAATTACGCCGACGAAAAAGAGGAAGCGCAAACGCAATTATCATTAAAAAAGTTGTTCCTAATGATGTTACTTTATCAATAACAGTAAATTTTGAAATATATTCAAAAAGTTATAATTTTATGGAGTATTGGTTTAAAAACAGCAAAAACTGGAAAGTTTACAAGTAGAGGTGCTTCCTAGAATGTTATCTTCCTAGACTGTTTTCATAAACATCGTCAATGTTTGTCCAGAGTTTTGACCCTCTATAAAGGCCAATAGATTTTAAGTAATACATTTTTTCACTCTTGGTAGAAAGTAGATATTCTAGTACTTTTGTATTTTAGTTAATGCTGTGGAGGGGACTCCGATTTCGAAACACATCAATTTTTCTCTGTGGAGTATCCAAATGTTGGACTGTATTGCTTAAAAAACGTTTCCAGAATCTGAAATGGCTGTAAAATGCGTGGCATATCTCAAGCCGTAGTTACTAATAAATTTGGCAGATGTAATGAGATTTTATTTAAAGTACTGTAGCTAAAATTGTCAAGACAGCTTAATACCATAGGTGGGCACAAGTCCATTAATCGTTAATCCGTTAATAAGAAGCTAACTTTTTCATTAACTTGTTAATCCGTTAAAAAGCTTTTTCATGTTAACGGACTAAATTAACTTCCGTTAAGTTCTGTTAACTTCCGTAAACATTTTTATCGTTGATATTGTGCACCATTCATTCATCGTACTGGTACAAACCAGTTTGCACTGATAACACTTGTTGCGTATAAGCACGAGTTTTATAGAAGAGAGCGAAGAAAGGAGCTCTTTTTTGTGGCAAATAATAAGCTGCAGCCTGATAGGTCTATTAATTATCGCTGTTCACAATTTAAAAAGATTTCCCGATGGCAGCTTCGTTAATGCATTTGAATTTATTTTTATTTTGAAATTAGATTAAACTGTAAAATGTAACTTTCAACACACAAAAAGACCACCACAGCAATAAATATTTCCTTACAATCAGATCAACAGCATCAATACATGCTCTAGAAGTGAGTGAATAAGAAAAAATGTAAATTATGCGCAAAATGTTAACCAATTAACGGACTTCATTAACTTCCGTTAATTAAAGCTGAAAATAACGGATTAACGTTTACGGAGGTATGAAGATTGTTAACGGACTAGTGGTTAACGAAGCTAACGTTTTGCATTAACTTGCCCACCTATGCTTAATACCAGAGGTGGAGTCCTCGAGGACGTCCTTGGCCTCGAAGACGTCCTCGAGGACACATTTTGAAGTCCTTGGCCTTGGCCTCGAAGGTCAAGTCCTTGGCCTTGGCCTCGAGGCCTCAAGTCCTCGAAAATTGGCCTGTCCTCGGCTTGAGGAGAGCACTATTTTTTGAATTGTTAAAATTTTGTGTAGCGCTTGAAAAATTTTTTGGAAAACGTTTTTTTGTGGAGATCGCCTGAAAAATTTTTGTGAAGACCTTTTTTTGTTTTTTTTGGAGAGCACTTGCGCTTGTGTCCTTGGTCTTTGGCTTTGGCCTCGAACATTCCTGTCCTTGGCCTCGGGAGTGTCTGTCCTCGGAAAGGCTGTCCTTGGCCTTGGCCTCGGATTTTTTTTGTGTCCTTGGCCTTGGCCTCGAGCCTTGGGTCCTCGACTCCACCTCTGCTTAATACTATTTTATAATAGAGTAAATAACTATAAGAATACCTAAAAATTGCTGAGTTTTAGCTTTGTAAACTGTAATATGAGCTTTTTGATTGGCGTTCTTGATTATTTTTGATAACTTTTTGAGAGATGTAAACGTTGAAAGCGAATAATCGTAAAGCAGTTAAAGTTTGTAGGACAAAATTTGAAAGAGACACATTTTAATTATTGATCTGACTATCAACGACCACGCACCTACAAATTGATTCAAAGCAATTGGGTCACTGTTTTACAGCTTAAAGAGATATTGTTCGAAATCGGTTTGATTGAAGGAATGAGAACTACTTTGGGTGATAAAGAGCTGCCCCAAACAATTTTCCACAACTTCCCTAATTCGCAAAAATGCGACTTAACTCCGTTTGATTACGTACCTTTGGAAACCCCAAACTTACCAAATTTGTGGCATCACAAAACGCTAATTTTTCAAAATTTTACTCAGAATTTACTGCAAGCTGTTGCCTACTATAGCAGCCCCAAAACATCACCAGTCTGGCCTAGAATTTATTCTTACCAACTCTTTTTCATTAAGCTAAGTTATCGTTCAGCAAGCAATAAATATTGTTTACGACAGAGTGCAGGCTAATCTCAGATCTGTTATCAGAAATTAGCACAATAATGCAGTACTCTATGCCTAATCAACTGTAATACCAAGTACTTAAATTGTAGAGGGGATGCGGGGGTACGCGTCCCCCATTGACAATTAGCGTCCCCCCATGGAGATTTAGCGTCCCCCCATCGAGATTTAGGCGTCCCCCATCGAGATTTAGCGTCCCCCAACGAGATTTGAGTGCTGGTCGATCAGATGAAAAAGGGCCTATCAGCACAAATAAATCCCACAAATTCCAGCCGAATTTAGTTCCAAATTGCGATGAGTTCCTTTTTCTTTTTGGTCTTAGCTTGATTTTGGGGAGAAAAACTCTTCAATTTTTGGTGAAGACCTTTTTTTTTGTCTTCACTCGATTTCGAGGTTCGAATTCTGCGAGAAGAAAACTTTTTTCAATCTTTTGTTTTAAGTAGTTTCCGCGCTGGTACTCTTTAGGTCAGAAAGCACACAAACGATAAAATTAATCATCTACTTAGCATATTTTTCAATTCTTCGTATATTGAATAAGATCACTTTAAAGAAGAAAAAAGAAATTTGATCATAACTATCAAGATTAAAAAAATACCATCATGGCAACGGGCTACCTTTTTGCGAGACCACGGAAATCAAAACGATAAAAGCTTAACGTACATTTGCATAATTGGTAGTTGTTGCGTCGTAATCGGCTTTGCGATATTAAAGCAGCAGCGAACAGCTCAAGTCAATCTTGAGCAGAGCTGAACACCACTGTGCTTCGAGCTGTTAGCTGTCATTAGTTACAGAGGGGGCTGAGGAATGAGGGTGTGTGGCTGTAGCTGCCAAGAATTATCTGGGGAATACTTTTTAATTAGATGGAATGAAGGCTGCTGATGAAAGCTACAGCTGGTTAAAGCGTTGCCCAGCTCCGTGCATAATTGACTAGAGCTGCTTACAGCTTAAGTGTGGTTTGCTGTTTTAGCCATGTAACCGCCAATAAAAATTGCAGTGACATCCTACGATTTGACAATAAAAGAGGTCAACCTTTTGCAGTTTCGTTTAAAAAGATAGGACTAGTGTACGAGGACCCAATTTACCTATGTTCATCAAAACATTTTAAAAGTTCCAGAATTTTTAAACCTACTTACAAAGACCAAATAAACTCATTATTTTTGAGAATTGTTTAACGCTCTGGATGCAATTTTTTTGTTCAGAAGCAAAAAGAAAATGGAAAAGTATTTTTCTGCTCTGTTTAATTTGTACGGCACTGGCGACTGCTGGAACGGCAATCGGAGTCGCTCTTCTTAAGCCGAAGATCTCTGCTACAGAGTTTTTGATGGAGAAAGGTACAGCACACTAAATTTATACACCGTTACTATAAGTTAGGTCTAAATTAACCTCGGTAAGTCGACTTCGCGTTACATTTTTGCTTTCGAATCTTTTCAGGCCCAATTTCTCTACACGCAAGCACTACACACGCACGAATTCTTTGCGTTTGATGGAGACGCTTTGAAACTGCTTTTACCGAATACGTGTATTTGCAAACAAGCGTAAAACTTTTTACGCCTGCTGACTTGTTTTGTATTACCATTTACTGAACAAGCGTATTTCAGCGAGCATATTTTCTACGCTAGGCAAAATATAAAATACACGTAGGGTACCCGTATTTTTCAGACATTTATGAAAAAAATTGCAGTGTGACGTCACAAGGTTGCTGGGTCTAGTGGTTATCTTGCCTAACCTTTGAAACTTTTAATCAAGGCACGATTCTCACCAAAATCAAAGCTATAAATTTTAATACAAACATAGTGAAATTTTTTGCAATCAATTTTTGGACCTATTGTTTGGAATTTTTTACAAAGTTTTTAAAAGTAGGTTGAGATTCTTGATGTGTGCTATGTGATTGAGATGTTATCGGCGACATTTCAACAATCAAATTAAAGTTATTACTAAACTTACAAGTAATTTATTTCACGCTTTTGAGAAAATTTACGCGTGAAAATATGCTAGCTGAAAAACGCGTACGCGTATTTACTGCTAGTTAACCTTTTATTACGATTTAACCTTTTTATTTGCTTGCTTCGATTATATTGAAGTTATCTTCTGACTTTCTTCGAATAGTTTTTATTGATTACGGCTATCATTGCAACTTTTTGACTGCTAAAACACCAAATAACAAGATTTTTTGCTTCGCATTTGAAATATTTAACAGCTAAAAAACAAATAGTTGACAGTATATTTCAAAATACAAAAGCTGATTGCTAATTGCGGGTGGAGACGGCAACGGATTCGGATCGGACCCGGATTATCACGAATAATAATTTTGCATGCCTTAGATATGATTATTTGCTGTATTTTAACGTGTACGTGACTGGTTTACTACTTTTGCTGCTTTTTTTGATTTAGAATATTCGAGATATTCCAGATAATTCCTTTCTAGTATTTTCTACTGTCTTCTATTAGTCACAGGAATAATTAGTTGTTTACTTGTCTTAATTGCTATATTTAGATTTGAAGTTGTGACATCATAATCAGGTCAAAATCTGTGATCGTAAGCTCGTGTATTTTTTTCTATTGTGACGTATCATGGATTGTTCTGGGATATTCGACAGCTTTTGCTGTAGTATAAATAGGCGGGTCGTTTTTCATTCTAATATTGTAATATTCTGAAAGTGGATGATTTTTGGGTATTAGTTTTGTGGGCAGTTAAGCCGAGTTTGTGTATCTGGGGTTGGCTCGTATAGCCGTTTAGTAAGAGGTGTGAGTGGAGCGATTTTGCTCAGTTAGTTGGTTTGTGTTTCAATCTTAAATAGAAGTTTTAATGTAAGATTGGTGTGCTGCTTTCTGAGATTCAAGAAGCTAAAGGAACTGTCAATGCCAATTTCGATTCGTTAACTAACATCTCAGTCGTTCTCAAGTTTCAGCCGGCGTGGGCAGTTCTAGGGATTAAAGGTTGTACTCTAGCCAAGTATCAACGATCGCGACACGGATCTTACTGTTTTTCTCGGATCCGGATCTGATCCGAATGCAGTTTCATTAGAATGTGCGGATCTAGATCGGATCTATTTTGCTGATTACTTTCAAACTCATTGTTGATGTTCGTCAAGACATTCTTTAAAAGGTACAAAGTGTAGTTGCATACTGGCGGATTCGGATCGGATCCGGATCTCTTCTTGTTGGATCCGGATCGGTTCCGGATATTTTTTAATATGTGGATCCGGCCACCTCTGATTGCGAGTAGTTTAACGTGCGTCATTCAGCCAAAAAACCCAAGTCGCAATGTTTTTTCAAAGGCTAAACGTCTTTTTACCATACTAAAGCTTTAAAATTTGTTGCTAAATAACTTTTTTGACGTAATAATTAAACTAAAAAATATATTTTGGCATTTGATCTCGCTCAAAAAGTCTCGCTCAAAAACGCCCGTCCCGAATTAAAACTTTAAAACAAAGGTGGACTAGCAATTAACAATGAGCTAGCAATAACAGTAATGTAACTGAATCAAGTTAGAACCCAATGCTAGTCAAGCTGTGACCTACATCCCAACCGCTCACAGACTGAAGGAGAAGCAGCAAGCGGAAAAGAAATCCACCAGAAAACAGAGGTCAAAAATGCAAACTGACACGAGAGCTAGCGCTGAAATATGAAGGCTTATTATTATTATTTTTTCTCGGTATTTTGCAGAGAGAGGATATTTTTCGAAATCGATTTCTGCAACAAGTTTACAGTTTTTAACCAACAAATTATGGCTGCGGTGTACGTGGTTCGGTTGTCATTTATTGTAATTGTAATTACATTTTATTTACCAAGTTGCCCTGGCCGGGAGACAGCGAAGGGACCTTTCGGTCTTCGAGTCAAGCTGCCACCTGCCCACCTGTCTACCACACACGGCGAATGCTTCATACTGTCCCTTTAATTGCTGAACGTTAAGCAGGGAAGCTGTGAATACTAATTTCTATAGTCTTTGTTTTAAACCGACCGAGAATCGAATCCAAGTCTACCGTTTCAGTAGCAGACGCTACATCCACTTGACCACTGATCGGTTAAAATCTTATTGTAAACCTTTCACGCTAAAAAAAACTGGCTTGGTTATTTTATAAAAACCTGATTCTCGCCATAATAACAGTTTATTGGAAGATGTGCTGAGCACATCTTCAATTCTTCAGCCTCAATGGGCTTTTGTAAGATGAACAATAAGTTATATTTGATTAGCCAAATGGATTTAACAGGTTTTTTTCAAATCAAAGTGTATTTTCAAACTTAACAAAAAATTATTTCAAAAGTTTTTGTTTTTAAGAATTACAATCCGAAAATTACCGCAAACATACTATAACTCAAAAATCTGTGCAGGTAATGCGACAGTTCTTCGCGGATATATAAATTTGGACGACGGCTGGATATCTCCTTTGAACGGATATAAGTATAAAGTGAATGTTGACTATCAAGGATGGGATGAAAGTCAAAAAACGTGTCAAAGTTGGGGAGGCAATTTAATTGTTCATGGATTTCGAGATCATACAGCGAGACAGTAAGTTTTAAAACTGGCTTGCCAAGTATTGTAGTGTACTTTAGAGTGATAAGTTGGGCCAGGCTTTTAGGGCCGGGCTCGGGCGTGAAGTTGGCAAACATTTCGGGCTTAATTCGGGTATGAGACGTGCTTTTTGACTTAGGTGCACCAAAATATAATCAAAATAATTTAGCAACATTGCTAAATTTTTCAGACCTAACTTAACTTTCGGTTTTTTTCGGGCATGATTTGGGCTTCAAATTAATTTTCTGGTTCGGGCCTGAACTAGTCTGCCCGTTTACAACTCTTGTGTACTTCTAATATACTGATTCAAGTATTGATAATAATTTAATTGTAATGTTTTGACGTTTGCAGGCCAGAGTTTTAATATTTAATCGTTTTGCGTGCTTCTGGCCCAAAGGCTACCAGCGCGGAAGCCTGAAGAAGAGTCACCAGAACGGCGACTACTTAAAAACAAGCAAAGCGAAAAAGTTATCCTCCAACAGGATTCGAACCTGCAACCTTTGTATTACCGGTTCACTAGTGGTGGACCAGTAGACCGGTAACCCAAAGGCTGCAAGTTCGAATCCTGTTGGAGGATAACTTTTTCGCATTGCTTGTTTTTAAGTAGTCGCCGTTCTGGTAGCTCTTCCTCAGGCTTCCGCGCTGGTAGCCTTTGGGCCAGGAGCACGCTAAACGATTGAATATGATTTAAAATGCCAAAGCCATTGACAATTAAAAATCTTTTTGGCGCAATCGTAAAATAGAAAGAACAATCCAAAGCTTTTACGAATTCGATTTCTGCATTTTGTTTCGAAATCGATTGTGTTGTTTTACTATCCTTGCAAGCATTGCTTAAAACTCCAAGTGCGAAAATGGAGCTGCTGTTCATTTGTTTGTCCAATGGAGGCTGCCGTTGGTTCTACAGAGACCTGGAAACCATCCAACTATTTTTTTGAAATAATTTAGCATTTTTTGAGCTTTTTTTAGATTTCTACGTTTAGCATATGACGATAAAATTTCCAAAAAATGTAGTCGCTTTACAAGGCGGTGGTGTTACTTAAAAAATCGATTCAAGACGATTTTCAAGAAATTGTGCAAACCGTAAATTAAGCAAAAAATGTTTGCATAAAATGAATCGCTCTTTTGCACGTTTTTTTTTGGGGGGTTGCCGAGATGTAATAATGCTTGCCGACTTTTGCTTTTTTGACGAACATACCCCAAATATTTCAGAACCAAACCGTGGTTTTGACAGCAAGATGCATAAACTGAGCAAGTATTTTACAGTTGAAGCAAAATTTCGCTCAAATTGAATTGTTGTAGAGCAGTGGTTCCCAACCTTTTTCTAATCGTGGCCCATTTTCATTTTGAAAGTTTTTCATGGCCCTACTCTCAAAGTATTGCTCAAGAACTTGACCCAAATTTTCATCAGTATTAAATTAGATTGAAACGGTTTTTCCCGTCGCAAACAGGTGATCTCCAAAAAAAATGCAAATACGGCTTTTTCATACCAAAATGTTCTGTGGCCCACAGGTTGAAAACCGCTGTTGTAGAAAATGTGCACAACCAGAAATTTACTATACTGCATGCATTGCCAAAACGGGAAGACGTACAAGGTCTAATAATCAGCATCAGGAATCTCAGAATAACAAATAAGATTTCATAAAGAACAATAAGCCTTGCTCAACCTTGCACAAAATTGTTCAACCCTGCTCGGCATTGAGAAAGCAAAGTCTTTAACAAAGCTTTTTAAGCCACCCTGCGTTCTTGCTAAGGTCCTCAATTTCCTGCAACAGCACAGGAGACTTACTCTTACTAATTTAGCTAATGATGGGTCACTCTTTCGCACCCGTATATGGTCTCGATTACAATCGTAATCTATAATTTGTGGTCCATTACGCCATTTTCTAATAATCGTAATCGTAATCAGAAATCAGTTACAAGGGATCGCAATCAACCAATTGCAAATAATCGGAACATGGCTGGCTACTACCAGGGCCTGCGAGAAGGGGGTTCAGGGGGTACGTCGTACCCGGGCCCGGGCCCAGGGGTGCGCGGCATAGCATAACCTTTACCCCACCACAATGGCTACACTACTCCTGCCTTATTTACCTTCTATGTCTATCTAGCCTCTTGCTCAATCTAGGCACTGGTATATTACCCGTATATTAACAAATAAACTTATTGCCAAGATAATCTTGATTTTGGATGGGGAATATTTTATCCGACTAGCAAAATCGATAAAACTTTTATCGGTAAAATATTTGGATTTGCAGTATTAAAGTCATTATGTGCATAATATTGTGTCAATGTCATCATACCCCACTTCATATACTTTTTTTCATGTATATCACGATCTCTGCTTGTCAATTTAAGCAAGTTTGGTCCTGGGATGTTGACCAAACGCTGTATTTTACGCTCGAGAAACATAAAAAGTGCTAAAGCTTCCGGGGCTCTGCCACGGACCCCGGTGGGGGAGCTCACAGCGCTCCCCAAGACCCCTTAGCTGGATTTAAACCAATTTTATGTCTAGTTGTGTTTTTCATAAGTCCTAACTGTATGTGAATATCGTTATCCCCTCACTTTTAAATGAAGATCTACACTCATCGGACAAAAAATAATTTAAAACCATTGGCCCCGATGAGGCTTGGGGATGCCAACAAGATTTGGGGGCCCGGTATCGACCTTCACCTTCTGGAAAATTTTCTCTCTGAGGCCCTGGCTACTACTAGGCTAAATTAGCAGTACTTATCAATAATGTCATTTACTTCTTTGCTCTCTAGGAAAAAACAAATTTTTTCTATTCCGACTTAATCGAAAATTCGAAATTTATAAGGTGACAACTTAATTGACGAAGCCATACTTGTGGAAAAGTTTACGAAAACGTTTCGGCTCTACCCAAACTATATGTAAAGCCGCTTTACACGGGCGACTTTTTTGCTAGCGATTTTGATAAAAATGGATCTGACAAAATTGCATTTACTCAACGGCGGTTTCGATCTTAATAATTGGGACCTTACTGATGGAAATAACCGTCTTAAGTTGTTTTCATACTAATATTGCTATAATTGAAAACTTTAGAAGAGAGTCTGTGCTGGGATAAAAAATCGCAGTGAGATCAGCTCCAATTTTGCTTTAAACGGCTTTAGAATATCACTATCGGAATGGAAACAACTCGAGATAGTCATTTTCAGCAGTAAGGTAAGTTTTATCACAATCAGAACCATTATTGAATATCTGCAACTTTGCCACATCTATTTTTATCAAAAAATTGCCCGCAAAAAGTCGCACGTGTAAATTCAGCTTAAGACATCACCAGCGTTTAGATTCCAATTTTTTTTGAGAATCTTGAGCGGCCACTATTGAGTATGTATGTTTCTACGGCCCTGATTTATATCTTTTCTTGGACTTGAGCTTAGAACGTATTTTTGCTTTTTTTTTGATAGATTCAAACTTCGTAAGTGCTGAAACAAAATTATTTTTTAATTTTGGCAAAGCGTCGCGATTGTAATCGTAATCGCGACGATTAAAGGTGAAATGATCGAAGATCAATTACATGGGTGCATAATTGTAATCGTATTCGGAAGAATCGATATAATCGGATCATCTGTGTTCGCAGCCGAATGAATATAATGAATGATTTAAAACGAAGCTAAACTAAACCTATTGCTTTCACGGAACTAGATGTTTCCGAGGAAAATAATACGGTACTTCCGCCCAGCAAGGATGGCAGTGCGGTACGTTCAGAATTTGCGTACTATGTACCTCGTGTCTTGAGCCGTACCCTACCAGCCTACCATACTTCAGTTCAATTTTTGAAGCGTACCGTACCAACGTACCGTACCCGTACCACTACAAAAAAGGTGTACCGTACCAGCGTACCGTACTTCTTAGCAAAAATTGAGGCGTCACCGTACCGTACTTACGCACCGTATTGTACCGTACTGCCATCCTTTCTTCCTTAAACTACTCGCAACTTTAACTGACTTTAAAATCACTAGCCTATAAATCAGCGATCTCAATTTACACATTTAGTGTTGGATTCAGCTGTCTTTTGCCTCTGCATACAAAAATCCGGAGCTATATGCGAAAAGTCTGGGATTTTTAAACTACTGCGTATTCAGCTAAATAGTCGCAGTTGTTTTCGTTCAAAATTTTTTCAATGTATGACATGCCTCTATACCACTACGCTCCTAGCATCTATAGGCAGTAGTTACGACATCACAATTGGCCATACTTGTGACTGTGACTTGCGTCATCATAATACAATAGTAAAGACAAATTAAGAGACTATAATGATTACTAGAGAATAGCCTAGACAAAGTGGACGTCGGGCACAGTCGCACGAATCTTCATTGACAGCCGCACGTTGCACATAAAATTAGTAGGCAAATTCAAACAGCGTACCAACGTACCATACCCGTACCATTACAAAAAAAGCGTACCATACCAGCGTACCGTACCTCTTAGCAAAAATTGAGACGTACCGTACATACGTACCGTATTGCCATCCTTGCCGCCCAGCTATTGTTACCAGCATTTCCTCATTTAATTTAGTTAACTTATAGATCTCTCTACTCATCAGTATCCGTCTAGCTCAGTGGTTCTCAACCTGGAGCCTAAGAACATTTAGCAAGGAACCACGGAAAATTGAATAAAAAATTCCCCGTTTTTGGACATGGAAATTTGGGGCAAAATCCCTTCAAATTAAGGCGAAGACCCTTTGTTTTTTTGTTTTTTTCTGGTCTTCAATGAACACTTGGGAAAAAATTTTTCCGATTTGTGGTGTAGATCATTGAGACAGACAATTTTATAGCCACGTAGGGGGCCACTGGTGTTAAGAGTCTCTAGAAGAGAGCCACAGACCATCAAAGGTTTAGAAAAATTGGCCAATCAAGCGCTACCAGAGAGCATGACTTTAATTCCGCAGTATAAAAAATTAACATAGCGTAGAATATATGGCACAAAACAGTCATAGTCATTGCAGAAGAATCGTTCCGAAAAATTTAAAGTAGCAATTTTTAACTAGAATAATTTTTGTTTCCGAACAGTTATGTGATCAATTCGGTATTCAAACCCAGAACAGGCTATAGTACTACTTCATTTCAGTATGCCGTTACAGTTTGTTAAAAATTTTTGGAAATAAAAGAAAAGAAAATTGGTGTCAAGCGCATTAAAATTTAAAACAAAAATCACGAAATATTCTTAACAGATATGAAAACTGAATCTATGATCATAATGCTGCTCTCACACTATGGCGACATTGACTGCGACTCCACTGCGAATTGAACATTTTTCAGTTTTGTGGTCTCCGCGCAGTCTCAACGCAGTCTCATTGCATTCGCAATGAGTCTCA
The DNA here is from genome assembly GCA_963965965.1 of Trididemnum nubilum. Lineage (NCBI taxonomy): Eukaryota > Metazoa > Chordata > Ascidiacea > Aplousobranchia > Didemnidae > Trididemnum > Trididemnum nubilum. Next base: position 41,235,889 of record OZ014480.1, read on the forward strand.
GCACATTCGCAGTAGAGTCGCCAACGCACAAAAATTTTTCGAACTATTCAAAAACTTTTCAATTTGCAGCGCAGTCTCCCTGGAGTCGTACTGCAGTCTCCTTGGGTTCGCAGTGCATTCGCTATCAAATTGACGGAGACTGCGCTGAGACCATAGGCGTAACCAGGATTTTTGATTGGGGGGGGGGCAAACCACAAATTACATGCAATGACGTCATCAAAAATTTTCGAAACAGGGACTTTTTGTTAGACAAAGATGTTGTAGATTGGAAGATCAGAAGCCGTGGCTTGTGTGTCGGCACATAACCAAAATGTTGCTGTAGGAAAAGGTCTTAAATCCCCCCCAAAAATGTAAATTGGAAAACGTATTGAGCAAACTAGTGTAACTCAAACGTTTCATGGATGGGGGGCAGAGCCCCAGCCACTGGATGCTATGGGGGTTTGGGGGCGAAGCGTCTAGCCGCTGAGCGACTTTTTGCAAGATTTTGGAAAACCTAGCTATTTTGATGTCATTGGATCACAATTCGAACGTGTTTATAGCAATACAAAAGAACTAGATTTTTAACATTTGAAAGCCAATTGAAAAAATTAAATTGTTTAATTCTCCTTTTACTTGTAATTTAAGTCAAAAACGGGTTTAAAATCTTGCATTTTGGGGTTAAATTTTGTAAGTGATTTGGCCCAGGTAGGAGAAAACAAGGTACGTTGCCTCGTGCAATATTTAAGCAGTAAGTAATAATCCTGTTCAAGGTTTTTCTTAGAGATTATAGTTTTGTCATAAAAATAACCAGTTGTAGACGTACATGTACGACTGGGGGGCCCAGCCCCCCTCAATCCAAATTGAATAATTTGTCCAATTAGCATTTTCCCCTGGAAATTTTTTTCAAAAGTTTTTTGTCGCGGAAAAACTGGCGAGGTGCAGGTGGATTGTTATTTAAAAATAGTACAATATACGGTTACGCCTACTAACCATGTTATTGCCCGGACCGAATTTACATTGCTCGGGGCCTCTGACACTTTGGAGATTTTCTCAACCTCTTTCTACCAAATATAGGTGAAGACCAATAAAAATCTTATCATCTGAGCGCGAGGGCCCCTAGCTGGTACTGAGCCATATTATGGTAAATCCGGCTCTGGTTATTACAGTACGTTCATAAAAGGCTAGATGAGGGCCTGCGATAGCAACTTTTAGGAAAAAATTCTCAATTTCTACCGGGTTATACATTTAAATTAGTTGGCAAAAATTGCATTGAGGGGCCCTGTGGTCCCTTGTTGTCAATATTGTTGTTTATTACTATTACAAGCGAAAAATGTTAGGACGTCCTCGAGGACTTTTTTGAAGACCTTTTTATCTTTTTTTGGAGAACACTTGCGGCTGTGTCCTTGGTCCTTGGCCTTGGCCTCGAGCATTCCTGTCCTTGGCCTCGAGAGTGTCTGTCCTCGGAAAGGCTGTCCTTGGCCTCGGATTTTTTTTGTGTCCTTGGCCTTGGCCTCGAGCCTTGTGTCCTCGACTCCACCTCTGGCATTAATGATAAATTGTTGCGCGCCATGAAACCATTCCACTGCCAACCGGAGGTTTGTGTTCGGGTAAATGGCAAGCAATCAAGGCTGTTCCATGTGGGCGTTGGACTCCGGCAAGGGTGCGTTTTGTCACTCTCTTTTTTATTGTTTACATGAATTGGATCGACAAATGCAGCCAAGCTGATAAGTGTGCCACAATTGGAAATTGCAAAATCAATCTTCTGCTATTCGCTGATGATTTGGTTGTGCTTTCTTCCACAGAATCTGGCCTCCAGCGCGCATTAAATAGCTGTGCAGATGAATGCAACACCGCCGGAATGAAAATAATCACGGCCATAACTGAGGTACTTCATCTTTCACGAAATTCTGATCAGTACGTGCTACAAGTGAATGGAGCGACACTGAAGCAGGTAGAGAAGTTCAAGTATCTTGGTGTTGCATTTACGAGTGACGGAAGGCAAGACGAAGAACTATATACCCGAATAGGCAAGGCTAGTGCGGTAATGCGAGCTTTGCACTACTCGATTGTCATGAAACGAGAATTGTCGAAAAAGGCAAAGCTCTCAATTTTCAGAGCAGTTTTTGTCCCCATTCTCACTTATGGTCATGAATCTTGGGTAATGACCGAAAAAGGGCGATCACAAGCACAAGTATCTGAAATGAGGCTTTTACAAAAAATCGAAGGAGTTACATTGTTTAACCCCTTCAGCAGGGCCTACGAAAGGGGGGTTCAGGGGGTACACTGTACCCGGGCCCGGGGCTAGGGGGCCCGGACTCAGGGGACCGGAAGAGTTCAGGTTCCCGCGTTGAGGTGTTTTGGTCTTTTTTTTTAATGGGACTTAATTTTCGTGAAGACCTTTTTTTTTGGTCTTCACCAGAGGTGGAGTCGAGGACATAAGGCTCGAGGCCAAGGCCAAGGACACAAAAAAAATCCGAGGCCAAGGACAGCCTTTCCGAGGTCAGACCCTCTCGAGGCCAAAAACAGGAATGCTCGAGGCCGAGGCCAAGGACACAGGCGCAAGCGTTCTCCAAAAAAAAACAAAAAAGGTCTACAAAAATTTTTTTCAGGCGATCTCCAATTCATTGGCGTACCCAGGATTTTGATTGAGGGAGGCCTAAACCACAAATCACATGAAATGACGTCATCAAAATTATATCGCAGAATGGAAGCTGTGAAATCGTTGCCTGTTTGCACGTAACCAGAATTTTGCAAAGGTAGAGGGCTTAAACTAATAGTTAAAAATGCAAATATCTAACTTTGGAAACGTGTTGAGAAAGTTAGTGTAACTCAAAGATGCTACAGGTGGGGGGTTGGGGCGGAGCCCCAGCCGCCGGAGGCTTTGGGGGGCTGGGGGCCCCGCCCCCAGCCGTTGGGCAATTTTTTGTAATTTTTTGGAAAAAAAAGCTATGTTAATGCCATTGGATAACATTTCGCTTGTGTTCCGAGCCATTTGAAAGCACTAGATTTTTGACACTTGAAAGCCAATTGAAAAAATCAAATAGTTTAATCCCCCTTTTACTTGCAATTTAAGTCCACAACACGTTTAACATCTTGCATTTTTGAGTTAAATTTTAATTGTTCGTGATTTGGTCCAGATAGGGGGAAGTAAGGTGCATTGTCTATTGCAACATTTTAGCAGTAAATAATAATCCTTTTGAAGATTTTCCTTAGAGATTTTGTTTTGTCACAAAAATGACCAGTTATAGGAGCACGAGTTCGCCTGGGGGTTCAGGCCCTCTCAATTGAAGTTCAATGATTCGTTCAATCAGCATTTTCCAGGGCTAATTTTTTTAAAGTATTTTATGCGTAAAAACCGGCGAGGTTGAAGGTGAAATACTGAATTGCTTTTGAAAAATGGTACAATAGATGGTTACGTCTACTAACCATGTTATTGCCGGGCCGGATTTACATTGCGCTAGGCCCCTGGCACTTTGGAGATTTTCGCAACATCTTTCTGCCAAATATAGGTGAAGACCAAAAAAAATCTTACGATTTCAGCTCGGGGCCCCTAGCTGGTACTGCGTCATATTATGGTAAATCCGGCCCTGATTAATGCATTACGTTCACAAAAAGGCTAGATGTGGGCCTGAGATAGCAACTTTTAGAACAAAAACTCTCCATTTCTTCCGGGTTATACGTTTAAATTGGCTGGCAAAAATTGAATTGAGGGGGAATCGGCGCCCTTGGTCTTCAATATTGTTAACTTGTTAAACTGCTGTCAGCGAAAAATGCTAAAACGAAACTGAAACTGCAGAAACAACAAACTTTTTTACCACAGTTTTGTCATTGGTGAAATAGCAATTGGGGGGGCCTCTGCCCCCCTCCCTTTGCCTACGCCTATGCTCCAAGTGAGGAAAACAAAAAAAGTGTTCGCAAATTTTCCGCGAGGTTTCTGGCGTTTTCCAACAAAATTTCAACTGTTCAAGAAATAGTGCTCTCCTCGAGCCGAGGACAGGGCAATTTTCGAGGACTTGAGGCTTCGAGGCCGAGGCCAAGACTAAGGCCAAGGACTTCAAAATGTGTCCTCGAGGACGTCCTCGAGGCCAAGGACGTCCTCGAGGACTCCACCTCTGGTCTTCACCTAATTCTGGGCAAAAAATAGGTCTCAATTTGCGTGAAGACCTTTTTTTTGGTCTTCACCTAATTTTGGGCAAAAAATGGGTCTAAATATCAGTGAAGTCCTTTTTTTTGGTCTTTGGGGGCCCAGCATCGACCTTCGTACCCCCTGGAAAAATTTCTCTCTAAGGCCCTGCCCTTCAGTCACCACATGTACAATTGTACATTTTTTGGCGTTGTTTTTCTCGTCCAGCAGTAATAGTAAAGCATTTAAGCACGGACTTCTAAATATTAGCATCTGGACTGGAAACGAAAGAAAAAAGCAGCGCGTCGGCGGACAAGTTGAGGCCTGCGCCGTAGTGCGTCTGCGCATCTGAGCCGCTATCGCATTTAAACAAGCAGCGACTTTCCACTTTAGAATTCTTAATTCTTTTGTACTGCAGGCATAAGCACAGTACTGTATGCTAGAGGCAATAAGAGTGCAAGGTTAGTTATGCTTTATTTGGGTGGTCTGTAAGTAGGTAGTTTTGTTATTAACAGTGCAATAGTCTACATCAGAAATCATTAGCTTTAGTAAGCTGGTAAGACAAGGCGATTTGCTATTGGTTGGTTGAAGTAAAAACTGTAATTTTAGGTATAGTATCAATTAAATAAGTTTGTGCACTAGAACTGCTTCGGCTAATGGATGAAGAAGCATATTGTTTAAAATGAAAGACAATAACATTAATTTGTTAAAATTTTGGTGAAATTACACCAATACAAGCAAGCATTATCACTACCGGCACTAGCGTAATATTTAGCGAAACCTATGATAATGCTGTAGAAGCAATAGAAGAAAGATTGTATAATGCAGGTTATTGGATTAAAAAAATGTATCCTAGATTAAATCATTTTCCCCAGTGCTACACTGTAGTAAATAACTGAAAAATAAATGTGCAATTTTCTGATTAGACATTACAATAACAGGCCAGTTGATCGAGCGGTAACACGTTCGTCTATGAAGCTGGAGGTCTGAAGTTCAAATCGGACACAAGTTGCCAATGGCTTGCCACCGCTGCAACATTTCTTTGAGAGGGGCTGTGTTCCCACGGCGCAATGACGCAGACATGGGCCCCGCTAACTCGCTACACGCTTAGACGTAGTAGAGCGAGTACAATGAAAGATTTGATTTGAGAGGTTACAGTAGGCTATCACTGGGTGAAGGTAGTCAAGCATTTAGTCAAAATTCGGTATTGGCTAGCGAAACAAGCTAAGAAAGCACTGCTAGTTTTGTGTGTCTGGTTTGCATGGGTTGCATCAGCTTATTTTCGTTCGTCTGAGAAGTTAGAGTTCTGAAATTTTTTTGAGTTTTAAGCTCGTCAAACGATCGAGTTCAAGTTGAATAGTTTGCAGCCCTGAGTGCGGCTATACGAAGCTAAAAATGTATTATTTGGCTTCGCACAGCATGTTATTTAAGCTACAATAGTTGTGACAACCAACAATATGTGCGCCATCTAAAAGTTTCCATGTTGCATCGTCATTTCTAACATTTATATTACGCAAAAATTCCCAAACTGTAAAAGAATTTATAAAAAAAAAATCAAATTTACTAAGTCAACGGGAACATGCATGAGCATAATGTAGCGTTCCAGCCTAGTAAATTACACATCTGAGCCGTTGTGCAGCTTCTCCAATTAATAACATTTCTTCATTGATATAGGCTACATCTTTTATATTTCTATATGTGTAATCATTTTATTATACATTATGCTTGATTTCGATTCTTGTCGGATGTTGATAGGATTCAATCTAGATAAATGATGGACCTCCTCAAGGGTAAATCTTGTACATGATTTCGGCTACAATCGTTTTGTTATATTGTAGAACCTTTGCTTAATAATCATTCAGGGGCTGACTAATCAATGGTCGATGGCTAAACTGTACTGTGCATAGTAATTCATGATTTTGCTACTTCTTAAGTTAGCCTTAGCTTACTGTTACAACATACGTTCAAAAAGCATAGATCATTTACAAAACTTGATGTACTGTTATTATCTTGTTGTGTGTTTTTGATATTCTGGAAAAGATTATAGTAGTACACGTATTGCTGTTCCTTGTTTGTGCTGTTGTTTGTTTGTTACAGTTTGTAAATAGTTCTTAAAAATCTTGTAAACACTTTGTGTAGTGCCTATACAGGTGAAGCAGCCATGGTACAATTCTGTTAGCTGGATTGTATGTTATTGTTAGTTAGGGTTACCGTACGTTCTCTTTTTTGGACGATTAATGAAAAATAACTTGTCCTACGAGGACGTTAAAAAATGCCCAAATGTCCTCTTTTTCGGCATTTTGAACAGATTAAACATGTCCACTCACGCAGCCTTTTAGTGTATAAATATATCATCAGTTAGATCATTAAAAGTAGGCCTATATATCGCGCACGCGCTATAGCTTACGTCTTACCAGGTTCCTCTAAGACAGTCGAAGGTGTTTATGACGTAAGTTTAGGCAGAAAAACGGACTAAATCTGAGTGAAGACCTTTTTCTTTTGGGCTGCATTATTCTCAAATTTTCTCCCTCCCCCCCTTTTCGAAAATCCTGCTTACGCTAGTGGTAGTAACACTTTGACCTATAGCTAAAATGATTGTTGCTTTCGTTTGTCTTTTGCCATATAGGCGATGCAGAACAATTAGACGTTAATAAATTTCATTAAAAAGGTGTTTTCCTTTTTAGTGATGAAAATATGGTAGCCCTATTGTTAGTGAGCATGTTATAACGTATATCGTTTTTGTAGCTTCTGCCTTTTCCTCGATCTTTTGCTAGTTTTTGGATTGTTGCTTTGTGTTTTGGCGGTCGTGGAATAAAATACAAAACTAAAAAAAATACATATATATTTCATGCAACATACATATATTGCGTAATTATGTAGCCGATGTGTGACCAAATGCATTCCGATGGAAAGTTTTCATTGTGATAGCCAACATATATGAAGCTTCTGCAAACGCATTTGCAAAACAAAAATGATTGGTTTCAAAACCATACAATTGCAAAGATTAAGGAAAAAAATATTGCCCCCTCCCAAGTTCTGCGCTAGCCCATCTGAAACTTTCGATCTGGCTACGAGCCTGATTAGCAAGCTTTTTTATGTTGCAGGAATCTAGGGTCTAAATCTAACATGATTTTGAAGTTTATGTTGTAGTTAATACCAGTTTTATTAATTGTGGTCAATAATTGTTCAGCTCTCAACTGCAGGTCTGGTTATTCTGGTCAAACAAAAGATCCCAATATCACTGATATAACCGAAAAGTTTGACTTCCTTCGTGGTCGACTCCTGGGAAATCATAATGATTTCCTTTGTATGATTATTATGATATCCTTATGATTATGATTTCCATTATGATTTCCTTATGATTCCTTGAAAACATTACGATTCCCCTTGTGGAAGTCGTTATGATTTCCCAGGAGTCGACCACGAAGGACGTCAAACTTTTCGGTTATGATTTCCGTGGTCACACAAGGGGAACCCTTGTAGTAGGGATAGCCAATGGCTGTCCTTACTACAAGAGTTCAGCGATTTTTTCACTTGTTTTTTAAAGTACCACAAGTAAAAAATCGTTTATTCCCTATAAACCCTCTGGCGCTGTGCAAGCCCTAAAGGATTGTCCATTTCGGCCAAGAGTCTTGTCCAGCTGGGGACTACCTTCAATTAAAGAATAAAAATATTAAAATTGATTAACATTGAAAACAATTGCGACATGTTGTGTTCTATTTGTTTCTCGTAATTCTGTAATAAAAAAAAAACACAACAGCTGGGGAATAACATTGTTAGAGAAGCTGAGGGCTGCCGATGAGAGCTAAAAGCTCGAAACAGCGCTGTCCAGCTCTGTGCATGTTATGACTCGAGCTGCTTTGCAGCTGCAGGGTTGGTGGTTGATCTAGCCACCTAACTGCCAGTGGAAGTCGTTATGATTTCCCAGGAGTCGACCACGAAGGACGTCAAACTTTTCGGTTATGATTTCCGTGGTCGCTCAAGGGCAACCCTTGTAGTAGGGATAGCCTATGGCTGTCCTTACGTCAAAACTCTAAAATTGATTTGACGTTTTAGTTTATAACATTTCTTTTACAGATTACAATAGCACCTGACGAGTCCTTAGGACGAAACAGACTGTTGTGCTTTTAACCTTTTACTGTGATTTTATAGTTATATTTTGCTCTGATTTTACTTTGTGTATCATCGAGCACTGTTTCAGAGGATTGACTTTCAACAATTTTCTAAGTTTGAAAATACGTCAGAACCAAATAAGTTAATAAACAATTAGGCTTGAATTTTAAATCAGTTATCCTTTGAAAATGTGTAGGGAGTATTTTTCTTTCAATTTTAGGTATGGCATAGATTAGCCTACAGAATTTTTTAATCAAAATCATGTACAGTTGCTCGTTTCGTATCTCAAAGCAGCAAAATCTAACGTAAGTGAGACAGATTTATTTTTGGCAAAATAACTGCAATTTTTCAGCCACTTGCGCTCTAAATCATTACAGAAACGTATCAAACAAAGATTTCAAGTTGTAGTCTCGCAAATTGGATATTAAATTTGAATTTTATTGGAAATAACCTAGGTTTGGAAATAACCTAAGAAATAAAACATATAACGAACAGCAAATAAATAACAAATTTAATACATGTTTGATAATTTAATTTCTATTCGACTCCACTGTGCATAAAAAAAGAAAACCAAAACAAGTTTCCATCAAAAAAAAGTTTCTATCAAAGAAACTTGGTAGGCCGAGCCCCACCCCAAACGGCAGCAATGAATACATACAGTGGGTACGTTTTGACCAGGTGAGTCACAAACCGTACAATTGTACAACCAAGTTAGTCACAAGTCGTACAATTGTACACCCCCCTAATTTGCATAATTATAAAAAAAAATTAATTATTTTTTGACTTCAGCGGCATATAAGAACCTATAGGACAAAAACAAAATTTTTACAGAAAGAACTACTATATCGTGTCCGAAGGGGTTAACAAGGTGCGTAGCTCTGAGATTCGAAAATCTCTTAGCATCGAGCCGTTACTTCTCCGAATTGAAAGATCTCAGCTTAGATGGTTTGGCCTCGTAAGCAAAATGCCTCCGGAAAGACTCCCCAAAGAAGCTTTATTTGCCAAAGCAAATGGGAGAAGACTAGTTGGACGACCTAGAACTAGATGGACCGATTACATTGAGAATTTTGAGTGGAATCGCTTGGGACTTTACCCAAGCGAAATGATGGAGGTGATGAAAGACCGGGAAGTGTGGCGGCTTAATCTCGAGCTGCTGCCCCCGCAATCCTCCCGGAAAAGCGGGAAATAAAGAAAGAAGAAAATAATGCCTAATACTGCAGAATAACATTTACTTTCGCCTTTTTGTCGAATTTGCCCTTTGAAGGACATTTAGCCTTTTTGAGTGTTATTCGCAAATTGATAATTCATGACTATTTTGACAATACAAGCAAAAAAGATAAGAAATAACAAATTGATAAGTCGACAGGTCTCTCAAATAAAGTGTTTCACGACAGCTTCGGCTATTTTGTTTGTGGCAAAACTATTCCTGAAGGCCAATTTTATGCTCTAAAGTTGAATATGTTTACGTTTTGTGCTTGCAACAAAATGTTTATTATAGCAGCAGCAGTGTCAAACGATATTAAAATTGCATATTTTAGTAAAAATCAACTTTGGGTACAATCTGTTTAATGAAAACTATGCCAATTTGCTGACCATATATCCTCAACCCCAGAAATAATACGAAATAATAAAGACTAGAACAAAAATAAAAATAGCGATAATACTCTACAATGAAGCTACCGTAATTCCAAAGTAATTTACCATTTTATTGCTTTTATGATTTTGAAATTAAGTTACAACAATAAACAATGGAAAAAGAGGAACAATTTGATTGATTTATATTACTTGTTCAAAATTTTGTTCTTAAAAGGTTTTGAAAGCTTTTATTGGATTTTCAAAAGCGTAGATGTAGAAACACCCTTAAATTGCTTTGCCAATTCAAAACATTTGTTATTTTTCATGTTGGTTGAAATAAAATTTTTGTATTTCTATAAAGAACCAATTGCGTCTTTAAATCGCAAATTACCGTGGTAATGAATCAACGGTACTACTGAAATTAAAGCTTTCACTAGAATTTATATCTTCTGCAGAAGTAATATGCTTAATTAATCTTCTAAATAATTTTTTTTTCTTTGATTTCTCCTGCTTTCTTTTCATGAAAATGAATATTTTTTTGTTCAACTTTAGCAGAAATCAATTTGCAACACATTCGCAGAGGATTTGCCATGCTTTACGACTCTACGGTGACTCCACGGAGACTGTGGAGACTGCACTAAGACTGCACTGAGACCGCACACTGAGACTGCACTGAGACTGCTTTGAGACTGCACCGCAAATTGATTCGCAGTGGAGTTGCTGTCAAAGTCGCCAAAGTGTGAGAGCAGCATATGTAACGTAAACATAAAAAAATGAATGTGATTTTGTCTGATAAAAAAAAAAAAAAAAAAAACAAATGTTGATTATTTTGCGGTTCGGGAAAACCAACAATTGACTCGATATTTGAACCCAGCTTTGTTCACTCAGCATTGTTTCAAACTATAGCGCCTTCAACCACTACTTTGCCTTTTTCTTTTGTTCGAAAGTTGTTTGTGAATTTTGTATGACGGTTAATATCATAGCATGCATCAGGGTAACGTTTCCTAGACCTGCTACTTTGCTTAAACAATACGTGTACTGATAGATTGACTTAAATATTCATTGATTTAATTTTAACCTTGTCAAGATCATCATATGTAAGGTCATCATCTAAATGAGGCGAAATGATGATTTCACTTTACCTTTTGTAAACATTTTTTTGTATTTCTTGCAGAACAATCACACGTGCATTTGGTTTGAATGTAGCGCATTGGATTGGCCTGAGTGATTTAGAAAGTGAAACGAAATTTGTTTGGGTGAATGGGAATCAAGCAAAATCGGTTGATGGATCGCTTTGGCATCCTGGATATCCTTTGCATAGCAATGGCTCAACCGATTGTTGTGCAGCTTATTTCAGCGACACTGAACACTACGCATACCGTGCTTGGAACACTTTTTGTTCGGCCAGAACGCCCTCAATCTGTGAAAAACTTGTTTGAGCAGAAAAAAAAATAGTAGGCGTATTCATAAACATTGCATTGCCTGTCATGGTATAAGTTGTTGCCGTGCAGTATATTGTATCGTAATACAAGCTCGAAAGTACTGTACAGTTTCAAAATATACTTCTGTAAAAATGTTTTATAATAAAATAAAATGTCTTAGCTTAATTGTTAAATAAGATATCTTAAATGACTTTGGATACTTCTCAGCTTCAGTGTGTAAAATAAAATATGAATATTTGAAAATAGGGAATAATTGCTCGTATAAAAAATTTATTAAACTATAAACATGCAGTACTCTAGTGTAGCTGTGACGTACGCAGATATTCTGCGTCGCAAAGTAACACTATAATGCAAATTGAGTTTAAACAAAGTAACGGCCAGTTAGTCAAGTGGTATCACGTTCGTCTCTGAAGCTGAAGGTTTTAGATTCAAATCTCAGGCAGGTCGAATCAGACACAGTGCTTCAAACGGCTTGCCACCGCTGCAACACTTATTCGGAAGAGTGTGTGTTTTCCGGGAGCAATGACGCAAAGATAGGCCGCACCCACTCGTTACACGCTTCAGAGCATTACAGCGAGGATAGTAAAAGATTTGGTTTGAGTTTAAGCAAAAATATCGATAAGTATTAGTTACAAGAAAAAGCATTTTTTGCAATTAAAATGTTCATTCTTTAAAGCTTTTCGTCTGACACTTGTCAAGTAGAACCGACAGAATGGAAAACGCAGGAAAAAGAGAGAATATTTACAGAAAAACCTGGATAAAGACCAATAAGAGAGCGTCATTAGTGTATAGTCTTTCGAACATACACAGATTTTTTTTGCCTGCTGAGGTTTTTCTATAAATAAAAGTTAAAAGTATTTAAGAGCAAAAAGTTGGAAAGAAGAGCGGTTTTGGACAAGAATAGAGAATCTCATGTCTTCATAATGTTGAGCACAGACAGGACTTTGTAAAAGGTGAAGTCCAACGGCTGAATCAGAAGTAAGAAACTATCGGTATTGGGCTGGTTAGAAGCTTTGCACTGAGGGGCAGGAAGTGTGCTTTTCTGGAAAGAAGAGTAAGAGAGGATAGATTCGAGAACGTGGTGCATAATTCTGTCATGCACCATTTTTGTGATATTGTTTTATCAAACTGAGGTAATCCGCTAGGAGGTTTGGGGAATTGCTGTGAACTTTCTCAGCGGGATCTGGGATAAAAGACCGAAACTTTAGAATTTGCAGTGCTATGATCACCTAAAACAAATCTCAACAAGTTTTTTACAGCAGCTGCCATTAATTTGTAAGAAAACCAATACAGCGTGTAAACCTTACTCGATGTCTAACCTACTGTACATGATTTTTTGCCTGGTCTACTGTAAAAGCACTTGACAATTCTCAAAGAAATCTGATGAAAACTAACGCTTGCGAATTATATGCTAACGATGAAAAATAAAAATTTCACGTTTGTCATTAAAGCGTGTCAGAAAACTGAACTATAGATTGTATTAATGATTAAATACGTAATAAGACTGTCTCGTCCGAGTTGCAACAGCATGAGATTTTTTATAGCGGCTTTTTTAGCTTTTGTGATTGTAGAAATGTGACTTTTTTATTACCCTACGAGACTCAAAAGAAATTTGTGGGTATAGGGTAGGGATAAAGAGAATAGATACTTTGTCCAAACTTTTCAACAACTGAAAAAGGTGAAGACTGGACAAGTATTTGACATTTTTCTTCAAGATCTGAGGAAGAGCTCGTGCTTTCACCGAAAATTAAACGAAGGATCTAAAATAATATTGTGAGTTTAAATTACCATACCCGAAATTAATTAACGCCGTTTTTTTATGAAATCTAACAGTTCGCCTCCCAACCCGAAAAAATTTTTTTTAATTCAAGCAGTGTTGCCATAAATACAAACGCAAAAATAACGGAAACAAAGAAAAAATATCAGCTCCTTAAGACGGCTATTTGATAAAAGGTTTGATAAAAGAAGAATCTAGAAGTATGGTTTTATTTTTCCACGCGAAGCAAACGTTGCAGCATACAAATAGCACTTAAAATATGAAGAAGAAATAAAATATTGCTAGCTTGGAATGGAAGTAGCGAAGGACATATGCAATGAGGTTATTTAGATGAATATCAGAGTAGTCGCATGCGGTACAAATTCCACCCAAAGAATACAGGTACGAAACTTAACGAACACAAAAAAAGCATGTACACTAAATACAAACAGTTTATAGATATCGCTATTGCCTCTGTAGTGTTTAGAAATCACTGTAAGAGGTTAAACAAAGTATTTTACAAAACCGAATAGAATTCCCAAAAATTGTAAACGATTGCTTGAAGAATACCAGTACGCTGACTTAGCAAAGTGGTTCTTCTCCCATGCGACTTTGAGTCCAATTCTTTACCCCTGCCCCACCAGCAAGTGCTAACAATAATGTTAAAAACTAGTTGTACCGGTGCTATAGCATAGCGCCGTATCCTCCCAGCGTAAGTTTAAACTGACGGACATAAATTTGTCTGTGTAGTGCATATTAACCCTATGTTTCTCAACGTTTTTTAGGGTATTGACTCCTCAACGGCAGAGCTTCAGTAGTTTCTTAAACCATGGATTTTCGATAAAAATTTGAAAACTACGCCAGCTATAAATTTCATGTTGCACTGCAGAAAATCAGTGTTGTTCGACAGCAAAGGAACGTGGATAAAAAAAGATGGCAACTTATTCGATGTAACCATGGGATCACATTACTGGGCGGATATCTGCGAGCTCGTCGAACTGTACCTACTGAACGCGCTTTATCCAAATAATCAAGAACATAGAAGTCGACCTATATAAAGAAGACGCTTAGCCGTCGTCTGAAATCTCTCCAGCTCGCAAAGCGAACACTAAAGAAAAAAATCATCAAGGTGTTTAAAGAAAACGATTTAAATATAACAACAGAAGTTGGCATCATCCAAACAGACTTAATGTTAGATGCCACATTCGACCTCACTTCGGAATCCTTTTGGCCATACCGCAAACCAAACTCCGACCCGCTATATATCCACACCAGTTCGAACCACTCACCCAATTTTAAAAAGCAACTTCCAAACATGATTTCAAAACGTTTATCCCAAAACTCCAGCAATAAAAGTGATTTCGAAAAAGCAGCAACCGACTACGAAGAGGTATTGCAAAAGAGTGGATACAACATCAAACTGCAATATAAAGTGCCCAAGAAGCCCAAATCAAGGAACAGAAAACGAAATACAATTTGGTTTAACCCCCCATACAATGCAATCGTCAAAACAAACATAGGAAGAATTTTTTTGTCTGTTAACCCCATATCTTCCGGGCTATTTTCACACCCTATTAGTACCGTATCTAAAAACAGTTTGGTCAGTGATAGAAGAAAGATTTTTTGCTTCTTGAAGCTATTTTTTGTTAGATTTTTTAAATAAAATATTTTAAGATAAAATATTTTGAGGTTGTGATGTCACGAAAACGGCGATGACGTCATCAAAACCAGTAAATCCTTGTAGCAGCATGCAAATTTTTCTAAATGTTGCTAAATATTATTTTCAGTTTGGATTTTTGTTATTTTAAACCCATCTCTGATAAAGTCACCGCAAATAATGACGTCACATGCATGATGAAGTCTTGTTTATTATATTGCGTTGATTATTACTAGAAATTTTTCGTAACTGAGATATAGTATCATTCAAAAAGTTTTAGAATACTGCAGTATTATTTTTATTATATCATTTAACAGCTGGTTATAATAAATTTCTTTTTATGTGAACGCAATTTATTTCCAGAGACAGCAAAAACAGCAATAGTTTTGAATTATGACGTCATCAATAACGTATTGATGATGCAATATATTTATCAGTAAATAAAATATTTTATTCCAGCTAAAGATAAGCATCGATAATGAAGACGCAGTAGAATGAATAGAATAAGGGCGTTGATAAGCATGCATTGTGCTCCAAACTGTATGAAACTCCTTAGGTGCTTCTGACAAAGGCAAAAATGACGTCACTTCTGGTTATCTGGTTGACCCCAAAGTTCCTGAAAATTTGTGTTATTAAATTAGATTTAGAGTCAGGATGCACCAAAGCAAATTTTTTTTTTAGTTTAGGAGCTGTATTAAAATAACTAAGAGGTTGTTTTAATATAGCAAATTTCTCCCCCCCCCCCCCCCCCCCCGCCACAAACAGGGTTAAACAAGCATTTTCCCTAACACAGCCCTTTCCACAAACTACTCAACAAAAATATTGCGAAATTAAGCTACAGTTGCACTCCTTCCACGTCTTCCATTATTTCATCCCACAACCGCGAATTGCTTCAGGAGAAGCCAACACCAGTTCTACCCTCCCTTCAACAAAGTATGGTCGTATATCAATACGTATACCGCTGTGACTGTCTTTACGTGAGTCGAACTTCCCAAAGATTGCAAGACAAAATTAATCAACACATTCCGAGATGCATAAGAAGTGACAAAAGACCAACGAAAAATCTGCCCGATCGAAAATGCAAAATCACTTGCACACTTAGTGTCTACTGTGATTCTGCAATCGGACACCATTTATTAGAGAATGAAGAATGTGCCAAACATTACAACGATGCACAATTTTCCATTTTGGCTACAGCAAGATCTTCGTTCCATTTATCAGTTCTGAAAGCAACATACATCAATTCCTTACAGCTTCTTCTTTGCCGTCGAAAAGAATTCGTTTATTCACACCAAATTTCACGTTAATGTTCTTTTTTCTTTTTTTTTTACATTTCTGACTAAAACGAAACAATATTTTTTCAGCAGTTAAATTGCCAAAATCACCAATTTTGACTAATCATAGCACGACAAGAAATTTTCTATATTGTCTATATTTTTGCAATGACTTTATTCTACTTTAGGTAATTTTTGCTGCATCTTACGTCATAATAGCAACCCATTGTCATTTCAATGTAGTCAACCTCTATACATACCACTGCATTTTAGTTTTTCTTCATTCCAGCGTAAATTCATTAAAATAGCTGGACGAAAACGTTCAAACTAAAACAACCTTTTTCAAGGCTACCCATTTTTCAAAGAGTGGAAATGATAGCTCCGAAGCTATTAAAAGCTATCTTAAAATTCTGTACCACTAACAAGCTTTTTAAATCGTTTTTCTCGAGATAATTGGATGAAGACCTTTTTTAGAGATCATTTTTTTCCAAATGTTTGTCCAAATGGAATTAGGTGAATATAGAATAGACTTCTTTGTAACCTCCTTTTCTATCTTTTTCAGACTTTTCCCTTTATTCTCTTTATTCAATTTATATCAGATTTTCATTGAAAATATCAGATTTGCTCCGAACAATTTAACTTACATCAGATTTTTATCAAAAGCATCAGACTTCTAATTTGCTAGTCAAAAACATCAGATCTGGTGTAATTACATCAACGCTGGTACGATTCACAGTATTGATCTTAGCTCTTGAGAGCTGAGAAGCGATCATTGATTATTGCCAGCACTTTAAGCTAGATAAAATTGCACTGAGCGCACTGATTTTTCTAACTGTACTTGAAGAAAATCAAAAGCAGAGAAAAATCGTAAAGCTATTGTAATAATTTTTACTGTTTTGATGCGAGGATCTCCTTCCACTGTTTATCTAAGCTGATGATAGTCCAAAAATTACCCAGCAATCAGCAAGAATAAAAACCACATATACTCTATATATTTCGCCTATGAAAGCATCTTCAGTATCTTATTCAAATAGAATCAATTGTAATTAATATTTATTGTAACTATTTTCTGTTTTTTTTTAATAAAGGAAGTAACAACCCAACAGCTATCTTATAATACCAGGGCCAACATTGCAGAAGATGTTAGCGAGCTCGTAAAGGTCATTTTCGCTCGCTAAAAAGCGCTAATGAAAGAAAACCCTCGTAGACAAACTGTCATTTCCGAACCGTCTCGCTCAACTTGCGTTAAAAATGCTCGCTCGAATTTCTTTGCGACATGTTACGTAACCTGAGTTTACTCGTAATAGATATCTCATTGTAACATCAGATGCATTTTTTCTACTTCAAAATAACGCTTTTAAGCGTAAGTACTGCGATTTTACGGGCTATGCGTTATAATTAGTTGATGAACGACGGAATTTAATTATATTTTTGGATCAAAGTAAAAAAGAACAGCTTTTTCCATGCTACAATTTTTTAAACGACCAAAAGCGCGTTTGAGGTTGTTGTTGGGTAAACTTATATTTTAACAGCAATATTAGATTTTTTATTTTAACTTACATTTTAACAGCAATATAACGTTTTTCAAAAGTAAACGCATCCAAGTACACTCTTTTTTTAGAACCTGTAAATTTTGAATTGAGACTGATGTTTTTAATTTTTTGCCAATTTTCAGCCTCATTTGTCCTTAATTTTTTCTTAAATTTTGAGAGCATCAATGTTAATTTTAGCAACCATATTTTGTGAAACTATTTAATTCTCAATTCTCCGCCTGCTGGAGTACAGGCTTTTTTCCTGTTTTTTGCAGCATCGTAAAATTGCAATAGCAAAAAAGCGAATTTTTAAGTTGAACAACTGCTAAAAAATTTCTTAGTTGCTTGCGCAAAGCAACAGCTCTCTACAGCAGTGATTCTCAACCGTGGCTCTCACTTGTCCTTCCTGCGTATCTCAATAGCGTTTTAGAAAATCAATATTTTCTATTCCAAATGATTTTGCACCCCTGGTTATCAAAACTTTGAATCATTCTTTATCAAAATTTCGAAGTTTTATCCAAAGTTTGAAATTCAAATCATTCTTTTAAAGTAAAACCAATGCTTTGGTAAGGTACTAATGCAATAAATCCTTTCCAATTTGCCGACGTTTTTTTTTCGAATGAGAGGTTAAACTATTTACTTGGTATTGGCTCCCATTTGGAATATATGTTACTTAATAGTATCTGAAAGGAAAAGAGTGGCTGAAATTTAGCTCCTCAATTACATGCAATCCAGTACCATTGTCCAACATGCAACAACTGGCCATGACGTGTTTATATCGACATTTTCCTAGCGGTTATGAGCTGATGATAAGTTTTGTAAATTTGTCCGATTGGGGCCTTTTAATTCCTCCATTTCCATTTTTGTTTTTAATTGGTCTGTAGGTGCGTTGTCAAGTTGTTCACAATGTTAGGGGAAAATTTTTTTTCAATTGTTGACTCCTTAAGTTATCGGGACTGCTTCTACAGCAGATATCATCACAAGTGGCCAGTTTTTTTATTCATGCTAGCCCTGATGATGACAGATAGACAAATACTTTTATTGCTAATTAAAAAGAAAAAGTGCATGGGGCTAAGCTGTGAAAATTAATCTTAGAAATTAGCAAAACTCGAGTTCAAGGCAGTGGTTGAGCAAAATTAAAATTTTTCCTGTTCTGCTTTTGGGTGCAAATTTTCCTAGTCCCATGGTTAGTGGATGTTCTGTAGCGTGAGTAAGTGGGCTAAAGGGGGTTGAAGTACCTTGCCAATTTTGCCAAGTTACAGAGAAAATTTAGTCCAAATATACAATATACATGCTTCTAAACGTATTTTATACTTTAGCCAGTTGGTCGAGCGGTAACGAGTTCGTCTCTGGAACGGGAGGTCTGAGGTTCAAATCTCGGGCCGGTCAAATCAAACACAGTGCTGCCAACGGCTCGCCACCGCTGCGACATTTCTTCGAAAGGAGCTATGTTGCTCAGGCGCAATGACGCGGATATGGGCCCCGCCAACTCGTTACACGCTTTGGCGTAATCCAGCGAGTATAATGAAATATTTGAAAGAAGACCAAGTAGCAAGGGGGCAGGGTAAGCTAAAGGAGATATGTAATTTAATTCTATCAAAAGGCTTCCAAATCTTTTGCTTATTTTTCCTCCAGTTACCGGACATCATCAGACGCTAACTATTGGACAATCCGCTACATTTTTTACTTCTTATTTGAAGTAATTTCCAAATTTCAGCAGGCTCGGCTTAGTTCTTGCAACGGGCTCTACAAACTGACGAAATGCGATCCAACTGGCGTTAAAATGATAATTTTATTTTTCCGAAAAATTACAAAACCGCGCAGACTTTTATCTGTGAGTAGGATACAAATTTTATTTTCGAATTTTAGCACAACACCTTTTGAAAAATTTTCTTGTTACCTGCTTGGTTGGTAAAGGGTGTGCAAAATGTGTTGGATCGCACGCAGAAAAAGAGCTTAATTTTTATAACTCTTAATTTCATTTGTCGGTTTACCTTTGATAGTAGCCTTGTGCTCGATGTCTTAATTATAAATTACCATAAATTTGGGATTTTGTGCCCCTCACTAATTGACTACGTACTGTAGACGACGCGAAATCTCTTCTATCTGCCGTAGCTTACGTCTCTACACGCGTTAACTCGTCTTGATATATTGTCAACGGTTTCTGTAGAAAAGTACGCCAATCAGCAAATTCGGATACTAAAAACGAACGTAAATATTACTGCGCTGCACCAAATAACTCCCACAATTTGAACACATACAGTGCACCAAATATCCATATAATAAGTAACAACTACGGTATAATTACGAAAAGAGAATCAGACTGAGAATACTGATCAGAATAATTGCAATAAATAACCAAACTCAGCGATGGTTTTGTCTTCAGGCAGATAGTAAGCTGTAACTCCAATCGATGTCTTCTAAGAGCGCAGTCTCTGAAGTGGGCCCCCGGGAAACAGTACAGAAACACTTGATAAGAGGACAAAAGTCCAGTAAATAAAAATCATTCTTAAACTTGAGCAACAGCTCAGGGGACAAAAGTCAAAAATAAATAAGATGGGACCCACCCAGGACAAGCTTGAGACCTCGAGGAAGGACTGCAATTCTGAAATCTCCGAATAAACTTCCTAAATTCTGCAATCCGATTCTTCACGATTTCAAACTTCAAAGATTCTTGGTAATTCAGAGTGTAAAAAATTTAACGTCCTTCCTCGACTGCAACCAAATTTGACTGATCCTCAACAAAGGGGTTATAGCGCCATAATGTCAAGAAAACAGTTTCAAATAGTTGCGCAACAGATAATTTGCATGCAGTAGAAAAGGCGCGATAAATCGCTTAATCGATGTCATCACGTGTGGTTTGTAACATTACATCCAGTAGCGTAGCCAGGGGGGGGGGGCGGGGGGGGGTCGAGCCCCCCCATTGGCTTGTGAAGTATGCAAAATCGCACGTTTTTGGAGCTTTTGAGGCCGATTTTTTGTGAAAAATTGAAAATAGCCCCCCCATAGGAAAACAGCCCCCCCTCAAACGTATGAATTTTCCGATTTCGGCCGAAAAATCAGTCTCAATTTTGGTGAAGACCTTTTTTTTTGGAGACCACCTGTTTTTGGGCGGATTTCTGAGCTTTCCGAGAAATTTCGTCTCAATTTTCGGACAAACCGTGTGAAACTGATTCAAGAACAATGAAAATTCGGGTCAAGGTCGTTTGCACTTTTCTCACTTTTTCAAACCCCCCCCCCCCTTTTCCAAATCCTGGCTACGCGCCTGATTACATCATTGGAAATCCGTAGTAGCCAAATATACACGAAAAGCTAATTGCAGTAAAGCGAGTGTTCGAAACCAGGTATAAACAAAAAAACATAAGCGACGTTACATGTAGTATCAGTCGTTTTTATGAGGTCTTGTAAACTTTGAATATGATTTTTGTATTTGGTTTTCTCCTTTTAGCCTGCATTGTTTGAATGCGGCTCTTGGAAACTTTGAGGTTTAAAATTTGGCCCTGATACTAAAAAAGGTTGAGAGTCACTGCTCTGTATTTTTGGAATAGTTGCAATTTTGCTTGCAAACGCAAAAAAATTACTAAAATTTTATGGTTTTGAATCAGTACAAAATTTTGTTTGTTATATTGATTTGAAATTAATTTTTTTTGTTTGTTTTTGGTTTATTTCTGCTGCCAATGCAGACATTGATCTTAATTTGATCTTAAATTTTGAGCAAAAATGTGCCTCGTGTTCTTAAAAAATTGTTCTTATATAAAAAGAATGAGCGCATTACATGTTTGTCAACTGACGCTACTCAATATTTCTTTATCAGTCGATACACTTAATGGTTCTCAATGCAATTCGCTTTCTTAGCAGTCTAGTAGCAAACATGGCGACCATTTTAATTAATTTTCAGCAAATATTCGCTTTAGTTAAAGTTTTCAACACTTTGCCATCAAATTTCTGAACCAAAAAACATTTATCGCATGCTTTAAGAGTGCTTGAAAATCTTTTTTAAGTTGGCCAGAAAAATTTGACAGTTTTTTACTCGAACTATGTTTCGCCATACATGCAAGCAACTTAGCGAGCGAGAATTTCGTTACCCAGGTCGCACAGCTTAAGATGCGCATGCAAAAACAAACTCGCTTGCCTTTAGCGAGTATTTTTTCGGCAGTGCCTCTTAAAAAATTCTCGTTATTAATACAAGCGAGAAATTTTTTTGTAATGTTGTCCTTGGATTCCTTCCTTTTGTCCCACGGCAATCAAAACTGCAAATGCCTAACGTCTGTTTTGATATTTGGTCGAATTCCAGGATGCTACATAGACTTTCACTCGGGCCCGTAGCCAGAGATGTGGAACATTCTGGACTGTTTCGAAGGACTAGGACTGGGGATAGAGCCCCTAGCGCTAGAAAATTTTGTAATTTTTTTGAAAAATTAAATTAATTTTAGGCTTATTTTGATAGAAATTAATGCTTTTAAAACGTGGCATAGAAATTAGCCCTGCAACTGCATAACTAAGGTGGTCGATAACGAGAAACATCAGCTCTATATACGGTATGTATTTAGTGCAATTGAAAATGTGGGAATAAAGTGTATGCAACAAACGCTGGAAATGCCTGATTGAATTCCAGCAGCGGACCGACTGTCAATCAGCATTAAGCGCTTACTTTTATTAAATTGCTTGTCGTCTTCTCCAAAAGTCAAAATGTGAAGATCTGAACTGAACGAAAATAAATTTGCAGAATCATGATCGGTCTTCGAGAGAGTTAATCAGCCGTAGCGGCAGATTTTTTGCTTTAAATGGGGCGCTGCCGCTGATTGGCAAAAAATAATAGTGGCGCTATCACTTTTCGCTGGAGACTAAAAACTGTGCCCACCACTGCAAATGGATAAGAATTAGGCCTGTTGTTCTTTAGTTGTTATTGTAGGGCTTGGGTGCAATGCCTACCTAGTATGCTACTTCAATTCGAAAGAAATTTTCCAACATGTTGAGTAGTTATGTATATGGCGTGTTCGGTGCACAGAGGTCACGTGACTGCACTGTAACCGTCCTTGTGTCTCAAATTAAGAGAGGTCACGTGACTGCACTCTAGTCGGCCCATTCTCAATAAAAATCATTCAGTGCAAAGCAGGTCACCTGACTCTCAAAAATGCACTGGAAACAAAATGACTTAAAATGCACTGAAACCGTCCTTGTGTTTCAATTTTTTTTTTAAATCGTGGTTCTCAGTCCACCCCTCCCGATGTTAGTAGGAGATATTAAACTCGCAATTGAGCTCTTGTCACATGTAACCAACTTGTGCTCATAATTACGCTTCAGTCGCGTTTAATTCTTTTCAATAATTAGTTTGATTTTGTCATTTTCTATAGGTTTCACTTTAATTGTAAAGCCATTGCTATCAAATATTTTCACTTTGGGTTTACCGTACGCCTTTTGTATTCTTTCAATGTCTTCTTTTGATAGAACATCACTTGATACTTTTGACCACTCGTGTTTATAAGTAGGATACATGATAGAATCTGTACTTTGTGAATGGGTTAAACCTAAACAATGACCTATTTCATGAACAGCTACTACAAATAAGTTGTGTTTGGGAGGTGTGGCTGTCAACAAACACAATAATCACTTTTATTTTGTTTATTTATTTATTTATTTATTTGTGTCAAGCGCAAAAGCGCTCATAGAAAACGAAAAAAAAAAAAAGAAACACACACACAAAAAAAAGTTTACAGTCATGCATTAATAATTCTAAAGCGCCAGAGAAGAACAGTAAGCTTCTCCCAAACCATTTACACTAAGCAAATCTATAAAGCGAGCAACATATTTCGAACAACGAAATCTGCAAGAGTGAAGTAATGCGTGAACAAACACATTGGTAGACCTGTGGCAACGATTCATAAAACGAAATAAAAGTTTGCGAACAAGGGCATCAAAAGTATCAACATTAGCCTCAACTTGATATTGACGGACACTGCAATAACGAGGAATACCATGAATACTACGGTAAGAGTCATTGTAAGACACTCGAAGACATCTATAGCTCTCATGGATATAACAACACCACAGCTGACTAGCATACAATACACAACAATGAGCCCGAAATAACATATTTTTGATATCAGTTAATAATCACAATTATGGTGTATTTGACCAGTATTCTCGAATGTTAGGATAAGCATCCAACATAGCTTTTATATCACTTTTTCGGTTACAGACTTCCGAAAATGAAAGAGTAAGAAATTGAAATCGTGGTAAATTACCGATCAAATCAGCAATTGCTCTCTTCTTTCTGACACTTCGATCACCGATATTGATCTTTTCTTCCACCCATGCTTTCCATGTTTTGTAAATATAGCCTTTTGCTCTTTCTTCTCGCCATAATGCGTGGAGAATGTTCAAAGCTTTTCCGCAACGAACATGAAAGCAAAGAGACTGCTTGTTTACGGTCTTTTCACGTTGAACACATTTTGTTAAATATTCAGTCAACGAATTGATCGTCTTTTCTTCCGGTTCAATAAGCCCTGGTTGAAAATCTGCAGTGGAAAGATTTTGAACTAAATATTCATGCAACTTTTCGCCAACAAGTCTCTCTTTTTTTTTTATAAGGAATCGGCAACTTGTTTGAAGGTTTTTTTGGTTCAATATTTAATGGTCCATTTATCTCGAACTCATCTAGGTAATCTAACATGTCTCCATGATACTTTTTATGCTCTCTGATGATTTGCAATTCACTTTCATTCCAATAGTTGTTAATCATTTTATCGCAGCTGCTCCACACTCTTCTAATCAACTTGTTGCAACCAACGTAAACGTCTAAATGTCCTTTCTCTTTCATACAAACAGCTGATTAAGCTTGTCTGTGACGTAATCACGTATTTAGTTAAAGTACGCGTTTTTTCCATATCAACAATCAAGACACGATGGTCGAGTGGGTAAAGCCGTCGCTTTACTTTTACAGTAACGAACAGGTTCGAATCCCAGTGAAGTCAAAGAACATTCTGGAATGCCGCGGAACCACCAGTTCCGCGAAATTACGTCACTCAAGAAAAGAACATTTTAGAATGCCGCGGAACCACCAGACAGAGAGAGAGACAGAGATATTTATTTTGCCACAAAAGTGCAACTCCAAATAATAAATTTACATAATCAACAAATGAAAATAAAATAAACACTTAGCGACCAGGAGTCTGGAAGGGACTTTTCAGTCTTCGGGTCAACAAACTCCTGTTGGCATATGCAATTGGCTAAATTAAGAGTTGTGGTTTGCGAAGTCACTGTTTTACACCCGATTAGATTACAAGTTATGCAAAGTTTTGCAAGCATTACTTATTCGATGTAGTTTTTCGCGTATTGATGGCAGCTCTTTTTGAATTTAACTAAGGGAAGAGTTCTAATGTTTTTTGGTAGAGAATTCCAGATTTTAACCCCTTTAAATTTTATTGAATTTTGACCAGATTTGTTTTTGAAAAAAGGTAGATAGAGTTTGTCGTCATTCACGCTTCTCAAGCGATGTCTACTAACACTACTCACAAATTTGAAGTAATCATCAAATATCGCAGGCTGTAGGCGATGCACACTGTAATACATAAATTTGGCTACTTCGAAGAAATGAATTTGGTTAATATTGAGAAAATCATACTTTTCATACAATGGTTTAATTTTTTGTTTGAATTGCCAACCTTCAATAACTCGAAGACATTTGTTTTGCAGTACTTGAAGTCTGTTTAGAAGATAGTTAGATGTAGAACCCCAAACAATTATTCCATAGCATAAATGAGGGTAGACTAAAGAGTAGTAAACCGAGATCAATATTTGTTTAGGGGCAAAATGTTGAAGCCGAAACAGAATACCCAATGCTGTTGATATTTTGGCCTCAATTTTGTTAATTTGATTTGTAAATGACAAACTTGAATCGATTTCTATGCCCAAATACTTGGCTGTTGGGGTGATATTAATCGGGATATTGTTTATAGCCAAGCTGAAAGTCTTAGAATTAATTTTACGGTGGGAAATTAGCAAAGCTTGAGTTTTGTAAGGATTAAGAGCCAAACGATTTGAAGTCATCCACTCGCATACAAGTAGTAATTCACTGTTACAGAGTCGTTCCAATCCATCTAGAGTAGTATCACTTATCAAAAGACAAGTATCATCTGCGAATAATTGGGGGGACGTTTTTAGAGCATTAGCCAGATCATTAATAAAAATCAAGAAAAGTATTGGCCCTAGGATCGATCCTTGGGGGACTCCGTTAGCAACTAACCTAGTAGAAGAAATAGAATCAGAAATATCAACAAATTGGGTGCGATTTGAAAGGTAGCTATGAAGTAGGTCATTAGCCACCCCACGAATACCGTAATGATTCAATTTGCTTAGTAAAATGTTATGATTTACGGTATCGAAAGCTTTACGAATGTCTAATAGAATTAGGCAAGTGTCTTTTTTGCAGTTGAGATTATCATAGCATTGGGAAACAATGTCATTTATAGCTTGAATGGTTGAGTGATTTTTTCTAAAGCCAAACTGTCGATTGTAAAATATATTGTTCTTATGGCAAAATTTTAGTAGTCGGTTTTGGATTAGCTTCTCTAAAATTTTGGAAAAACAGGTAAGTAATGAAATTGGTCGGTAATTTGTAACTTCTTTTTTGGATCCTGCTTTGTGGATAGGAACAACTCGAGCAATTTTAAGGCAATTTGGAAAAATTCCAAATTCGAATGCAAAGGTAAATAAAAAACACAGATATGGCGATAATACAGAAGCTAATTTACGAACAAAAAATGAAGAAATTTCATCAGCCCCAGTTGATTTTTTTGTTTTTAGATTAACTATTATGTTATAAGTTTCACGTGGAGTTGGTGGGTCAAGATAAATAGAAGGCAGTATGGGACTGGTTAAATAGGTTTTGTAATGAAATTCGCTTACGGGATTTGTCAAAGTTTGTTGAATCTTGTCAGCAACGCTACAAAAAAATTCGTTAAATGCTTCTGATATAGCGTATGGATCATCAATTTCTCGATTGTTAACATTGAGCAAGGCAAACGAGTCGTTTTTTTTAAGTTTTGAAGTATATATGAGCTCTCTAATAATTTTCCAAGTTTTTAATTGATCGTATTTGCAATTTTCAAATTGTTTAATATAATGCATTCTTTTTGCGGCTTTTTTAACCCTCGTCAGGCAATTGCTATATTTTTCATAAATAAAAATATCGAGAGGCGAGCCGTTTGGGTAAGCTTTTTTGTACAATTTTTGTTTCTTTTTAATTGAAATCCAAACTCCCTTTGAAATCCACGGTTTAAGCGCTAATTTGGATTTCCTTCTGGATAATTTGGTGACAGGCGCAAGTTTGTCAATCTCCGTTTTGATTATTGCAATAAATGTTTCGAAAATTTTATCATAGTTTGACGGAGTAATACAGTCGCTATTAAAAAAAAAAGTAGACAAGGACGACTCAACATTGTTGGCTAGGTTTTCATTATCGTAATTTCTAAAATCCCTTCGATAATAGATTTTGGAAGTTTGTTTTTTTGGAAAGTTGGAAAAAATTGCATATATAGGAAAATGATCACTGATGTCATATCGAACTACTCCGGGGGTAATATTTGAGTGTAACGAATTCGTGAGTATGTGGTCGATTAGCGTTGCTGAACTTTTAGTCACACGAGTAGGTACACTAATAATATGAAAGAAGGAATTTGAAGTTAACATGTTATTGTAGGCGATGACATTAGAATCGGAAGACAAAAGATTAATGTTGAAATCACCTAGAACTGCGCAATTTAGCTGGAGTAGGTTGATTAGCTGCAATTTTTCCTCGAGACGTTCAAGAAAAACAATTTTGTTTGCATCTGGGTGTTTATAAACAGCTCCTACAATAAATTTTTTGTTGCCTATTTTTAGTGAGAGAAATAAATTTTCACAACCGACCATTTGGAACTGGTAATCATTTTCTAATTTGGCATCTAAGTCTTTATTCACATAAATGGCCACACCCCCTGCATTAGTTGGAGAATTAGCATAAAAGAAATTGTAGTCAGGAATGGAAACAGAACAGCTAAAACCATCTTTCAGTTTAGATTCTGTAATACAGATAACATCAGGAGGAGTCGAGAGTTGATACAGTAATTCTTTTAGACTATCTAAGTGCTTCTGAAGAGACCGAATATTTAAGTGAAACAAAAAAAGATTATCATTATTTGATATCAAAGTAGATACGTTGTCAATGTTATGATATTGACAGGGTTTAACGTTTTCTAATTGCAACCGTTGCACTCTCTCAGCTACGTCTGAAAAATTATGAATTTGGAAAGGTTGATTAATCATTTCGACTCATGATGATGTAAACACAACTGAAATACACACGCAACAAGTTCCGCGAAATTACGTCACTCAAGAGAAGAACATTCTAGAATTAGATTACGTCACTCAAGAAACAGAAGACCAGGTTCGAATCCCAGTGAAGTCGGAGAAAATCCAACGTAGTAGGTTCGATTCTCAGTGAAGTTAAAGAAACAGAAGATCAGGTTCGAATCCCAGTGAAGTCAAAGAAAATGCTTGATTAACAAGTTAAACGTAGCTTATCTTTTTGTTTGTCGAAATTTTTACAATAATTTCATTTGAACTTCTAAGCTTTAGATTCATTAATCTGTTGTCATAACGTATTTTGTTAATGTGTTTTATTTTTTCACCCTTTTTTAATAGCCCATGATGACATTCCCATTAAAAATTATGAACCAAGATTCTATTTCAGTAATCTTTAACAGTGATTTCATAACAACCTTTTTCATTTATGCTTCCAAATGTTGGTTCTCTAGTAACAACATGAACAACGCATCCATCAATGCTCCCAGCGTATGCTTTGTGTGTTGGATGAAAATAAAACTCACGATTTTCAATGACTAATTTATCATTCATTTTTATTTAACTACAGACAAAATTTTCTTAAGCATAAAAATTACTTAAAGATTATATTTCTCTTATAATAAAAATGAACCAATCAAATATTTTAGATCAGGCGGTTCCAGATATTGGAGTTTCTACTTTAAAACCGTCACCCTTTAGAAATTTTCCCCCAACCTTAAAGAAAATAGCTCCTAATGCAGCTGGTAAAGTTCAAAAGCGTATAAATGATTTTGCCGATTGGCTGATGGCTTACGTACCACCAACTATTAAAGCAAGTGCTTCAGCAGCATTTCAAAAAATTTTAAATCTTTTTCCTAAACGGGTAATTAAAGTGCAGTTACTCAAAACTGCTCTGAAAAACTACACTAAATCTTATGATGTAGATATTGTTGATTTTAGCCCATTGAAACAATTGAATGAAACAGAGAAGGTAGTGCAAGATAAATTACGGTTAGACCTGGTTAAAATGAAAGGATTAAAAGTAACAATTACTCTTAAAATTACATTTGAAAAACAAACAGAAGACAAAGCAGTAACCAAGACAGCTTTTTTTAACAGCAGAGCAATTGTCATCTTAAATAAAGATGATGTGAGTGAAATGCAACAAAATGCATCCAATCAAATAATAAATAAAATTGGAAATTGGCTTAGTGAAGGTTCTGGATGGTCTATATTTTCTGTTGATGGGCACTTCGTTAACTTAGTTCAATATACCGCTCTTCAGGGATCAACTTATATTGCATTACCGGAAGAACTTCGAAATGCTAAGAAAGGACTAATTAACATCAAAAACAAAGACAACGAATGCTTTAGGTGGTGTCATTTAGCTAAAGTAAACAGTGAGAAAGTAAAAAGCAATCGTGAAAGAATAAGTCATTACAAAAAATATGTAGACACACTAAATTATGACGGTATAGAGTTTCCAGTTTCTATCAAGCAAATACCAAAAATTGAAGAACAAAATAACATCAGCATTAATGTTATTGGTTATGAAAACAAGCGACGCTTTCCTTTATTTGTGTCTAAAAAGGTTTTTGAAACAACTCTCGATTTATTATTGATAATGGAAGACGAAAAGCAACATTATGTTTGGATAAAAGACTTTAATAGATTTATGCATAATCAAAGCAAGCACCAACACAGAAAACATTTCTGCAGATATTGTCTTCAATGTTTTAGCAGCGAGGAAATTCTACACAAACACACACCAAACTGCGTAATTATAAATGGAAAGCAAGCAATACAAATGCCCAAAAAAGGTAGCTCGGTGAAGTTTAATAACTTTCAAAAACAACTACCAGTTCCCTTTGTTATATATGCTGATTTTGAAGCAATAACTCAAAAGATTGACAGCTGTCAGCCAAATGATGAAAAGTCCTACACAGAAAGATACCAAAAACATATTGATTGCGGCTATTCCTACAAGGTAGTTTGTTGCTATGACGATAAATTCAGTAGACCAATTCAACTGTATAGAGGTAAAAACGCTGTTTATAAATTTTTGGAAGCTATGTTGGAAGAAGTTGACTATTGTGAAAAAACGAAAAATGAACATTTCAATCAACCTATGGATTTAACGAACAAAGATGAAGAAAACTTTCAAGCAGCTACAAAATGCCACATTTGTAAAAAAGGCTTTTCTGAGGAAGACAAAAGGGTTAGAGATCATTGTCACGTTACAGGAAAATACAGAGGGGCGGCACATAATGAATGTAATAGAAACTTCAGACTTACTCATAAGATACCAGTAATCTTTCATAATTTAAGGGGTTATGATTCACATTTTATTATGCAAGAAATAGGAAAGTTTGAAAAGGATATCAAAGTAATTCCAAACAATCTAGAAAAATACATGGCTTTTTTCTTAGGCAAACATTTAAAATTTATCGATAGCTTCCAATTCATGAGTAGCTCATTAGAAACTCTGGTTAAGAACGTTCCACTTTCTGACTTAAAATACACATCACAAGAATTTCAGGATGAAAAACTAGAACTAATGAAAAGAAAAGGAGTTTATCCCTACGATTATATAAACAGCTTTGATAAGTTTGACGACAGAAACCTCCCACCAAAAAAGGAATTCTATAGTCTTTTAACCGATGAAGATATAAGCGATGAGGATTACAAGCATGCGCAGAATGTGTGGACTACTTTCAAGTTGGAATCCATGGGACAATACCACGACTTGTACCTTAAGTCAGATGTTTTGCTGTTAGCAGATGTATTTGAGAAATTTTGAAAGACTTGTCTTCAATATTACGAATTAGACCCTTGCCATTATTTTACTTCTCCCGGTTTATCATGGGATGCGATGCTTAAAATGACTGAAATAAAACTGGAATTAATGACAGATATTGACAAATTTCTTTTCATTGAAAAAGGTGTGAGAGGGGGAGTTTCATACATTTCTAAAAGATATGCTAAAGCTAACAACAAATACATGAATAATTACGATTCAAAGCAGCCATCAAATTATATTACATATCTTGATGCAAACAATTTATATGAATGGGCAATGAGCCAAAATTTACCAACGGGTGGTTTTAAATGGCTATCAGAAAAAGAAATTGATTTAGCAAATTTACCTAAAGGAAAAGGACTAATACTAGAAGTTGACCTGGACTATCCTGAACACCTTCATGATAGTCATAATGACTATCCACTAGCTCCAGAAAAAATGGAAATTAAACATCACCTTCTTTCAGACTACTGTAAACAATTACAAACTCAGTTTAATATAAAAGTTGAAGGAGTTAAAAAATTAATACCTAATTTAAAGTCAAAACAGAGTTATGTTCTTTATTACAAAAACTTAAAGCAGTATATTGAATTAGGCTTAAAAGTTACAAAAGTACATCGGGTATTAGAATTTAACGAATCACCTTGGTTAAAAAAGTATATTGATTTCAATACAGAAAAACGAAAAACCGCCAAGTCTGACTTTGAGAAAGATTTTTTTAAACTTATGAACAACTCAGTGTTTGGAAAAACAATTGAAAATCTTCGTAAACGTGTCAATGTTACTCTGATCAACAAACCAGAAAAACTATTAAAGCATTGTGCAAAACCAACCTACGTTAGCAGCAAAATATTTAATAAAAATCTTGTTGCAGTTCATAAAATTAAAGAATCTTTAACCCTAAACCGCCCCGCGTATGTAGGAATGTGTATTCTCGATATTTCAAAAACGTTGATGTATGATTTTCATTACAACTACATTAAAAAGAAATATGGCAAGAATGCAAAACTCTTATTTACAGATACAGATTCAGTAACATATGATATAAAAACAGAAGACGTATACAAAGATTTTTGGGCTGACAAAGACAAATTCGACTTCAGTGGTTACAAAGAAACCTCAGACTTTTATGACCTAAAAAACAAGAAAGTAATTGGAAAGATGAAAGATGAAACCACAGGTGTGCCAATAGTAGAATTTGTTGGACTTAGATCTAAAATGTACAGCTACGTCACAAATGATGAAAGAGGTTGCAAAACTGCAAAAGGAATTAAGAAAAATGTTGTGAGGAATCTGTTAAAGCACGAAGATTACAAAAACACGCTCTTCAATAATCGTCAAATGTTTCATAGAATGAAATCAATTAGAAGTGAAAACCACAAAATTTATTCCGTTGAAATCAACAAGAAGTCTCTTTCCTGTTTTGATGATAAACGATATATTCTTTCTAATGGAATTGATAGTTTTGCCTATGGTCATTATTAATTTTAAAAAATATATGCTATTATAAAAAAAGATGGATGAAAATTGTTGTGAAAATCTTGACATAAAAATTATAAATGGAAATAGAACTTGTATTAACTGTGGTGTAGTTCATCACCCATATTTCGTAAACGACTGGATTGATTATAACCCACGTAATGTTGTCTTACGTAAATCAGTTTACTGCAGAACTGCTTATGTTAAAAATAAACTACAACGTCTTGAATTGTCTGCTGATGAAATACAAGCATTTATGAACATTTGGACAACCGTGGAAAACCAACTACAAAGCTTCACTGGTAAAAGGTTTCCTAAGATAGATTTTTTTATAAATAAAATCTTAGAATATTTGGACATTTCCAAACAACCTTCATACAAAATTAGTAATGCATTACGTAAAAAATATGAAATCATGTGGAAACAAATCGTTTAGCATGTAATTTTTCATAGCTTTCAGAAATTGGTGGACATATATCAGCAACTTGGTCATCAACCATAGCAAGTTCTCTTTCGAAAAACTCGTCAATATCACCAGATCTTAAAAACAATTTTAACTTGTTGAGTAATTTCTGATACGATTGATAAGCATATCTACAAGACTCAGTTTTTTTGGAAAAATTTTTCTGCGTCGTTATTGTCTGTAAAAGAACACCTGTACCACTAACAGATGCCAAGAAAATCGGATTTAATGTAACAGAACCAACCACGGCCCCATTTGTAGTAAAAACAACAGATGACAGCTTTAGAACTAAGTCCATTCTTTTAAATTTTTTAAACATTTTCTTATAACACCAATACTGTTTGTGATAAGTGTGATACAGTTTTGTCAATTCATTCACTTGTTCTTGAGTCAATTTTCTACTAATGTGGTTAAATTCCATTGTTTATTTTACGATATACAATTACGTTTCTGGTTGATCACCCACTTCAAGCTGTTTAACTTTAATTACGACGCTGCTCATATTCATTGATACCGAAGAATTTGAAGAAACATAGTTGTATTGTATGCGAAACACATCTCGAGAAGGATTAGGAAAAACAATGCAGTTTAAATTAAAGCAATCGAATGGGGGTGTTACTGTTGTTTTACATATTTTATCTGTTTCTCCTTGACTAACACGAATTATATCAATATGTAATTTGTCTTCATCGTCATAATTGGTAACTTTCACAAGTCCGCTTACGCTTATTTCGATGTAACTGCTGGTTACCTCATCTCTCAAATGAATACTATCGGATTGCAAAGACAGAAAATCGTTCCCAGCGACAAGAGGTGCACTCACGAAATGCAAATTGTGATCTGTATTAGTACGAACTGAATAAATAGCACTTGATGGAATTGGCCTCGAATCAGGTGTCGAAGAAGCACCCAAAAATATTTGAAATTTTGGACGATATATATTTCGTTTAAAATAACGTTTATTTATTGCACTGGTAGGTTCGGAAGGTCTACCTACGTTGAAAATGGTATGATTTTTCATATCTAAGTTTCGTGAAATGGTTACATTATCGTCTTCGGTTTGAATGTGTTGCGTTATTTGGTCAACATAATTTTTGTTTGCTGCTTCACCCGGTGCTGTGGGATCTCGTAAATTTATGATAGTGTGTAATCCTTGTAAGTTAATATTATCTCTCACATTTGTAACTAAATTTTCAACAAATTGTTTAGTTGCCGCATCAGAAGGTAGGCTGGGTTCAACAAGTCCTTTTAGAATCAATGATTCACCTAATTCAATTGATGCGTCGTTAGGTGGAATATTTTCTATACGAAAGACCCTGTTTGGTAAACGACCAAGTACTTCCACACCATATATTTGAGACCTCTGAATTTGAATTTGAGTGGGCGATACAACATTTTGACCATCGTTGTTTATACCTAAAGTAGCCAACCTCGAACCAAACTCAGAGCTTTCGGCAAAGTGGACAATGTTGCTAATTGCATTATCCAAGAATCCTTTATTTACACTATCTGATTCTGTTACAGGATTGGCTAAGTTTGTAATTTTGTGGTTGTTTAAGTTTAAATCACCATACTTTATATCTCCTGACTTGGAAACTTTGTGTTCAATACCTACAACCTTAACAGTACTTGAAGATTGACTTCCACTTGTTCCAAATTTTGAAATATTCATTTTGTCCTTCTTTATTATAAATGAACATAATAAACTTTGATAAATATTTAAGTGGGGACAACAAGCAAATCAAACATCATTATCTTCTACCAGATTGTCATTACATGATAGTAGGATCGACAAGGTCAGGAAAAACAAATTTGCTTTTAAACATGGTTCTCAAGTGGATAAATTACGACCTTTGTTGTGTTTATACTGTTAATCCTGAGCAAGATAAGTATCGATTTTTAAAAGAGCAAGGTATTGAAGTGCTAAGCCCTGAAGACTTGCCTCCAGTAGAAGAGCTTGACCCTCAACAGAAAGTAATAGTTTTTGACGACATTAAGCTAGACAAGATGAAAAAACTGATGGAATACTTTTCTTTATCTAGAAACAGAAATTGCAACTGTATTTACCTCACCTAGTCATACTTCAACACTCCAAAGTACATAAGAAGAAACACTAACTGTTTTGTTTTTTTCGGGAACTTAGACAACAAAGATATCAGACACATTACTGACGATCATGCTAAAGGTATAACAAAAGAAGAAATGGAGTCGATTTACCGTGAAGCAACCAAAGATCCTTACAATTTTATGGTGCTGGACAAAACAGCCAAACACCTACCCCTTCGTTACAGAAAATGCTTTGACCATTTTTGGGCTAAAGCTTTATATGCTATATAGTAAACATGCCATTTGTAAATGAAGAAGAGTTGAAAAACAGAAATAAACTTGTAAAGGATTATATTAATAACCGAAAGCTTTTGAAACAAAAACTGCAAAAAGAAATTGTAACCAAACAACAACTGCAAAAGTCTGCCTCTGAAATATTTCGTCCCATTACTAAAACGTTTGAAGAAACTCAGAAAAAAACTGATAAAAGGCAAGACCAACTAATTCAACACATACAGCAACAGCTTGCCATTGAAGATAAACCTCGATCAATTTATATTGTGCACTTTGAGAGTGCTTTCGATAACGAAGAAAAAGAATTGCTAACACAAAACAATTTTGAGACTGATATTGTGGAGCTTGTAAAATGCGGGCCAGATTACATAAACGCATTGAAAGACAGAGCTAGATTAATCAATCAAAGATTAGGTGGTTTACGAAGAAGACGTGATGCTGATACAGAAGTGATTGATGAGCAAATAAAAACTTTTAAAAAGAACAGAGAAAAATTAAATAAATTATTAGGAGGAATGGAACTTACCTTTGGAAAAGGGCTTAAAGATCCCAACAAACTTTGTGAAAGACTTAATTTACTAGTAGCAGCCAAACAAGCCGGCAATAATAACAAACGTTTGGATCAAGAAATTGCAAACATTTTGAAAAAACTAAAATTGAACAAATGCATTTCACACTGCGACCACCAAAAATTATTTGACAATATATTAAAATGACATCAATACCACTTTTCTTTGACTCTAGGAAAGGACAAGGAAAATCCGAAGATTTTATAACTAGCTTTAATCCACCGTTGCAACTAGACATTAAAAAAAGTTACGAGATGTCCTTAATTAATGCTCAAATATGGTACTCTTGGCATAACATAACGAGCAGCAATAATAAATTTTTTTATTCACCAGATGGAGTAGCTGCACGATTATTATCAATTCCTCCAGGTAGCTATAATATTGAAGATCTCAATAATGAAATCAAGTACTTGATGGAACAGAGACGTGATGACAAAAATAATATAACTATAACACCAAATTTTAATACATTAAAATCAAGAATTGAACTTAAAAATGATTACATAGTTGATTTTCGAATTCCAGATTCAATAGGTGACGTTTTAGGATTTGGTTCGGCATTTTTGGGTGTAAATGGAATTCATAATAGTCAAAATCCTGTAAATATTACAAATAGCAACAGCCTTCAGATTCATTGCAGCTTAATTGATGGAAGTTACATAAACGGAGCGTCTAGTGACTTACTTTATACTCTTAGTCCAAACGTACCACCGGGATATTTGATTCAAGTTGAACCTAAGCAAAACATTTACGTTCCAATCAAAAATTTAAGTCAAATTGATAGTATCCGATTCTCTATAAAAGATCAAGATAACAATTTTGTAAATATGAATAATGAACGAGTGACTTACTACGTTCATCTGAGAGAGATTATGTAGTTTAACTATAAATGTTATCACAAAGAGAAACTAGATTTCATAAAAAGAAAATCATAGGTGGAAGTTTGCTTAAAAATGTTTACGACAAGGTAAGAAACGTAATCAGCACTGGTTCTAAGATTCTTAACAGAATTCCTACTGGAGTGAAGACTGAGATTAAAAAACTAGCTGCACCTTTACTGAAAAAAGCCTTAGAACCCACAAAAAAGACATTAGAACCAGTCTTAGAAAATATACCAATAAACAAGCGTATTATCAATGACAGAGAATTAGAAAATCTCAACGACAGATCGAGAGCTATCCTAAGTAATTTAATTGCTGGATCAGGATTTAAAAATTATATGTCTTAATTATAAAATGACAGAACTAACGAATCCATATTTGCATATTAAAGAAACAAACTTAGTCAACAATTCGATTACTGAGTTCGAATATGTCGAATACCTTCCGAGAGACTCCAATAACATGAACAAAGATGGTCAGCACATTATTGAAACAAAAGATGAAGATGTTTTTCTTCTACCGCATAAAGCATACCTAGAAATCAGAGGAAAACTTCAAACTAATGCAAATGCTAATTACAATAACAATGACGTAATTTCATTAGTAAATAACGGTTGGTCTTTATTTCAAACTGCGCAATATCAATTAAATAACCAAACTATAGAAAACATAAACCTTTATCTACCTCAAGCATCAACAATACTCAATTTAGTTAGCTTTAGTGATGATTATTCAAGATCAACCGCCTCTAACATGCTGTGGTTTAAAGACACTGGAACTGGTTCCCCATCTCTTAAACAAAATTTTGGTGGTGTAGCTGATGATGCGAATGCAAATGCTGTACGTGATGGTCTTAGAGCAATTGTAGAAATATACAACAACAATCTACAAGCAAATATTGGTTTCACCGCAAGACAGAACATTACTACTGGAAATAAGCAAATTACTTTAATGCTTCCTCTTTCCCAAATATTTGGATTTTGTCGTGATATCGATAAGGTTTTTAGGGGTGTTAAACACAGTATAGTCGTGGATAGAGAAACATCTAATAACTATATTTTACGTGCAAATGGTGTAGCTGCTGGTAAGTTTAACATAAGTCATATCTCTTTGTGGATGCCTAAAGTGAAACCAAGTTTAAGAGTTGAATCGGAAATAGATGCTATGTTAGTAAAAGGACATATAAAACAGCTATACTTTGAACAAATGAGAGTGTATCGAACAATGTTTCAGTCAACAGAAACAAGCATGACTTGGAGAATAACAACCCAGCCGGGAACAGAGCTTCCTAGACATGTCTTTGTTGCGTTTCAATCGAGTGAACGAGATAACAACCAGCAGCTAAATAATATGATTTTTGACAATGCAAACTTAAGACGTATTAGTTGCAGAATAAACAGCGTTCAATATCCTGAACGAGAATTTGAATGTAATTTTACTCCACAAAATAGAAATTATTCGCGTTTATACATGAGTTTTCTAGAGGCTGTAAACAAATACCAAGACGCCGACACGGGCTGTCAATTATCAGCTGAAGACTGGGCTAGTTTGTATCCAATTCATCATTTTGATGTTAGTAAACACAATGAACGACTTAAAAACAGCTCGGCAGATATTGAAATAAGGTTTAGTCTTGGTGGTAACTTTAGAAATATTGCAAATAACGCTGACCAAGCTTTCTATGTTTATGCAGTCGTACTTTCTGATAGATACCTTCAGTTAGAAGGACTTTCAGGTCGAATGAATATAATTATCTGAGTATAAATAAAAATGTATGTTAAAATCGGATTAAATTTATCACAATTTCAAAAAGAAAAAATAAAACAAGCTTTTCAAAACAAAACTGGGCTTACACTCACATTTAATAACCACCAGTTACAAGGATCAGACTTTCTTGGTTTAACAAAGACGCAAGTTTACAAAATAAATGATGCTAAAGCAAAAGGTTCAGGTGTTACTTTGAAGCTATCAAAACTACAAATTTCAAAACAGGGTGGTTTTATTGGAACTCTTTTAGCAGGTTTAGCAGGTAGCTTGCTGCCCAGTTTGTTAGGAGGAAAAGGACTTGTGTTACCTGGATCCAAGGGTTAAGGGCTTATGTTGCCTGGAACAAAAAGACAAGGTAGGTCTTATCGCTTCGACGAACCTCAGATTCTCGGAAAAGGTTTAATACTAGGAAAAAATTCTCCTTTCAAAAATGTTCCAATCTTGGGTTTGATTTTATAAAGTCTAATATAAAATGTACCACAATTACTCATTGAACTTGACACAAAATCAAAAGAAAAAAATTGCAAATGCATATAAAAGCAAAACTAGTGTAAGTGTTAGACTAACAAATGCAAGTTTACAGACTAAAGGCAACGTTAGTTTGCAACTGACGAGTCGACAGATAAATAGAATTAACAAATCAAAAGCGTCTGGACACGGTATTCAAATAAACTTTAGTAAAACACAATTGCAAAAACAAGGTGGTTTCTTAAGCAGCTTACTTAATCTAGGAAAACTAGTGTTACCGTTTTTAGCTAAAAAGGTTTTGCCAACTTTGGGATTAGCAGCTGCTTCCGGGGCCATCCAAGGAGCAACTAATAAAGCAGTAAATAAATGAAACCATTAACAAACTTAGACATTGATAAAATCATGATTAAGTGTGACAATTATCGAGGAACATTTAGCAAAGATATGTTACCAAAAGCAATGAATAAAAATGAGTCAGCTGTCATAAACTTGCAAGATTATTTTGCGGGTAGTGGAACTCATTGGGTTTGTGTTTACAACGAAGAAAAATCAGATAAAGTAGAATACTTCGACAGCTTTGGACTTGTACCCCCAAATGAAGTTGTTAAATATATGAAGACTACAAACAAAAACGTTATTTACAATGATGCACAAATTCAAAATATTAACTCAATTCTTTGTGGTTACTACTGTGTGTATTATATAACAGAGCGAAATAAGGGGAGAACAGCAAACGAACTATTGTTAGATTTTCATGAAAAACCTACACCTTTTAATGAAATCATGGTCTATAAATTATATAGTCTGCCGACGCGCGTAGTGGCAAACTTTTTACTTAGCGCCACCTATTGACAGGTTAGTACTTTTGGTTTGCAGAATGCGAGAGTGGTAGGTAATTGTACAGTCAGTAGGCTAAGTAGGCCTAGTTAATCTGTAAAGTGAGGTTGATGCATGATTACAAACGGTAAAAATTTCAGAATTTATGTTTAAAGAAAACAAAAAGGTAACAAAGACAGTGTCAAGTCCCTAGCGTAATTGACTAGCAGGAAAATAGATGGTTTTGGATACTGCCAAACCAGCCTACCTTCATGCCAGTAAGCTTGATAAGGAGAATATGAATTTGGCAAAAAAGTTGAATCAGTAGGTGTTAAAGTGTAGGCCTATTCCTTTTATTGTGACGGATTGTCAGATCAACACCAGACCCTTCAGAACTGAAACAAAAGACAGGATTACTTTCCCTCTGAAGTAAATTAGTCAACAGCATATTACCAGTCTGAGCTAAGTTGAAAAGCACCTTACACTACAGTATGATTCAACATGCGGTTTATAACATAATTTTATAGGCCTATTAGTACTACCTGCTAAAAAATGTAGGTTAGTTAACAAGGACTATCTTTTGTAAAAGTAACTTGGAGAATTACCGGTAATTGAAACTGAATGTCATTAATTATTGTACACTTTTTTATGTAATTATTCCATAATTGAGAGTACTGGTAATTGTTTTCATGCAGTTGTAATTTTAAAAAAGTTTTATAATAGGCTATAGGCCAAATCATTTTTTACCAGAGGTGGAGTCCTCGAGGACGTCCTTGGCCTCGAGGACGTCCTCGAGGACACATTTTGAAGTCCTTGGCCTTGGCCTTGGCCTCGAAGGTCAAGTCCTTGGCCTTGGCCTTGGCCTCGAAGCCTCAAGTCCTCGAAAATTGCCCTGTCCTCGGCTCGAGGACAATACTATTTTTTAAACAGTTGAAATTTCGTTGACAAGCGCTAGAAACCTCGCGGAAAATTTACGAGCACTTTTTTTGTTTTCCTCACTTGGAGCATAGACGTAGCCAAGGGGAGGATGGCAGGGGGTCCGCCCCTTCCCAATTGAAATTTCACCACTGACAAAAATGTGACAAAAAAACCCTATAGTTCCTTCAGTTTCAGTTTCTTTTTAGCATTTTTCGTTTACAACAGTATAACTATAACAACAATATTGAAGGCCAGGGGCGCCGGGTCCCCCTCAATTCTATTTTTGCCAGCCAATTTAAACATATAACCCGAAGAAAATGGAGAGTTTTTGTCCTAAAAGTTGCTATCTCAGACCCACATCTAGCCTTTTTGTGAACGTAATGCATTAATCAGGGCCGGATTTACCATAATATGACGCAGTACCAGCAGTAGCGTAGCCATGGGGGAGGCGGGGGCTATAATTTGGCCTTCCATTGGCCTGCCAACCAAAATGCAGAATAAGAAAAACATCACGTTTTTAGCTCTTTTGAGACTGTTTTTTGCGCTGGAATTGACTAAAAAGTGATTTAAAGTATCATTGGAAACATATATTCAGGGGGGGGCTAATTGTCAAAAATAAAAGTCACAAATCAATGAAAACTTTGAAAAAATCCCCGAAAATAAGCAATCAAATTTGATCGCTGATGTAAAAACGCCCAACATAGGTTTTATCAACAAATATATTATAAACTCAAGAATAAGAGGAGGGGGGCTATTCAGTGTTAGTTAATTACCATAGTCACTTCTCTCAAATATCTTTCCATTAGCCCTTCTCCCAATTATTTTTTTATAAAATATAGACGAAATAGATTACACCGAGTGAGTTTTATTGAATAATAGGATTTTATGATTTACCAGCAAGTGGACAAGAGAACTGCAATGTTATCATTAGCCAGTAGCCATTCCCCATGTAGCCCATTAATGCAAGCAGTTGAATTATGTTGCGCTGCCAATTTCTACGCCACGTTTTAAAAGCAATATTTTTTATTAAAATAGCTCTAAAATTAAGTTCATTTTGCGAAAAAATGCAAAATTTTCGAGCGCTGGAGGCTCCGCCCCCAGACCCCCAAAACAGCCCCCCATTGTGAATTTCTGGCTACGCGCCTGAGTACCAGCTAGGGTCCCCGAGCTAAAATCGTAAGACTTTTTTTGTTCTTCACCTATATTTGGCAGAAAGATGTTGCGAAAATCTCCCAAGTGCCATGGGCCTAGCGCGAAGTAAATCCTGCCAGCAATAACATGGTTAGTAGACGTAACCATCTATCGTACCAATTTTCAATAACAATTCAGTAATTCACCTCCAACCTCGCCGCTTTTTATGCACAAAATACTTTTAAAAAAATTAGTCATTGAAAATGCTGATTGAACGAATCATTGAACTTCAATTGAAGGGGATGGCCGAACATGTACTGCTTT
Organism: Trididemnum nubilum; assembly: GCA_963965965.1. Lineage (NCBI taxonomy): Eukaryota > Metazoa > Chordata > Ascidiacea > Aplousobranchia > Didemnidae > Trididemnum > Trididemnum nubilum. The sequence continues at coordinate 41,277,619 of OZ014480.1, forward strand.
AACTGGTTATTTTCATGACAAAACTAAATCTCTAAGGAAAATCTTCCGGGGATTATTATTTACTGCTAAAATGCTGCAAGAGACAATGCACCTTGCTTTCCCCTACCTGGACCAAATCACTTACTATTAAATTTAACTCCAAAATGCAAGATGTTAAACGTTTTTTGGACTTAAATTGCAAGTAGAAGGAGTATTAAACAATTTGATTTTTTCAATTGGCTTTCAAATGGCAAAAATTTAGTGCTTTTAAATGGCTCTGAACACTTGCGATATGTGATTCAATGGCATTAAAATAGCTTTTTTTTCAAAAAACTACAAAAAATCGCCCAACGGCTGGGGGCTTCGCCCCCAGACCCCCAAAGCCTCCGGCGGATGGGGGCCCCCACCCCCAGACCCCCGTCTGTGATACCTTTGAGTTACACCAGCTTTCTCAACACGCTTCCAAAGTTAAATATTTGCGTTTTTCAGCTATTAGTTTAAGCCCTCTCCCTTTGCAAAATCCGGGTTACGTGCCAACAGGCAACGATTTCAGATCTTCCATCCTACGATATCTTTGTCAAACAAAAACTTCCTCTTTGGAAAAATTTTGATGACGTCATTGCATGTGATTTGTGGTTTAAGCCTCCCCCAATCAAAAATTCTGGGTACGCTAATGAATTGGAGATCGCCTGAAAAAAATTTTTGAAGACTTTTTTTTCGGAGAACACTTGCGCCTGTGTCCTTGGTCCTTGGCCTTGGCCTCGAGCGTTCCTGTCCTTGGCCTCGAGAGGTTCTGTCCTCGAAAAGGCTGTCCTTGGCCTTGGCCTTGGCCTCGGATTTTTTTTGTGTCCTTGGCCTTGGCCTTGGCCTCGAGCCTTGTGTCCTCGACTCCACCTCTGTTTTTTACATTTAACAAATTTTAAATTTGCTGCTGTGCATTTATGGGTTTTTAATCAGTTCAAACTCTATGTCTTCATCAAATTTCTCAGCTGGTAAATATTGCTGCTTACCTGGTTGCACATCATCATCCTACACGCCAAATGTATCTTTGTTTGTTGTTCCAAGTGGCAAAAAAAATTGACGGTATGGAGATACTGCTAATATGCAAACATGGAGTGAAGATTTTTTAAAAATTTTGTTCAAATATCGTGCTCCATCAGATAAAAATTTTGGAAAAAGGTGCAAAAATGGAACTGCATATATTTGCAGTGTTCATTTTGAGGATGTTCATATTCAGAGAACAAGTAAAATGAGCTGGTTGAAGTATGGAGTATTACCCTCTAAGAGCATGCCTCAAAAAAGTATAACTACTAAAAGTCCTGTAAAGAGAAAATCCATTGTAAAGCATGAATTACCGGTTAAAGCTAAACGAGTTTGTCAATACAAAACCTTGGATGAAATACGGTCACATTTTTGGTCTTTGAAAACTATAAGTAGTCGTTGGGAGCTTCAGTATGTACCAGCAGAAAACATTGCGAGTTCTTCAACAGGAATTCCATCAAAGTCATTTTTACGATTATCATTCTGGAATCCGGTTAACTATAGAATTAGAGCTGTTCCACATTATACAGTATTGATTTATAGTAGTTTCGAGTTTCAAATTTATATTGACAGTTTTGTTCTTCCCTCTGATCATGATCTTTATAATTTGTCACTAATTGGAAGCAATGCTGCAACAGTTAAAGATGTTTTATTGGCTACTGAAAATTATAAGCTATGTGATGGATATTATGCAACTGCTGATCAACGATCTTCAATTCCGATATTAAAAGAAAGTTCTGCCACTACATCTTTGTCAACATTGCATTTAAGGTAAGCTGATAACTGTAAATGAAATTAGACAACCTATAAAAAGTAGCCTACTAATTATTTACCAATATATAACTTGTGGAAAAAATTTATAGCCTACTTGTGCTCCCACTTTAATAAAACAATGTAGGGTGTTCCTGAGTCCCTGGTTAAGTACGTTGCAAGTTGTAAGTTTTTCGCTATCTGTTCTTTAGTTGCAACAGTTCAGCCATTTTAAGCAATTATGCTTGCATGAGTCCTTTAGCTTAAGGGGCTGTTCATAAAAGACGTCCGCACTCAGGGGGGTAATAGATTTGCGGACAAGGGGGGAGGGGGGGTTTCTGGAATGCGGATCTCCATATTTCAACTTTTTCCGCGTCGGAAAATCGCAGATTGTTTTATTCCATTTTCGGTTTTCCGGGCCAGCGTGAACCACGCATAAAACGTACAGTCAGATGATAGCAATCACTAGAGGAGGGCAGTATCACCCAGAAGCAGCTGCAGTGTATTTGGCCAAAGGAGAAATTCCGTATGGTTTGTTTAATCCAGTAACACCTGCAGAAAAATTAAAACCACGCTTGTGCTCAGTATGCCATGTTTACTTTCCATCTGCTGGTAAAATTAAACTAGACCTAACATAGTTCTTAATGTAACTGGATGATTGTAATCTGTTATTAGCAACCTTCTATATATTGAACTTTTGTTTCTTAGATACATTAGCACTAGCTGCCTCATTGGTTTGAAAAAAAAAATTATCTTCTGCTACATGTTCGAACTGTCTCCATCAGTGCATGCTATCTTCTCTGTCTGATGAAAGAAAGAAAAACTTGGTGAGCACTCCATTGCTTCGCACTAATAACTGCAGTATGGAGAGAGCTAAATATTCTGCTCTTGTCAGCACCAAGAGGTATGTAATCATGCTGGCATTACTTTATTGTGTGTGTTCATCTCTTGCATTAATTTGAGCATATCATTTCTTATCATGTTACTCTGTATGTGTTGCAGTAATGTACAAAGCAGCATATTGCACAAAAAATAACTTTTTGTAGATTTGAAGAATTAGAAAAAGATTTGGCAGTTAGTGGAGCTAAACCAAATTGCTCAGTTCAAGCCATTGTTGAAAATGTGATTTCAAGCAGTGAAAAGGATAAGCATAGCTTCCTCAAAGAATGGTGGGCAACTCAGTGCGCAAACCTTCATGTGCCTAATCATTTACGTCGTTATCCTCCATCAGTGATTAGGTATGCATTAGTTATTGGAAATTCAATCTGTGAAAGAACTGCAGTTATCAATATAAAGCCTAGATAATACAAAGCCTAGATAATATTAGCATTTCAACAAGTTAATACCGCTACATTAAAGCCTAGATATATATTTTTGCAGTTTTCATTACCGGTAAGTTTATTTAGTTTTACCTCTGGAGCCTTTACCTTTGGCAATATTTAGCATAGTTTGGGCTAGCACGTCAGCATTGATACAGGGGTGTAAAGTAGAATGTTGCATCTAGACTAGCGTACAAGTTGTTTTAGTAGAGAGCTGTTAGAAAAGGGTTATATAGGTTATACATCTTCCAAGTAGCTAGCTATATCTATTACATTGACATGAATAGCGAGAAAGCAAAGTACATAATATAACTTTTTAAAATTAGCAAATACTTTGTATGGTTTAAGGTATTGCCTTCGCCTGTACGCCAAAAGTCCAGCTGCATATCAAGCAATTCGTGATGTTTTGGTTTTACCATCTCCTTCAACACTTCGGTTGGAACGTAACAAGGGAGGTGTTGTACAGCCTGGGATTCAATTAGATCTTTTGCAGCGATTGACTTGTGCAGTTGCTAAAGTTGAGCATACACATGAAAGAATGGCTGTAATGATAATTGATGAGATGACAATTAAAGGTGGGCTTTGTTTGTAAGTTACCGAAAGTTGATTTTGTCTTGAGAATTTTTCAATTTCCTTTTATTTTTTCTCACCTAACCTACCACCTTTTTCCACAAGTCGGCCTTGGACCGTTAATGAAAAAAAGAAGACAAATTGGAAAATTTGATGCCAACCAAATAATTGCCCGGGCCGGTACACAACTGTTGCATGTTACGTGAGTGTTGGACATACCAAGCAAGGTTACTGGTACAAATATTATTTAGCTGAAATATTAGCACCATATAAACGCCCACCTATAGTAAGCGCCATCGGCGCACTAAAAACTGTGTAAACTTATAGAAAACTCCGGTATTCTTCATTTTGTTTTGAGTTGTTGCTTTATTGTACAGATGATTTAATTTACCGGCCATATAGTAATGACGTCATCGGTTATGCTGATACAGGTGATGACTCGATCAATTCAATGGGATCTTCTGAAGAAAAAGTGGCTGATCACATGTTGGCTGTGTACGTGAGAGGTGTGTGTATTAAAGAAACTGTTTCTCATATCTGCATGTTTATATTAAATGAGTCGATAAAACCAGTGCATCTTTTTTTTTCTCTCTAAATGCCGGATTATGTTTGCGCTTTGTCACTGTTTGGTAGTGTTAATTTTTGGCATGGAAAGAACCTGATGGCTGATGTGTTTAGGAATCACCAACAAGGAGCTGGATGGCATTGTTGCGTTTTACCCCACCAAAAATCTTCAATCACTGCAGTTAATGTGGATGATATATAATGCTGTGGTCGAGATTGAAATGCATTCTGAGATTTTGATTTGCGCTATTGTGGGTAAGTAGACTTCGAAACTATGCTATTGTCCATGAGTCAAGAGACAACTTAGAACGAAGTAAACTACCTGTTGTGCTGTCATGCTCTTTAATGATATAAAAGCCTTCTTTAAAATATGCTCCACATCTCTTGCGTGTAGATGCTTTATTGTTCTGGTGATTAATTAATTTTGTCAGCACAGTTCTATTCATACGTTAGCTCGTCAATTCTGCTAATGCCTTAATGAATATTTCTTTCTTTGATTTTGTAGGCGATGGATTGTCTACAAATATGTCAGTGTTCAATAACTGGAGACAGGAAGAGTCAGATGGTGTCAAGTATCGAGCAAAACATCCTCTTGATGACTCTAGGTACGATTACGTCCTCGCTGGGATGCTAAATCTAGCATATATTATCAGGCTTGTTCATGGACATATCTTTCTGTTCCATCCTATTCCATCCCATAGCAATTCATGCCTGTCCCACTCCATCGTATCGGATTCCCATCAGAATGCAATTCAATAAAGATAATTAAATTCATGAAAATTTAAGTATAATGCGTACTAGATAGGACTACATGTACAAAGAAGATTATAAAACAACAAAATTTATTGACTTTGTTACTTTAATTGAGGGGATAGGCCTACAAGCTTGTAAAAAAATGCTAAGAGAAGATCTTTTATCAAAAAAAGACTAAAAAGAATTGTTTAAGGTAAAAAGTGTAAAACGTGAAGTTAAGCATGACGTCATCAAGAAGCTATCAAATGGCTACTGTCCATAGGTCCCATGGGGATGGGAAATGCAATGCGTGCTATCCCATCCCATCGGACATTTCCCATGGGAATCCCATTTTCATGATGGACAAGCCTGTATATTGTATTGCGTGTTAGGTGGTATAAGTAAGAGAAGTAGGAAGTAGCTTTTGCCGGAGCAACAACAAATCTTCAAGCTATCGGAAGTTAAACACTAGATAAAACTTAGGTATTTCTGCTGCAACCAACTCTGAATCTTTTGTTTTTTTAGATATTTGTATTTTATCTATGACCCGCCTCACCTTATCAAAACGGTTCGAAACAATATTTTAAATTGCAAAAAACGTTTGTGGAACAAGTCCTACTTTGGTTGGAACGTCGTTAAAGAAATTATCGAAGAGGATCTGCTGCTTGGTGATATGCGTTTTTTCCCCAAATTAACTGCTGTGCACGCTAATCCATCTTCTTATGAAAAAATGAAAGTTAGTGTTGCAGCCCAGACTTCATCTCATACTGTTGGGTTGGAACTTAAACGGAGAGGTCACGAAGAGTTTGGGAAGTTTGTTATGCTCATAGATGAATGGTTTGATATGATGAATACTAGCTTCTATCATGAACAACGCAAAGGAAAATCTAACATGAAACCCTTTTTAGTAAATGATCAGTTCACAGCTGAAAGGCTTTATTGGTTGAAGAATGAATTTATTGGATATTTTCGTAGTTGGAAACATGAAGTGCAGTCAACTAATCTTGTTTCATCTGATGCTGGTCGCAAATCCATGTTGCTTAGCAAAACGACAGAAAGTGGTCTGCTTATGACAACTAAAGCGATGATTAATTTAGTCGAAGATTGTTTCTCCGCTGGCGCTAAATTTGTAATGACTCGCCGAATAAATCAAGACCCCCTTGAATCTCATTTTGGGCACCAACGTCAACGTGGAAGGAGATCAGATGCACCAACAGCACCCATGTTTGCTTACAATGTCAGGGCTATTAATTCTTTTAGAAAGAGCGTGATTGGGTCAAACGTGACGCAAGAAAACTCTTGAAAGAGATGTAATCTCCAGTCTACATCTGGTTATACACTTTGTAGCGCCGTTTTAACTTTTATCATGTTATGCCTTGAGAATCGAACCGGGCATTATGGTTTAGCCCAGGGGTCTCAAACACACGATCCGCATGCGATTTTGCGTTTAAAAAAACAGTACCTAATTGCTTGAGGTTTGTAGCCTACTTTCTCTTTAACAGCAGCACCATTTTTTCAAAGCACAAAAACACTTTACTGAGTCATATCCCCAAATCACTTGTGTATTTTTGTCTAGTTTATCACTTGCTTTATATTTTGTCGCTTCGCAAGTCGTCATGAAAGAATGTAACATACATTGGCATTATGAAACAATGAATCAAGAATTCAAGCCTATAGTATCGACGCTCTTTTTCTTGTATGGCTGCAGTGCATAGAGGTAACGACATGGTTATTAATGAGAGAAGTCTGGGACTCTGGTAACTAAATTCTTAATAATCCGTTGGTAATGCATGTATAGATCACTATAATTGTTAAGCTCTTTATTTATGCATGCGTTTTAATTCGTAGAAACCGTTGGCGATCAATATAGAATCCTGAATTCATAAATTGGTCGTCGACGCGTAAATATTTGTAAGAACGGTAGAAAGTAGGGTTGCCAACTTAGTGTTTAACAATTCCGGGTCACGAGACGCTAGACGTCAATTCCGGGGCTGTCCCGGCCATTTTGGGACGTTTGGCAACCCTAGCAGAAAGGCAGGCGGATTACTACGTCGTTACGCACTTCGCCCGTTTTATTCATTAATTTTTCACTTTAGTGCTATTCTGTTAAATTGGTGTGGGCCTACTTTATTGCTTCTTTCTTTAGCGCTGATGCATTTTCCTCGATACGGCACCACCTGAATTTTTTCGAATCCAACTAAATTCACTTGAGTTGAAATAGTCAGATGATCGAGTTATTTTGCTATCCCATTTCCGGATATAATTCTGGCACTTTTCTGTGTGCAGTGGCAACTTACTTATATTCATATTTATGCAGTCTGTCTAATATTCCAGTTTTCAATTTTTAGAGTTATACGCAAGTCTTAACGTATGTTGTTTTGCATTATTTTTAGCTCTGCTCGTATTTGTGTTTTTGTTATATCGTGGCTAAAAATTAAAGGCTATTACTATTAGTAATGCGAAAAGTGTTTTACGTTGCCGAAAGACGTAATGTTATGATAGTTTTACTGTAGTTTTATCATCATCGCGTGATACGCTGATGCGTGTCACGAGTTAGCGGTCCCCATCTCCACTACTTAGCACCTAGGCAACTCAGCTACGCACGTAAAGAATACCTCAGCGATTGAATCCCTGGCAGCAGCAACACGTCGCTACAGTTTAGGTACAGACTCACACAAGCAATCCAAATATTTCAAATAAAATTTTTTTTGCCAAAACAATAATAATGTACCGGTCCAGCACAATTGTGCCACAGTAAAATTAAAAAATACAATTGTCCATCATACCAAATAATCGTCCATCATACCAAGTATCAGAGGTGGAGTCGAGGACACAAGGCTCGAGGCCAAGGCCAAGGCCAAGGACACAAAAAAAATCCGAGGCCAAGGCCAAGGCCAAGGACAGCCTTTCCGAGGACAGACACTCTCGAGGCCAAGGACAGGAATGCTCGAGGCCAAGGCCAAGGACCAAGGACACAAAGCGCAAGTGCTCTCCAAAAAAAAAAAAAAAAAAAAGGTCTTCACAAAAATTTTTCAGGCGATCTCCAAAAAAAAAAAAAAAAAAAAAAAAAAAAAGGTCTTCACAAAAATTTTTCAAGCAATCTCCACGAAAAAACGCTTTCCAAAAAATTTTTCAACCGCTCCACAAAATTTTAACTTTCCAAAAAATAGTGCTGTCCTCGAGCCGAGGACAGGCCAATTTTCGAGGACTTGAGGCCTCGAGGCCAAGGCCAAGGCCAAGGACTTGACCTTCGAGGCCAAGGCCAAGGACTTCAAAATCTGTCCTCGAGGACGTCCTTGAGGACGTCCTCGAGGCCAAGGACGTCCTCGAGGACTCCACCTCTGCCAAGTATATCATATCATCATACCAAAAATATTCATCAACTATGTGTGGCCCAAATCAGTTCCGTATAGAGACAGTACTTTCATTTTGTAGCATCCACAAAAAGTTTGTCAATACCAAATATCCAGAGTAGAAATAAATTATTCATCACCAAGCAACATCAGTGTTAGTAGATGTTATACAAAGTAATTTTAAACCAAAAAAGTACCGTATTTATGAAAAAATAAGAAAATACATAGTGTTAGAAAAAAAGCAGTAAAATATATAATCCATGCTCACTATGAAAACAAACACTATACCTTAGATGTTATCCTAAATTAATTCAACGAACACATTCTCTGTTAAAAGATAATTGGCAGTTTGAAAGAATCAGCTGACACATTATATTGATGCACTAGCATTTATTTACTCATTTCCAGCGAGTGGACTTCCAAACTTTTTACCGTGCGAAAACCAAATTAATGTAAACTATATGTTAGCATAAACGTTTTCTTTTCGTCTGAAGGTAGACTCCGGTGTGAGCGTTGATAAGTATTGTCAGTTACGGTACTTTGCAATGCAAGCATTACGGTGTTATGTCCTGACATAGGCGTAGCCAGGGGGAGCCCAGGGGGCTCGGCCCCCCCCCAATGGAAATACCATCATGCTAAGAAATTATAACAAAATAACATAGCGATGTTTAATTGCAATTTAGTGGGCCCGGGGGCCTCCTAAACTGGGGGCCCAGGGCCTAACTGGGGGCCCAGGGCCTAACTGGGAGCCCAGGGCCTAACTGGGGGCCCAGGGCCTAATTGGGGGCCCATGGCCTAACCCCTAAACTGGGGGCCCAGGGCCCCGTAACTGACAACCAATGGGCCTGGGCCTTAATTCAATTTTTTAACAAATTTAATGCAAAACCTGTTAAAAATTTAGGGGCTTTGTCCTAAAAGTTGAGACTCCTGGGCCTCGTTTAACCTTTTTATGAACTTAATGCAGTAATACACATGCATAGCCAAGGCGGGCGGTCCCCAATTGAAATACCATTAATGATAAAAAAAAATTATGGCAAAATAGCCTAGCGAAATGCAGTTGCAGTCTCTTTTAGCAATTATGCATACAATAGTAATTAATAATAATATTAATGACACCCAATGGGCCCCGAACTTACGATCAGGGGGCCCGGGGACCCAAACTGACAACCAGGGATCCTCGGGCCTCCAACTGAAAACCAGGGTGCCCGGGGCCCCTTAATTCAAGTTTTTAACAGTTTATGTGCAAAACCTGTGAGAATTCTAAGGGTTTTTCCTAAAAGTTGTAACCCGAGGCCCTCGTTTAACGGTTTTGTAACTTAATGCATCAACACAGGCATAGGCGTAGCCAGGGGGGCCCGGCCCTCCCCAATCAAAATGCCACCAATGATAAAAATGTGAAAAAAGCCTTGTTTCGTCAGTTTCAGTTTCTTTTAGCATCTTCGCGTATTACAGTACACGCGTACAGCAATAATTAACAATCATATTGACAACCAGGGGCCCGGGCCCCCTCAATTCAATTTTTGTCAGCCAATTTCAATGTATAACCGGGTGAAATTAAAGATTTTTCTCGTAAAAGTTGCTACTTCAGACTCTCACCTAACCTTTAATGAACCAAATGCAATAACTAGATCCAGATTTACCATATGACGCAGTGCCAGGGGCCCCGCGCTCAGATGGTAAGACTTTTTTTGGTCTTCACCTATATTTGGCAGGAAGATGTTGCAATAATCCCCAAAGTACCAGGGGCCCCGCGAAATGTAAATCTGACCTGGGAATAAAATGGGTCGTAGGCGTAACCATCTATTGCACGATTTTGCAATAACAGTTCACCTCCACCTTGCCAGTTCTTAGGCGAAAAAATATTTTTGAAAAAAAAAAGCTAGGGGAAATGCTCATTGAACAAATTAATGAATTTGAATTGAAGGGGCCTGGACCCCCTTGCCGCATATGTACTCCTATAACTGGTTAATTTCATAATAAAACAAAATGTCTAAGGCAAATCTATGAGGTGATTATCTGCTAAAATATCGCTGGAGGGAGTGCATCGTACTTCCTCCTACCTGGGCCAAATCGCTAACAAAATTTAACACCAAACTACAAGATTTTAAACGTGTTTTGGACTTAAATTGCAAGTAAAGGGAGGATTGAACATTTAATTTTTTCCAATTGGCTTTCAAATGTTAAAAGTCTAGTTCTTTCAAATGGCTCTGAACACGTGCGAAATGTGATCCAATGGCATTAAAATAGCTTTATTTTCGCAAAAAGTTCCAAAATATCGCCTAGCGGCTGGGGGCTTCGCCCCCAGACCCCCATAGCCTCCGGCGGCTGGGGGCTCCGCCCCCAGGCCCCCGTCTGCGATGCGTTTGAGTTACACTAGTTTACTCAACGCGTTTCCAATATAGACATTTGCACTTTCAACCATTGGTTTAAGCCATCTCTCTTTGGCAAACAAAAGGCCGCGACTTCTGATCCTCCATTCTACGATATCTTTGCCCCATAAAAAGTTCCTCTTTTGAGAATTTATGATGACATCATTGCAGGTCATTTGTGGTTTGGGCCCCCCCAATCAAAAATCCTGGCTACGCCTATGTGTCCTGAAATATTGTAGTGGGGTTAATTTGGACTGCGTTCGTAATACCTTTGAAGCTTTGCGCAATTTTGACTTATGCTAAGCTTAATTTGATATATAACACGATAGCATGCGAGCGCAACGAACGAATGGTCATTTTTACTGCCTTCTGTTACAAAAAATTTAACGCGCTTGCTGCATTTAGCTAGTAGACTACGTATTAAACGCTGCTAAATACTAAACTGATCATTTAATTGCAGTGAAAAAGTGCATGAAAACGGAATGAGCGTTAAAGTATGCTAATCTAAACTGACTTGGCATGGTTGCATGACCATGAGAATCAAAATATACGAGCATTAAAAAACAAAACGCACCACCTCAAAAACGATCAAACAGCATAAGTAATACTGCAAGGCGAAAAGATCTAAGCAAGTACATAAACTTAAAATCACATGCACTTCAACATTGTTCGAAAGAGACTTGCACTTATTATTCGCAATTAGATAATTTATCCACAAACTTTAGTGCTAAAAATGTGATAGATCGTTGGCAAATGTTTAATGAATAATATGATGACAGAGAGATTACTGTAGGCCTACTACTTATGGTTGAAATGCGACTTAAATTTTGACTGTGATGCATGTATAAAAAGTGCAGCACTTTATTTCTAATCTAGGCTTTATTACAAATTATATGGAAGCATGATGGAACATAACCATTGTCGCGCATTTCTTTAAAAAAAAAAAGATCAAAGGAAATTCTATAGAAGTTTGTCGCTTTATGAAGTACTTTACACACACTCTTTCCAGGTAGTCCTATTCGCAGTTAGTGCAAAGTTTTAAGATTTTTTCTAAGCGCACTAGTCTTTAACCGTTTCTTCCGCAATTGATTTCGAGCACATTGTTTAGCATGAAAGTAAGATCGCATGCGCACATATCGTCTCATCATCAACATTAAACATTTATCATTCACTTCATCCATAAACTTATGAACTTCAATCTGTAAAATGATTTCGTCTTCGGGCACTTTTTTTGCACTTCGCATTGTTCTATATTTGTGTTCCAGTTCCAAAAGAAGGTTGAGAAATTCTGGCTTGGCTGTAATTAATTTGTCATCTCTATCACGCTTAGCAAATATCTCATGCAACTGAGAATGAGGCAATTGTAACGTCGCACACCAATTCCTGCAAAATACGATGATTTACACAAATACAATAAGCTAGCTAGCAAAAACACAATGGTCCGTCAACTAAGCTGACAAATGTTTTAAAATCTGGACTGCGCAACAACGTGAGATGCTAAAATAATAAATCCTCCACCACATGGCTGTTTGCACTGAATAGAGGAGCTGCCTTAGAAGCAGTAGACCCAGGGTTCGATTCCAATTCCAATCTCCTGACTCGATAATTTACATGTATTCCATAAGAAAAATGATTTTTAAAACAAACTGCTGCGTGAAACTTCGCATAATGATAATCAAACTGGTTACAATAACACAAAGTATTTAATATCACGTATGCCTAATTGTGCAATGGCATTTCATGAATTACAGTACATACCATACCTTTCTTTTTCATAATGATAATCAAACTGGTTACAATAACACAAAGTATTTAATATTACGTATGCCTAATTGTGCAATGGCATTTCATGAATTACAGTACATACCATACCTTTCTTCTTCAGTTATCCCAGGCTTTTTTTAATCCAGTGAATTAAACTTCCAGCTAGGTAATGAACAACGTGTCGATCACTCTCTGTAATTTCTACTATTTTATCAGAAGTTTCTTCGTTTAACAGCTTACGATTCTTCATTGCTAATAGTTTTGGAACAACTTTTCCAATAACACACTTGATGTGGCGATTAGAAAATACCTGCAATATATTCATAAACAGAGACAGTGACATAATTAACTTCAACAAATAAATACTGGTAACAGCTTTAAACATGTTAAGCAAGTGTTATTTAAGGAAAACTAGAATAAGGAAATTACCAAAACAGACATATGCTAATCTAATTACTCTACACATCTTAATTAGATTGTGCAAAAAAGCAAGCAGGCTACTAAATTAATGTATTTGTGTGTTCATTGAGGAATCAGTCAGTAATTGAAGTAAAACAATAAACATGCAAATCAATTAATAGTAAACAAGTGGATCATCTGGTGCATAATGAAAGAGTGAAAATACTTTCACTTGACAGTGAACACAAAACATAAGTTGAAAATAATTGCAATAGTTGTCTTCCTCTAATAAGAAAACAATAAAAGTGTGTAGGTATAAAGCAACCATTTAATGAATATCTTGACCATTTTGGCAGATCATAACATTACTTGCTTTCACTTGATTCTTTTAAGTGACTTCAATTAAACAGTATATTTCAAGAACTGCATGAAATTAATGCCTTTTCTAAGGGTGCTGTGCCTTTGTACTGAACATAGAAATGGAATTTGGAACCTGTGATCATGTATCAAACATGCACAAACCATTAAATGATGCGGTTAGATTAAAAATATACATTTAAAATTATTTAAATATCTAAAAATGTAGTTAAACCATATAATCAAGTATACACACCTTGCCATCATCAGAAGAAATGTTGATTTCAAAAGTTTTTTGCATTAACTTGCCGCATGCTAGCAAGGCTGCTTGCTCCGTTGCTGTGTGCAATAATATTTCTAAATCATCTTTCAGAACTTTGTAACAACTGTCTGCAAGAGAGCAAGAGTAGCCTCTGTCATCCAAACTAACTTTGATCAATTCGCGTATTTCTTCATCCTTGAAGCAGACTGAATGGGACCCATCATCAGCATTTGTTTCTTTCTGCATGCTTCGATTCACATTGTCACAAAGTTCATCATCAACACTGCTCATTCCTCCATCATCAAACAATGTTGCATTTTCTTGCTCATTAGTGCAAGAATGCTCATCTTCATTCAACAGAGGCGTTTCAAGCTGAAATATTGCATTCACCTATTATGTTGGTTATTATGTAGGTACTGTATCACAATATCACAACTGGAACTGTCATTATAGCCCAACTATTATTAAAGCATTTTTATGCTACATACCAGAAAATACAACGACAAAGTGAAAGTAAGAAATAAATAAAATAGTAAATGCAGTAAGCAATAAATGAATAAATTAAACACTACCACACCAATATAGGCTACTGGTATACCATTCCCAATAAATCAATATAAAGATTGTCAACAGGATGAAATGAGAGTAACATCCAATTCAATGAAATTCAAAAATTTTTATGCTACATTAACTTTACAAATTTTATGCTACCATTAATTGCGAGATGGCAGAAGACCAGATCACCACATAGACCTTTTGCTTTCTTTTACCAAATAGAAATTTTTATGACTCCTTTACTGTGTTAACATTTTCTTTTGTAAATTAAATATCACCACTTGGTAAACAAATAAACTAGATGTTATCCTGCAGCGCCACAATCTCTAAAACTGAAATAAATTAAATATCTTACTGGTACTGCTATGGTATAGTTATCTGATTAAGAAGAAGATCCATATCTTCATCATAAATCATATCTGACCACTGGGTAAAATTACAAACTCTTTTTGGTCGTAACATCCTTAAAAATAAGTCTTGAATCATCTGACGCTGTCCAGTGACAGGAGGATAAATATGTGCTACAACAACAATTGTTATCAACAAAAAGTAACTTTATGAGCACAAATGGGCCTAGGCTATGGTGAATAATTCAAAGGTGTAAAAGAAGGCAGTGGCTATTTGGTTTGCATTTGGAGGCAAAATAGCCTAATGCTATTTTGCCTCAGTGCCAAAACAGCCCTTATCCTAGCTTAACCTTAACCCTTATCCTAGCCCTAACCCCGACCCTAACCCCAACCTTAACCCCAACCCTAACCCAAACAGAGGGAAAGTACTATTTTGCCTCTAGAGGCAAAATAGCCACTTTCGTAAGAGAAAAAGTTATCAGCAGACATTTATACAAACATAAAACCTGAAACCACAGTGCATTTTTGATGAAACACACATTCACAAATAAACTTTTAAGGCTTTTTAAAATGGCCAAGCCAGTTTTGCTTTTGGTGCTCTCATGGTTAATTTAGACACCATTGTCTAGGCTACTGAATTTAACTACCGGTACGCCCCAATCTAATTCAATTGAGCAATTACCAGACTACTCCTACTCATACAACACCGTAAGTTTCCGTTATCAACATTTTATTTTATACTAGGCGATCCTTTCATACACTCAGACTGCAGGGATGATGCTTTAACTGCACTTTAAGTACCGTAGGTATGCCAATGTGCAGTACAGAGTAGGCCTATTCGATATCCTAAACTAACATACTAATAAAATCATGTACAAGGTTTTCTTTTCCATTTTCATTACTCTAAATTTAAATTTTCCTCAAATCAGTGTTCAAAATTAATAAAAGTACGTCAATCTTAATTCAAACATAACTTTATACTTTTAATGTGCCCAACCTTTTCTACCTTTCCATACTGCAAATGTAAGCAACTTTTACTAACCTGTCAATAGGTGGCGCTAAGTAACAAGTTTAAACAGCAAAAAAAAGCATCAGCCGGCAGACTATGTAATTTATAGACCATGATGAAATGTTTATGAAGTTTTATGTATCATATATTAAAGATGGAAACTATTGTGTTAGAGAAAAGAAAAAAACTAAATGTGTTCCAGGTTCTGATGAAATTATGAAAGCAAAAGGAAATGGTCGCCTGATGTTACGTTGCATTTGTGCTAGTTGTGGTATTACAAAGCATAGTTTCATTAAAACCAACAAAAAAGGAGGCTTGTTAGACCTTCATGCTGCGATAGGAAAATTACCAAAACCAAAAGGTGGGTTCACTCTTCCAAGTCACAAGTACACTGGGCCATATAATCCACTAGATAAGCAGCTTGATGAAAATGATCAGCCTTTTCCTGGACAAGAACCTTACAATCAAATAGATGCTATTGCTATGAAACATGATATTTGTTACTGTGATAATGACAATAAAAAAGGTAAACTAAAATGTGATAAAGATATGTTAGACAGTTTATCGCAAACAAAAACCAAAGGTATTCGAGAATCTTTTGATAAAAAGTTAGTTCAAGCAGCAATTGGAACAAAATATAAACTAGGATTAGGTGCAAAAAATGGGAAAAGGCGTCGTGGCAAACAGAACTAGCTGATGAACTACACAAACCAGTAAAGAAAAAGTTTCTGCGACGCCGAGTTATAAGCAAATCAATTGATGAAATATGGGCTGCTGATTTAGTGGAAATGCAAAAGTTTAGCAAATGGAATAAAGGTTACCGATATTTACTGATGGTGATTGACGTATTTTCTAAATTCGGATGGATAGTCCCTTTGAAAGACAAAACGGGTAAAACTGTTGCTAATGCTTTCAAGAAAATCTTCAAAGAAAAAAGAATCCCAAAATTCTTATGGACTGATAAGGGAAAAGAATTTTACAACAAAAATACGAAAGGCCTGTTGGACCAACACAGCATTAAATTATACTCAACTGAAAATGAAGAAAAAAGTTCTGTTGTTGAACGCTGGAATCGCACTATCAAAAATAAAATGTGGAAGCAATTTACAAAACAAAGTTCAACTCAGTACTTAGACATGCTACCTGAGATAGTTGATGAGTACAATAACAGCTATCATTCATCCGTGAAAATGACGCCTGTTCAAGCTAGTGAAAAAGAAAATCAAGGAATTGTGTACTATAATTTGTACGCTAAAATTAAACCAATAAAAACAAAAGCAAAATTTAAAGTTGGTGACACAGTTAGACTTTCAAAATACAAGCGAAAACTTTTTGACAAGGGTTTTACTCCAAACTGGACAGAGGAACTGTTTTTAATTTCTAAAGTTTTAAATACCAATCCACACACTTACGAAATCACTGATCTTCGTGGTAATTTAATTTCTGGAACTTTCTATGAACAAGAACTGTTGAAAACGAATCAAACTAAATTCAGAATAGAAAAAGTTGTTCGCAAAGATAATAAAAAGAAATCGGCATTAGTTAAGTGGTCTGGATACAGCAATGATTTTAATAGCTGGATTCCGATTGAAGAATTAGAGCAACTTAAATCTACATATAAATAAAAGATGTTTTGTGGATTTCAACTTTCAAATTTATCAGTTCCAGAAAACATAGAAGATATAAAACAAAAGTGGAATAAACGTGTTTTAACTGACTGTATCACGAACTTAACATCAAAACTTACAGAAGAATCGATACACAAACAAATTGATGCTGCTTTTAAAGTTTGGGATAAACCTACAGCACTTAAATTTAAGAAAGTACAGCCAAATGAGCCCTGTGACATAAAAATTAGTTTTTGTGCCAAGGAACATGGCGATGGATTCCCTTTTAAAGGTAAAGGCGGTGTTTTAGCTCATGGATTTTATCCAGGTTCAGGAATTGGGGGTGATTTACATTTTGATGCTGATGAAGATTGGACAGACCAAGAAACACCTCCCAAACACAACTTATTTGTAGTAGCTGTTCATGAAATAGGTCATTGTTTAGGTTTAACCCATTCACAAAGTACAGATTCTATCATGTATCCTACTTATAAACACGAGTGGTCAAAAGTATCAAGTGATGTTCTATCAAAAGAAGACATTGAAAGAATACAAAAGGCGTACGGTAAACCCAAAGTGAAAATATTTGATAGCAATGGCTTTACAATTAAAGTGAAACCTATAGAAAATGACAAAATCAAACTAATTATTGAAAAGAATTAAACGCGACTGAAGCGCAATTATGAGCACAAGTTGGTTACATGTGACAAGCGCTCAATTGTGAGTTTAATACCTCCTACTAACATCGGGAGGGGGGACTGAGAACCACGATTTAAAAAAAATTTGAAACACAAGGACGGTTTCAGTGCATTTTAAGTCATTTTGTTTCCAGTGCATTTTTGAGAGTCAGGTGACCTGCTTTGCACTGAACGATTTTTATTGAGACAGGGCCGACTACAGTGCAGTCACGTGACCTCTCTTAATTTGAGACACAAGGACGGTTGCAGTGCAGTCACGTGACCTCTGTACACCGAACACGCCATATACATAACTACTATGTTGTACAATTGTGGTTAATTGAATCGCCAAAATAAGAGAAATGTGTCTAGATAATGTTCAATACCTCAAACCAAGTAAGACTTTTGAATGCTTTGCGCCGAATATTTGCACCATTCTAGCACTCACTTTTAACATTTTCGCCATGCCGGCAGAATGTCTGAAACACGCCGATTAAATCAAATCTTTCATTATGCTCACTGTATTACGCTGAAGCGTGTAACAAGTTGGCGGGATTCATCTCCGCGTCATTGGGCCCAGACAACACATCTTTCAAAGTAACATCGCAGCGACAGCGAACAGTTGGTAACACTGTGTCCAATTTGATCAACCCAAAATTTGAACCATGACTTCCCACTGCAGAGACGAACGCGTTACCGCTCGACTAATTGGTTGATTAAAAGAATATTCTAATTTTTTTGCTAAATTTTCCACCATCTCACTATGATTGAATCTCTAAAAAAAGAATAAGTTCTTCTCCGTCGCGTACAAAATTTGTCAGCTTTCCAGTAATCTGCACCAAATGCTTGCATTATGGGAGATTATTGCTGGCCATGTGCTGTTCCAACGCTAAAGTTGTCCTTTCTGTGCCATTTAGGGACCGAAGCATGAAAACTTTACAACGAAGGTTGCAAACAATTAAGAGATCAAGTTGAGATGCAAACCGATACTTGATAGTTTCAACCTGAGTGACCAAAAAAATGTGGAAGAAATCGTATATGCTTGCTAGCATAGCCTGCTAAAGAGTTAAATTATTAGATACTCATAGCAACGGAGGCTTTTTAAATTATCGAACGTCATGTTCGAAAGAAATTTATATTATGTGGTTACGTTTTCATTTTGGGCACCGTCCGTAAGGGTTCACAACTCTTAGTTGCAGTCGGTTTGATACCTGACAGTTTTATACGCACTCCCACTTTGACCGACAAGATAATTTGACTCGACTTATTTAACATTGATTTTCTTGCATTGTTGTTTGATTACTTTCTTTTTTTACTCTATTTTTAGTTGCGTTTCCTCTCAATCTAATGTTGTTTGATATTTCTATACAATAAATTAAATCTTGGATGAATTTGAATCAATCTGTTTATGCAACATTATACCGTAGATACCACTAACAATTAAGCTCTCTGTGCTTGTTACCTAGTTACTGGCACTGCTTGCTATAATGATAACAGTAACACTAATTACTGTAGATCGGAACTTTTTATTTCTTTATTCAATTGATAAACCCTGATCTACGTAATTCCTTTTATCTTAGTTTTTCTTGAAAACCAAGCAATCGCAGTAAATTTAAAAATTATATAAGAGTGATGTTAAGTTTCATAATTACTTTTACTGTATACAAGCAATCATTCTCTATTTTTCGCAATTTACGGTTCATTTCGCACTTCAAAATTGTGCAACTTGAAAAGTATCAAAAGTCATTTGTGATACACTGATGTATCAATTAAACTAAGACTTTAAAGAGTTTAATCGATCAGCGTCGAATGGGAGGAGAACCTACTGCTGAAACGTTAGACTCGAATTTCATTGCCGGTCAAGTCAAACCAAAAACTACAAAAAGTAGTATTTACACTTTACAGCATTTACACGTTGAGAATTGAAAAAGAATAGTGTGAAGCTTCCACCGTGTGTGGTAGACAAGTGAGCAGGTGGCAGTTTGACGGTCGAGGCAACTTGTAAACAAAGATGATTGTAATAACAATATCACTTCATTCAATTTTTAAAAAGTTTTTCACCAAAGTTTTATTTCAAAACTACGCAATTTTTTCGAGCTTGGATTACGAAACAATATAATGGGCTTTATATCTTTACTGCACGGCGACGAACCGTAATAATTACAATGAATCAATGCAATGTTTTCAAATATGCTTAAAAATTCTTTTGGAAAAGTTTTTCACAGATCGGGTAGAATCGGTACGAACAAAAAGCGTTCCAAGCAAGGTATGCAAAGTATCTGGTATTGCTGAAATATGCTGCACAACAACCGAGTGATGTTTTACTACTTGCGTAAGGATAGCCAGGATACCACTGCGAGTCCTCATCCGAGTTTGTTTGTTGTCCATTCACCCATTGAAACTTGGTTTCATTTTGTAAGGTATTCAAGCCAATCCAGTAAGAGCTATTCAAACTAAACGCACGAGTGATTGTTCTGCAAAATTATATAAAATTTAGTTTATAACCGTAAAACCAAGACATCATTTCGCCTCAATTTGATGATCTTGGCAAGGTTTAAGTTTAAACTACAGCAATGAATATTCGAGTCAGTCCATCAGTACCCTAATTGATCACGAGAAGAAGCTGATTAAGTGATAGAATCACCATAGATAAGTGATTAAGTGATAGAAATATTCTAATCGAAGTTTAACGGATCACGCCGTCATAACGACGACCTTTGTGCAGCTATAGGCAGATAGAACTTCGCTACTAACACTACTGTCTAAGATTTCTTTGGTCAAATTCATCAGCAGAAAAGTGTTTCGTGGTATCACAACTCTTCAAGTGTTGGCTGTTTAAAGTTGTGCGCTGTAACGACGCTTCAATTCAACATAAAAAAGAAACTTACATCTAGATGTTGCTCGTGTAATTTACTACGCGATTCAATGATTAATTTTTTTCAAGTTTGAAACGAAATATCGTTGCATTTTGTATTTAATGTTATAGTTAATCAAGAGAATACAATAGTTATGTTCACCAGTGTTATACAGCTGTCATAGTCAGTGTCCTCAGCTGGTATTGAACCTTGGTAATCACGGTTCTGACTGGCAGTTCAAATTCGTTAATGCGCGCTCAGGCACAGGTTGTTGAAATCTTTGTCGCCTGATGTGATGTGAAAGCGCCTGATGTGTTTGTTGAAATCTTTGTCGATGCAAAGCGGCCATTAATCTATTGCTACAGAACCATGTAATCTACAATCAACGACTCTATAGAGCAGATGTATGGAACCCACTGTTAGCAGCGATGAAATAAAATGCTGCAGTATTAGCAATTTGGGGTGACTGATTTAAGTATAGCGTCAAATTGTGCGTGTTTTTACTAAGTGCTAAGTCTGGATTCTGTTTGAATAAGGTTTTAACTAGAGTTTAGGCTAGGCTGATCCTAGTGGTGAAGGCTATGTTACGAAGAGCTGAATTTGGTAAATTAAATTGTACTGCAATACTCAACCCTTAAACAAACTGGACATTAACTTGGATCAAACCCCTGGACAACCATTGAAACCGAAAAAAAGGGACACTAAGTTAGAGTGTGAGAAGGACTCGGGTTAGAACGCGACACTACAGTCATGCTTTGGCTTCTATGTCATTGCTTGTAATCAGGGCCTCAGAGAGAAAATTTTCCAGGGGGTACAAAGGTTGATACTGGGCCCCCAAATCTTATTGGGCCCCCCATGCCTTATCAGGGGTTCATGCTGTTAAGTCATTTTTTGTCCGATGGATGTAAATCTTCATTTAAAAATGAGGGGATAACGATATTTGCATACAGTTAGGACTTATGAAAAACACAACTAGACATAAAATTAGTTTAAATCTAGCTAGGGGGTCTGGGGGAGCGCTATGAGCTCCCCCTGCGGGGTCCAGGGCAGAGCCCCGGAAGCTTTAGCACTTTTTATGTTTCTAGAGGGTAAAATACAGCATTTGATCAACATCCCAGCACCAAACTTCCCAAATTGACAAGCAGAAAATGTGACATACATGAAAAAAAGTATGTGAAGAGGGGTATGATGACATTGACACAATATTATACAATGTAATGACTTTAATACTGCAAATCCAAATGTTTTACTGATAAAAGTTTTCAGAAGTTATCTGCAATCATAGACTTCACAAACCCAAATATTTATTTAATTCATACAGAGAGAGTGAGCTACTGAATAATAGTAGTGTAGTATGTTGACTTTGACTCCGCTCTCTGAGGTTGAAATGCTTTTAGATCTCTGGAAATGTGGGCCCTCGTACATTGTTATACCGTAGAATTAAGGCTCTCAAGTCAGAGAAATGTAACCAAACGTTCATTTCGGTGCACGTGTATGGCTTTTGATACTTTTCCTCTTTTTTTTAATCAAGTCGGCCACTATTGGATGCTTTAAAGGCTGTGTAGCAAAAACAGCTACCAATTACCAGTAGTGAATCGGCTGACTGATATTTTTGCTTCAGGCAAGTTTGATTACGTTGTTATGGTGCGATACCAAAACTTAACTCGGAAACCTGAACTCTTCCAGGTCCCTTGAGCCCGGGCCTCCCTAGGCCCGGGCCCGCGTACGATGTACCCCCTGAACTCCCCTCTCGCAGGCCCTGCTTGTAATAGCAGCGTAGTAACCGAATTGGAAATGCAGAGTAAATTCATTAATAGATTAAAATTGTAAAGCGAGATAATGTGTGACGGAAGTGATTTGCTGCAATTTTTGTTGCTTAGGTAAACGTCGACCACCATTAATAATTAAAACCCTACCAATTTCGATGATTATTCTTTTGCGTCAACTTTTGAAAATACAGTATTTCCAACAGTATAAATTTTATGACTTTAGAACAGGTAATTTCATTTGAAAATTTTACCACGACTTCAATCTTTACAACAACAAAAAACACACAAAAATTTCCATAAATTTCTAAGAAAACTTTCCCTATTGCCTCATTTAATAGGAATTTCAGAAACAAAAGTGAGGAACCAACCATTGCTGAACATTAACAGAAACAAACTCCCTAGTGCAAGGATGTAAGATATATTTATTAAACTGAAACATTTAACAGACTCTAGAAAAATGATACCTTGAGTAATTTAACGACATCGTACGACGATATCCCCAAATTAATTTGTTAAGCACTTTATGACTCACTTTCAAAAACATTTGGCAACAATACATATCTTTGTCTGATAAGCGGTATAAATATTTTGCAAAAATTATGCACCGTGCTGATAACAAATTTCACATCACATCCTATAACATTGGGAGAAATTTATAAACATGACCTTATTGACCATTATCTAATAATTTCTGTAATAAGCAATAAATGTTTTAAAATTTAATCGTCTTTGAGTACTGCAGAAGTTTTTTAAACCTGGATAAATAGACCGGCAGCCCAGAAGGTTTATTTACCCCAAAGACGGCGGAAGGTTTGATGCGCCTAAAATGCACGTCTTTACTCACCTTTTAAGAAAATGTTTTACTGGCAAGTCAAAAGTTCGGCTAAGACCCCCCAAATCCACAATTTATGGGGGGTCAAAATGGCCTTTATTTACCCCAAAGACGGCATGGATAAAAATTGCGTAAAATCGTTCTCTGGGGTCCACTGAACAATGAAATGGCGAAGACAGTAACTTTAGGTTCGGCTAACCCCCCGACAGTAACGAATTTAGGGGGGGTCAAAAATGGCCTTTATTTACCCCAAAGACGGCATGGATAAAAATTGCTCAAAAACGTCCGTTGGAGTCCACTGAACACAAAAATGGCAAAGACAGTAACTTTAGGTTCGGCTAACCCCTTGACAGTAACGAATTTAGGGGGGAGGCTCAAAAATTGCCTTTATTTACCTGGAAGACGGCATGGATAAAAATTGCTCAAAAAACGTCCGTTGGGGTCCACTGAACACAAAAATGACGAAGACAGCAACTTTAGGTTCGGCTAACCCCTTGACAGTAACGAATTTTGGGGCGGGAGGCACAAAAACTGACCTTTTCACCTGGAATAGGGCAACGGTAAAAATTGTTAAAAAACATTCTTGCAGTTAGTACGCTGAACACATAAATGGTTAAAACAGTTACTTTCGGTTCGGCTATCTCCCTGACAGAAACTAATTTAGAGAGAAGCTCGAAAAAATTGCTCTTATTTATTTGAAAACGGCAGGGGTAAAAACTGCCCAAAAATGTTTCTCGGGAGCCCACTGAAAACAAAAACAATAGCAATAAACTTTGGTATCCTCAAACTAATTTCTTACTCTTACTGCAAAAGTCATTGCACCACTAGATACGGCTTTACAGTACTGCTTTTGAAAAAAATTATTTTAAGTTGATGGCGTCATCAATCATTAAGTAACGTAATAGTCGATTAGAGCAAAAATGACGTCGTTTTCAATGACGTTACGTTTGAGCAGTTATCTCGTTTTTACAAAAATCGTACAAGTTCAAAGATTGCTCACGAAAGTGTTTTGCAGTAAAGATTACGTCCTTGAACCGATCAGTGTTTGAGTGGATAGAGCGTCTGTTACTGAAACGGTAAACTTAGGTTCAATTCCCGGTCGGGTCAAACGAAAGACTATAAAAATTGGAACTCAGTGCTTCTTTGCTTGACTTTCAGTATTGAAAGGGTAGTGTGAAGCTTTCATCGTGTGTGGTAGACTGGCGGGCAAGTGACAGCTTGACTCGAAGACCAAAAGGTCCCTTTGCTGTCTCCTGACCAAGGCAATTTGGTGAATAAAATGTAATTGCAATAGCAGTAATTTCAAGACGCACCGGTCCCGCACAGTTAATTGTGCTACGGCAAAATTAAAAAAATAAAATTAAGTAAATTTTCTATCTTATATCACACCACCAAAACTGCGTTAAATTTGCATCACAGTCTCGAAGCAACTAATACGAGTATAGTATCTCAAAAAAATCTAGAATCTCAAAAAATGTGATAAATTTACATATTACCAGCATTCAAAATACTCGCTGGCTAGTTTACGATTTCGATTACACATTGCACAAATCGCTCAGCGCGGAGAATTTTAATGATGACAAATCTTAGATTTATCAGCTCAAATAAATTCAAAGATCGTAAATTTGCAGTTCTTTTTGAAGAAGCCGAGATATTTGAAAACATTTAATTAGTCTATCATTATTAGCATAAACAACAAAATGTTTGCTTGAGTAGTCAACTCGTAAGTCCAACATGCGTATTCCCAAAATATTAATTAACATAATGGATTACATTACTAATGCAACAGAACCCAGTTCTAATCCAAAAACTGAGACCTACTAATAGAAGAGATAGATTGGCACAAAACGGTGGAAAAGTGTCAAATAGTACTGTATCACAGCTTGCAACTATCATGCATATCTATTTGACAAATTCAAGTGTTAGTAAACACGTCCTTGAGGAATTTGCTTTCTGGTCGCGAATCTCTATTCTGAGTATTATTTTACAATGATCTGCGACCTGGAACATGTAAAAGTTGTAAAAAAACGATCAAGTTTTGTTTAAAAGATACAAACGAACATTGAGTTGTGAACACAAAAGAAACGCTTTTTTAGAGAAAATCTTGTTTCACTTTTTCAAGTCAAGAAGGATGATTGTAATTTTGTAAATCCAGTGGGGCTACTCAAGTTTTGCTGGAACTATATCTGTAACCGGTTCTTTAAATGGAGCTACAAATTCCTGCGAATTGGCTAAATGGCACCATATTGTATCTTGTTGAGGATAGCTCCACAATTTTTTTTTT
The DNA here is from genome assembly GCA_963965965.1 of Trididemnum nubilum. NCBI lineage: Eukaryota > Metazoa > Chordata > Ascidiacea > Aplousobranchia > Didemnidae > Trididemnum > Trididemnum nubilum. The sequence goes on from OZ014480.1 coordinate 41,303,013, forward strand.
TTGAAATTGGCCCATGTCACAAAATAGGTTACTGACCTCTGCTATAAAACATTTCTATCACATCGGGGTTATGGTGTGAGACAAGACAAGACAAACGCTATACAGTAAGTTTGAACGAGCTTATGTAATAGATTATGCGGGGTCTTTGAAAACGTGACAGAACTATTATAGAGATAGAAATGAGTTCAGAATTTGGAGCTAAAGTTGGCAAAGTCGTCAATTGAGCCTAGTTTTGTGGACACTGGCAAAGTGAGCAAAAGACAATCTAGTAGACTTAATTTCCAAAGAGCAACTACCGGACGTAGTATTCGTTGCCAAAAAGCAATGATTGAATAATGGAATGTGGGTAAGGAAAGGGAGAGAACAAAATTTCAAACCATTTCCAAATGAATGCTCTTACTCTACAAAAAAAAAAAAAAAAAAAAGCAAGAAGCAGTGAGTTTGTTTTAGTTCAACAGAAGGTGCATCGCTGCAGTAGCAAGACCAAAAATACTGATCCATCAGCCCAAATATAAAAATCAATCAAACGAAGATGTTAGAAGAATAAGGCATCAAAACAATTTTTGGAAGATTCTTGCTTAAAATACCAGAAAAGCCAAATGTGACCTATGTCCTATATGCCCTTTTATCAAGCATTTGTCAATGCAAAAACATAAGCTTTATCTTCAAATGTTGGATTATACAGTAGCCAATAATTATGGTATATTCCAAACCTGTTCGTACTTATGGAAAAACGCCTTATATTGCCTTCCAAGAACCTGATGAACTGTTGGTCCCGGTCTACGCTGGGTGTAAAATTGTGAGCAAATAAGCGCATTTTAGTTTATTTCATGCAGACAACAGTCGGTTAAAATTAAATAAGAACACACTCTTACGCACACGATTTTACGCCTAATGTACTAGAATGGGCCAAAATTGCACGACTAATTTTTACATAGAGGCCTACCATATATTGAAAATTAAGTTGCTGTCGTTATTAACGTCATCATTTAATGTGGTAATTTCGTTGATGTGTTTGATCGAGACCACCTCATTGTCTTTGGTGTCTTCATAACACCAAAAATGAACGCTATTAATCCTTAATAGTGTCTACTGAGAAGTTCAAACTAAAAATAATCAAGAATTTTTAAAATATTGCCAGTGTAGAACGTGGTTTTAAACGAAATCCGTGTTATCAATGCTAGAATAATGTGATCTTGCTGCAACTTGAATTCAACAAGTGTTAGTTTTTTGTGCAGTACATCATATGAACAATGGTCTCAAAGTTTTAGAATAATTTCAATGCGCGCGATTACAGAAATCCCGTCAATCTTGTTCATTAGCTACGTTTCTGCATCTGCCTTCAGTTTAGACACTATCGTGCGCCTTTTTATGATGAAAGAGGACTGCAAGCAAAATCAATGGGGTATCTAAAGTTACGACAATCGTATTAGATTAGATTTGGCGTAATTGACTCCATCCTTCTTGAGCCAGCCGTTCCAGAGATATTTTACTTCAAACCCTACGTAGGAACCTTCCTAATTAAAATTTCATTGATAACCCTGACGTTTCAATGCAGTAGCCTAGCCCATAGAGGCCTATATTAACCTCTATATAGGTTAAAAGGCTTTTGTGGTTTAGTCTAACTGTGGCGTTGCCTTAGGATAGAACTAAAATGGCGTCGGAGAGGTTATCATTGTCAGCTAGGACTGACAATAAAAATAATGACCAGAGATGACCTAGGTCAAGTTTAAAGTAAAATATCTTTGTCTCGGCTGGGTGAAGGAGGATAGAGTCAACACCCATCTTATCAAATACGTTTGCTCTAAGTTTATCTAGTCCCAGTGAATTTACTTCAGTTCTCTTTTAAAAATGCCATAGGTTTTATAATGTGACATTTCGGAATAATGCTTTCATTCCAAGTAAGCTTTATGCGTTTACCTGTTCCGAAATTATTTGCAAGCAGAAAAAATTTTATTAAAGTTTTTGCAACGGTGCACTCATTACGATAAACTCTAAAATTAATGAAGTTGATAAAAGTCGCAGAACTCGCATTAGCAAAAGACTCATAGAACGTAGGACTCAAAGCAATTAACGAAAGACTTAATAACGGAAAGAGCATTTTGAATATTGGTAATACGCAGACTTATTAATTTATCACAGTGTTTTAGATCTTTTTTGAAATGCTCTGGATTGTTTTGAGTCTGTGCTATAATTCAAAGCAGTTTTTGTGGTGTGATATGGCCCATAAAAATTTACTGAATAATTTTCTATTTATTACTTTCAATAACGAAGCCTATACACTTCGTTATTTAAAGTAATATATAGAAAATTATTTCGTAATTTTTTGTAATTTTTTTAGTAAACTTTTACTGTGATTTAATAGTTGTATTTTGCTCTAATTTGACGTGGTACATCATCGAGCACTGTTTCAGAAGATTGACGATCAACAATTTTCTATCATATGACTCACATTGAAAAGACAAGCTGATACGCAAAATGTAGATCGCTTGTAAAGACAACGTCACTGCAACATGACGTCATTTTTGCTCTAATCGACTATTACGTTACTTAATGATTGATGACGCCATCAACTTAAAATAATTTTTTTCAAAAGCAGTACTGTAAAGCCGTATCTAGTGGTGCAATGACTTTTGCAGTAAGAGTAAGAAATTAGTTTGAGGATACCAAAGTTTATTGCTATTGTTTTTGTTTTCAGTGGGCTCCCGAGAAACATTTTTGGGCAGTTTTTACCCCTGCCGTTTTCAAATAAATAAGAGCAATTTTTTCGAGCTTCTCTCTAAATTAGTTTCTGTCAGGGAGATAGCCGAACCGAAAGTAACTGTTTTAACCATTTATGTGTTCAGCGTACTAACTGCAAGAATGTTTTTTAACAATTTTTACCGTTGCCCTATTCCAGGTGAAAAGGTCAGTTTTTGTGCCTCCCGCCCCAAAATTCGTTACTGTCAAGGGGTTAGCCGAACCTAAAGTTGCTGTCTTCGTCATTTTTGTGTTCAGTGGACCCCAACGGACGTTTTTTGAGCAATTTTTATCCATGCCGTCTTCCAGGTAAATAAAGGCAATTTTTGAGCCTCCCCCCTAAATTCGTTACTGTCAAGGGGTTAGCCGAACCTAAAGTTACTGTCTTTGCCATTTTTGTGTTCAGTGGACTCCAACGGACGTTTTTGAGCAATTTTTATCCATGCCGTCTTTGGGGTAAATAAAGGCCATTTTTGACCCCCCCTAAATTCGTTACTGTCGGGGGGTTAGCCGAACCTAAAGTTACTGTCTTCGCCATTTCATTGTTCAGTGGACCCCAGAGAACGATTTTACGCAATTTTTATCCATGCCGTCTTTGGGGTAAATAAAGGCCATTTTGACCCCCCATAAATTGTGGATTTGGGGGGTCTTAGCCGAACTTTTGACTTGCCAGTAAAACATTTTCTTAAAAGGTGAGTAAAGACGTGCATTTTAGGCGCATCAAACCTTCCGCCGTCTTTGGGGTAAATAAACCTTCTGGGCTGCCGGTCTAAAAGCTTTATTTACTCGGGAGCTTGAAACTATATGACCTTAAACTAACACACAACATAAGCAATACAAAGCATCTTAACAACTCGTTTGACAAATTTATTAACGTCATTCATTCGCAATTAGACGAGCAATCGAACTTGTGCCTATCAAGAAAGCTATGGATGATAAAAGATATAGGCTACTCACTTGAGTTAAAAACACGCGAAAAAACAATGTGCCGACAAATTTATCAATGGAAATCTTGCACAGAGAACTTTAAAAAATCGATGACATAGCCTTAAGCCACGCAAATAAACTTGAACTTGTCAGACAAAAAGCAAACAGATGAAACAAAACTATAGTACTGCTGCAAAATGTAGCGTCCAAGTGACTCGAAGAGATCTTGAGGTTATTGAACAACAACAATTTTGGCGAGTGAAGTTAAGTAAACTCACTTAACGACAATTTTGCCGAGTGAAGTTAAGCAACCGCTCGCAAAGTTTGAAACCTTTCGCAAGTTGTCAATGACGTCAAACTTTGGTTGCTTCACGTCCAGTGTAAATGCACCCTGAGTGAGCCACAAGTGAATTATGGCCAGATTGATTTTTCCTTTTTTTCAAGAAGGCTGATGACTGTACATTACAAGTTCTCACCGTGACATTAACACCCCAAAACATCAATGACTTACAAAAACCAACATCAAAACATTAATTGCGTATTATACTGAAAAGGTTACTTACACCAAAATTGGATAATTTCCGAAGGGTCCTTCGAAGTCTAAAATTTTAATAAAAACCCAAAAACAAGTACAGAAGGGAAAAACAAGCGATCTTAATGATTGCCAGCTTTTCAAACAACAGAAGGATTTGAATCGATGGAGAGGAAATACAAAAAAAAAGAAAAACAGTTCCAGCAATAGTCACTTTACAGCTTGAAGCAAAATTACAGCAAAACAATGCAAAATATGTAGTAAAATGAAGATTTACATAAAATAATATTTAAATAATTGATTGGTGGTTAAAATAATATTTTTTTGTTTTCTTTCAAAAACCTTTTTAATAGCAAGACTCTATCTATAATATTGATGTTTATGGAATTCTAAATTTTCACTCTAAAGGATTTAATGGATAGTTGGGTTCTTTTTGTTTTGTAAAGGGGAATTTTTGTACTGGAAGACGCAGTAGTTCGAGTTTGCTGACTGTTTGAGAAGTTATAGCCAATGTTTAATGATTTTCAAAGTTTGGAAAAAACACTAATAAAATTTGATTATATAGAACAATCTCTGAGATAGGAAACCCCTACAGCCTGTTTCATCCATATGGGGTCTTCCGGAAGTAATCTAATGACACAATGAAAACAATGAGTTTGGAAATTTTTCTAAAATTTCTTGGAAGTATTTGTTTTGACCAAAATGCTGGTATCATCAGCAAAAAGTCGGGGAGTGTCCTCAGACAATGAAAAATAGAATGGGTCTATGGGATGAACCTTGAGAAAGTCCAATATTGATACTCGACTTTGATAAATGATTAACATAAACTATCCCTGTTTGAAATCTATTAGTTGGAAATGATTCAAAATTTATTTACCACGTCCCTAATGCCGTAATGATTTAATTTAGCGTAGCAAGAAAAAATTTGTGCTGGACAATGTCATATGTTTTGGTTAAATCTAACAGTTGTAGACCAGTTCAGAGTTGTAAACGAGTGTGACTAGCGTAGGCCCGAACCCAAAAACAAAAAACTTGAGTTTAGCTCGAACCCGAAAAATAATTTAATGCTTAAAACAGGCCCGATCAAGCCCAGCCAGGCCAGAAAATGATTTCAGCTATGCCAGATGCAATTGATAGAGGTTTTTGGTAAGCTAAGCTTCTTCATAATACTCTAAACTTCTCGCATACCATGTCTTTAATTTAAAATTTCAGATTTCAAATAAAACTTAGTTTGCTAAAATTTTTTGTTTCAATATCTTTAAGACGATTTTGTCCGAGTTTGTCTAATTGCAGCGTTGTCGTAGGATCGAACTGGGATGGCGTTGCCAATGTTATGAACATCAGGATTGCCAATAAAAATAAAAATCACTGAAGATCCTAGGTTGTGTTTAAAGTAGAATATCTCCGGAACAGCTGGGTCAAGAAGGATGGAGTCAACGTCAAAATGTAATACATTACGAGTGCTCTAACTCTATAGATACCCCCATTGATTTTGCCTGCAGTCCTCCTTTAAAGTTAATTATAGTTTTTTAAAAATGACCAAACCTTAGAAAAGTGGGTTTTGCAAAGCTTGAAATTGAAAATTTTTTCTTTACTCTAACAACTTAAAATTTTAGGAGCTATTTGTGACATCAATTTGACTCAAAGTCAAGTTGGTTTAAAGTAAAAAGATTTTTTCTGAAGGAAATTATCACAAATAAAGCAAGAGGCGGTATTTTTGCACTCATCCGGTGTAACAGTGGATTGTAGGGTTAAGCATTGCTTGCAAAGAATCTACAACACGCAATTGGTTTCGACACAAAAGTATTGTTCATTCAAACTTTACGAAAAATTTTCAAATGTCAATGGCTTTTACAAATTAAATCTACCAGGCGTTTTATTAAAATCCTCATATTACGAGGTAGACTACAATATTTAGCAGACAAGTTTTTAAACTTACTCCCTTGCTTTGTGATCTTGAAACCCATGTACAATCAAATTTCCTCCCCAACTTTGGCACATTCTTTGACTTTCAACCCATGTGAGACTATTTTTATTCACTTTATACTGATATCCGTTCAAAGGAGATATCCATCCATCATCCAGTTCTACGTATCCGCGAAACTTTGTTGCTATATCTGCACAGGTTTTTTACTAACTTTTAAAATTATAGATTTTTCGGTTTTGTGTTTGGTAAAGACAGAAACTTCGACAAAAATTGCTTTGTAAATTTTGAAGAGCACATCAATGTAACATAGCAACAAGATTCAATTAAATCCATTAATTTTGCTTATTGGGTAAAGTGTTTTGTTTGTTTTAGAAAAGCTTATGGAAGTTGGAGAATTGGAGGAGGGTACCACTGATCTTCCAAAGCAAAAATAAAAAGGACAAGTGAACATTCTGCAACGTTTCAATGCTACTTCATAAAATTACTGTCCCATTTATCAGTACAGAAAGTAAAATGAGTGTACATTACTCCTGTTGTTTTGCAAGCAAATAAACTGCACTAAACTTTGAAGCATGTACACCTATCAACGACTACAATACTTTTTCAAAAATGCCACAAAATACCGACGTTGCACTGCATTTGATGGATTGCACTAATAACATAGTTGGTTTGGAAAATCCCATCGCTTGGTCTAGATCAGCCAACTGTTGGAAATTATTTACTAAAGAAAAGTCAATGATTCACTAACGAAATTCAGACCTAATTGCCCATAACGCCCCGATTTCTTTGCATATGTGTAATATTATCACTCTTTGTAATTTTACGCGCGCTTTTTACGCCGCCGATTTTCTTTTCTTCCTATGTTTTCGCTTGTGATAAGTTTCGACCTGTTCAGCAAAAAAATTTGCTCACGTTTTGGTTTTTTGTTTCGTATTGAGACCATGAGATAAACAAAATTTTTTATCAACAAAAAACGATAGAAATTTTTGTCTTATTGAAAGAATATTGAGAAATATTGTTTTAGAATAGAATAGAGTTGGTATGAACTATATTGTTGTTCATTTTCTAATGTATTTTCAAACAATAACAAAAAAAAAAAAAACAAGAGGTACTACCATTCCCACATTTGAGTTATTGTTAAAAACTTGTCGGCAGCGTGGCCGAAAGGAAAAGACGTCGTTTTTACAACGATCCTGATTGTATGATCTTGAGTTCAACCCTCACCCCGGTCACGATGTTGCATTCTTATATAAAACGCTTTTACAATGATTACCTCCGTTTGAATGGCTTTGAACAAGCAGTAAATTTTCGTTGGAAGCAGTCAAACGTCAACTGAAAAGCTTGGAAAATGGTAAACTCCTAAGCTGGTGCGGATTCGTCCAAAGAATACCGCTACCGTCGCTTTCTCGTGAGAGGAGAATCAAGATGCATCAATCAATCAACTTATTTTCAAATTTTTATAGTCTGTACACTGTCTTTAACATCTTCATTTTGTACGTTTTTCTGAATAATAAGCTACACTAATTTATAGCCAAATCACTTAAACAATTTAACCCCAAACACAAGCGTTTAAACCTGTTTTAAACTTGACCTTAGAAGTAAGGCTGGGAAGCTGGGCAATAATTATTTAACTCTTTCGAATGATATCCGAATTTTAGCAATTTAGTTTTTTCAAATGTCTCTAAAAACGTGTAAAATGTGATCCAAATGGCGTTAAAAAGACTTGTTTTTTCGAAAAGTTACCAAAATCGCCTGGCGGCGGACCCCGTTTGTAATACGTTTGAACTGCATCAATTTGTTCAGCATGCCGAATAGATTATTGTGTTCGAACAAAAAAATTTAAGTTTTGATTCAAACCTTCAAAAAATTTATAAGTTTTGAACAAAACGGGTAACGCCAGTGGTGCCAAAACCCGGGGAGATGGGGCATATATCCCACCAATAAATTTGATTGCATCCTCCCCAATAATTTGACTCTGGTCTGCATTTGAGCGCTGGATGAATTTTGATCATCTTTTTTTGTTGGTTTTTACTTGATTTCGGAAACAAAAACTCTTCGAGTTTCGGTGAAGACCTTTTTTTTATTGTTTGGTCTTCACTTGATTTGCTCAAAAGCGTGTTGAACGTTTGTCATATTTTTTTCACGCGAAAAAAAGTGGTTGAGCTTTATCCTCCCAATGTTTAAAATAGAGCAAAATTGGGATAAAATTGCAAATTATCCCCCCAATGTTCAACATAAATCGGCACCACTGGGAAAAGCCTGGGAGTTTGTAACGTTTACCGGCATTACGTTTAGTCGTTTACGCCAATTATACTTAATCCATTTCTGTCACCATTGTAACAATCGTTTGTTTTTGGTGGTGTGACAAAAAAACGACAGGTTTGGCATCAAATTTCTCGCATTGATCATAAATACTGCGGTAGTGTATGTATCACTCGTACCTTCATCATTTCTGATGATGTTGATCTTTAGAACCAACAAAATGTCAAATATCCTCCCTAAGCAAATTCTCGTAGAAAACTTGGAAACAACGGCTAATCCGAAACTAGTTAGGATTCCTACTATGCATAGCGCCTCAGACGCTTTCTCATGAAAGCAAAATAAATACGTCGACAGCAAGATGAAAACCATTGCAGAAGAGACGAGAATTGGGTTTAGTTTGGCAAATGCCACGGTACAGGGTTCGAAAATATTAACAAACGTTATTATTTTGTATTTTCAAAATAACATGTGCGACAGAGATGTAAGTCGATGACAAAATGTCGAGCTTAATTTGCATATACTTGCCTTGTGCTTTCACGTTTTTAGACACTGTAAAAGCGCCCGGTAATCAAATTAACTTTACTTCATTGACTGACGACTTTGCTTAAGCACCAATGAAATCAATATTACACAATCATTTTTGTTACGTCACAATTGATCAGAGACAGGGACAGGGATTTGCCACAAAAGTGCAACTTCGAATAATTAATTTACGTTATCAACAAATGAAAAAAAACACTTAGCGACCAGGAGCCTGGAAGGGACTTTTCAGTCTTCAGGTCAACAAACTCCTGTTGGTATATGCAATTGGCTAAATTCAAAGTTGTGGTTTGCGAAGTCACTGCTTTACATCCAATTAGGTTACAAGTTATGCAAAGTTTTGCAAGCATTACTTATTCGATGTTGTTTTTCAGCTATTGACGGCAGCTCTGTTTGAATTTTACAAAAGAAAGAGTTCCAATGTTTATTTGGTAAAGAATTCAAGATTTTAACCCCTTTGTATTTTACTGAGTTTTGACCGGATTTCTTTTTTAAAAGGGTTAGATAAAGTTTGTCATCATTAACACTTCTCAGGAGATGGCTACTAACGTTAGTCACAAATTGGTAGTAATCATCAAATATCGCAGGCTGTAGACGATGCACACAGTAATACATGAATTTGGCTACTTCGAAGAAATAAATTTGGTTAATATTGAGAGAATTATACTGTTCAATACAATGGTTTAATTCTTTGTTTAAATGGTTTAAATGGTTTAATGGTTAAATGGTTTAAATGGTTTAATTCTTTGTTTAAATTGCCAACCGTCAATAACTCGAAGACATTTGTTTTGCAGTACTTGAAGTCTGTTTAGAAGATAGTTCGATGTAAAGCCCCATACAATTATTCCATAGCATAAATGTGGGAAAACTAACTCGCAGTAAACCGAGATCAATATCTGTTTAGGGGCAAAATATCGAAGCCGAAATAGAATTCCCAATGCTCTTGATATTTTGGCCTCAATTTCGTTAATTTGATTTGTGAATGACAAAGTTGAATCGATTTCTTATGCCCAGATACTTGGCTGTTGAGGTGCTATAAATCGAGATGTTGTTGATGGCCAAGCCAATTGTCTTAAAATTAATTTTACGATGAGAAATTAGCAAAGCTTAAGTTTTATAAGGATTAAGAGTCAAACGATTTGAAGTCATCCACTCGCATACGTGTAGTAATTCACTGTTCCAGAATCGTTCCAATCCATCTAGATTAGTATCTCAAATCAAAGGACAAATATCATCTGCGAATAATCGGGGGGACGTTTTTAGAGCATCAGCCAGATCACTTATAAAAATAAAGAAAAGTATTGGCCCAAGGATTGATCCTTAGGGGACTACGTTAGCAACTAACCTAGTAGAAAAAATGGATTCAGAAATATCAACTAATTGGGTGCGATTTGAAAGGTAGCTATGTAGTAGGTCATTAGCCACCCTACGAATACCGTAATGATTCAATTTGTTTAGTAAAATGTTATGATTTACGGTATCGAAAGCTGTTCAAATGTCTAGTAGAATTAGAAAAGTACGTTTTTTGCAGTTGAGATTATCATAACATTGGGAAACTATTCTGCAACATCTTGACGTCCTTCGTGGTCGACTCCTGGGAAGCCATGTCAACTTCCACTGGCAGTTAGGTGGCCAGAACAACCACCAACCCTGCAGCTCCAATGATATTTCACATTGTAGCTCAAGTCAATTAAGCACAGAGCTGGACAGCGCTGTTTCGAGCTTTTAGCTCTCATCGGCAGCCCTCAGCTATCTTTTCAAAGGTATTCCCAGCTGAACAAACATCTTGGCCTAACTGGCAAACCTTAATGGCTTGCAGAGAGGCAGATGGTTAGTAGGGAATAAACGATTTTTCACTTGTGGTACTTTAGAAACAAGTGAAAAATCGCTGGATCCTTGTAGTAAGGACAGCCATAGGCTATCCTTACTACAAGGACTCCCCTCAGCGTGACCACGGAAATCAAAACTGCAACATCTTGACGTCCTAGGAGTCGACCACGAAGGACGTCAAGATGTTGCAGTTTTGATTTCCGTGGTCACGCTGAGGGGAGTCCTTGTAGTAAGGATAGCCTATGGCTGTCCTTACTACAAGGATCCAGCGATTTTTCACTTGTTTCTAAAGTACCACAAGTGAAAAATCGTTTATTCCCTACTAACCATCTGCCTCTCTGCAAGCCATTAAGGTTTGCCAGTTAGGCCAAGATGTTTGTTCAGCTGGGAATACCTTTGAAAAGATAGCTGAGGGCTGCCGATGAGAGCTAAAAGCTCGAAACAGCGCTGTCCAGCTCTGTGCTTAATTGGAAAACTATGTCATTTATAGCTTGTATGGTTGAGTGATTTTTTTAAAGCCAAATTGTCGATTGTAAAATATATTGTTCTTTTGGCAAAACTTCAGTAGCCTGTTTAGAATTAACTTTTCTAAAACTTTGGAGAAACAGGTGAGTATTGATATTGGGCGATTGTTTGTAACTTCTTTTTTGGATTCTGCCTTATGGATTGGAACAACTCGAGCAAGTTTAAAGCAATCGGAAAAAATTCCAAATTCGAATGCAAAGGAAAATAAAAAGCACAGATTTGGCGATAATACAGAACGTAGTTTACGAACAAAAAATGAAGAAATTTTATCAGCCTAGTTGATTTTTTTGTTTTTAGGTTAGCTATTATATTATATATTTCTTTTGGAGTCGGTGGGTCAAGATAAATGAAGGGCAGTACGGGACTGGTTAAATAGGTTTTATAATCAAATTTGCTGACGGGATTAGTCGAGATTTGTTGAATCAGCATTGTGTAGTTGTATTTTAACCGTACACGAGCAATAAACCGCATATATTTTTAGATTAAACTTAATTTTCGGTCCTAGTTTTGGCTTTAAATCATTTTTCGGGGTGCCGGCTTATATTTTTGAGTTAGGGCCTGTACTTGTCGGCCCGTTCACAGCTCTGATAAGCGATACTCTGCCATGTTAGTCGTGCGATGTGATGCTGATTGCTTTGCTTTGTTTAAAAATTATCTCAAATTTTGTTTTGCCAAATACGAAGAAAAAAAACGTAAAAAAACAAGCGTAAAATAAAACAAGCAAAAAAAGTTTTTACATCTTTAGTTGTGACCATTTTATGACGTCATAGAAACTTAACAGATTTGCTAATTTCAAGCGATTCCAGTGCAATTATTGATTGTAAATCGGTGTAAGGTAGGTAGTAATTTTTTCCGTTGTAGCTGCAAGTTCAAGCAGGCGCGTAGCCAGGATTTGGAAAAGGGGGGGGCTATTTTGAAAGAGTGAGAAGTGTGCAAACGACGTTGACTCGAATTTTCATTGACCTTGAATCAGTTTCAGACGGTTTGTCCGAAATTTGAGACGAAATGTCTTGGAAAGATCGGAAATTCAAAGGTTTTTTCCGCCCAAAATTAGGTGATCTCCAAAAAAAAAAGGCCTTCGCCAAAATTCAGAGTGATTTTTTGGCCGAAATCCAAAATTCAAACGTTTTTTCCGCCCAAATTAGGTGATCTCCAAAAAAAAATAAATAAATAAAAAGGTCTTCGCCAAAATTTAGGGCGATTTTTCTCCCAATTTCGCAAGTTCAAACGTTTGAGGGGGGGCTCTTTTCGTATGGGGGGGGCTATTTTCCATTTTTCACAGAAAATCGGCCTCAAAAGCACAAAAAACATGCGTTTTTGCATACTTCACAAGCCAATGGGGGGGGCTCGAGCCCCCCCCCGCCCCCCCCCCTGGCTACGCTACTGAGTTCAAGTTAAATTCATTTCAAGCAGTCAAAACGTAGTTGTGGCGCCATCGATTCAGTCAAAACTTTGTTATGACGTAATACTGATTTAACAAATTTACGTATTTTAAGCATTGATTTAACAATTAGACGAATTATATCATTGATTTTACAAATAGGCCTTGTTACGGTGTTCAAAATTGTGTTGTCTCGTGATACCCATCGAGGTACCTCTTGAAAAATTTTTTACAAATAGATTTTTAATGCCTGATTAATGTCTTTGGCTGCAACCAGGTGCCGTTTTTAAGATATGCCGCTTTTAATCGAACGCGGATGAATATTTTAAAATCATACGCTTGAATAATTTTTTTTACTATTAGTGTTGCCGTGAAATAATTCACAAATTTCAACAAAGATATTTTTATCTTTCTTTAAATGTAAAAATTCAAAATATGATAAATTTAAACTAAATAATTAATCATGGGTAAGTTTTTTGTTAAAAAGTTTGCATAATTAAAGTTTTAGCTTGAGTTTTTTTGTGTTGAATTTTAAACGTGGAAACTTGCTTTAAAGTCACGTGACTGTCGTCACTTGGCAGCTGATCGATATGAATGCAAAACTTCAAAACAATTTTTCAAGATGAAGTACCGGTAACCATTAATGAAGAAATTGTTTCTTGCAAAACGTAGAAAAATAAACAAACTACCTTATGAATTACACTACGTGTTTGTTATGATGATAGCCTACCACGAAAAGCAGCCTAATACAATACCACTGCTTCGAAAAATACCGATAAGCTTCGAAGAATATCGTAGCCTACGGCAGTCGGTAGCTATGGATATACCGGTCATCAGTCCATAACGTTTATTCCAATCGAACAAAAGCACATCGTCAATTCTGATGAATCATTCAGCTACAATGTTTTAAGACTACAGTAGTTTACTGCGAAGTTTCAACATAAAGCAATAGGCCTACACTTTCCGCAAATATTGCAAAATAAGGCATAAATAAACTGTTCTCCTTTTCACAATCTCATGAGAGTCATCTCTTATTTTGGGTTATTTGTTGGCTTAACTCCGGTGATTGTTTCAAGGTGCTTAAGTGCGGCAGAACAGACATTGGAGAGTTGATAAGCCAACCAGCTAGGGCTAGGCTAGTTAGTTTCGAGGAGTGAAAGCTTATCGGTATTTCTCAAGCAGTTATTGTATTAGGCAACTTTTTGTGGGTAGATTATCATCATAACAGACATATGGTGTAATTCACGAGGTACGGTACTTCATTTGCTTTTCGACTTTTGACACGAAATATTTTCTTTATTAATTCTTAAGGATACCGGTATTTAATCATGAGAAATTATTTCAAAGTTTTGTATTCGTAACGATCAGCTGCCAAGTGACGACAGTCACGTGACTTCAAAGCAAGTTTCCACGTTTAAAATTCAACACAAAAAAACTCAAGCTAAAACACTAAATATGCAAACTTTTTAACAAAAACTAACCCATGATTAATTATTTAGTTTAAATTTATCATATTTTGAATTTTTACATTCAAAGAAAGATAAAAAATATCTTTGTTGAAATTTGTGGATTATTTCACGGCAACACTAATAGTAAAAAAAATTATTCAAGCGTATGATTTTAAAATATTCATCCGCGTTCGATTAAAAGCGGCATATCTTAAAAACGGCACCTGGTTGCAGCCAAAGACATTAATCAGGCATTAAAAATCTATTTGTAAAAAATTTTTCAAGAGGTACCTCGATGGGTATCACGATATCTCTTTTCTAGACGTTTTTTCTGCTAGCGTAACAAGGCCTAAAATTACGATACATCAAGACATTTATTTCAGCTAAATGCTGAAAGGCTTTGTAGAGGTAGTACATCGTACAGAGTGAAGCAAAAACACAGCCTCTCTTCTGATATTTTTCCTTGCATCCCGGTGAGTCATAACTTGGAGAAAACTAAAAACTTGACTCCAAGAACGTCCTTGCACAGACACGTAGTGACTGGTGAGTCTGCTACGCTAACGCAGGCGAATCTAAAGGAACATAGAATCCAAGGGTCTAAAGGAAGATAGAGAACCTTGATCAAAATAGTCTGAGGTTCGTGTTAACCCAGTTGGAAGGGACTCCAGGAACCTCTTTCAGCTTTGTTGCTTGATCCCTAAAATATCAGCACAAAAACCGTTAAGGGGTAAACATTTATTATGGTATTACTGCAGCGTCTCAAGAATTTCGAATAGATGTAGACAGTGGCGTACGAAGGATTTTTCAATGGGGGGTTTTCAAAAGTGACATCAAAAATTTGTTCGCGATCTATGCTTTGGCGAATAAATAACTTAGTGTAATGTAACAAGATGGAATCAAAGTTTCACAGTGCGTAATGCAAATAAATCTTTTCAAACAAAAAACAATTAAGCATTAAGCATACATCCATTATAATTAACATCACAAGCTTTGCAACTGAACGATGAAGAAAAAATTGTTCAAAACAAAAGCTACGAAAACTCATATGATTATAAACAGTGGTAAAATGGTAAATCATAAAATCGTATAGTTCAGAAAAACTCTCACAACAATCTATTTCGTCTATATTTTACAGAGAAAAATAATTGGGAGGGGGGCTAACGGAAAAAAATTTGAGACAAGTGATTGATAATTAACTAATACTAAGAAGCCCACTACTATTCCTAAGTTTATAATATGTTTGTTGATGAAACCTATGTTTAGCATTTTTACACTAGCGATCAAAGTTGCTTGCTTGTTTTTGGCCAGTTTTCAAAGTTTTCATTGATTTGTGAGTTTTATTTTTGACAAATTTGCCACACCTCTTTCTAAATTTATGTTTCAAAAGATGTTTTAAATCACTTTTTAGTCCATTCCAGTCCAAAAACCAGTTTCAGAAGTGCTAAAAACGTGGTATTTTTCTTATTCTGCATTTTGGTTGACAGGCCAAGGGGGAGGGGGGCTATAACCCCCCCCCCCCCCCGCCTGCGTTACTGAAAGTTACTCTAACTCGTAACACGACATTCCAGAGTTTCAGTATTACATTTAGTCGCTTACATTGTTGCATTAGATAACATTAACGTTAGTTACTGTATAATTAAAAATTTTGTATTACTATGAGAGTAAAGAAGGAGCTTGTTTGTTTTGCTCAATAAGACGATATTTCGAATGATACGCGTCGGATCAATAGGGAGGATGGTTTAAACCCCCACCCCCCTGTGTACGCCTTTGCGCATAAGTGAGTTATGTGGGCGGTGGCTAATGGTAACATTTCAGTCCTCTAATTTACAAGCTGGTAAATAATAAAATCATGAATTGAAAAAACTCACAAGCATTTATATTCTGTAGTTTATAGAGTGAGACAGTTGGAGAAGGGGGAGGGGGGCGAATGGAACAAGATTTGAGTGGATTATTAATTAACTAATACTGAAACCCCATCTTTATATTTTTGATGAAGCCAATGATAAGCGTTTTTAGCGGTTAAATTTGCTAATTTTGGCAATTTTTTGAAGTTGCTATTGGTTTGTAAGTTATATCTTTGACAAATTAACCCCTCCTAAGAAACTCTAAATGCTTCAAAAGTTGCTTTAAATCATGTTGGATTCCGTGTCATTGCAAAGAACAGGCTCAGAAGTGCTAAAAACGTGATATTTTCTTTATTGTGCATCTTAGTCGACAGACCAATGGGGGGGTTTGAACCCCCAAACCCCCCCTTCCCCCTTGCGTACGCCCTTGGATGTAGAAATTTTAGCAGCAATAAAAACCATAATATAATTTATTTATGATCAGTAATTACTTGAAATTATCATATTTCTTTAATATGAGTGGGATGTTATAGACTCTTGACTAAATCGACGACGCTTTAAAGTGCAAATCTCTACCACTTTTATTGGATATAAAACTTTTATTTGCAACAGAAGAAATTTGGTGCCTACCTTACAACAAATCCCTTACACGAGTCCTAAAAACACGAGTCCTAATGGACACGAGTCCTAAACTAAAATACACGAGTCCTAAAAGATACGAGTTAGAGAAGACACTAGTCCTAAAATACTCAAAAATACGAGTCCTGAAAGACAAGTGTCCTAAAATACACGAGTCTAAGTTTGTATGCACAGATAAGTTTAAGTTTGTAATTTGTTTGAGATCCAGATATAAACTAAAATGCGACACGTAATCAAAGCGGAAGTTGTGATGATGGATTATTGTCTATAATGTCAACAACTGATTATTTGCTTTTATTCCTGTTCGGACACAAGTACAGAAAATTGCCTTGACGAACCCGAAAACGAAGATTTTTGTTCGATATTCACTTGACAATTTTTTACGAAGATTTTTGAAGCTACAATTTTGTTTTGAAAACCAAAAAAAAATATCCGAATAAGAACATATTTTAGTTGCTACATTCTTTTTTTAAACAAAATGATAATCACGAAAAAAATATAGTTACAATTTTATGAAGAAAAACTTTAACAAAATATTTTCTAAAACCTATCCTGAATAAAAATTTTGAAACCCGCGTGTTGAGATCAACAGGAGGAATCTCGAGCACACATTTTTTAAGCGTTTTTTATCTTTTTTTTGCGCTATTCGGAATAAAAATTTTGAAACCCGTGAGTTAAGATCAACAGGAGGAATCTTGAGCATACATTTTTTGCGCGTTTTTTATCCTTTTTTTGCGCGCTATTCGTACGTCATGCAAGCGTTTTTGTTTAAGTTATCAACGCCGCTCATACCTGCAGTACGTCCACATACGTTATTTATACGCTGCTGATGCGCTACTTGTTTTCCATGAACAAAATTTTTTGCGCTGGATACTGTAAGCTTTATTTTATTCGCTAGAAATTAGTGCGTAAAGTCCAATCAAATCTTTCATTATACTCGCTGTAATGCGGGGCCCATCTCGGCGTCATTGTGCCAGGCAACACAGCTCCTTTCGAAGAAATGTCGCAGCGGTGGCGAGCCGTTGGCAACACTGTGTCCAATTTGACCGGCCTTAGATTTGAACCTCAGACCTCCCGTTCCAGAGACGAACTCGTTACCGCTCGACCAACTGGCAAGTTTTTTAAAATATTCATCCTCTACTCGAAAGCTCCTCTTATGCGATTTGGTTGGAGTAAAACGGTTTATTGAACATAATGCAGAGAAACTGAGTGCGCGTTTGGGCATTGAGCAATATTGTGCATGCAGTAGAGAAACTGTGCTGAAGCAATTGAAAAACAAAATGTAGCACCAAATTGATATACCGTGGTTGATTTATAAGTTTCGAGTGCAGTGCGATATTTAAATCTGCTTTACTGTGTTGTACCTTTCTTCCAAACAGGGACCGTTGGGAAGAGAAAAGCGATCACGATTGCATTTATAGCGATCAACAGTGCCAAAAAAAGCAAGAAGAAACTACAAATATCTTTCCATTCTCTCCTTGAAATAAAAATTTTTTTCAGTGCATCTAAACAAAGAAAATAACTTTCAAAGCATTCAATGTGATTGTTATCGAAGTTATTGAGTTCATTCAGTCTGGCTCAATAAGGTGAAACCAAAATTTTTGGAATGCATAAAATGTTTTGACGATTACGAGTATTATAGTTCTGCAGTTCAAAAAGATTTTGATTAGCTTAGCAGTTTAAAAATGTAATTCTACAGTCTTTTTTTGTTTCTTTGTTTCGTTGTCAACGGCTAGGAAGTCATAGTGACTTTTATTGGAAGCTATAAATGGCTAGAACACCAACAAAACATCTTCAGCCGCTAGTACCTTGAGTTAATCATGCATAGAGCTGTACATTACTTTTTTCAGCTAAAGCTAGCTTTTAGTATCAGCCCAGAGTAACCCCTTAGAATGGAACTCCAAATATATATTTTTAAGGCCGAAAGCTAGAGAGCTAATTTTTTTGCTATCAGTAGATAAAATGTCAGTAGATATGAATAAGATGTATAGCTTGCTATAGTTTGGGTATGCCACCCTCACAACTTTTAACAACCGGTTCTCTAAATTCAGAAACAGTTCTCGTGAACTGGTGCAAATCAACTGAATAGTACCACTGACCGTAAGATCTGAGACAAAGACTTTTTTGGTCTTGACCTCAAGTCCGCGGAAAATTGCAAATTTCTCGAGTTAAAGACCTTTTATAATCCGCGAATTATTCCGGCTTTCTAGTTCTGTCCCGATTTTTTACTGCAAAATATAGCAACCCTATAGAAAAGGTAAACTTTGCTCCAGCTTCGCCTCCGTATATCATACAGTAATTTGCAGAATGAAAAACAAGATTTGGTTTACATGCTTTAAAGTGCTAGGAAAACTATCTTGGTTATATGTGCTACCGTATTTAGCAGTACTTAAATTGTAAAATTTTGCATGGGGGGACGCTTTCGCAGCCTTGACCAAACGCATTTGGCCTGCGAAAGTACTTCAGTGAAAATAATATAATTTCGTCGCCGAAATTAATTGAAGACCAAAAAAAAGGTCTTCGCCAAAAATTGAAGTGTTTTTTCCCCGAAGTTAGGTGAAGACCAAAAACAAAAAAACGTCTTTGTCGAAAATTGAAGTGTTTTTTCCCCGAAATCAGGTGAAAACCAAAAAAAAATCTCTTTACCGCAATTTGGGACTATATTCGGCCGGAATTTGGAATTTATTTGTGCTGGCTGACTTTTTTCGTCCGATCATCCAGTGCTCAAATCTCGATGGGGGACGCTGACTTTCGATGGGGGGACGCGGCCCCCCGCATCCCCCATACAATTTAAGTACTGGTATTAAGTATACAGTACATACTGTACTGTAGGTATTTTAATTTCAGAAAAGCTTGGCGTACGTTCCACGCGCGCAGAAATTTCGTAATGAAATGTAAAAACCTAACTCTAGCCTTAAATTCTAACTCTAACCCTAACTCTAAACCTAACCCTAACCCAAACCTATACCTGTAGTAATAAAAACAAAAATTTCCGAAAACGAGTGGCGTCACCGGAATTTTTGTTTATTTAACTGCGTACTTTCCTTGCGCCAAGTCACTTTGTTTAATTGCATACTAACCCTTTCACTACCTACCAACGAGACAATCCATCCCAAAACTGTGTTTGAAGCTACCCCAGGAATAAACACACATTTAAACTAGATGGGAGTTTGCCAGAAAACCCATTGAACGACCGACGCTTAGCTAATGCTGTGACGCTCAAAAGTACTTTTTTGTCTACCGTCAAATCAGCAATTGTTCAAAAATATCTGACTATGGAACCTCCAGAAAAGTAGAGCCAAAATATTTGTCAGTTAAATATCTCCTGATATCATAAAACACTTGCACCCTAGCTTGGGCCGTTCAAAAAATTAATTTTTGGGGGTCCATTTGGGGGGTCTCCGGGGGGGTAGCACCGCCAAACTAAGTAAAATTATTTGTTTGTTAAGTATCTGCTGATATTAAAACAAACTTTTTATTCTTTAAGTTGAGCCATCTAACTCTAAGTTGAGCCATTCAACAAATTGTATTTTTGGGGGCTCCATTTGGGGGAGTCTCCAGGGAGGTGGCACCCCCAAACTAAGTCAAAGTATTTGTCTCTTAAATATCTGCTGATATCAAAACAGACTGGCACCTTGAGCCATTTAAAAAATTGATTTTTGAGGGGTCCATTTGGAGAGTCCCCGTGGAGGGGTGGCACCCCCAAACTATGTCAAAATATTTGTCTGTTAAGTATCTGCTGATATCAAAACATACTGGCACCCTAAGTTGAGCCATTCAAAAAATTGATTTTTGGGAGGTCCATTTGGGGGTCCCCGGGGAAGATGGCACCCCCAAACTATGTCAAAATATTTGTCTGTTAGATATCTGCTGATATCATAAAACATTGGCACCCTAGCTTGAGCCATTCAAAAAATTGTATTTTTGGGGGGTCCATTTGGGGGTTCTCCGGGGGGGTGGCACCCCCAAACTATGTCAAAATATTTGTCTGTTAAGCATCTGCTGATATCAAAAAAAGTAGCACTCTAGCTTGAGTCGTTAAAAAAATTTTATTTTTGGGGCTCCATTTTGGGGGGTTTCTGGTGGAGTTGCCCCAAAAACTTTCGGAAGAAATAATTGCGTTTGCAGCTCAACAACTTTACACAAAAATTAGATTTCGATGTTTTGTGGTTTAGGAGAAGAAGAGCGTACAAAATTTAGGAAGAAAAAAAAGGAAAACAAAGAAAAAATGAAAAGAAATAAATCTCATCGCGGCCAAAAGTGGGTTGGTTGGGATGAAAGGGTATCGTAAGACATACCAACACATGAAATATTTTTTGCCGTAGTTAAGCCGTTTTTGACTGAGACCGTTTTTTACGTCAAACTTGCGGGGCGGTTTTTGGGTTCTAAAACCAAAGTCACGTGACCTATTGCCTCGAAATTTGGTACAAACATATAACTCATTAATCTCAAACCGCTGTCAAAACTTCTATAGCTAGATCAAACTGTTCTCGAGTTATAAGCAAAAGTCTGAAATTTCGCACTCGTTAGTTGGAAAATGGCCGAGTAAAAACAAAGGAACACGCGACGCGAGCGTCGGTTGTTCAAATTAACGGCCTTGTATCCCAATGGTATAGCTACGTACTACGCTTCTTACCACGCCATAAAATTTACGCGATTACATCATTTTTTTAATCATCGCTGTTTAGTCCCACCAAATCAAAAGTCAGTTTTCGGTTTTTAGGTTTGGTGAGTTGTAGTTGAGGGCATGCTGTAAAATATTTTGTTGCATACTATACTCAAGGTAAGTGGATCTCAATTGCAACTGATAGTGGGACGAATTGTCCCACTGACATTTTATACTACTAAACGAATAAGTTTTCCTTTTGCGACTGGGTTAGTAAAGCCAGTAATATTCTGTTTGAGAGTAGCAGTGATGATGATGCGTCCTCAGAGTCATCGTATGGTGAGGATGGCAGCGACCTGATAGTGAGGATGGCAGCGACCTGATAGTGAGGATGGCAGCGACCTAATAGTGAGGAATGCAGCGAAACAAGCGATAGTGAGAGTGAAGATGGAAGTACAACCACCCAGTAGATGGTGATGCGGCAGGGGTACAACCATCAACATGTAGTGATCTCTCTCAAAATGTTCCGCAATCAAATGCTGTGCGCAATTCTTTTATTTGGCATTAACCACGAAAGATTACAATACGCCAGATGTGCGCAAACGAAAACTGACAAGCGCTCAAAATATATATGAGCGGCTTGTCTGGTCTGACGTTTTACGCCACACCACACCTATACACATTTACAAAGTTGAGGTGGACGTTTCTTGTTGCTATTTCAAGTTGTTTGACTCTTTGTTTTCATTTTTTGTCGAACGCCATGTGTATGTTCAATACTATTAGGATCTATAACCGCAATATAAAACACCATTGGGATTATATATTCCAAAATACTTACCCCCCCCCCTACTTTTCATTTCAAACATGAAAAATAAAAATCACGCTTTTTGTGATTATTTGTCAATTCTGCAAGGAACTAACAGCAAATAAAGTAAATCATTAAAAAAAAAAACTTTTGGTAGTGAAAGGGCTAAATTTAATAATCAACAATTTTTTTTCAAAATTTAGTTCCAAAACAATTAAAACGGATATGGCATGAGTAAAAATCAAAAAAAATCAGGTAGCAACTCAGGGCTCTGTCCCCAGACTCGTGCCTGCGATAAAAGCTAGTGTTCTTGTTACTTCAAATTATGTATACACAAATCTGGAATTTTAAATATTTTGTTAGGTGTGGTGTAGTTGATTATATTTATCACTAATAAGGGAACTGAAGCTCCTAATAGTCACGTCACTTGGAAAAATTAACTCAAAAATGTAAACTTTTAAACAAGTCTTGGACTTGGTTAGTAAGTAAGGGGTGGGGGCTATGGAGTTTATAGTAATTATTCTTTCCAATCGGCAATCGCTACTAGATCTTATCAAATCTGTGTTTTGGAAAGTCTCTAAAATTGTGCGAAATGTTATCCAAATGGCATTAAAATGTTTTTGTCTTTTTTTCAAAAAATTACAAAATCCTGACTTTTATTGCCTTTGGCGACTGCAAGCTTAGCTCCCAGATTTCGCTTTGTTACAATTTAAACGATCAAGCACATCAGTTTACTAAACTCTCCAATTAATGGGTGCATTTGGAAAAAATTTTTTGATCTTTGGCTCAAACTCCGTTTAGCAAAATTCTGGTTACGCGACTACACTTGTACAATACAGACAGATAGACAAAAATAATTTATTCGCTTAGTAAAATAAATCAAAACATCAAGAATGACGCACAAAGCAATCTCAACAGAAGACTGCGAAGTGACTAATATTTCATGTCGTTTAGTCAAGAAGCCACCCAAAAATTGCAATTGCGACGTATTATTAGAAAATAAAAATTACAAAAAAGTTTAATATACACATGATATAGTTTGGGTCCATCTAAAAGATACTAAAGTATATATTTAGCGATAGCTTTCGAGGAGACTTTTTTATAATTAATTTGGAATTTACTGAACGGTTGCTTTCTACCTTCAAATGGGATGGAATTCCAAATTTTAGCAACATGATATTTGAAAGATTTTTGACATCGTAAAGTGGAAAATTTTGGTAAATACAGTTTATTTTTAGATTTTGATCTGATTAAACGCTCATGTACAAAGGAAGTGGTTTGAAAAATTCTGAGAAGTAGTTAGGAAGTTTTTGCCCATAATGTTTGTGCATTAGTTCAGCGATCTTAAATTTTTAAAGTTCAGGTAATTTTTATGTTCCTAATTTGAAATAGTGGGGAGCGATTGACATTTCAGCTCACTGTTGGTAATTATACGAACGGCGCTTTATTTTAAAGACGCTCAAGCTTGGTAAAATAAGTTGGGTGGGTGTTTCCCCATAAAGGTAGACCAAATAAGAGGTGAGGTTGAATGAACGAATAATATAACAGGAGGAGTGTAGAGGGGGAAAAAGATAGCGCAGTTTACTCAATATACAGACCGATCTAGCTACTTTGTTCTCAATCAAGGTAATGTAGGTTTGCAATTCAATTGGAAATCTAATTCTACGCCAAGGTATTTTGATGTTTTCATGTAGTTCATTGTCCTATCATTGTAAATGATAGTAAGATCTGTTTTAAGTGCAGAAAGTTTAGAGAGAATTATTAATGTTTGCGATTTCTTGGGAGTAATCTGTAGCTCATTGGCGCAACACCATTTGTGGAGTTTTTGCATTTCCCGGTTACTTTCATGTTCGAGGCCACTTAAAGTAAAGTTACGCACGAGTAAACAAGTGTCATCAACAAAAAGGTGTGAATTACAAGAAATGGTGTAGCGCCGTTTTGTTGTTGTTTTTATTTATTTATTTACTTTGTGTGGTTTCAAACCCGGTTTCATTATTTTTGTTAATTTGCATTTGGAAGCCACGACTCGTTCTTCAAGGCAAGTATTTAATCCGTTGAATCGTTGCAAATGTTGAAATCTGTTCAATCCGGTTGCCGTAAAGATGCTCTTGTTTCTTTTTATATGACGTAAGTTGCTAATTTTCGCGTTGACCTAATTAAGTGCAAATTGTAAACTTTGCAAGCTGAAGCCTTGCGATGTCAAAATCACTATTCAGTTGAGTGTCTGCAGTAAGCAGCGACAATTTTTGTTACTAAATTTTAAAAGGTTGAGTCAGCAAAGAGCTTCTGTTTGAAATTTGAAATATCGCTGCCTTTGCAGCTCGTATTGAAGACAGCTGATCTTCCATTAGATTTACTTCAAGTGCCAATTGCCTTGGTTCCCATTTTAATAGTTCGCTGACTCAATCTTAACAAATATTATTTCCAACATTCCCCCCTCTTTTGTGAGCATAAATGCAAGCGAGTTTGACATCGGCCAGGCTTCAGTTTGAATTCAACATTTGATTTGATCGTATTTGGAATTCTCCGTCTGCATTGAAAAATTCATCAGTAAGTACAAGTATTATTTTGTTAAATTGTTTGGTAATTGTAAAAATAGATTCTAAATTTGAATAAGCAAACGAGATAAACGAGTTGTGTGCTAAAAGTCATATTTTGTTTTCGTTGAAGTATTAATTCCAATTTGTTTGTTTTTGGTTCAAATTTAAGCTCTAATTTATTCCGTAAAATATTTCATGTGTTTTTTGAGTGTTTAAATGTTTATTTTTTCTTAGAAACCGCTTCCAATTTTCGCTTTCCGTTTTCGCTCCGCTTACTAGTACACAACAAATAAAAGAAGAAATTTCGAACAAGAACAGCGTGTTACGAATTCTAAAGGCAGACGGTGGACAAACCGAATCCGTAACAAATGGCTTTGGCGTGTCGTTAATATAAAGTAAAAAGAGAAGAGGTCCAAACAGGGAGCCCTGGTGGATGCCAATATTGACAGATTTTAAAGAAGAATTGTAGTTTTGTACCGTTACAAATTGACCGCGAGAAGTAGCACAATTTTCGAGTAATTTATGCGCATATCAACGTATTCGATAGTGATACTGAACAATTTATGAAGTAGTATTGTATGAGAGACTGTGTCAAAAGCTTTCCTAATGTCAATAAGTAATAATGCTGTTTGTTGCTTGTTTTGAATAGGGTCTAAGATCTAAACGTTTAGATCAGCGCATGGACAACACTGTGGTTTGTTCTAAATCAATAAAAAGAACTCCGCAATTGTGTATGCAAAGAAACCCTCTTTCTTGGCCACCACTGATGAGCGCAAACGCAATGTATAAATGATACTACAACAATGTGCAGTGTGCAATTTTACAAACTTTTTTGGCAATTTCGAAAGCTTCTTTAAAATTCTTTTGATTAGAAAATAACAAGCTAACCTACAAAATAAATGAGAAAAATTGTTCATAATTTCGGAACCAAAAAACGGGAATATGCTTTGACAAAAAAAATATAATACCTATTGTGAAAAAACAATGAATATTATTATGTTTCTCTTTTTTCCTGCTCTTCATTTTTATCAAAACTTTCCATGTCTTTGGAGCATAACTGGAACGTTTAAATGTTTAAGTAATCTCAATATAAAGCAAAAAGTTAAAACTTGGTCGAATATTTTAATGAAAGTTTCAAAACATTACTAGTCTCAGTAAATAATAATTATCAAGCAATAACAACTTGTCACAAGCAAAAGCACAGAAAAAAATTAAAAGCGGCGGCGTAAAAAATAAAGCGTGAGTAAAATTACACACAATTGTTTTCACACGTTAAACAAATAAGTAGTTCAGACCTAAATTCTGATAAAGCCTTAATTCCTTTGTATATGTTAAACATGTACAAACAATATTGTTCATAGATGTTCATTTTCCCGAAGGAAAATAATACGGGACTTCCGCCAGCTCCATTCCACTATCATTCTCCTTTTCATACTTTGAAGGTTACCAATATTTCTGTAAAACTTAATCGTATGCAATGCAAACAATTGACTAAATTCAATTATTAAGTTTAGCTTTCAAAAAAAGATTTTTGGGGAGGTTCATTTGGGAGTTGATACCCCCAGTATATGCGAAACAGTTTTTCTTAAATATCTACTGATATCCAAAAAACTAGCACGATACCTCAAGCCGTTCAAAATAATTGATTTTTGGGGATCCATTTGGGGGGTTTCCGAAAAGGTGTTACCCCTAACTATGTCAAAACTTTTCTCTTAAATATCATCTGATGTCAAAAAAACCTGGAGCATTAGCTTAATTTCAACAAATTGATTTTTGTGCAGTTCATGTGGGGATTTTGGGGGGTGTGGTACCCCTAAAGTATGTCCAAGTATTTGTCTGTTGTAACTATGTCAAAACTTTTCTCTTAAATATCATCTGATGTCAAAAAAAACCTGGAGCATTAGCTTAATTTCAACAAATTGATTTTTGTGCAGTTCATGTGGGGATTTTGGGGGGTGTGGTACCCCTAAAGTATGTCCAAGTATTTGTCTGTTAAATATTTACGGCTATCAAAACAACTAGCACCCTAGCTAAAACCGGTAAAACAATTGATTTTTGTTGGGTCTTCAAGCTTAATTAAGTAGTTAAAAAATTTGATTTTGGGGGTCTTTGCAGAGAATGCATCCAGAAAGCCCCTGATCATACCTAATGTCAAAATAATATAATATTAAAATATATTTTGTTGTACCGTAATCAAAAAAAATATATGCTGAATTCAACATGATCTTTGAATGAGAAAAGCAATGGCCAACTCGATCATTGAACCCAGGTCTATTCAATCACAAAGGTTTCATATGCTGGCGTCTTTAACCACTAGGCCACGACATCACACGTGTGCACAATGCACATGACGAAAATCAATTATTGAAAGGCAAGATTTTTGTTTGAAATCTTGTTAATACACAGCTTTGATAAAAAGCTTTCAAAGCTGGAATTAGCGCTTGCGCCACCACTTTGCGCATAGGTAGAAGATTTTTGAAAAATACCGCTTTAACGTTTTGCATGCTGCTTACAATTTATTTATTTATCATTATGGTGGATATTGATGCTTTAGAATAGCTGTGGTTTAGTAGCACCATAGCAAAATTTAATAGAAAGCACAAATGTTGTATTGAAAATGTTATGAAATCGAACCACAAAGAAAGGCAAGCAAAAGCTGGAGATTAACATTTGGAGTCGGAGTTGGATGTCTGAAGCAAAGGAAATGTAACATCACAACAAAGCTGTATATTATTGTACACTGAAAATCGAGCAATTACAGCCTGCGTAATTGAAAAAAAAGGTTTGCTGCATGCATGATTTTAACGGTTTCTTGCATCTAATTGTCTTAAACCTCAATTTTCCTTCATGTTCTTTTTAGTTTTTGTGGCATGGTCGTCACCAATTTGTTGTAAGAAAAAATAGCAATGTTTGTCTTTATCATTACGCAATTTATGCTGAATTTTTGCCAAACTACTCTGAAAATCACGCTAGGAAAACCTATAGCCTAAAACGCAGATATTTAAATCAGTATGTTAGCAAGCCCTAATTAGGTTTTTCATCACAGAAATTAGGACGACAAATGATTTCCCTCTGATCATACCTAATGTCGAAATAAAAAACACTCAAAGAGATTTTATCGAACTCAAAAACAAATAAGCTGGTTTTAATATGATTTGGGAATAAGAAAACCGATGACAAATAGATATTAGAATCCAGGTCTATTCAATCACAATGGTACGGGCGCCTTTAACCTTTAAACACTAAACGACAGCAGCACATGTGTATACATAACGAAAATTAATTATTAAAATCACTTATTAAACTTTGTTATCACAAGTTTTTGGCGCGTCTGCCCCGAGCCAAGTGACGTAGCTACTCCAAAAATGCAGGTGCTTAACTTCATATGTATAGACTTATGATATGTTCAAAGTTCAAGTTTCTAGCTTTGTTCGTTTTGCTTCCCAGCATTCTTCTCTTCATACTTTGAAGGTTACCAATATTTCTGTAAAACTCAATCGTATGCACTGCCAACAAAGTGATTTTATTTGATGAAAAAAAAAACGTTGATATTAAATCATTTGTGGTTTGGGTAAAACGGATGTCTGACTAAGTATTTGAACCCAGCTCTGTTCAATCACGACAATTTCAAACACCTGCGCCTTCAATCATTATACCAGCACCGATTATGAACCCCATTGACTAAGATCAATGGGTAAATTTAGCTTCCAAAAAGTGATTTGGGGGCTCTGAGTGGTTAGTACCTCCAAACCACGTCAAAATATTGGT
Source organism: Trididemnum nubilum (assembly GCA_963965965.1). Lineage (NCBI taxonomy): Eukaryota > Metazoa > Chordata > Ascidiacea > Aplousobranchia > Didemnidae > Trididemnum > Trididemnum nubilum. Next base: position 41,331,326 of record OZ014480.1, read on the forward strand.
CTATTAAATATCTACTGATATCAAAAAATACATATATTCCAACGCAATAACTTAAGCTGTAAAAAAAATTTTTTTGGAGAGTCTTCTCAGAGAATGAATCCTAATACCCTCTGATCGAATGTAGTACCAAAACAAAAATACTAAAAATAATTTTGTAGTAATCAAAAAAAGGAAGTTAAATACGCAAGATTCAATATGATCTCGGTTTGAGAAAAAGCGATGGTCAACTACAATTGAACCAGGGTCTAGGCACTCGCATAGGTTTCATTCACTGGCGCCTTCAACCTTAAGGCCATAGCAGCACAGGTGCACAATAAGGAGATGAATTTTTCAACATCAACGGTTACTGAATTTCTGTAAGACTCACTCGTATGCAATGCAAACAACGTAATTTTGTCTGATGAAAAAAATGTTGATTTTAAATCATTTGTGGTTGGGTGAAACGGATGTCTGACTAAGTATTTGAACCCAGCTCTGTTGAATCACTACAGTTTTAAACACTGGCGTCTTTAACCATTATGCCACCACAGCACATGAACCCAGTCGACAAAAATCAATTGTTAAATTTAACTTTGAAAAAGTGATTTTTGGGGCGTTTCCGGTAGGTGATACTCCCAGAATATGTAAAAAAATGTCTGTTAAATACCTACTGATATCAAAAAAAACAAACAAAAACGCCCTAGTTCAAGCCATTTAAAAAACTAACTTTTAGGGTCCATTTAGAAAGGTTTCGGAGGGGTTGTACCTTTAAACCATGTCAAAATTTTGATCTCTTAAGTATCTCCTGATGTCAATAAAAACTGCAGCTTTAGCTTAAGCAGTTTAACACCTGACTTTTGGGGGTTTCTTGGGCGGTGATACCCTCAAACTATGTCCAAGTATTTGTCTGTTAAATATTTACTGATATTAAAAAAACTAGCACCCAAGCTTAAGCCAGAAAAAGGATTGATTTTGGGGGATTTTTAAAGCGAATGAGCCCGAACACCCTGTGATCATATCCAATGCCAAAATAAAAAAGTTAAAAACGATTTTGTCTTAATCAAAAAAATGTGTTGGATTGAATGTGATTTTGGAGTTAGACAAGCGATGGCCTACTAGATGATCGAACCCAGGTCCATTCAATCACAAGGGTTTCAAATGCTAGAGCCTTTTTCCGCTAGGCTACAGTAGCACATGTGCATGCGTGATAAAAATCAATTATTAAAACATGTATTTAAGTTTTTTCCGTTTTTGGGGCGTCTGCCACAAACCACGTGACGTAGCACTTTCAAAAATGCAGGTGCACAACTTCATATATAGAATTCTCCAATCTTCAAATTTTCAAGTTTCTAACTTTGGTGGTTTTAGAGTTTTTGTTAAATTTAGCTTTCAAAAAGTAATTTTTTGGATAGATGTTTGGTACCCCAGAGTATGTAAAAAAGTTTGTCTCTTAAATATCTACTGATATCCAAAAAAAACTAGCGTTCTAGTTCAAGCCGTTCAAAATAATTAAATTTTGGATTTGGGGAACCATTTGGGAGGTTTCGGAGAGGTGTTACCCCCAATTATTTCAAAATTTTTGTCGCTTAAATACCGACTGATATCAAAAAACTGGAGCCTTAGATTAAGTCGTTCAAAAACTGATTTTTGTGGGGTTCATTTGGGGATTTGCCGGGGGTAGCACCCTCAAAGTATGTCCAAGCATCTGTTTCCTTAGTATTTCGTGATAGCAAAAAAGCTAGAAATCTAGCTTAAGCCGTTCAAAAAATTGACTCTTGGTTTTCCATTTAGGGGTTCTAGGTGCTTGGTACACCCAAACTATGCCAAAATATTTTTCAATTAAGTATTTACTGATATCAAAAAAAACAAACTAGCGCCTTAGTTTAATCGTTCACAAGTGATTTTTTGGGTTTCTTTGGGGGTGGTACCCACAAACTATGTCCAGGTATATGTCTCGTTATTATCTCCTGATATCAGAAAAAGTAGCACCCTAGCTTAAGTTGTCAAAAAAAACTGATTTTTGGGGTCCATTTGAGGGTTTCGGGAGGTTGGTACCCCAAAACCATGTCAAAATATTTTTGTCTTTTAAATTCTTACTGAAAGCAAAAAAAAACTAGCACAGTAGCTTGAGGTGTTAAGAAAATAATTTTTGGGGCGTCTTCACAGAGAATGAAACCTAATACGCTCTGATCATATCTAGTGTCAAAACAAAAAATATTAAAAGCGGTTTGTCGTAATCGAAAAAAAATTAAATACGATAGATGCAATGTAATTTTGGTTTGATAAAAGCGATGGCCCACTAAATAATTGAACCCAGGTTTTAGGTTTCAAGCACTGGCGCTTATTCAAAAAATTGATTTTTGGGGGTCCATTTGGGGGTTCCAGGTGGTTGGTACACCCAAACTATTTCCAAGTATTTTTCAATGAAATAGTCACTGATAGCAACAAAAAACTAGCGCCTTAGCTAAACCGTTCAAAAAAAGTGATTTTTTGGGTCCCTTTGAGTTTTTTTCCGTGAAGGTGGTACCCCCAAACTATGTCCAGGTATTTGTCTTGTTATTATCTCCTGCGATCAAAAAAAGGAGCACTCTTTAGCTTAAGCCGTCAAAAAAATTGATTTTTAGGGGTCCATTTGGGGGTTAGTACCCCAAAATTATGTCAAAATATTTTTGTCTTTTAAATTTCTGCTGATAGCAACGAAAAACTAGTGGGCTAGGTTAAGGTATTGGGGTGGCTTTACAGAGAATGAAGTGATTTTTGGGGTGGCTTTACAGAAAAAGTGATTTTTGGGGTGGCTTTACAGAGAATGAAACCTGATACCCTCGATCAAATCTAGTGTCAAAAAAAAATATTAAAGCCATTTGGTCCCAATCGAAAAAAAAATGCTAGATTTAATATAATTTTGGTTTGATAAAAGCGATGGCCAACTAGATAATTGAACCCAGGTCTTAGGTTTTTACGCACTGGCACAATTAACCATTCGGCCACGGCAGCACGCGCATGTAAGTGACTACCCCCAAACTATGTCTTTTTATGACTACCCCAAACTTTTATTCTGATTGTGCGATTAGTTTTCGAGCTAGAGCTGTTTAAGCTTTCGATTGGCGTTTCAGTTTTTGGCTCGGAAACCCGTATCACGAGACCGATTGCCTCCAAAATTTGCACCAGAAATGATTCATATGTGCCCCATTTAAGTTCTAAAATTCAAGTTTCTAACTTAGTTGTTTCAAAGTTATGCGTTTTTGATCTTTGATTGCCGAATTCGTAATTTTTCACGGAAAAAACATAGGAACTTTCTACGCAAAGCGTCGCGGAAGTCCCAAAAATTAAAAGCGGCGGCGTAAAAAATAAAGCGTAGGTAAAATGACAAGCAATTGTTTTCACACGTTAAACAAATGATATATCACTAAATTGAGTAAATTCTGATTAAGCCTTAATTCCTTTGTATTTGTTAAACGTGTACAAACAATATTGCTTGCAATTTTACGCATGCTTTTTTTACGCCGCCGCTTTGTTTTTATATCTGTACTTTGCTTGTAACAAGTTGTTATTGCCTTGTTCATCATTTATCTGCCGATGATGAGATGAGTAACGTCTTGAAACTTTCAATAAAATATTCGCTAAGTTTTGGCTCTTTGCTTTATAATGAGTTTTCGTGTCTTGTTTTTATCAAGTTTTAAATCTATTTCACCGTTTGTCTTGGCTTAATAATAGATCTTCTTTTGGAGTGCTTTTACAGTAATTTACATACGCATTAATTTCGCAGTAAACCAATGTAAATTTTACAGAACTGTGAAGCGAAAGAAACTAATTGCTTGACTTTCATTATTTTAGAACTAGTATTACTTCAGTATCAAGTACGCCTATGCATAGTATTTACAACATAACCTAGTTTTTTTCGTTTACGTGCTATCTGGCCTAAAGCCTACCAGTGCGGAAGCGTAGAGAAAAGCCTCCAGAACAGAGACTACTTAAAGTAAGCAATGCAAAATAGTTGTTTTCCTACTGGATTCCAACTCGCAGGGTTTGGATTACCGGTCCACTACTCTACCGCTTGAGGTGGAAGATAGGTCTCCTCGCATGCTTAATTAAAAAATTTATTCCTAACGTAAGCAATTAAGAATGCGAGGAGGCGTCTTCCCTAGCTCAAGTGGTAGAGCAGTGGATCGGTAATCTAAAGGCTGCAGGTTCGAATCCTGTGAGAAGACAATTTTTGTCGCTTTGCTTGTTAAGTAATCGCCGTTCTGGTGGCTCTTTCTAGGCTTCCGCGCTGGCAGTCTTCAGGCCAGATAGTACGAAAACATTAAAACTCTGGCCCCGCAAACATCAAAATTGAAATAATCTAGTTTTACTGTACCTTTCGGTCTTGAATGCATCAAGCCACGCAACTCTGGTTTATCTTTTTGGGCTACGTGCAGGTTGTTATCAGTAGCGTGGTATAATGCATTTTTATGAAAAACATTTTTGTAGATCCGACTCATTTCGTTTGACATTTCGACTAATATTTAACGTTTTGTCTAAAAAGCCACTAACTACAAAATTTTAAATTTCTTTCTATGTTTTAATTTTGCTGTAAACCTGTTTTTCTTTCTGCCTTCTATACAAACCTTAACTTTCTACGTGGTGTAGTTTTTATGATATCTGCTCCCGCTACCCCAGCCTTGAAAAAATTATTGCCAATATTACAGCGAATTTTTTTTTTCTTTTCAAACTATTTCTATTGTGATTGTTTAATCATTATATGATATATTATCAAGTCATTTTAGTCTTACTATTTAGCATTCCTTTTGCAAGCAATTACAAAAAATGTTTAACTATCAAGAATATTATAGCATTAACTGAGTTAAATAATTGGTATTGATTGCATGGCAGTTTTATTTATTTTTTTTGATGAAAAACAGTAAAGCCTTTTTTTAAAACAGTAAAATTTTTAAATGTTTCGGACTTGCCAATGTCCATCATCAGTAAAAAGCAAAATCTAAAACAGTAAAAAATTGTAAAAAAGCGAGTCTCAAATGAAAGTAGCCACATTCCAGTACAAGCTGTAACATAGCGCTGGAATTGAGTAAAACCTGCCGATGTAAACGAGCTGCTGAGCCACTGCTACACACACTAAGTATTCCTATGTGTAGCAGTGGTTCAGCAGCTTGTTTACATCAGCAGGTTTTACTCAATTCCAGCGCTATGTTCAGCTTGTACAGGAATGTGGCTACTTTCATTTGAGGCCTGTTTTTTACGATTTTTTACTGTTTTAGATTTTGCTTTTTACTGATGATGGACATTGGCAAGTCCGTAACGTTCAACAATTTTACTGTTTTAAAAAAGGCTTTACTGTTTTAAATCAAAATGAGTTAAATAAGGTATCTGACGAAGATGATAGGTGAATATCTGAGAGGAAAACCTCGGCGTCTCTAACCAATAATCATTGAGGCCAGAGCTATTGTTCAAGCAATTAACTAATCTTCTAGACTATTTTATATTGAAGAAAATGAACGTTTCATGCTATAGAAAAATTTCATATGTTTTCAAGGCCATTTTAAAGAAATGAATGGTTACTCATATCAATGAAAAAGCTTTTTTTAACCCCCTCGCCGTACTTATAAGTGAATTACTGTGAGCCATCTTTCTCTTAATCGGTATCCTTTTCTGTCTTCGCCCTGGGTGCACACCTACAGCAACAAAGCATTCGCTATACTTGCAGCTCTTAAAATAATAAACTTTAACGAAAACTTTTCATTGTACTACAACACAAGCTCCGGTGATGGGAAAGCTGCAGTAGCGCAATTAAGGGTGACCAAAGTGATTTCAGCTCCCCCCAGCCTCTTCAGTCGCTTCACTTCGAAAATTTAACCCGAAAATGCAAACGTTTAAACTTATTTTGGACTCGACCTGTAAGTAAAACGAGGGTAGGGGGCTGAAGAGGCTAGGCAATTTAATTCTTAAACTGTTTCTAAATTTCTACCGCTTTCTGCCGTTTCTACCGATAGCTTGGTTATTCAAATTTACCGGTTGAGTTAGCCTAATTCAGGGATCAAAATTCTTTGCATTGTGTCGACTCCTCTTCACACTGATGATGAAGTCAGTTGACTACGAAACACGGGAATGCTCCCGCGATAGGGGGCTCCGCCTCATCTACGTCACTAGGGGTTGTAATGATTACGCATTTCGACGCGGAGACAGCGTTAAGCTGTTGTCAAATGAAGTAGGATTGTAAGACGTGATGTCTCTGTGAACTATTAAATTAGTTCTGCCTATTTCACTTCAGGAATAATTTAACTTGTTTCTAAATCTAAATGCTTAGTTCTTTAGTGATATATGTGAGTTATATTTTTTGACAAATTCGCACACTGGAATGGACTAACAATGATTTAATAACGGATTTTTTGAAACATTTGTTCAGAAGGGGGCGCAAATTTGTCAAAAATTTAACTCACATATTAGTAAAAATCTTGATGAAAAGCCGCCAAAACTAAGCAATCAAATTTGATCGCTTCTTGAAACATGCTGAATAGAGGTTCATAAAAAATATATAAACCCATAAGTTAGAAATAGAGCTGTGGCTATTCAGTATTGGTTCATTACCAATCACTTCGACTCAAATATCGTTCTTTTAGCCCGCCCCACCAATTATTTTTCTTTGTTAAATATATAAACGAGATGGATCACTCCATGTAAGTTTCATTAAACAGTTACGTTCGTGTTTAAAGGACGCGCCCTAATGCGGTTAATCGGCTTTGTTGAGCAAGCTATCGAGTTACTCTCCGGGTTAACTTATTAATTCATGTATCCAATCGCACTTTCACTTGTGGCTACGTTGGAGCTGGCGCTACAGAATTATAAGAGTTCATGATTTACGGTACCAGCTTGTAAATAAAATAACTGAAATTTTACCATAAGCCACCTCACACACAGTCATTGCCATTTACGCAACCAGTTTAATCATATTTTTGCGCTGCTAATTTCTATACCACATTTCAAAAGCATTGATTTTTATCGAAATTGGCCTAAAACTAAGGTGTTTTTGTAAAAAATACAAAATTTTTGAGCGCTGGGGGCCCCAGACTTCCAAAACAGCCCCCACATTGCAGATTTCTGGCTACGCGCCTGAGTTTATGTTTTTGCGCTGCTGATTTCTATGCCACCAGAGTTCTTTTGGAAGCCACGCTTTAAAAGCATTAATTTTTATCGAAAAAAATCAAATGAAATAAATCAAATTAGTTATTTTTGCAAAAAAATACAATTTTTTGAGTGCTGGGGCTCAATACAATTGTTTGAGCCAATAAATACAATTTTTTTGAGCCGATAAATTCATTGCCATGGTAAGTAAGATATCAATTTTTAGGTTATCTTGCCTAAAATGCCTCCCCTTGACTAATAGACGATGGATGATTAAAATTACGCCTGAAAGGGTCAAAACGTTCCTTAGGATGGCTCATTTTACGTATTTTAGGCTGAAAGATCAACAACAACTTGTTTAAAACATTAGCACAAACATTCGAGCAACAAAGCAAATAAAAAATACTTAAAAAAAAAGTGACGGTGCTATGCCTCGACTCTTCGGAAAGTTGGGGGTACAAATTAGGAACTCTGCGGAGCAGTAGTGGCCTTAGGAATGTGCAAAGTGTGCAAATGCACAGGCCCCCTCCCACTTCTGGGGGCCCCCCCATTCGACCAGTGGCGTAGGGTGAAGATTTTACAGGGTGTTCAATATTGTTCATTCATCAGGATCAGCTATTTTCAGCCCTTCGTAACTATAAGTAAATAACTCAAATGCACTTCGTTAAGTCAGTTATATTTTTAGTACTCAAAAACTACCACTGTAAAATATGATTGGTGAAATAGAATTCCGATTTATGAAAACAATCGAAAGCTTTTATTTCACCAAAAATGATTTCATTGAAATCTAAATTTTCAATGAAAACTAAACTCGAATCATAATCATTTTAGCTTTACTCAAATGGAGTCTATGCCTAAATGTTTTTGTGCCTTTGTCGTGCTTAAGTATGAGTGTGTGTTCAAAGTGTCTGAACTATACCGCATGCCACGGCATTTTCGCCAAAATTCAATTTGACGCTAGATCGCAGCAAATTGCTCCAGAGAAAAAAATTTTCAAACTACTACACGGCCAAGACCAGGGACCACGCCTGACCGAATTTTGCGAAACCGAATTTGCATCAAACTAACAAAAAGTAGCTTGTAAACCAGGGCCAACTCAAAACTGAAGCAAATACTTAAAAGTTATACCCCAATATTGCGATAAATAATAATTCGAATAAACTGAGACATTTTGAAAGTAATTATAGCATTATTAACCCAAAAATAAAAATTTTTATGGTCAAAGTTGCTGTATTCTGTATTGTAAAGAGTATCAAATGTTTAAAAAATTAACGAAAATGGCGTGAAAGCTGCAATTTTATGAAAAACAGCAAACGAGTAATAATGACGTAAATTACAGTATCTGAGTATAGTAAACAACAAACATGTTATAAAACGGCTAAAGCCGTATACGAAACGATCCGAATGGCAACTGCTAAAAGCGCGACTTCTTAGGTTAATGTCAGAGTTAGCCTAGTTAAGGTAAGTACAAAATTCAGATTGGAGTTACAGAATTAACTAATCTAACAAAGTCGCAGTAGGTTAGAAGTAGCTGTTTTGATAGTCGCTTTCGGAATGCGAAGCAATAAAACAGGGGCGTAAATCCCGGGGGGGATGGGGGTATGCATCCCCCCCAATAATTTTTGAGGGGGGGATGGGAATGCAATTATCCCCCCCAGTAATTTATCGTACCCTGCAAAATTGTTTTTCGTACCCTGCAAAAATCGTAAAATTGTGTCTCAGCGTGAAATAATGACCAAAAAATCAGAATCAATATCGATGAAGACCTTTTTTTTTATTTTTATTTTTATTTTTTTGGAAACCACCTAATTTTGGGCAGAAAAAACGTTAGAATTTCCGATTTTGGCCGAAGGATGTGACTCAATTTCGATGAAGACCTTTTTTTTTTTTGTTTTTTTTTTGGAGGCCACCTGTTTTTGGGCTGAAATAACGAATGTATTTCCGAGGTTTCCGAGAAATTCCGTCGCAAATTTGCGAGAAATTATATGTGCAACTTTTGATGGCTCTGTTTCATCCCCCCCAATAATTTTTACGGATTTACGCCGCTGCAATAAAACGAACAACACTGAAAGGTCAATAAAAACACAGTACGTTGAGGTCAAAAGCAAAAAAGTAACTTTAGCTCTAAAACTAAACATTTTAAAGTCTAAGCCAGGGGTGGCCAACCAGTCAGAGACTAAGAGCCACATTTCTTACTGTGTGTACCGCAAAGAGCCATATCATACACATCGGCACACATGAACATCGCCCCATCTCTTCCTCCAGGCGCGTAGCCAGAAATTCGCAATAGGGGGCTGTTTTGGGGGTCTGGGGGTTTGGGGCAAAGCCCCCGCGCTCGAAAATTTTGCAGTTTTTTGCAAAAATAACTTCATTTTGGGGTTATTTTGATTAAAAAATAATGCTTTTAAAACCTGGCTTAGAAATTGACAGTGCAAACATGATTAAACTGGTGGCATAAATGGGCTATTTGGGACGTGGCCAATGATAAAATGTTATTTCTCTTTTTTAGATGCTGGTAAATTATAAAATCGAATAGTTCAATAAAACTCACACGGAGTAATCTATTTCGTATACAGCTTATAGAGAAAAATAATTGGGGGGGGCTAATGAAAAGAGATTTGAGAGAAATGATTGGTCACTAACTAATACTGAATAGCCCCCCCCTATTCCTTAGTTTATAGTATATTTGTTGATGACACCTATCTTTAGCATTTTTACACTTGCGATCAAATTTGATTGCTTATTTCTTGCCATTTTTCAAAGTTTTCATTTATTTGTTGGTTCTATTTTTGACAAATTAGCCCCCCCCCCTGAATATATGTTTCAAAAGATGTTTTAAATCACTATTTAGTACAATCGTGTGCATAAAACAGTCTCAAAAGTGCTAAAAACGTAGTGTTTTTCCCATTCTGCATTTTTGTCGACACGTCAATGAGGGGGAGCTGTAGCCCCCCCGCCCCCCCCCCCCCTGGCTACGCAACTGTCTTTCTCACTCACACACATACCTTTGCTCAGCTAGATTTATTGTAAATGTCACACACCAACATGATAATGACAGAAATTTACAAGCCATTTAGTGTTATGCATGTTACTTAGTGGGACTACTGGCATTTCTTGTCTTGAACAATCCTCTTCAAATCTGGCTTGTATTCCGTTGTTGCAAATCGAAGCAATTCTTTCACATGAGTGTCAGTCAGAACAGATCGATGCTTTGATTTCACTAGTTTTAGGGTAGAAAACACAAACCCGCAGACGTATCTTGACCCAAACATTGCTAGTATCTTAAGCGCAACCCGTTTGACATTGGGGTACATTTTTATTGACACACTTTTCCAAAACTCAATGGTTCCTTCCCTTAAAACAGGTTTGAGTTCGTCCTCCTCACAAAGATCGATCATCTCCAACTCAGCTGCAGTCTCATCTGAGACTATAGGGGCTTTCAAACAGTCGGTCTTAGAATTAAAAGGGTCGACGAGGAACGTAATCTGTGGCTTTTTCAGTTGTAGATCACGGAACCGCGGCACAAAGTTTTCTTGCAGGGTCTCAAGAAGTGTTGCATATCTAACTCTTTGCTTATTCAGCGCGGCGCTAGTGATTTGCGCGCTGGTTTTTACCAGAGTTGGAAAATGCGTTAAATCTCCCTTTTGAATATGCGCCTTGAACAACTTCAGTTTGTTGATAAAAGCAAATATACTTCGCACTAGGTCGGGCAGTGTTTTCAACTTACCCTGCAAATTCAGGTTCAATCTGTTCAAGTGATACAACATGTCGACTAAAATGGCCAGGTCCATAATCCACTCGAGGTCCGAGAGCTCGGGATAGTTCTTGTTCTTCTCTTCCAGGAACAGTTTCACGACATCTAAGAGCTGAAAAAAGCGAGAGAGTACCTGGCTTTTTGACAGCCGTCTTATAGTGCAGTGCAGCGGCAGATCACCTGGAAACCCTTGGTCCAGCTCAGCGATTAGATTCTTGAATTGCCGGTGGTTAAGCGCATGTGTGCGGATGTAGTTGACGATTTCCATCACATTCTTCATGACGATGTCCAAATTCAATGATTTAGACACGAGTTAGTACTTTTTTAGAAGAAATAGGGCCTGCGGAAAAGAGCTGCATGGAACCGAGCGAAGAGCCGCATGCGGCTCGCGAGCCGCGGGTTGGCCAGCCCTGGTCTAAGCAATACATCAGAAAACAATCACAACTTTGATCTTCCCCACGTGCAATGGCTCGGATTCTATTCTCTGCCGTTGCAAATTCTGCAAGTGCATGAAAAAACCAAAAACCTGCGTTAAAGAATTTGCCTTACGTTCTTTTTAAATTTATGTTTGTAGTGTTTTGAACAAAAAAATGCAAAACTCAACACAAGGACGCGAGTTGTGTTCAAATACCAGTGCATTTCTCGTATTTAATTTTTAATTTTGACATATCTGGAAAAACCTTTGTCAAAATTTTTCAAGATAAACAAATTAGAGCGAAAATTATGTCATCAAGTATTTGAAGCATAAGCGATCAAGCTGGAAGCGGAAGCAATTCAAAAATTGCCGCTTCCACATCAATGTAAGTTTTGGCAGAGGCGTCGCTAAAAATGATGGCACCTGGGGCGGGATTTCGTGGTGGCACTCTTTTTCGTACCAAAAATAGGTGAAGACCAAAAAAAAAAAAAAAAGAAAAAGATCTTCGCTGCAACAAAATGAGTGGGTTTTTGGTCCAAAAGTATGTGAAAACCAAAAAAAAAAGGTCTTCGCCTAAAAATCGATTGGTTTTTAGTCCAAATGAGGATGAGAACGACGAAACAAAGAGAAAAAAGTAAGGTATTTAACACAAATCGGTGGAGTTATGTATGGTTTCACATCATAATATGGTGTCACCCCAAAATGGTGACACCCGTGGCGAGCCGCCCCTCCCCCCGCCCCCCCCCTCGCGACGCCACTGAGTTTTGGTTCGTTAATTTTCGGGTTTGGTGTTTCGTTGATTAATAGTTTGTGCATTTGCATTGATTGCATGTTTGTTTTAATCCAAAAACTCAAGTTACAGATTTCCATTTTATTTGCACGAATTTATTACAATGTAACAGAAATAAAAATAATACTGCGAATTTGCGACCAATATAAGGTACTGTGTATTGACGAAAAGCTGGTAAGGGCTTCTGAGCATTCTTCCAGTCAAACAAAATGATATTTCGGTAAGTTAATTGATTTAGTTAACTTTGTGAGATTAATCAAGGCATAATCTTTTGATTTTTATGACAATTTTATTTAGATTTTGAATTAATAAATTTTGTGTTAGCCATTACCTTGCTGCGTGACAGGTGGATTTGCTTTTAAATGTTTTGAGCTGTAAGGGTGTTCAACATACTAGTGTAAACACCTTGGTCGCATCTTTTACATGCGATTCTCAGCGCACTCCTATCTTTTTCATTTTAGTCTCTTTATTTCAAGAAGGGTGTTCAAATTCAACATTGAACACCTTCGCGATACGAAAAAGGCAAACAGGCAGTTTACGATAAGTAAAAAGTCACTCAACCGAAACTGCACAGGGAATCAATTTATTTATTTTAGAAGTGCAAGGAAAATAAAACAGAGACAATGTGCCAAATAAAAATAATAATAAACGTAGAACAAAACCCATATTGGTCAAAAATTACATCGATGCTTTGCAGCGAGTGCTGGGTGTTCAATAAACATCTTGAACACCCAGAGAATACAATGAAGCAAAATTGCTACTTGTGTGAACCCTTCTATTTTGACAACTCTGCTGCCTCATAATAAGTGCGGAATGCTCTTTCCCACTTTTTTCACTGCTCTGCTAGGCCCGAGCTGGCGTCAAAATTCATAGCTTTAGGGGGATCCAAAGTAGTCATCGGCATCTAATTCTATCGCTGCAGCCTACTATATTAACTTAGAAATTTTCTTCTGACATTATGTTATGTTCTTTCTCGGCTATTTTACAGTTGATCAAAATGGATAACAAAAAGAAATAATTTATTAATTTTGCCAGTCATTATACGAAGCGAACTCGATGACAAAGAAAGTCACAAGTACAAGCCGATGAATTATACTTTTTAACACTTGTGGCGCTATCTTAATAATTTACTTAACGACAAGGAGTACGGTGCGGCTATAATCAGCAAATATATCACAGGGTTGTATCCACAAATCTTATGGGCGGTTCACACTAGACGGAAAAGCGGAAAGCGGAGAACGGAAAACGTAATTTCCGCGTCGGACAGCAGCAATTTTTGCGCGCTGATGTTCACACTAATACAAGCGCAACGTGAAAGGTTGTCATCCATGGTAGCAATTGCCAAAGTCAAAAAAGCTGTTTTGCAACGAGAGATGATGTGGTTGCTTGCTTCGTAGTAAACTTCATTATGATGTGCTGAATGATCGATCATTATGTGTATTATACAACCAATACAAGAGGAGCAGGAATAATACATCATTTGATGTCTATGATACAGGATAGCAGAACCGGCGCCACGGGGGGCATACCGGGCCGTGCTTCCCCCAAATGACTGTTTGTGCCCCCAAACGAAAATTGTGCCCCCCCAAGCGAGGACTGTGCCCCGAAGAAATTAACAGGCTCGGGGCTACTGGAGTGCAAATCGAAGCCCAAATTGGTGTTTTTTGTGGACTGACACCGGATATCATGACCTTTTTGGGATGAAGACCTTTTTTTCTTTTTTTTAGAGATCACGAATTTTCGGCGGGAAAAACCGCTTGAATTTCTGATTTCGGCCGGAAAATCCCTTGAAAATTTGTAGAAAACCTTTTCTTTTTTTTTGGAGATCATCTGTTTTCGGCCGGAAAATCCCTTGCAAATTTGGAGAAGACCTTTATTTTGTTTTTGGAGATCACCTGTAAAAACCGCTTGAATTTCCGATTTCGGCCGGAAAATCCCTTTGAATCTTTGCTCCTCACCTTGTTCATCGGATCCATACTGGGATAAATTTCTCGTGCCCCCGAGACCCTCTCGAATTCACACAAAATAAACTTCTCGTGCCCCCCCAAATTTTATTTCTGATCCCCCAGTCACGCTACCCTGGCGCCGGGCCTGCAGGGTAGTGCCATTAATTCTACGTAATGTTGAATTCAAACTCCACTTATCACAATGTCGGGTTTCAATAGCATGTTTGCCTAGCTACCCCCGCAAAAGACAGCGAAATTACAAACAAGTCTTCCCAATCGTCACCTGTCAAGTGCTAACGTTGTAAGTCTTTCCGCTGTCTGTTAATGAACCTCATACAATCATTTAGCTTTTTGATTTGACTTAACAAGGCCCACTTTGATGTGCTTGTTCCCCCCAGTTACACCAGTGAATAGGGAGATGCGGATGAAAGGTTTACAAACAACCGACTCCAGCTAATGCGTCTCAATGACTCCAATACAGACTATATTTGCTTTAATGTGAAACTATCCCATGGCAGAAATTATCGCAGCGAAGATTGATTTTATTGCAAGTATCGTGAACACAGTTGTTACTGTAGTGGGAAAGTAGATATAACATATAAACCTACAGATAGATCGCTTAGAAGCGGTAATATTTTGCTAACCCACTAGCAATGCTGCTTTAGGATCAAGCACTCAGTGGCGTCGCTAGGGGGTAGGCGGGCGGCCCGCCCCGGGTGTCACCATATTAAGATGTGAAACCATAACTCCACCGATTCGTGGCAAATACCTTTCTTTTTGTTTCGTCCCCATCTTCATTTAGGCCGAAAACCCACTGATTGTTAGGCGAAGACCTTTTTTTTTGGTCTTCACATACTTTTGGACTGAAAACCCACTCATTTTGCAGCGAAGACCTTTTTCTTTTTTTTGGTCTGCACCTATTTTTGGAAAAAAAAAGGGTACCACCACGAAATCCCGCCCAGCGTGCCACCATCCTTAGCGACGCCTCTGCAAGCACTACTTACATTCGTACATTTCCTGGAATATCATGAAGTACAGCGCTTAGGATTCGAGCCCAATAATAATTTGAACAGTGAACAAAATTACCACATAAGATCATCTCAATGCGAACAAGCTTACCGCCATTAAGAACGGCAAAGTTGCTCATGAAAAAAACACTCAAACCAACAAGTTACTATCAAAACAATTTTGGGCAAACATTTAGTTTTTCTAAAGTGCCTTTGAAAGGAAATGGAGACTGATTTTCAATGCTACTTGGACAAAAGGTACAGCACAGTAAAATCATTCGCGTTGATTTAAACATTCTAGTTGTTGCCGTTTCCAAGATATTTGCACTTCTGGTTTTGTATCCTTACAAGTTTAATGCTATTCAGTCGTATAAAATCGTAGAAGAGATGAAATAAAACGGCAATCAGCAAGAAAGTTCAAATCAACGCGAGTAAATTTTACTACGCTCTATCTTTTTCCAAAATAGCATTAAAGTTCAGTCTCCACCTCTACTCGAACTTTGGTCCCAGGCTGTATTTAGATGAGATATATAGCAAATAATAAGCAGGGCAAGCAATAAAAAGCAAATTTTGGGATAGAACATTTTAAAGCATAGAATTAAATATTAGGATGATGGAATGGAAGCTGGTCTTCCATCATATTTCCTACAACAACATATCATGAAACATAACATCATAACATAAAGTGGATCGTAGCCGAAGTTTAAATTTTAAAATTTAATTAAAGGTCGTGGAAGAAAATGTCACGATTGAATAACGTCTTCCATTTTGTTCCATCCAACGCCATACCAATAAGATAAAATTCTGTTTTGGCATTGTCTGGGCCAATGATCAATATAATAAAAGCTTGCATTTGACACCATTAACATTGTACTGTACCGACAGCATCAATCAATGAAATTTTGTGTATAAACAGTATAAATACAAGTATGCATTTCTTATCAACGGGTAAAACAAATTTTAATTTAACGGAAAAAAAAAAGAGTAGTGACCACAGTGGTCAGACTACACGACTACCTGCCAGGCCTTATTAGCAGCAGGCAACATAGGTCATTGTCACTACCAGTTTATTTACAATATAGTTAACAATATTTTTGTTGTTCTTTGTTCTGGTAACAGCAACAAGAAGTTAGCTCGAATAGCTCTGAGCATTTCTCAACAGCAAGAAAATGTCACTCATCAGTCTTCCTGCCAAGCCGCTAGATAGCTTACGCAACTTTGCGGCTACTACACTGCAGAAAAATTCGACATCGTCGGGGCTTGATTGTTGGTCTACAATTTCGGGGATATGTTGCAGCAACTCCAGTACTTTTTCCTAAAACACATTGTTAGAACACCTAAGTAAAGATATCAGAACTAACACTTTTGAAACCTAATATACGTACTGATTTAGCATGTACCACTCTCCTGAAAATTATGTTACGTATAATTTTGAACTGAAGTTAAAAATAGTTAAAGAACCTCATAAACTCCGCTCTTAGTTCCCACCAGAAGATGTGACGTCTTTTTTCTATCAATGGTTGTAAAAGAAATGACTTTTTTCCCAAGTAGACATCGTTTTTTAATAAATATTTATGACGGCCATTTCAAATTTAAGAAAGCTAAAACCTATAATTGCCTACACACCAGTTGAAAAGTTTCTAATCATTATTGAGTTCCTCGTATATATAATCAGGTCTTACTGTTGTAAAACTTTGCTTCACTCGCTTAGTTGATTATTCTCGCTTTATCAATCGTTGATTTTAACCAGTTACAAACTTAAACCAACCAAGAAAAATGTGACACATCGTTCTTGAAAATCTTGCTACTTGACTCTTTTTCTAAACAGGTATTGTTGCTTATTGAACTTTCATTAACACTTGCTGCTCTGACTGCACCCTCGCTTTGCACTGAAAATAACAAAAAACGTAATAGTGAGCTATTACTATAAAATAAAAGCTATAAAAGTCTACAAAAGCTATTGCTACATGAAGGTTTGAGATTACACAAAAGCATAACATTATGCAAATGTGTGCTCACTGCTCACATTAAAAAGCAGAAGTACTTTTGTTCCACTGTGATATTTTTTTAGGCTGCAAAGGTAACAGCTACAGCTGCTGCATCGTACAATGATGTCAGCATGAAAAGTGGGTTCAAATCACATGATTACAGCTTCCAAAGCCTTCAACTAAAGGTTTTAAGCAGCAGCAAACTTGGATTCAACTTTTTTATATCAAACAAAAAGTATGGTGCTTAACTATTAGCTAAGAATAGTTAAAAGATCACTCGTCCATGCTTACAAATCATTTGGCTACATTCTACTGGTTAGTACGTACAATAAACAAGGTTTTCATCACCATCTTGTTGCGTAAAATCAAGAGCTTGAAGTGTATTTTCATTGAGTTGGTAATTACTAGCAGTGCTAAAAAAATCATCTTGTATTATAATTAAAACGATTAGTGGTCAAGTGGATAAAGCGCCTGCTACTAAAGCTGTAGACTCGGGTTCGATTCTCAATTGGGTCAAACCAACTACTACGAAAATTGGCATTGATAGCTTTCCTGCTTGACGTTCAGCAATTAAAGGGACAGTGTGAAGCCTCTGCCATGTTTGGTAGACAAGTGGGCAGGCAACATCTTGACTCAAAGACCAAAAAGTGCCCTCGCAGTCTCCTGGCCAAGGCAAGTTGGTGAATAAAATGTAATTACAATATAATCCAGTTGTTATTTATATCATAATTTACACTAGTCCCACTCATCTGTTGAAAATCAGTGACTTACTACATGAGTTTATGCTTATATCAATGTTATATAACCAATATTGGAACTGGAACCAATCTCGACTGGATCACTGGCTTTAGCTCAGTCACAGGTACTGACTGTAGCCTCTGCAGTCAACAGCCAGCTACACAGTACATTTGAATATGACTTTCAATAAAGTACATTTTATTTCGCTTTTCGGATAGAACTCTTCAGTTGCGATCTCTGTCTGGTTTGGTATGTGGTAAGCAGGATGTTGCTTGCTCCCACATACCAAACCAGACAGAGATTGCTACTGAAGAGTTCTATTCAAAAAGCTTATTGCAAAAGCAAAATGAAATTGACTTTATTAAAAGTCATATTCAAATTCTGCACCACTTCAAAAATGTTCATCTACACAGAATAGTTTGGTGCCGCATTGCTCTTTGAAATGCTTATCGCTTAGCAAAAATCTAGAAGGCATTCACAAAAATTTTGCTTACACTTCATGTAAAATATTTAAAAGAGTATGTTTAGTGCGTAAGTCAAAATTACAAACATTTTGAAAATTTAAAAGCATTTGAAAAGCTAAGTATATGTTTTTTAAACTACTGGTACCCAGTTTGGTTCTGTTAATGACTTGTTTATGCTGCATCAATAATTTTGTATTGTTGATGTAACAGTATATGCTAGAGATTTAGATACATTAAGATGCTGTACCTTATATAACTCATATAACATAGTCCTGGAAGACGATAGTCAACGTTTAGCTGAAGAATTTTTTAAACAAACTTTCATTCCTAGGTTGTAACAAATGATCATCTAAAAACTCAAGTAGTAGAAACAATCTTCTTTCTTTTTTTCGGTGCAGCAGAACTACTTGGAAGTTTGAGCGCTTTTTTTCTTTAGCATAGCAATCGTTTAATGTCTTCCATCATACTGAACATTTCTCAGCTACACATTAAGTACAACAAAATGTAACAAAACTTATAAACATCTTGTTTGTAACCCATGGTTGCACCAAGCGACAACTGGCTAACATGTAGTCCACTGCTATTGCCCATTAATTACCAGATCCTTTGACTAACAGAAAATCTTTATCAAAAATGACTATAATTCTCCAATAAATATTAAAAGAAGTGTAGAAAGCCTTGCAATTGCTTTGAACAAACACTACAGTAAACCATATGACTACAGGCCACTTAGCAGTGCAATCACTAAATCAGTTACAAAGCTAATGTGCTTTGATCTACATTTTTTGTGAAGAAATCAATGCTCTGTGTATAAACTATTCTTAAGAGACTGTTTGGTTCTGATGATGGCCATTGGACAATTGACATATAGGTTTACATGAACATAGCTACTTATTACTGGCATATTACCAAAATGTAAGATTAGAAGTACAGTAGATGGTGTGTACGTATGGTACAGTACAGTTACATTTTCAGTAGAAAAGCTAAAAGCATGGTACCGGCACGTGGTTACGTACACATCAAAGAAGTCCATAGTGTATAATACATACTGCTAATGCTGGTATGGCTACATTTTCGAAGTACTGATGCGTAGTGTGCACTATTTCAATTGCAGGCACGTAGCTAGAAATCTATAATGCGAGGGGTTGTTTCAGGGGTCTGGGGGGAATAAAGCTCCAGTCATTCTAAACTTGGGATTTTTTTGCAAAAATAGCTAAATTTTAGGCCTATTTTGATAAAAATTAATGCTATTAAAATGTGGCAAAGAAATTAGCAGAGCAAAAACATGATTAAACTGGTGGCATAAACAGGCTTTGTTGCAAGTGGTTAATGGTAAAAGTTCAGTTACGATCGGGTAAAAAAATCATAAAATCAAATATATATAAAGTTCAATCAAACTCAAAGGGAGTAATGTTTTTCAACTAGCGACTACATATATTCTGTGTTCCCTCTAACTTTATGGCTAATCGGCAAGTGCCCAAATTTTCTTTAAACAATTGTGCCCAAAGCTTCAAAAAAGACGTTTATGTGCCCTAAATTTCACACCAATCCAGTATTTAAGTATACTAAATGTCATATTTCCACAAATTTGTCGAATTTTCTGAAGCTATGCTTACTATATTGCCGAAAATTATTTGCCCTTGCTCCGACAAATTGCCGATTCACTGAAAAAAATCGGCTTAGTGGGAACACTGCATATATTTTATATTATAGCAAAAGATGATTGGGAGGGCTGATGGAATGAGATCAGAGAAAAGTGATTGGCAATTAACTAATAATACCGAATAGCCAGCCCGCCCCCATTTCTGAGCTTATATTTGTTTTGATGAAACCTATGTTCTGCATTTTTCAACAAGCGATCAAATTTAATTGCTTATTTGGTCATTTTTCAAAGTTTTCCTGATTTGTGAGATAATGAGTCTTATTTTTGACAAATTACCTTCCCCCCCCAAAAAAATTTTTTTAATACTTTTATTTTTGAGTTCATTCCAGTACAAAAGTATTTTCCTTATTCTGCATCTGTGATTTTTGTCGATGGGCCAATGGATGGCTTTACCACCCCCAAGCTATGCAGTGTGCTACTGGTCAAACACCAGATGGTACTGTATGCCAAAAGCTTCCAAATTTTAATTCAATGCAAGTCGCAATAGCTGATAGTGATATTAGACATACCATTGCTTTTTCTTTCACGCTATAATACAATAACAACGCAGTGCATGGTGCTACTCTGTACTGGGCATTAACTTGTTAATAACAAAATTAAGTTTTTTTTATATAACAAGTTAAAAAGCTTTATGAGTTAACTTACTAACAATAACTTTTGTTAATCTACTTTAATGTTTACGTTAATCCAAAGAATTTCTAGGCTACACCATGTGCCCTAATGCCATGGTAATAGAAATAATAATATAAAATAAAAAAAAGCTTCCACTCTGTCCATCTTTATTAGAATAGAAATAGTGTACCATAGTAATAGCAATCAGAATGAGTACCAGTATGTGATTTTTATCTTGTATGGAAATGGAATCATTTTATTGGGCATCAGCTGCAGGTTAATGTTGAATTAAAAAAAAAATTAACTTTTAACTTTAACTTGCATCACTTTTGTTTTTCAGTTTTAACTTAGGCTACTTAAAAAACTGCTTGAAGATTCTTAGTTGGCAGTGTCTATTGCACCGGCCCAGTGTCCAACATCTAATCGCTGCTACACCAGCGGCGCCACTCTTTTTATTTTGCTGTTCAATTTACTATCTCTCAAGCTGGCATCACTGCCCGAACCCTAACTCTAATCGAAAGGTTTTTGAGAGAAAAAAAGAATTAAGTAGCGAAGTAGCTCTTTAGCACTATTTCTGCCAAGAGTGTTTGGCGGGAATTGATACCCTAACCCTCAGGTAAGCAAGCATGCGCACTTGCCACTACATCATCTGCGCTTAGCATTTTATGTGTCAAAAAGCCGTATTTAAACCGAAGCAATGAGAAAAAAGCAATATAACAGGCTGCCGGCACAGCAGTGATATGGTGTCCGAAACCGAACCGGTGTTCTAGACACTTCCTTCTTAGTTTTAAAAAAGTTAAAATTTCTCATTAACTTGCCCAGCACTAGTGCTACCATATACCAGTACCACCAGTTTATAACGACCGCATGCGACAACAACCAACTCTGAACTTAGTACCGTAACTCTAAAATACATGCAACTTACCAGTAAGTTGTTTTCCAGTATATAGATCATACCAACAAGGATATCTGATATGTAGGCTACCAACGCACTAGGCCTCTGAGTTCAATTAAATTTTGATTTAAATCCATAATGCAATCACGGTTTGAATTCACCATCACGGTTTCTAGGGTTAAGGCTAGCCTACTGCTGTACTGCACTGAGTACCGGTAATAAACCTGAAAAAAATGCAAAACAATGCTTGCAACTGTAGGCCTACCCTATAATTGGGAAATAGCATGCTGGTCGAAGCTATTGCATTTTGAACTGCACCGGTATCAAACAAATTTTTGCGCTTTACTTAATGCACCATAGACTAACTACCAGTAAGCTACCGGTAGACTGGTAGAGGCAAAACTAGGAGAGTTGAACTGTTGAAGAGGGAGCCGGTACCGATAGCCAATCGGTACAGGTATATACGCCACTAAACTGCTCTCTAAACCCACTGCAAAGCAGATGCTATGACCACAAGGCTAGGCCCAGAGCCTATACCAGTAGGCCACCATAGCTAAGACACTGGTACCACTGTTTGCTGCAGTAGGCTACGGAGCATGCCTTGACCAAAAATGGATTAAGTCTTCAAGCTATAAGCCTAGCCTATACTGTGCCTACATGCCAGTCTGATTAAAGTCTACTTTACAATCAAGAGCCAAAATGTTTTACTGTGTAATAAAAACATTCTGTTTGGTTTTGATCAATCTTTCACTGAGCACAGTGCATTGTTGATACTTTGAACACCTGAGTAGGCCTATCGACTTTCCGCCCGCGGAAACGGAAAAAGTTGAAATATTTCAACTTCATTTTTCTTCCGTTGAAAGCGAGAAGTTTTCCGCGCGTGAAAAATAGTAAAAAATCCGCTTTTAGTGAGAACATGCCCTACCAACGGAAAAAACGTTCCGTTTTCCGGTTTCCGGACTAGTGTGAACCGCCTATTACCTATCAAAATTACAGACACTTCAAAACAAAGCTGTAAAAATTTTCGGCGGCGGCAAATATATGGACCATGCTACACCATTTTACTCTAAACTAAAAATCCTAAAAATTTCTGAATTATATAAGCATGAAGGTGCCTAATTGGTATTTCACCATTATCATCAAGGTCTTCCACCATTACTGTCAAACCTTTACATTAAAACTAACCAAGTATCTCAAAAGCGTACACGTTCATCAAGCACTGCCTACAATTCTACCTTATACATTCCTCTTTACCAGAGGTGGAGTCCTCGAGGACGTCTTTGGCCTCGAGGCCTCAAGTCCTCGAAAATTGGCCTGTCCTCAGCTCGAGGACAGCAGTATTTTTTGAATTGTTGAAATTTTGTGTAGCGCTTGAAAATTTTTTTGGAAAACGTTTTTTTGTGGAGATCGCTTGAAAAATTTTTGTGAAGACCTTTTCTTTTTTTTTTTTTCTTGGAGATCGCCTGAAAAATTTTTGTGAAGACCTTTTTTTTTTTGGAGAGCACTTGCGCTTGTGTCCTTGGTCCTTGTCCTTGGCCTCGAGCATTCCTGTCCTTGGCCTCGAGAGGTTCTGTCCTCGGAAAGGCTGTCCTTGGCCTTGGGCTCGAGCCTTGTGTCCTCGACTCCACCTCTGCTCTTTACAAAACAACCAGACTTCAAAAAAGCATCAGGTACCAAGGTGTTAAACTATGGAACAAAATTCCCAAAAGCATTAAAACCAAACAATCTTTTAAAAGCTTTAAAGTATCATACCAAAATTATCTATTGAATGTGTACTAAAGTGTATTACAGAAACTTCAATATACAGTATAAAACATTGGTATTGCAATTTGGGTGAAATTCGTCACTTGCTTCATGACAACGATATGTTTTTGATTAACTTATATCATTTCAACTGGTAATCGGGGTGGCTGCAGACTTTGAAGACCGAGAGGTCAACTCGCAGTCTCTCTTGTTAAATTAATTCGTTAACTGAAATCGTTTGTTTATATTATGTGAATTTTGTGGCAAAAATAAATAAACTTGAACTTCCATTCTACGATATCCTTGCCCTACAAAAAGTTCCTTTTTTGAAAATTTCTGATAACGACATTGCATGTGATTTGTGGTTTGGGCCCCTCCCAACCAAAAATCCTGGCTACGTCTACGCTGGTGTGATGTAGCATCTACAACAACACTCATCTGTACAAGGGCCAGTGCC
The DNA here is from genome assembly GCA_963965965.1 of Trididemnum nubilum. NCBI lineage: Eukaryota > Metazoa > Chordata > Ascidiacea > Aplousobranchia > Didemnidae > Trididemnum > Trididemnum nubilum. The sequence goes on from OZ014480.1 coordinate 41,354,893, forward strand.
ACTACATGTGTAGGCCAATTTGTCAAGAAATTTAAGAGTTAGCAGCATAGGTGGGCAAGTTAATGCAAAACGTTAGCTTCGTTAACCACTAGTCCGTTAACAAACTTCACACCTGCGCTAAAGTTAATCCGTTATTTTCAGCTTTAATTAACGGAAGTTAATAAAGTCCGTTAATTCGTTAACATTTTGCGTGTAATTTAGATTTCGTTTTATTCGTTCGCTTCTATAACACGTATTGACGCTGTTGAGCAGATTGTAAGGAAATATTTATTACTATGGTGGTCTTTTTGTGTTTTGGAAGTTACATTTTACAGTCTAATCTGATTTCAAGATAAAAATAAGTTCAAATGCACTAACAAAGCTGCGATCGGAAAATCTTTGAAAATTGCGAACAGCGATAATTAAAAGACCTATGAGGCTGCAGGTTATTATTTGTCACAAAAAAGAGCTCCTTAGTTCGCGTTCTTTTATAAAACTCGTGCTAACATGCAAAAATTGTTACCAGTGCAAACTGGTTTGTACCGGTACGATGAATGAATGGTGCAAGAAATTAACGATAAGAACCTTAACGGAAGTTAATTTAGTCCGTTACAGAGGTGGAGTCCTCGAGGACGTCTTTGGCGTCAAGGACACATTTTGAAGTGTTTGGCCTTGGCCTCGAAGCCTCAAGCCCTTGGTCTTGGCCTCGAAGCCTCAAATCCTCGAAAATTGCCCTGTCCTCGGCTCGAGGACAGCCTTATTTTTTGAGAAGTTGAAATTTCATTGGAAAACGCCAGAAACCTCGCGGAAAATTTGCGAACACATTTTTTGTTTTCCTCACTTGGAGCATAGGCGTAGGCAAGGGGAGGGGGTTAGGGCCCCCCCTAATTGTAATTTCACCAATGACAAAAATGTGACAAAAAAGCCTTTTGTTTCTTCAGTTTCAGTTTCTTTCGAGCATTTTTCGCTGACAAGAGTATAACTAATTTACACTATTGAAGACCAGGGGCGCCGGGTCCCACTCAATTCAATTTTTGCCAGCCAATTTAAACGTATAATCCGGAGAAAATGGAGAGTTTTTCTCTAAAAAGTTGCTATCTCAGGCCCACATCAAGCCTTTTTGTGAACGTTATGCATTAATCAGGGCCGGATTTACCACAATATGACGCAGTACCAGCTAGGGGCCCCAAGCTGAAATGGTAAGATTTTTTTGGTCTTCACCTATATTTGACAGAAAAATGCTGCAAAAATCTCTAAAGTGCCAGGGGCCTAGCGCGATGTAAATCCGTCCCGGCAATAACATGGCTAGTAGACGTAACCATCTATTGTACCATTTTTCAAAAACAATTCAGTATTTCACCTCCAACCTCGTCGGCTTTTACGTACAAAATAGTTTTAAAAAAATTTAGCCATGGAAAATGCTGATTGAACGAATCATTGAACTTCAATTGAGGGTCCTGGGCCCCCTGGCGAACAGGTACTTCTATACTTAGGCGTAGCCAGAGGGGGGCCGGGGCCCCTCCCAATTGAAATGCTACCAATGATAAAAATGTCACAAAAAAGACTACTATTTCTTCAGTTTCAGTTTTTTTTTAGCATCTTTGCGTACAATAGCAATTAACAATAATATTGATCCAGGAGGCCCGGGCCCCTCAATTTAATTTTTGCCAACCAATTCAAAAGGGGCCCCCTACAATAATATTTAAATGGTACTCAATTGAAATAGGCTCCCTACAATAATATTGATCCAGGAGGTCCGGGCCCCTTCAATTTAATTTTTGCCAATTAATTTAAATGGGCCACCAACAATAATATTTAAATGGCACTCAATTTTAATGGCCCCCTACAATAATATTGATTCAGGGGGCCCGGGCCCCATCAATTTAATTTTTGCCAACCAATTCAAATGGGCCACCAACAATAATGTTTAAATGTCACTCAGTTTAAATGGGCCCCCTACAACAATATTTCACCAGGGGCCCCTTCAATTTGATTTTTGCCACCCAAGTTAAATGGGCCCCCTACAATAATATTGATCCAGGGAACCCGGGCCCCTTCAATTTAATTTTTTCCAACGAATTTAAATGGGCCCCCAGCAACAATATTGATCGAGGGGCCCCGGGCCCCTTCAATATAGTTTTTGCCAACCAATTTGAATGGGCCCCCAACAAAATTTAAATGGTCCCCAATTGAAATGCCCCATAACAAAAAGATTGATCGAAGGGGCCCGGGACCCCTCAATTTAATGTTTGCAAACCAATTTAAACGTATAACCCGAGTGAAATTAAAGGTTTTTATCCTAAAAGGTGCTAACTGAGTCCTCTTCTAACCTTTTTATAAACGTAATGCAATAAATAAGAACGGATTTAACATATGGCAGAGTGCCAGGGGCTCCGCGCTCATGTAAGACTTTTTTTGGTCTTCACCTTTATTTGGCAGGAAAGTATTGCATAAATCCCATAGTGCCAGGGGCCCAACACAATGTGAATCCGGCCCGGGCAATAACATGGTTAGTAGGCGTAACCATCTATTTTACATTTTTCAGTAACAATTCACCTCCACCTCGCCAGTTTTTATGCAACAAAATACTTTTGAAAAAAATTAGCAATAGTAAGGGAATGCACATTGAACAAAATTTTGAATTGAGAGGGCCTGAGCCCCATGGCCGTATTTATGTACTCCTATAACCATGGGCGTATTCTCTGGGTGTTCAAGGTGTTCAGTGAACACCCAGCACTCGCTGCAAAGCATCGATGTAATTTTTGACCAATATGGGTTTTGTTCTACGTTTATTAATATTTTTACTTGGCACATTGTCTCTGTTTTATTTTCCTCGCTCTTTTAAAATAAATAAATTGATTCGCTGCGCAGTTTCGGTTGAGTGACTTTTTACTTATCGTAAACTGCCTGTTTGCCTTTTTCGTATCGCGAAGGTGTTCAATGTTGAATTTGAACACCCTTCTTGAAATAAAGAGACTAAAATGAAAAAGATAGGAGTGCGCTGAGAATCGCATGTAAAAGATGCGACCAAGGTGTTTACACTAGCATGTTGAACACCCTTACAGCTCAAAACATTTAAAAGCAAATCCACCTGTCACGTAGCAAGGTTATGGCTAACACAAAATTTATTAATTCAAAATCTAAATAAAATTGTCATAAAAATCAAAAGATTATGCCTTGATTAATCTCACAAAGTTAACTAAATCAATTAACTTACCGAAATATCATTTTGTTTGACTGGAAGAACGCTTAGAAGCCCTTACCAGCTTTTCGTCTATACACGATATTGGTCGCAAATTCGCAGTATTATTTTTTATTTTTGTTACATTGTAATAAATTCGTGCAAATAAAATTGAAATCTGTTACTTGAGTTTTTGGATTAAAACAAACAAGGGCGTACGCAGGGGGGGTTTTGGGGGTTCAAATCCCCCCCATTGGTCTGTCGACTAAAATGCACAATAAAGAAAATATCACGTTTTTAACACTTCTGATCCTGTTTTTTTGCAATGACATGAACTCCAACATGATTTAAAGCAACTTTTGAAGCATTTGGAGTTTCTTAGGGGGGGGGTATTTGTCAAAGGTATAACTTATAGTTTAGTAACAACTTTTAAAAATTGCCAAAATTAGCATATTTCACCGCTAAAAATGCTTAACATTTTCTTTATCAAAAATATGGAGATGGGATTTCAGTATTAGTTAATTATCAATCCACTCAAATTTCATTCCATTCGCCCCCACCCGATCCCCAATTGTCTCACTCTATAAACTACAGAATATAAATACTTGTGAGTTTTTCCAAATTATGATTTTATGATTTACCGGCTTGTAAATTAGAGGACTGAAATGTTACCATTAGCCATCGCCCACGTAGCTCACTTATGTGCAAAGGCGTACAAAAGCGGATGGGGGTTTAAACCATCCTCCCTATTGATTCGACGTGTATCATTCGAAATATCGTCTTATTGCGCAAAACAAACCAGCTCTTTCGTTTCTCATATTAATGCGAAATATTTAATTATAGCAAATATATTTTTGTTATTTAATGCAACATTGTAAGCGACTAAGTGTAATACTGAAAATCTGGAATGTCGTGTTACGAGTCAGAGTTCAGTAGCGTTGGCGGGGGGGGGGGGGGGGGGTTATAGACCCCACATTGGCTGGTCAACCAAAATGCAGAATAAAGAAAATAACACGTTTTTAGCACTTCTGAGACTGGTTTTTGCACTGGAATGGACTAAAAAGTGATTTAAAACATTTTTTGAAGCATAAATTTAGGGGGGGCTAATTTGTCAAAAATAAAACCCACAAATCAATAAAAACTCTGAAAATGGCCAAAAACAAGCAATTAAATTTGATCGCTATTGTAAAAATGCTGAACATAGGTTTCATCAACAAACATATTATAAACTTAGGAATAGGGGGGGGGGCTATTCAGTATTACTTAATTACCATTTACTTGCCTCAAAATTTTTTTCATTAGTCCCTTCCCAATTATTTTTCTCTATAAGATATAGACGAAATAGATTACTCCGTGTGAGTTTTCTTGAACTATAAGATTTTATGGCTTACCAGCATGTAAACAAGAAAGCTAAAATTTTACCATTAGCCACCTTCCACATAGCCCATTTATGCAAACAGTTTAATCAGGTTTGCACTGCCAATTTCTATGCCACGTTTTAAAAGCATTATTTTTTATCAATAAAGCCCTAAAACTAAATTATTTTTGAAAAAAATGCAAAATTTTCAAGCGCTGGGGGCTCCGCCCCCAGACCCCCGTGCCTCCAGCGGTTGGGGGCTTTGCCCCCAGACCCCCAATAGTCTCTGGCGGCTGGGGGCTCAGCCCCCAGACCCCCAAACACAGCCCCCCCAATCGCGAATTTCTAGCTGCGCGCCTGCCGCACTTTGCAATGTTTATAATTATACGCGGGTGGGGAGCTTTTGTTTTGAACAATTTTTTCTTCATCGTTCAGTTGCAAACCTTATGATGTTAACTGTAGATGTAGTATGCTTAATGCTTAATTGTTTTTTGGTTGAAAAATTTTATTTGCATTACGCAGTGTGTGACTTTGATTCCATTTTGTTACATTGCAGTAAGTTATTTATTCGCCAAAGTATAGATTGCGAAAAAATTTTTGACGTCACTTTTGAAACCCCTCCCCTATTGAAAAATCCTGCGTACGCAACTGAAAACAAACATGCATCGATGCAAATGCACAAACTACAAATCAATGAAACACCAAACCCGAAAATTAACGAACCAAAACTTAAATCAGAGATGGGGAAGCGGCAATTTTTGAATTGCTTCCGCTTCCAGCTTGATCGCTTACGCTTCAAATACTTGATGACATAATTTTCGCTCTAAATTGTTTATCTTGAAAATTTTTGACAAAGCTTTTTCCAGATATGTCAAAATTAAACGTTTAATTCTATCATCAGGTCAAAATTAAACGTTTAATTCTATAATAATATGACACAAAATATGTAATAGATTGACATTACAAGGGTCTGAGCAATAAGCATATAGGCTTAGCCAGAAATTCGGGTTGGGAGCAGGCCAAAACCGAAACGTACAAATACATTGTCATAGTGTTTAGGTAATACTATAATTTTTCCAACCGTTTATTGGAAAATTAAAAAAAAAAGGGCAATTTTTCATTGGAGTCTAGGGATGAATTTGCAAGGGCCCGGGAGTCGGGATAGTAATGTTTTAATCGCATCGGCTGTAAGGTATAAATTTTTACTTGAGCAAAGTGAGACACCTAGGGCGAAGCTCCAACAGCCTCGGAATTTTTTAAATAAATTCGTTATGTCGTTGCTTTCAATTGAAAATAGACTTTTGCTCCAACTGCAACAAAAGCAGTCTTTTTATGATGCTGTTACTGAAAAGTTCATCGCTCAAAAACGAAGAATTAAACTGTGCTACAGATGAAATGTTTGTTCTTTTTTGCAAGTTGCGTTTTAATAATTGCTACAATTTTGAAGATGAGCACGCATTAAAAATCCTTTTGAAGGCATAGCACTAACCTAAACTTCGCGGTACAATAAAAATTAAATACGAGAAATGCACTGCTATTTGAACACAACTCGCGTCTTGTGTTGAGTTATGCATTTTTTTGTTCAAAACACTACAAACATAAATTTAAAAAGAGCGTAGGGCAAAATCTTTAACGCAGGTTTTTAGTTTTTACAAGCACTTGCAGAATTTGCAACGGCAGAGAATAGAATCCGAGCCATTGCACATGGGGATGATCAAAGTTGTGATTGTTTTCTGATGTATAGCTTAGACTTTAAAATGTTTAGTTTTAGAACTAAAGTTACTTTTTTGCATTTGACCACAACGCACTGTGTTTTTATTGACCTTTCAGGGTTGTTCGTTTTATTGCTTCACATTCCAAAAAGCGACTGTCAAAACAGCTACTTTTAAACCAATGCGACTTAGTTAGATTAGCTAATTCTGTAACTCCAATCTAAATTCTATACTTACCCTAACTAGGCTAACTCTGACGTTAACCTAAGAAGTCGCGCTTTTAGCAGTCGCTATTCGGAATTTCGGATCGTTTCGTGTGCGGCTTTAACCGTTTTATAGCATGTTTGTTATTTACTACATTCAGATAACAAAATCGCGATAATTTACGTCATTATTACTCGTTTGCTGTTTTTCATAAAATTGCAGCTTTCACGCCATTTTCGTTAATTTTCTAAACATTTGATACTCTTTACAATACAGAATACAGCAACTTTGACCATAAAAATTTTTATTTTTGGGTTAATAATGCTATAATTACTTTCAAAATGTCTCAGTTTATTCGAATTATTATTTATCGCAATATTGGGGTATAACTTTTAAGTTTAAGCTTCAGTTTTGAGTTGGCCCTGGTTTACAAGCTACTTTTTGTTAGTTTGATGCAAATTCGGTTTCGCAAAATTCGGTCAGGCGTGGTCCCTGGTCTTGGCCGTGTAGTAGTTTGAAAATTTTTTTCTCTGGAGCAATTTGCTGCGATCTAGCGTCAAATTGAATTTTGGCGAAAATGCCGTGGCATGCGGTATAGTTCAGACACTTTGAACACACACTCATACTTAAGCACGACAAAGGCACAAAAACATTTAGGCATAGACTCCATTTGAGTAAAGCTAAAATGATTATGATTCGAGTTTAGTTTTCATTGAAAATTTAGATTTCAATTAAATCATTTTTGGTGAAATAAAAGCTTTCGATTGTTTTCATAAATCGGAATTCTATTTCACCAATCATATTTTACAGTTGTAGTTTTTGAGTACTAAAAATATAACTGACTTAACGAAGTGCATTTGAGTTATTTACTTATAGTTACGAAGGGCTGAAAATAGCTGATGCTGATGAATGAACAATATTGAACACCCTGTAAAATCTTTACCCTACGCCACTGACTATAACTGGTTGTTTTCATGACAAAACAAAAATATCTATGGAAAATCTTCGAGTGGATTGTTATTTACTGCTGAACTATTGCAGGAAGCAATGTACTTTACTTCCCCCTACTTGGGCCAAATCACTTACAAAATTTAACCCCAAAATGCAAAATTTTAAACGTTTTTTGGACTTAAATTGCAAGCATAACAAGGACTGAACAAATCAATTTTTTCAATATTGGCTTTCAAATGTTAAAAATCTAGTACTTTCAAATGGCTTTGAATACATGCAAAATGTGATCCAACGGTGTTAAAACAGCGTTTTTTTTCAAAAAATTACGAAAAATCGCCCAGCGGCTGGGGGCTTCGCCCCCAGACCCCTTCAATGATACGTTTGAATTACAATACGTTTCTTTACTGAACAACACGTCTCCCAATTTAGACATTCCCACAGTTTAACTATTGGTTTAAGCCTTCCCCTTTGAACGAGTTCCTACTTACATGCCAACAGTAGGCCATGGCTTCTGATCTTCCATTCTACGATATCTTTGCCCACACAAAAATTTCCTTTTTCGAGGTTTCTGATGGCGTCATTGCATGTAATTTGTGGTTTGGGCCCCCCCCCCCCTTCCCCAATCAAAAATCCTGGCTACGCCTATGCTCCTATAACTGGTTATTTTCATGACAAAACAAAAACCTCTAAGCAAAATCTTCGCGTGGATTATTATTTACTGCCAAATGCAGCCAGAGACAGTGCACCTTACTTCCTCCTATATGGACCAAATCACTAACAATTAAAATTTAACTCCAAAATGCAAGATGTTAAACGTGTTTTGGACTTAAATTGCAAATAAAAGGAGAATAAACAATTTGATGTTTTCTATTGGCTTTCAAATATCAAAAATCTAGTGCTTTCAAATGGCTCTGAACACTTGCGAAATGTGATCCAATGGCATTAAAATAGCTTTTTTTTCCAAAAAATCGCCCAACGGCTGGGGGCTTCGCCCCCAGACCCCCGTCTGTGATACATTTGAGTTACACTAGCTTTCTCAACACGTTCCCAAAGTTAGATATTTGCTTTTTCAACTATTACTTTAAGCCCTCTTCCTTTGCAAAATCCTGGTTACGTGCAAACAGGCAACAACGATATCAGATCTTTCATCCTACGATCAGTGGCGGATCTAGAAAATTTTGGTGGGGGGGATGATAAAATTTATGAGCACAAATTGTGTATAATCTCAAAATTTTGCATGTTTATAATTAATGTTCTTGACCTCGGGCAAACTTGTTGGGGATATTTTTGATCCGTCCCATCCCAAAAACGTTACCAGTATATAAAATATTGTTTTTAGTTTAACCAATGACATAAAACTAGTTTCATGTCGTTGATTTAACCAATTCAATTTAAATTAATAACATAAAACGCTCTTTTCGCCTTTCCTGCGTCAAAAATCGTATTTATTAAACTTTCGCCAGCATAACCGTCTGCATCTACACAGAACAAGCGCGTTGCCAAAAATTCGCAATGAGGGAGCAGTTTTGGAGATTTAGGGGCGGAGCCCCCAGCGGTCAAAAATTTTGCATCTTTTTGCAAAAATAACTAAATTTTAGGGCTATTTTGATAAAAAATAATGCTTTTAAAACGTGGCATAGCAATTGGCAGTGCAAACATGATTAAACCGATTGCATAAATGGGCTATGTGAGAAGTGGCTAGTGGTAAAATTTTTTCTTGTTTACATGCTGGTAGATCATAAAATCCTATTGTTTAATAAAACTCACACAAAGTAATCTATTTCGACTATACAGTATTTTACAGAGAAAAATAATTGGAGGGGGGCTCTGGGAAAGATATTTGAGAGAGGTGATTCGTAATTAACCAATACTGAATAGATCCCCCCTGTTCGTGAGTTTATAATATTTTTGTTAATAAAAACTATGTTAAGCATTTGCAATGAGCTATATTAAATTTGATTGCTTATTTTTTGCCATTTTTTAAAGTTTTTATTGATTTGTGCGTTTTATTTTTGACAAATTAGCCCCCCTGAATATATGATTCAGAAGTGCTAAAAACGTGGTATTTTTCTTATTCTGCATTTTGGTCGACAGGCCAATGGGTAGGGGGGGCAAAAGCCCCCAAGAGTAAAAACTACCTGCATCGGACTTTGATATTTCCATCGTCAAAAGTCTATTTTGTTCAAGTGTTCATTCAGCATACCGTAACTAACAATGTAATAAAACTACATTCCAAAAGACATTTTACTTGATGTTCTATCAAATCGACACACTTTTTGTGCGAAACCGCACTACAGTATTGCGCGGGCGCGTAGCCAGAAAATCGCAATGGGGGGGCTGTGTTGGGGGGGGTGGAGCATCCAGCCGCCGGAGGCCAATGGGGGCTTGGGGGCAAAGCCCCCAGCGATCGAAAATTTTGCAGTTTTTTGCAAAAATAACTTCATTTTAGAGCATTTTCGATTAAAAAATAATGCTTTTAAAACGTGGCTTAAAAATTGGCAATGCAAACAAGATTAAACTGGTGGCATAAATGGGCTATTTAGGAGGTGGCTATTGGTAAAATGTTAGTTCTCTTGTTTGGATGCTGGTAAATTATAAAATCGAATAGTTCAATAAAACTCACACAGAGTACTCTATTTCGTATACAGTTAATAGAAAAAAATAATTTAGCGGGGGGCTAATGAAGAGATTTGAGAGAAATGATTGGTAATGAACTAATACTGAATAGCCTCCCTCCCCTATTCCTTAGTTTATAGTATATTTGTTGATGACACCTATCTTTAGCATTTTTACACTTGCGATCAAATTTGATTGCTTATTTTTTACCATTTTTCAAAGTTTTCATTTATTTGTTGGTTTTATTTTTGACAAATTAGCCCCCTTCCCCCAGAACATAAGTTTCAAAAGATGTTTTAAATCACTATTTAGTCCACTCCAGTGCATAAAACAGTCCCCAAAGTGCTAAAAACGAAGTGTTTTTCCCATTCTGCATTTTGGTCGACATATCAATAGGGGGGCTATATGCCTATAGCCTTCCCCCCTCCGCCCCTGGCTACGCTACTGGTATTGCGTGAGGTTTGAGCGAAAATGCGCCATAATTGAACTCCTGTTGTGTTATGCCTTTATCGTTGAAAAGTGCAAGTTGTGAATTTTGCTAGTTTGGCGCTTTCAAATCAATCGGACCTGTAAAAAACTAATTTCTGTTTTGTAAAAAGTTCGTTGTAAAAATAACTTTTTCCTCCCCCCGCCCTACCCCACTCCCCCAATGGCTTCAGAAATTATATCGCAGTCTCCCGGCCTATCGAGTATTCACTGATTGCTTTTTTTTAATGTTTAATATCATGCATATGCACGTTATGTTTAGGCTGGTGGGGGGGATGCATCCCCGCCTAAATCCGCCACTGCCTATGATGTCTTTGTCCCGCAAAAACTTCCTCTTTGGAAAAATTTTGATGACGTCACATCATATGATTTGTGGTTTAGGCCTTCCTTAATTAAAGGAGATCGCCTGAAAAATATTTTTGAAGACCTTTTTTTTAGGAGAACGATTGCGCCTGTGTCCTCGGTCCTTGGTCTCGAGCATTCCTGTCTTTGAGAGGTTTTGTCCTCGGAAAGGCTGTCCTTGGCCTTGGATTTTTTTTTGTTCTTGGCCTCGAGCCATGTGTCCTCGACTCCACCTCTGGTCCGTTAACATGAAAAAACTTTTTAACGGATTAACGAGTTAATGAAAAAGTTAGCTTCGTTATTAACGGACTTGTGCCCACCTATGGTTAGCAGTAGCAGTAGTAGCATAGTTTGTTTTTTTTAGAAAGGAAGCAATGAACAAACACAACAAAAAAAAGCAGTGTCATTAAAGGTTATGAAAATGCTGCCAATTATTAAGGTCATTCGAGCGAGGAAAATAATTATTTATAATTTTTAGATTTAATGATGCAAAACTGTGAAGGGCTGTATTTTTATGTTAGCGTTTATCTTTACGACATCAAGTGGCAGAAACGCCCTACTAATTATACCCTCTTTCATTGCTGCTTCAACCAAAGCTATTGGAGAGTAGAAATGTAACACAAACTTTTGTAGATCAAATAAAACTTTTTTTAGCCTAATATTCAATTCTTCAAATAGCTCTGTAGCTCACCGCAAAATGCTGTTATTGCCTACCAGTGGGCCATGGACCACAGGTTCAAAACCACAAGCGTAGAGTATTGCCGTATCCTGGTACCGGTTCCTTCAACTACAAAGTTTGGCTATTCAGTCAAATTTCGCGCGGAAACTAAGCTATTCCTTGACCTACTAAAATCAACGCAAAAACCCGCTGCATCAACGAAATTTACTTTCCTATTGTTGTAACAGTTAATGCTGAACACATCAAAAGATTACTGGGCATAATGATTAATGATTACTTGGTAAGCCTCAGAGTCCTCGAGTCGTGATGGTTTTCATATTTTCTGAAAAAGGTGTTTTGGCTAAATTTTCACTACACAAAGTGGAAAATTTCAGAGATGTGGTGAAGATCTTTTGCGTCTGGTTGGATAAGAGTTTCCTACACCAAGAGTGAAAAGGTTTATTACGAAATACACGAAAAAAACTTCACTAATTTAAGTACCAGTACATTATGTATGCAGAAGTGGGCACCTGCGCCGCAATTATTGCTGCGCAACTATTTTACTTGCGATAGGCTTGCGCTGCAATTATTTTGAAACGGTTGCGCTGACACTTGCGCCGCAAGTGTTTGAGCAATTTTGAGCGCAATCGCTATTCAAACACGATTATGATTGTTTTTCAATTAAATGTGATTGAAGTTTAGAAAAAACATTTACGGGGTGCACAAGCGTAGCCAAGAGTTTTGATTGGGGGGAGGGCCAAACCGCAAATCACACGCAATGACGTCAGCGAAAATTGTCGAAAAGCAAAGACTTTTTTTATCGTCAAAAATATTTTTGTCCGAAGAATGGATGATCAAGGGTTGTCATGTAACCTGGATTTTGCTAAAGAAAAGGATTTGAACCATAATTTAAAAAAGTTCCAAAATTGTCTAAATTCGGAGGTGTTGTGAGAAAACTGGTTTAACTTAAATGTATCACAGACGGGGGTCTAGGGGCCTGCCGCAAGGCAATTTTATGAAATTTTTGTTTGAAAAAATTGCTATTTTAATGCCACTTGGATCACATTTTGCACGTTTTCAGAGCCATTTGAAATACTGAATTTTTTAAATTTGAAAGCTAGTTGAAAAAATTAAATTGTTCAGTCTTCCCTTTACTTACAGATCAGTCCAAAACGCGTTTAAAATCTTAAATTTGGGAGTTAAATTCTGTGACATGGCCTACGTGGTAGAAGCAAAATACATCGTTTCCTGCAATATTTTTAGCAGTAAATAATCACTCGAATATTTGATTAGGAGATTTTGTTTTGCCATAAAAATAACCAGTTCTTAATAAGTACATACAGGACTAGGGGACCCATGCCCCTTCAATTCAAATTCAATGATTTGTTCAATAAGCACTTTACCTAACTAATGTTTTATCAAAAGTACTTTGTCGCGTAAAAACTGGTGGGGTGGATTGTAATTTTAAATTGGTGCAATAGATGGTTACTAAGTAATCATGTTTTGGATTAAGTACACAAAAAGATCAAATGATAGCCTCGGGTTTCAACTTTTCGAACAATAATTCTGAATTTTTACCTGGTTTTACATTTAAATTGGTTGGCAAAATTTGATTTGAGGGGGCCCTACCACCTCAAATACTAGTCTAAAGCTTAATATTAGTCTGCTGTACACGTATACTGTTGTACAAGAAAATGCTAAAAAGAAACTGAACCAATTTACCTTGGTTGTTTTTATTTTTATCATTGGTGACATTTCAATTTAGGGCGGGGGCCTCTTGGGCCCCCTCTGACTACGCGTATGACGAGGCAGGATCATAAATGCCTCGTCACAGGAAATGTCATTCGTCTATTGCTTGCAAAACTTCTATTGGATTTACAGAGGGGTCTTCTTGCGCTAAAAAGTTTCTTTCTGGAATATCTTTTGCCGATTCAAAAAAAAAATTTAATTGAGTATTTAAAAAATCCTTGTAAAATCAAATTTTAAACATAAAAAAAATTTTTCGATATAGCTTTTTTAGAAAAACGCTACTCGTTTCCACAAATTTTAAAACTTGCTTCGGGCATTTCTATCGCGTTACTCGCCACAGTCTTGAATTTTTTACCGTAATTTAAAAACAAGAAACAACAAAAACTTAAGTTACAACTTTTTGTAAAACCGGGAAAACTTGAAAGATATTGCAAACATGAGTGACAGCATAGGTAGCTCTTATAATTAATAATTAGATGGTTCAATTTCTTTAAATAAAAAACATGATGATTTTTTAGCGTGCTCCATTTGTCAGAGAGTGATGCTGACTACTCCAGAAGCACAAATTATGTATCGAAGCTTGTAAATGATTTCCTCGACAAGACATTAAAAAAAAATAGTGACTCCCGAAGTCGTTCGCTTACAACCACATGAAGACTTTATTAGTGAAATTTTTTAACAGCCCGATTCCTTCAAGTGGTGGTGTTGAAGGTCTTGTTTCATTAGGTATAAAGGCGTTCTTCGCTCAACGAAGTTGAGCTTGTATTTTTTAAAGGAAATCAATAGTTTTTTTTTACTAATATGGTAACGCGCACAATTTGTTTCGAATATTGGTTTTGTAACGCAGTCTAGCGCAGTTTGAGCAGTGAGTCAACTAGAATTACACGTTTTAAAGCCTCACACTTGCGCGTGCGGCATAATTATGTTTTGGGGCTTGCAGAAGCTTGCGGCGAAAGATTTTCAGAATAGTTGCGCGTGCGCTTGCGGCTCAACTTTTTTTAACTTGTGCTACCCACCTCTATATGTATGTTGCATATCACTGTGTAAAAAAAAGTCGAAATAGACACCCACCGCGCAGTACAAACAGCATATTATAGTTTTTATGTTTAAAACAGTCACATTTGCTAATCAGAAAGCTTGAAATGCAAAACTCTTAAGCGGGTGCGGATACAACCAACGGTCGGTCGCTTATTAAAAGGTGAAGGATAGTAATTCGGAGTTCGGTTAAAGATGAATTAAGATATAACCTACTCCAGATACAAAAAAAAAATTAATCTACACCACAAAATGTAGAAATTAACAATCGAATCACTCTGCAAATGCTTAAAACGATAACGAAGTTCAAACCATAAAGCAACACAATAAAAACAGTACCGCAGATAAATTGCAAATATCTGGCCTTTTATAATTTAACGAACGTTTTTGTCAATTTGTTCGACGTCACACGTCATCTTATCTGCATGTCGCAATTTCCGAGCGCGGACTAACTTTTTTCTTAATTTAGGAAAAAAGACAATTCAATATAATGTTACCGATACTTTTCAGTCTGATTTTTCAAACAATCAAGTCGAGCTGACGTCAACTTTGAAATTAATTAATGAGAAAATCAAATTTCGAATACACCTCTCACATTTTCGATTTTTAAGCAACATCTATGACCTAAGCATAATTGGGAGAGATTGAAGTTTACGAGTCACATAGCTTAATGGGCTACATGCAGACGTGTAACCTAGATAGATCACTTTAAAATTACAAATATAGCACACGAGGAATCTACTTAACAATATGCTTTTAAACGTATACATCGAATTCGCTCGTTTAACTCAAACAATCATTTGAAAGAAAACCAAACAAAGAAAAAAATTTATTTGAAGCAATTCGCTTTTTACCAGAGATTGAAAAGAACGAGACTATTTCAATGGAAATTTTCATCTATTTCTTAATTAATTCTGATCCAAATCTAACCCAAACTCAAATCCCTACTTTAAAACCAACCCCAAACCAAACCCTGCCCAAACCATCTCAAACCTTAATTTGCATTCTTAAAGTAAATGAAAATTACGCAGATAATTAATTATTTCTCAATTTATTTTTATTCTACTTAGTTGAAAAAAAAATTTTTTTTAATTAAAATTTTCTGGTGAAATAGTCACTTGCTTTCAAAAATTACTGTCTCAAGAGCTACAATAAAAATAAGCAGAGTTGTTTGAATTTTTAACGTAAAAAATCGATGAATTGAAAACGCATAAAAAGAACTAGTCTAGGAAGAATGATTTGGTTCATTAGAAAGATGTTTTTGAAACTTTTTGTAGTTGATAGCTACAAACTGTAATTGATAAAGTACGTTGTTTAAAAATAAAGGACGAAATCGCAACTTCTTGAAAGTAATTGTTGAAATTCTTAAGTTTAGTAGCAATTGAGGCTTTCCCAAACGCTCAAGTGCTGCGGTTTCTCAATTTTGATTAAGCCAACGCAACGCTCAACTCCACTTGCCATGTTAAAATGCTTCAAGACAATCATAAAGTAACTTTTTATGAGCAGTGACTTCGCAGTTCACCAGTAACCACCTACCAGGAGATCCACGAGACAAACTTGTGCTAGATCAGGTTGTATTGGAAATCGTTTTTACCTACTCACTTAAAGGCCATACTTCCGTTAACTACTGCTCGTTACATATTTTACATTTTATGAATGCCTTTTGACGATAATGTCCAAAAAATATTTACCATATTCGTTAACTCCAGTGCTTATAAACTACATACACTAATCTTCTCGAGCTGCTAACATGATTCGAAAGTAACACTGGCTGTTAACATACAATTCCAAGTTAAATTAATTACGACATCAAATGCAATGCATTGTGCAACAACATCCGACATTTCATTGAGATATGAATGCAACACCGAAAAAAGTTATCAGGCAACTATTTTGCAAAAGTGATTGTTAATTATTAATGTCTGGTTTCAAAACACGAAGATACGCCCCTACTAAATGCAGACTGCCAGTTACCAAAATCTGCAAATGACCGGCGGAGAACTTGAAAATGTTTTTAGCGTTGACAAAATCAGCAGTTACGGAAGAAGAATGATGGTACATATTTTTGTCCCGGTCTTTCAACAAGCAGCAAACCGCATCAGCAACGGTAGGAAAAACAGCAGAGCTTGGTTGGATACCGAACTGCGAGCACAACTTGATCCAATCATCTTGGTGGGAAAACACTTGAAGAAGCTGATCCTCGACTGGATGGTTTAGCTTCGTCTGATCGTTAAAATCTGAACTTAAATACGCAATATTGGGCGAAAAAATGGAATGAGAAAAATTGCACGAAAAGAGTAAGGATAAAAGTTTATCGGCTTGTCTTTCTCCAGTTACGTTAAAAGCTAGAACTCGAGAGCACGGACCATCAAGCTCAGACTCTTCTTTTGCAGATTCATGATCAAACCAATTGGCAGTACATGCTATGCTTTTCTTTGTATGAGCACCATCTAAGTAAAAAGTAACTTTATTACATTTTATAATTTGAGCTCTCCCGTACCACTGGCATTTTTCAAGTCCTTCAATGAAGGAGAAATCTAGAGATAGAGGAGTTGCCAACAAGCCCTTATTAAGCCAACAGTAAGCAAGTTGCACTGCTAATGCTGCATTCAATTTTTGGTAATTACCAGATATTCCCAGATGAATATTTCGTTTACGCCATTGTTGGCTCAAATTAGGAACAACATTTAACGTAGTTCCAATTTCGCTTGCTCTGCTCTCCAAAACATTTATCGCCTCTCGCGGCTGCTCAACGGTAAAAGCAGGAACATTTTTCTTGAAAATTCCAGCTTTCTGCCACGCAATTGATTCGATCGTAGATCCTAACAGTTTCACGTGATCAATGCCCAATGATGTAATTCCGCACACAATAGGGTGTTGAATAACATTTGTGCAGTCGAACGCGCCTCCGATTCCAACTTCCATAACAACTGCTTCAACATTTTCATGTTTGAACACAAAGAATGCCATCGTTGTTAAGAAGTAGAAGTAAGATGGCATTTTCACCGTATAGCTTTGTTTTGAATGATCTAACAAATCATAAACACGCCAAAAATAATTGGCAAACATATCATATGAAATCGGCTTTCCGTTGATTCGAAATCGTTCTCGAACTTCAACCAGGTGAGGGGAACTAAAAAAGCCAGTGGAAACTTCATGCTGCCTTAATATACTTTCAACAAAAGCGCAGGTTGAGCCTTTTCCTTTTGTACCCGCCACATGAATTATTTTCATTCGGTTGATGTCATTATCTGTTATCTCCACCCTTTCAAGAAATTGCTTCATAACAATCAATCCTAATCCATCATACTTTTCTTTGGAAGAAAGCATTTTTTCACACTGCAATTGGTTTAATGTCTTGACAGCTTCTTCATATTTGTGGCTTACAATTGCCATTTTGTGTTGACCTAGACGAGGTACTATTCTCGTTGAATACAATGCAGTTCTTCTCCAACCAAAACACAAAACCATTCTACTTACTTATACACATTGGTACAAGCATAGTTGTAAGGTATTCTTAACTTACTGCAAAACACCTAAAAAATTATAAGTGAAAAAAGGATGGCAGGGATGAAACAATCGTCACAATCATAACTTAGAGTCAAAACACAACGCAAATATAACACGCCAAATTAGCTGATCTCAACGACAAGAAAAAAGAGATGCTTTGTAAAGCCTGTTTCTAGTCAGAATTGAACTCTTTTTCAGTGAGTATTTCTTTCTTGGTCATCAAACGTGCCAGCATAATAATGACGTTGCCATCCATTATTAGAAACTGCATGATACAGTCTGCACTATGTTCTTCTGCTTTGCTTGTTAGAATTTAACAGGTTGGTTTATTTAAATATTGCAACAATTAAAAATATCGTTTATTACAAATGTGGTAAAAATAAAAGCAGGAAATTGGAGATGTGCATGCCAAATTTGTTTTGACAATGGAAAAACGATTTTGTTAATTTGACATGGGAATAATGAAACATTTGTCTATATCAGTGGCTGTTAGCATTTTATGAACCATGGGCCCCCTTCCAAAACCTCCTACACTTATGGGCCCCATACTTAAAAAACATGGTAAGGATGCAATTTTAGAGCATCTACTTGTAATCGCAACAAGGTATATCTTTTGCTAATTTCAGTTTAATTCAAAGTGACCAACAACAGTGGTTTCTAGAAATGAAAACGGTCTACGACTTTTAGGCTAGGATGCTTAGGCACAGGAAGTATAGGTATTGCCGATTATGCACTGGGACTTTTAGGTGAAAGAACTTTTAGGTGCTAGAGGTAAAAAAAATTTTGCAAAATTTTTTCTTTTCAATAAAATTTAAATGACAATTTTTTTTCAGAAAAATTTTACTTTCAAAATAAAATTTTTTATTTCAAATGTAAGTTTGTTTTTTTTTCAAAAAAGTTTTTTTTAAATTTTTTCTTTAAAAAACACATTTTAACTTTCAAACACAAATTTTTTTCAAATAAAAGCTTTTCCTAAAAAAGTTTTACTTTGATTAAAATGTTAATTAATATCTTCAAAGCTTTTCATCTGACACTTGTCAAGAAGAATCAGCCGCACAGAAAGCGCAGGAAAAGGAGCGGCTATAGAAAAAAACCGAGTAGTGATTTTCAGGAAAGGGATCAGTGAGAGAGCGCCATTGTTGCACAATCTTTGAGCTGTACACAAATTCTTTTTGTCGGCAGAGGGCGGGGTAAGAAGTTTTTATAAAAGTGACTTCAAAAGCAGATAGATGGAAGGAGAGCAGAAGAAGTTATACACAAAAATGATTTATTACATTTTTTTCAACAATTGAAAATGTTATGTTTTCCACTACATGTTCGCAAAGTTTTCTTACCTAATCCGGATGCATGCTATCTCCAGCCCACAGTCTCAAATTTTACGGCGTTTGTGTAATATTGGCACACGCATAGGAAAACGACCAGAATAGAGAGCATAGGAAAAGGAGCAGCTAGAGAAGAACACGGAGTAGTGTTTGGAGGGAAAAGGATCAATAAGAGAGCGTCATTTGTGAGCAATCTTTAAGCTGTATTCGAATTCTTGTCACAGAGGTTTTAAAATTCTTGTCACAGAGGTTTTTCACACTCCCATCTAGTCATTTTAAAAACTTCATATGGAAGCAAATTATATAGTTGTATTCAATGGTTTGTCATCACAAGGATCTGTGCATGGGCATAGTCAAGAATTTGGATGCCTAAAGCGAAAAATCCAATCATAAAAAGGTGGTTATATTTTAGCTGATGCGAATTTCTCTGAAACTTCACCCAGAAGTTTAAAATAATAAGGGATTATTTGGGGTCTGGAGACGGATTTCCAAGCACCCGGAAAAATAACTTATTTCAATTGCATTTGCGCTGTTAAGCAGTAATCTTTACTTAGCAGTAATTAGGTAGGCTCTCTAGTGCAGCTTCCACACTTTAGAAAATTTGCTTTAATAGTAACTTGTTTGAGTATGTATGTGGTTTGCTACAAATTTTTGCTAGCAACATCTATTTTTAGGACAGCGAAAAAAAACATTGCAAGAATTATGCGGCTATGCACAATAGTACCATATTAGAATAATTCTTGTCGCAAATGATACTTAACGATCAGGGCTGCAGTTGAGACTGACTTGTACAAGACCAAGACAGCAAAATTTTTCAGAAACCAAGACTGAGATTGGTCTCAAACTTGGCTTCGAGACCAGCAAAGCTCAAGACTAAGACCGAGACCGACAAAATGACATCATCATTGGTTTTTTCAATTAAAAAAAAGTTTGTAGCTCAAATTTGCTCATAATTTTTTTCAAGAATATTTAAATTGTCAGACGACAAATTGCTTTAGTCGAAGTGATTACGTCATTAACCCATTAGATCCTAGCGTGACCATATGGTCACGCTTGACCTCATGTTTATATGACTGTATTGTTCACAGAGCTTGGTTGTTTTTGAAAATATTGTTATTGCTCGGCTATGCTAGACTTACTTAAGCTGTAATCAGTTTTGCTTGTTTGAAATTGTTTCATTTATTGAGCTTATTCCTTGCTGAATTTGAAGAAGTTTAAAATCGGCTCAAATTACCAAGTAAGTATATAGTGTACTTTTTCTGCATTATTTATCATATACTGGCATTTGCTTTGACCTAAATAGTTTTACTTCATATTTATATGACTTAGTACTAAGCCTAATACATCAATATATGTTGGTTATCAGTTTGCTATTTGAACTTGAGGGTAGAGAAGCGAAAAGACTTTGGCATGACCATGTGGTCACGCTAGGAACAAGCGGGGTCAAAAAATAATATCATGCTACACCAAAATAAGTAAGTTTGACAAAGTTTTTAGTTATAGGTTTTCACTGAAAGATGTAGTTGATGTGTTACAGGAGGATGAAAATGAGGAACTTGAAGTTGAAGGCATATATATATATATATAGCTCCTCCTCAAGTAAACATTGATTTAGATGAGGATAGTGCGGATGATGATGAAGGAGGACTCATTAATGATCTGACTGGGCAGCAACTGCATGCTGATGCCAAAATTGCTTTGAGAAACGGAAATAGATTAAGCAATGAGAATGAATTATGTGGCGCCCATCAACCTACCACAACTCCATTGCATGCCAACGACAATTGGACTCGAGATGATCTTGTGACACAAGATCACATTTTTCTGGAAGCTAATCTTCAGCAGTACCGAGATTTGTCTCCAGTTCAGTTTTT
This sequence comes from Trididemnum nubilum, assembly GCA_963965965.1. NCBI lineage: Eukaryota > Metazoa > Chordata > Ascidiacea > Aplousobranchia > Didemnidae > Trididemnum > Trididemnum nubilum. The sequence continues at coordinate 41,375,869 of OZ014480.1, forward strand.
TGAGCTTTTCATCAACCAAGAAGTTGTGCAACAACTAGTTATGCAATTTAATCAATTTGCTCTTTTTAAAAACTATCCAGAATTGAAGTTAACTGCTGAAAAGTTGAAATGCTTTTTGGGAATTCTCATAAACACAGGTTACAACAAAAATCCACAAAGAAAGCTTTATTAGGATCAAGGTGACGATGAGCCACAACTACATGGTATATGAAGCAATGCAAAGAAATCAATTTGTTCAAATAATGCAAAGCATGCAATGCGCTGACAACACTCAGTTGAATGATACTAATAAGTTTACCAAACTTCGCACACTTCTAGATTTGCTGAAACGGCACTTTTTGAAGCATTTCAACCCAACATGTGATCTTGCCTACGATGAGAGCATGATCAAGTATTACGGAAAGCATGGATGCAAACAATTTATTCGAGGAAAGCCAAAAGATTTGGGTACAAAGCCTGGTGTCTAAACCAAATAAATGGTTATCTGGTAAATCTTAAACTTTACCAAGGAGCGAGACCAACCACCGAAGAAGAGGATGCGCTCAACATAAGAAAAGCTGCAACTCGATTGATTCGCATAATTGCCGAAAGATATCATAAGGTTACCATTCCCATTTTATTTGGACAATTTATTTACCGGAATGAACTTGTTGTATCATTTAAAATCATTAGAATTTGGAGCAACTGGAACTATACGGCAAAATGGAATTCCTAAAAAGTGTCCCATCATGGATTCAAATGAAATGAAAAAGAAGCCCTGTGGTACGTATGATCATGCTTCCAACGGTCGAGTAATTATAGTGAAATGGAAAGATAATCACATAGTCTCCATTGATTCAACAGCCCATGGGTATGCGTCATTATCTACCACCGAGCGCTACTCCAGACAGGAACGAAAACGAATTCAAGTCTCAGTTCCGAGATTTTTTCGCGAATACAATAAAGTTATAGGTGGTACAGATCAAAAGGATGGCAACGTGGCCAAATACAGAATTGGGATTTGAAGCAAGACATGGTGGTGGCCAATTTTTACGTGGTTGATTGACGTCAGCATCAACAACGCCTGGATTTTAATGAAAAGCTGTGGCAGCAGCATCTCACTGTTAAATTTCAAAAGAAATATTGTGCAGACCTATATGATATCATATTGCACAATGCCAAGAGGGTCAGGCCAGCCAAATTCTAGTAGAAGTAGTGGTTGTGTGAATTCCACAAGGTATGACAGTATCGGTCATTATGTTAGACCTGTTTCCTTGAACAAACGTCGAAGATGTGCAGCAGAACAATGTCAGTTGGTCGGGCGAACCATGTGCAGAAAATGTGATGTTGGTCTCTGCATAGCATGCTTTGAGGACCACCACACTAAACGCTAATGACTATGATGTTTGGTATTGATTTTCCAAGAACGTGTTAACTTTGTTTTCCATCCTACAATACATAAAAAGTCGTTTACAACCATTGTTTTATTTATACTCCCAGAATTAGTTCAGAAAACAAAAGCAGACACAAAATCAAGCCTGGGATTTATCTGCATTGCACGAAGAATATGGTTTCTATTCACTTTAGCTAACCCAATTATGTCATTATGACATTATAATGACACCTGGTGCTGAAACACTACTTCAAAAAATTTTAAATGCAAGTAGTTAAATTTTTTTTTAATTTCAAAATATTGTAATTTTTAAAGTCAAAACAATCCCTACAAATAAATTTATTCATTTCACTGCATCACAATGACGTCATGACGTCATCAACATCAAAACCTTCTCAAAACTTTTTCTGTGTCAAGTGTAGCAAACTACCAAGGTTATTGAATAAGACTTAACTACTAGCAACCTAGTAAAAAGAAAGTCATTATGAAACATATCAACCCTCAAATATGTAGCTCTAAGTCTTAGAGTGACCATATGGTCACAAAAGTCTTTTAGCCTCAAAACAGCCATATCAAATTGTAAAAAACAAATATTTGTGTTTTTCATGGTTTTGCTTCCCAAATGACCAATTTATCTAATTTAGACCAAATTCGGAAAAAGAATTAATTCAGGAACTAATGGGTTAAAACATCTCGACATTATTTTATGCATATTTTCACTAAAATTATTTTTGAAGAGTGCCCATGGCCTGCTAATAGAAGACAGCTGCACTAGGCACCCATGTCACCTAACAGTGAGAAAATTAGGGGGACAACTTTTGCGCATCACTTTGTTTACTCAACATGCAAAATGCTAGTGTATGTTTGAGTAATTAAGAAAAAACACAAGAATAGCACTGGTTTATAAAATTAATCTTTCAATCCTAAATGTTTAAAATCGTTTTTAAAGTATTTAATTTACATTCCATGAGATTAATTCATCAGTTTTGCAGAAAACTTAACCTAAAGTGTAAATGCAGCAATGCTAACTTCCCAACATTCATGCAATGTTTTTCTAGAACAGTAATTAAAATTTAAATTCGAGCAGTAAAAAGCAGTTCTTGCGTATCTCAGATTGATTATGTTCTTCACCACTTTCTTTGCCCATGTTTAAATTGTTCAACTACTTCTCATTGAACTTGATTATTAAGATGTTTTTTGGCATCATAGAAAAAATCACAAATTATGCGATTAATTACTGTGATTGCTTGTGAATGGCTTTCACATAAAAATGACAGGGACAAATTGCAAAATTTTAGCACATCTTCTGTGGCATCTCTTTCATGAAGTTCAGTTTTATGAATCATGTTGTCACACAACTCCAACATTGCAAATGTACTGAGTCAAATCAGAGGCCGGTAGTGTTTACCTTTCATGAGACAAAGCCGAAGATATTCAAAGCATTCAAATGCAGAGTGACTTTCAGCTTCTGGATTAAAAATTAAGCATTTTCTGCAATCCAAGCAGACCTGTAAAGTTTTTGGCAACTTTTGTAGCAATGCAGCCAGCAAGAACAGCTGCTACTTCAGTTGAGCCTTTAACTAAACCACAATTTTAAAGTTCAGAGACTGATTGAGGTATAAGTTCAATTTCAGAATACAGATAGAAGGAACTGGCTCTAAATCTCATCTTAATGTAGTTCATTTCCTGACATTCAGATATCTTTCTTGAAAATGTTTTGACCTAATACCACCAAGTTGTGTTAGAGTCCCAGTCTTTGCGATTTACAAAAGTAATCCATTTTTTATTTAATTCTTAATTTATCAAATCAAAACCAAACACTGGAAATTTTTCACGAATAAAATTGACTTTATGATGGCGTTTTTTGTAAATCATTTTACAATTGACAATAACACAAGTATTCACCATATTGACATTAAATAAAACACAGTAATTTGTTGTATATCTTAAAACAATGTTCATTAAACATAACTCTGAACTACAACATTAAGTTCAACATCACAGGAAGTAAAAGTCTGGGGATCTAAAGTGTGGTATGATTAAGATAATCGCAATTAAGCCTTTACTGCTTTTTTGACTTTGAGAAAACCTGCTTTTTCAATTATTACTGAATGAACTATTGCCACCATGTAAGTTTATGGTACAAATTCGTTTGTCGCTGTCACTTAGGTTCTGATGATAATAATACATTTAAAATTTGTTTTTTTAAAGTAATTATTGGCAGAAATAAAAGTTCTACATTTGAATCCCAACGATTGAATTTTCAGTTATGCTACATACTACCACCTTGCTTGAGATAATTCTCTTTTTATATTCGTGTTCTTCAATATGATATTATCTTTGCAGTAGAAACCTTACATAATATGCTAGATTGCTACAGTTATAGTTCCACAGTAAAGCAAACTTGTTCCTTTGAGCAGCATATTTTAGCACTGTACAGCTTAGCACTGCTTTTTAGCACTGTACATTTTAGCACTGCTTTTTTGACTTTAAGAAAACCTGCTTTTCCAATTATTACTGAACAAATTATTGCCACCATGTAAGTTAATGGTACAACTACAAATTCGTTTGTTGCTGTCACTTAAATTCTGATGATAATAATACATTTAAAATTTGCCACTAGGCAATTCGAGCCGGGTGTCATTAAGTACAAGCTGTCAGCTTTATTTCGGAATCTCTGTGACTCGTGTATCAGCGTGCGAGCACTCTTGCTCCTCTTATGCGTGCACACTTTAGGGTTAGGGCTAGACCTGGGGAATAGCTTAGATTGGAGAGAACGCACGCACGCTTATACGCAAATCGCAGAGCTGCCGAAAATAAAGCGACGGCTCATACCGGTACTTAATGACACCCATTCGAGCCATGTTTTAGAAAAAACTAAGCCTAGCCTTGTTAACGCCATTTGGATGACCTTTTGAACATTTTTAGAGCAATTAAAGCTCAATTACTAAGATGGAGGCCTGGGGGCAAAACCTTCAACCACAGAGCAATTCTTGCAATTTTTCAGAAAAAAGAGACATTTTAACACATTTGGATGATGTTTTGAACGTTTCTAGAGCAATTAGAAAATATGCTAAATTTCCAAGATTTGAAAGAGTTTGAAAGAATTTATTTTGCTCAGTCCAATCAGCCCCCGCACATAATACTGTCACTATTCACTCAGATCGTTAATTGGAGGTCTTTACTTAAAAATGCTCTAATATGGTAGGCAGGTACTGGTAGGTCTTCTCACAGCATGGTTAGGGTTGCCACGTTAGAGCACAACAAAAAATCCGTAATCCATAGCGCCAACAGGGATTACATACAAGTGTTTAATTTAAGCCCTAAGCACAATCTAACGATTAAAGAATATTTTTTAACAGGATAAAACTAAAAGTAACTGTAACTAGCAGACAAGTACCAGTAACCTTTAAATGTCTTGAAATACCACAGTAACTACTGGTAGTTCTCAATTTTGTAACTTTTTTGCAAAAGTAATTAAGTTACAGTTACTAAAAAAGTACGACAACTACCGGTAGTTTAGTACCGATAGGCTACGGTAACTATTAACTAGTTACTGCCCACCTCTGCTTATCAATGCTAAACTGTGGTCAAAACTTCACGTAGCTCAGAGCTAAATTTAACTGTAGTGTTTTCAAGTTATATACCGGTAACTAGTAAATCTGAAAGTCTGAAACTTTGCATGTGTTAAGTTTGAAAAGGGCCGAGTAAAAATAAAGGAACACACACTGCAGATCGTTGGTGGTTCCAGTTAAACAGGTTTGGTCTGCCTTGTGTGTGTTTTCTATCCTGTATTAGTTTTTCTACTACGTGTTTTGGCAATCAAAAACAATCCACCAGTCAGCCAGTCTGCTTGATGATCCATGCAACTACTACAGTAGCTACCATACCGTATTACCGTACTAATCTTGAACCAGTAGAGCTAACCTAATACATACAGCATGCACAGCATTTTATGCTCTACATGCTGTCACAAGTTACTACTCTTTTATCCAATTGTCTAACTTGATAAGAACTGTCTAACTTGATACTACTGTAGTAGGTAGCCTACCAACTTCGCTGCCTCCCAACCAGCCAGTCTGCATTTTATCATAGATTTTACAAATAACTTTATATGTACCAGTACCAGAAGGCCTATACTTTTCCGAATATCTCCGGCGTGGAAAATTTGTTGCTTTGGCGTGGCGGCATGTTCCACTTTGCAGTTTGCAGTCATGGAGTACTCCACGGTGGGACCATGATGTTTATATTCCGAAAAAGGAAAACTTTTGCGATCGCATGTTTGAATTGCATGACATTGATGATTAAATAGTGGTATTATTGTTATATTGTAGTTGTTGCATGTGCTTTCTCTTGATTGCAGTACATATTAGTTTGAATTTCTATGCTGTATTTTTTTATTTATTTTCATTTGTGTCAAAATGTATGCATTGGTATTAAGGTTTTGAATTTCAGTTTTTGTGCTACATTTTTATTTTATTTTTTGCTAAATGCAAACGGTATTTACTTTAACCTATATCCCTGACATTAACCTTCAGTGTGTGCTTGCAGTATTGGAATGAACAAATGACATTACACATGCAAATAAATTTTTGCTTATTAAACTTTGCGTTTATTTCGTTTTTGCTTTAATGTTGTTTTCCATGGTTATTATAGGTTTATCTTCAATTTTTTCCTCAATGCTATTTTGCGTCTGCATTTTTAAGCTTTTTAAAACTGTAATAACCAAGAGTTATGATTAGGCCTACTAATTATGATTGCAACCAGAGGTGGAGTCCTCGAGGACGTCCTTGGCCTCGAGGACGTCCTGAGGACAGATTTTGAAGTCCTTGGCCTTGGCTTCGAAGGTCAAGTCCTTGGCCTTGGCCTCGAGGCCTCAAGTCCTCGAAAATTGACCTGTTCTCGGCTCGAGGGCAGCAGTATTTTTTGAACAGTTAAAATTTTGTGGAGCGGTTGAAAAATTTTTTGGAAAACGTTTTTTTTGTGGAGATCGCTTGAAAAATTTTGTGAAGACCTTTTTTTTTTTGAGATCGCCTGAAAAATTTTTGTGATGACCTTTTTTTTGGAGAGCACTTGCGCTTGTGTCCTTGGTCCTTGGCCTTGGCCTCAAGCATTCCTTTCCTTGGCCTCGAGAGTGTCTGTCCTCGGAAAGGCTGTCCTTGGCCTTGGCCTCGGATTTTTTTTGTGTCCTTGGCCTTGGCCTTGGCCTCGAGCCTTGTGTCCTCGACTCCACCTCTGATTGCAACGTTTGGCTTATTCTTCACCTTTTTTTCCTCAAATTTTTGTTTGATACTTTTTCACGTGCTTAGCTTCATTAAATTTATGAACTGCTCAACAACAAGTAAAAAATTTGAAAAGTTACATGACTAATCAAGATTAGCCTTCGGCAGTACTTAAATTGGTGGGGAGGACCGGGGGGACGCGTCCCCCCATCGAGATTGAGCATCCCCCCATCGAGATTTAGGCGTCCCCCTCATCGAGATTTGAGCGCTGGTTTATGGTAGAAAAAAGTCACTGTTTTTGGCTGGAAAAACCGCTTAAATTTTCGATTTCGGCCAGAAAAAGCCTTCGGATTTCGGCAAAAACCTTTTTTTTGGAAGTGGCTATTTTGCGACAAAATAGTGTTTTTCCTGTGTTTGGGTAAGAGTTTTGGGTTAGAGTTAGAGCTAGGGTTGGGATTAGAGTTAATATTAGGGTTAGAGTTTGGGATAGGGGTAGGATTTGGGTTAGGATTTGGGTTAGGATTAGGCTTAGGGCTGATTTGGCTCTTGCGGCAAAATAGCCGTTAGGACTATTTTGCCTCCAAATGGCAAAATAACATGGGGTTATTTTGCCTCCAGAGGCAAAATAGCCTCTGCCTTTTTTTTTTTTTTTGGAGATCACCTGTTTTTGGCCGGAAAAACCGCTTAAATTTTTGATTTCGGCAAAGACCTTTTTTTTTTTAGAGATCATCTAATTTTTGCTGAAAAATCGCCTCAATCCAATTCAGGAACAATAAAAATTTGCGTCATATTCGTTTACGTATCAACCTTCAAAAAAGCTCCCTCCTTTGCGAAGTCCTGACTACGTGCCTGTTCTTCACTAAGGTTTAGTCAATGCTGAAAAAGCATCCTCCCAATGCAAAATTTTACAATTTAAGTACCGGCCTTCGGTATGTTTAGCGTTGCGGCCCACGCAATACTGTTTGATTAAGGCCTACAGAAATTACTAAAACATCTCTTTAACTAAATGAGAGTTTTCCAGCAAACCCAGGAAATGACCGACGAGTAGCTAATGCTGTGACGCTCAAAAGTACTTTTTGTCTACCGTAAAATCAGCAATTATTCAAAAATATCTGATTATGGAACCTCCAGAAAAGTAGAGTCAAAATAATTGTCAGTTAAATATCTCTTGATATCATAACAGACTGGTACCCTAAGTTGAGCCGATAAAAAAATTGATTTTTGGGGGTCCATTTAGGGGGTCCCCGAGGGGATGGCACCTCCAAACTATGTCAAAATATTTGTCTGTTGAATATCTGCTGATATTAAAACAAACTGGCACCCTAAGTTGAGCCATTCAAAAAATTGATTTTTTGGGGGTCCATTTGGGGGGTCCCCAAGGGGATGGCACCCCCAAACTATGTCAAAATATTTGTCTGTTAAATATCTGCTGATATCATAAAACACTGGCACCTTATCTTGAGCCATTCAAAAAATTGTATTTTTGGGGGGTCTATTTGTGGGGGTCCCCAGGGAAGATGATACTCCCAAACTATGTCAAAATGTTTGTTTGTTAAATATCTTCTGATATCATAAAACACTGGCACTCTAAGTTGAGCCATTCAAAAAACTTGATTTTTGGGGGGTCGACGGGGGGGGCACCCCCAAACTATGTCAAAATATTTGTCTGTCAAATATCTAGGCTACTGATAGCAAAAACAACTACCACTCTAGCTAAAGCCGTTCAAAAAATGATTTTTTGGGGCCCCATTTTGGGGGGGTTCTGGTGGAGTTGCTTCAAAAAATTTCGGGATAAAAAATTGCGTTTGCAGCTCAACAACTTTACACGAAAGTTAGATTTTGATGTTTTGTGGTTTAGGAGAAGAAGAGCGTACAAAGTTTAGGAAGAAAAAAAAGGAAAAAAAGGGAAAAAAAACTCATCACGGCCAAAAGTGGGCTGGTTGGGATGAAAGGGTATTTTAGGACATACAACCATATGAAATATTTTTTGCCGTACAAGCCGTTTTTGAATGAGACCGCTTTTTACGCCAAACTTGCGGGGCGGTTTTCGGGTTCTAAAACCAAAGTCACGTAACCTATTGCCTCGAACTTTGGTGCAAACATATAACTAATTAATCTCAAACTGCTGTCAAAATTTCACGTACCTAGATCAAACCGTTCTCGAGTTATAAGCAAAAGTCTGAAATTTCACACTCGTTAGTTGAAAAATGGCCGAGTAAAAACAAAGGAACACGCGACGCGAGAGCGTCGGTCGTTCCAACTATGTGTTTTTAAAGGCGGTGAATCATCCAGCCAATTCTGGTGGTTTACAATAGCTAAAACTGAACTATAATTTTTGATATTTTTTTTGTTTTGATTTTGGGGCTGCGGTTGCAAAGATATTCAACAAATACAAAACGATATCCCCCGAAAAAAGTTTTTGGAAACTCTGAGTTTTGTTCTTCCCGCCAAAACCACAGTTCTCTAAACTAATAGGCCTACTGTAATCTAATTAAACTATTAGGCCTAACCATAGGTGGGCAAGTTAATGCAAAACGTTAGCTTCGTTAACCACTAGTCTATTACAAACTTCACACCTACGTTGACGTTAATCCGTTATTTTCAGCTTTAATTAACGGAAGTTAATAAAGTCCGTTAATCCGTTAATATTTTGCGTGTAATTTAGATTTCTTTTTATTCACTCGCTTCTAGAACACGTATTGACGCTGTTGAGCTGATTGTAAGGAAATATTTATTACTATGATGGTCTTTTTGTGTTTTGGAAGTTACATTTTAAAGTCTAATCTAATTTCAAGATAAAAATAAGTTCAAATGTACAACGAAGCTGCGATCGGAAAATCTTTGAAAATTGCAAACAGCGATAATTAAAAGACCTATGAGGCTGCAGTTTATTATTTGCCACAAAAAAGAGCTCCTTTGTTCGCTTTCTTCTATAAAACTCGTGCTAACACGCAACAAGTGTTACCAGTGCAAACTGGTTTGTACCGGTCCGATGAATGAATGGTGCAAGATATTAACGATAAAAACCATAACGGAAGTTAATAGAACTTAACGGAGGTTACCTTAGTCCGTTAACAGCACTTAACGGAAGTTAATTTAGTCCGTTAACATGAAAAAAGTTTTTAACGGATTAACGAGTTAATGAAAAGGTTAGCTTCGTTATTAACGAATTAACGATTAACGGACTTGTGCCCACCTATGGGCCTAACTATCTCTAAACTACTAATAGTTTAGAGATAGTTAGGCCTAATTAGGCCTAATCTATTTAGAAATAAACTATCTCTAAACTATTAGGCCGACCACAGTTCTCTAAACTATTAGGCCTACTGTGGTTTTGGCGGGAAGAACAAAACTCAGAGTTTCCAGAAACTTTTTTGGGGGGATATCTTTTTGTATTTGTTGAATATCTTTGCGACCGCAGTCCCAAAATCAAAACTAAAAATATCAAAAATTATAGTGGGAACGACCGACGCTTGCGTCGCGTGTTCCTTTGTTTTTACTCGGCCATTTTTCAACTAACGAGCGTGAAATTTCAGACTTTTGCTTATAACTCGAGAACGGTTTGATATGAAATTTTGACAGCAGTTTGAGATTAATTAGTTATATGTTTGCACCAAAGTTCGAGGCAATAGGTTACGTGACTTTGGTTTTAGAACCCGAAAACCGCCCCGCAAGTTTGGCGTAAAAAGCGGTCTCATTCAAAAACAGCTTAAGTACAGCAAAAAATATTTCATATGGTTGTATGTCCTAAGATACCCTTTCATCCCAACCAACCCACTTTTGGCCGTGATGAGTTTTTTTTCCCTTTTTTTTCCTTTTTTTTCTTCCTAAATTTTGTACGCTGTTTTTCTCCTAAACCACAACGCGTTGAAATCTAACTTTCGTGTAAAGTTGTTGAGCTGCAAATGCAATTTTTTCTCCCAAAATTTTTTTGGGTAACTCCAACGGGAACCCCCCCAAAATGGGGCCCCAAAAATCCATTTTTTGAACGGCTCAAGCTGGGGTGCTAGTTTTTTTTACAATCAGTAGATATTTAACAGACAAATATTTTGACATAGTTTGGGATGCCACCCCCCTCAGGGACCCCCCAAACTCAATTTTTTTGAATGGCTCAAGCTAGGGTGCCAGTGTTTTATGATATCAGGAGATATTTAACAGAGGTGGAATCGAAGACACAAGGCTCGAGGCCAAGGCCAAGGACACAAAAAAATCCGAGGCCAAGGACAGCCTTTCCGAGGACAGACCCTCTCGAGGTCAAGGACAGGAATGCTCAAGGCCAAATCAGTAAAATATGGCCCTCTTTTTTCCTTTGTTTTGCCCGTTTTCTTTTGTTTTGCGCCGGCTGATTTCGTACGCTTATCAATTGTTTTTTCAGGCACTGTTTACTGCTGCCAGCTGCTAAGCTATGGTGAGCTCGGGCAGCGCATGAATGGTTTCGCATGACTTAACAGTATAGTTTGAGTTACCGCTGTAAATATTTTTCAGACGTTGTTAAGTTTGCTAAGTTTGAGCAAAAATTTGGTTAGTAATTTGAGTTTGCCTTTTTGGATTACCTCATCTTTAATGACACGCTCACAAAACGTTACGTAGCCTGCTTGTTCTGTTATTTGCGATAATGCCTTTGCTAGCTGAAATTATTGTAGCCTACTACTGAACTGATGTTTACATATGATACGTGAATAATACGTATTATGTGATGAATAATATGTGAAACTTTATTCCGTAACGCTGCATTTTAAGTTTAATGATCATTGAAGGCTAACAAGTTATACAGTAGGTTGTTGGCGATTAATTAAGTTACGTTACGTTGAATTTCAGTGATATTGAATCTGGATATAAGGTATTCATGTCGTGTATGATCACATTTTTGGATGCTCCTTTGTCGTCTGGTGAAGCTACCAGCTTGGGCCAAAATAGTTTGGTAAATACTGTCTTTTCTTGCTTGTTCAATAAGATAACGATTATTGATTTACTTTAAAGGTCAAGTGTCAAGAAAAATTTTTTTCATTCATTCATTCTTTTTTTATTCTTGACCACCACAACAATAGCAAATGCATGGTAACACAATAATAACACGTAGAGTCAGGAAAAGGAAGTAGCGACACAACGTCAGACGTTAAGACATGCAGAGGATACTGAACACAAAAAAGCGATTTTTATTTGCATGGTTGCTACACCTATCACACCAGCTCAAAGTACATTGTAGGCCTAATCAATCACAATCATCAACATACACGCAGGCACACAAGATGGAAGTAAAACTAACGGCTGGAGTAGTTGTTCGAATGATTGATAAAGAGAAAAGAGAGGGACAGTGACCAGTGCAAGGCCGGGCACGGTTACGTAGGTGGTCAACGGGTGGCGCAACCGGCCCAAAACTATGTTTAGCTCAACGGAGCATGGTGAGAAAAGAAAAACCACCCTGAAAATGAAACCTCACCGGGTCCGGAAACCCTTTCAAGTAGCAGCTGGTCATAGCATCAAGACAATAACAATTTTGCAATCGATACATATGCATCAAAACAATTATACTCAACATATAGCAATATGAGTCACACTATCCACATTGCGTCTAAATAATTAGCTGGTACAAAGTACCAAACTTGTGATCTCTCCGATATCTAAGTCAGAACGAAGGTATACCCATGAGAGGAACTAAATTTGTGTCTATGCAATGTTGATGATGTGTATCTCACACCAGTTAAGGTAGAGTCCGGTGATACTCAACTTAAACGGCAATGACTTTAGTCACCTTGCTGTGCGATGTAGGCTACTGGAATTCACCGGCAAGCAGTTAATTGCCTATTTATCATGAAAGCAGTTTTAAGTTTTAGTAAATTATTACCAAGTCATCAGGTTTTGTACTAAGTTTTAGCACCCCAGGACTCTACCAAGGCGTTCAAGCAGTAGTCAGAAATAGTAACGTAATGACAAAAAAAAAAAAAAAAAAAAAAGACACAGCCAAAAAAAAAACGAGAAAGTAAGCTACAACAAACGACAGATAACGAAAACAAGTAAGGACAATAGCAGCTATTTTTACAGGTGGAGCAATAAGATTATGGTAAGAAACAGAGGTGGAGTCGAGGACACAAGGCTCGAGGCCAAGGACATAAAAAAATCCGAGGCCAAGGCCAAGGACAGCCTTTCCGAGGACAGACACTCTCGAGGCCAAGGACAGGAATGCTCGAGGCCAAGGCCAAGGACCAAGGACACAAAGCGCAAGTGCTCTCCAAAAAAAAAAATTTTTTTTTCAAGCGATCTCCACTAAAAAACGTTTTCCAAAAAATTTTTCAAGCACTCCACAAAATTTTAACATTCCAGAAAATAGTGCTGTCCTCGAGCCGAGGACAGGCCTATTTTCGAGGACTTGAGGCCTCGAGGCCAAGGCCAAGGACTTCAAACTCTGTCCTCAGGACGTCCTCGAGGACTCCACCTTTGGTAAGAAATGGATCAATGACAATCTTTTCATAAGTAATAATTAAACATGCCCAAGCAAAATGTTATGTATATGATGGTATACTGATTTGATGTCAAATAGATCTGAACCAAGAATTGATAAACATAATATCTTGACCTCGAGATTAATAACCAGCATAAGAGAATTGTCCGTATTTAAAGTTCAAGTCGATAATTTACTACTCCACTTCAGTTTTTGTTGCCTTGCCCAGTCGAACGTACACCTTGCGTAGCCACCATCATCCAATCCTGCTTACTGCTGGGGTTGTTGACTCGAAGAAAAACCTGAAAGAAAGAGAACAAAGCAGGAAAAGGAAAACAAAAATAAATAAATTGAGGAAGGAAAAAATGCAGATTTTCGAGGACATAGAAATGGGATTTTAAGATTAGTGACGACAACATAACCTAATCTTTTAGCATACTTCGACCAGTTTATTCCGACCCAAAAAGTTTCCGAGTTTTCTAGAACTTTTATTATAACCACCAAGCAGAGTTACTTTTCGGGACTAATCCTGTCCAAAGTGTAACAAGATTAGCAAAACAGCACTGTAGTATTACACATAAACCGCAAACAATGCTCTAGAAATCAGACTTGTATTAAGTCTTTACATAAAATATTTCGCATTTTTAAATTAAATGATGCTATCGTGAGATCCTGGGACTTGAAAGAAGTTGGAACTTTACTCCAGAGGGATGGGCCACGGTGAGAGATAGATTGTTGGCACATATTGGTTGAACAGAACTTTGGAATTATTTTAGAATTGTTTCTAGTATTATATTGCGAATGATTGGAGACAAAGATTTTGCTGAATACCGAAGGATTTTTATTTTTGCTCTGCTTAAACATAAATACAGCAATGTCTTTAAATAAAAGTTGATCAATTGTTAGTATTTCATATTTTTGCCTGATGTCTGTGATGTCACTGTTACGGTTTCGACCACTTGCTAACCTAATAAATTTGTCACACAATTTCTGTAACTTGTTTGTAATTGTTGTGTTACCATAGTACCAACTAGAGATGCAGTGCTGCAAATGACTGCCCATCAATGAATGATATAAGGTAATCAGTGTTCCTATTTTGGTTTTGATTGCTACGTCAAAAAAAGTTGTTGAGCAACAATATTTCGAGTTTTATAATTGTTAAAAAGTTGTTTTAATATAGAAAAAGCTCAAAATAGCGATTTGGATCTATAATGTGATGACGTCATGTTCGAAGTATAGCCTTCTCGTCGTTTTATCACCATCAACAAGAGTGGGCTTTTGTATTTCTCAGTAGTCAGCTATTCGCTTTTTAGCTGTTAACTCTGATAGATGTAAGGAAAAAAATCTTCATAGCTCGATTTCTAGTAGTGAAGGAAACGCAATGCAAGTCGCAAACAGTTACAAGTAATAAAAGATAATTAGATGATGAACTAAATATTATCGAAAGAAGCTGATAAAAAGGTTGATTAGTAGGAATTAATTGTAGGATCAGCAAACGTTATGTTAGACCAGATAGTTTTAATTTTGTTGTGCACTACCATTATAGGTCATTTATTGTTGCTACAATAAATTTTAAATTGCGTTTAATTGTACAGTAGAATTCGGTTATAACGGCTTCGGCTATAACGTAAATTCGCCTATAACGTTACATTTTTCTTGGTCCCGGCAAAATTCCTATCTTTTGTGTACATTTCAGTTCGTCTATAGCGGCATCGCCTATAACGTAAATTTGGCTGTAACGGCACCCTTTTTCCATCCCCCAGACAATTTTCGTTGCCTATAACGGCACTGTAGGCCATTATCTTTGCCACAAACTGCCAAACTTTATTGCGGGTGTTAATTCTGCGCGTTATTGTTTTTCTTTCCGACTGCGCGATGGCTGGACTTCGTTTTTATGACGCAAGGCCTGGTTGAAAACACTTTATGGCGCAAACTATTTCACACCTCGCACGTCTACATCGGATCCACCTCGCACGTCTACAGTCATGACGATAGCGATGAAATGTTGCGCTGTTTAGCGAAAATTGAGCATTATGTTATAACCAAATCCACGTCAAAGCCAAAACAACTAAAGATTACCGACATGTTTGCGAAGAAATGATGCAATGCGCTTGACAGTTGGCTTTTGAATAAACGTTTACTATTTTTGTGCAAGGTTTTGATTTCTGCACGAGTTTTGCTTAACCTGATTTCTTGTCTTTCATTACAATGTGAACCTAGCGTCATAATAAGCCTTTATGTTGAACAAACAAGTAGTTTTAGGACGGTTTGTGGCAGTTTGGCTATAACGTAAATTCGGCTATAACGGCAGGTTTTAAAAATCCCCCAGAGGTGCCGTTATAAGCAAATTCTATTGTAAAAAGTAATCTGCCATGGCTTGGTGTAATAGCGACAGCAGCGATATTGAAGCGATGTAAGTTTATATGAAAACAATGAGACTGGATTGACCCCATGGCTAAAAAGTCTAGGTCTAACTGTAATTCTGAATTACACAAAAGTACAGTATTACAAGCAGAGTTCAGTAAATAGGCTATTAAACTGCTGTACCGCTAAGCAATTAGTTTATGAGTACAATTACTGTAATTGCCTAACAGATAAAACCTTTTGCTGATATCCTATTTTCATGTTTGCAATGATTTCATTTCATTACATTGACCTATTGCATTTCAGTTTAAAGGGAGCAACAGTATTAAACTGTTAAAGCACAGACTAAGCTATTGGAAATTATGATGTATTTCTTTGCCTTAGTCTTACTTGTTCAGAGTTCATCATGGTTTTCAAGACATTAATTTTAGTATCCTAGGCTAAAAGCTAACGACTGACCTTGAAACCAGTATTTGTAACTGACAGAGCTGGGCAAATACTCAAGTTGCTCCCTAACCAGTAACCGCAACCAGTACAGGTAATCCACGAACCTGCTCGGCCGAAATAGCTTTTGTAGATACAGTAACCGCTGCCTTTAATGTATGAACTCGCACAACCAACAGTTCTGATTAATAAAACTGAGCAAGAAATTCGATTTCTCGTATATCACTACTACTAACTTAGCTTATTAGTTCGAAGATAACAATAGAAAACTCTGCTGCTACCATTAATTTACTGTATGGACTCGCACCACCAACTGTTCTGATAACTTAGCAAGGAATTCGTTTTCTCCTATAACAACTGCTACTAAGCTTGTTGTTTACACAGAATGTGCGTTTGACAGTTACTTCGAAGAGACGTCATAGGACGGCTGGACAAGTTTTGCATAATGCGCTTTTCAAAGCTTAATAACTTTGCCGATCTAGCATAAACTTTTGCGAAATTTTCAAAACTTCTTAGTTTACGCCTATACTATGTAACAATAACCAGAAAATTAGTTGTGCATTTTTGTTGTCGCTTGATCTTTAACCAATAAGCATCAAGAGTTTTTTGTGAGAATTGTGACTTACTGTAAAGTGGTAATTGATAGCAGTGCTAAGTTAAGATTCGTCTTTGCGTTCGTTAAAACGCGCATTGGTTTTTGCAGAAACCGTTCACACTTGTGCTTACGTTTGCGTTTACGTCTGTGTTCACGTGTACCTTTACATTCAAAAACCGTTTACCGTTCAACGTTAAACCGCATTACATCATTCAACATTGCTTATTACGTCGTATAAAGTCCGAAGCAGAGTCGAGGTTAGAGGTAAACCAAAAGAAAGTTATCGATTGCCTTTCAAACACCGTTTTACCAGGCTCTTGCCACGTAGTACGTGACAAAGGCCAAGGACCAAAAACACAGCCGCAAGCGTTCTCCAAAAAAAAAGATTTTCATAAAAGTTTTTCAGGTGATCTCCAATTCATTAACGTTCCCAGGATTTTTGATTGGAGGAGGCCTAAACCACAAATCACATGCTATGAAGTCATCAAAAATTTTCAAAACCGGAAGTTTTTGTGGGACAAAGATATCGCACTAGGATGGAAGATCTGAAATTGTTGCCTGTTGGCACTTAACCCGGATTTTGCAAAGAGAGAGGGCTTAAACTAATATAATTTGAAAAGTACAAGTATCTAACTAACTTTGGAAACGTGTTGAGAAAGTTTGTGTTACTCAAACGTATCGCCCCCTGCCGCCAGAGGCTTTGGGGGTCTGGGGGCAAAGCCCCCTGCTGTTGGGCGATTTTTTGTAATTTTTTGAAAAAAAAGGCTAATTTAATGCCATTTGAATCGCAATTCGCTAGTGTTCAAAGCCATTTGAAAGCATTGGATTTTTGACATTATGGAAAGCCAATTGAAAAAATGAAATTGTTTAATCTTCCGTTACTAGCAATTTAAGTCCAAAACACGTTTAACATGTTGCATTTTGGAGTTAAATTTTAATTGTCAGTGATTTGGTCCAACTAGGGGAAAGTAAGGTGCATTGTCTCGTGCGACATTTTAGCCCTGCATTTTAGCAGTAAATAATTTTCCACTCAAAAGTTTTCTTTAGAGATCTTTGTTTTGTCATGAAACTAACCAGTTAGGGCCGGTCTATACTGTGCGTACAAAATTACAAAATTTTTTACGCTCGTATGTCGAGGGTGTCTACACTATACAAAACGGCGCTTACGAGCATACGAGCGTAACAGCTTAACAGCGTATTCTGTGGGTGGCCATAATATTATGCTGAATTGGATGACGGAAATCACAGATTTGTTACAATTCTTTGTCGTTTCGGTTAAATTTGGGTCAGATTATGCATCACGAGAAGTAGTATTGTCTTATTGATAATTTAAACGCGAATTTTTTTCTACCTTCCTCACAAAAAACATAACGTACGGCCAATCAGTGATCGAGTGTCTGTTACAGAAAAGCTAGATCTGGGTTCGATTTCTTGCTTAGCGTTCAGGAATAAAAAGGGACACCGTGAAGACTCCACAGTGTGTAGTAGACAAAACGTGGCAGCTTAACTCGAAGACCAAAAGGCTTCTTTGCTGTCTCCTGGATAAAGCAACTTGGTGAATACAACAAAATTACAAAAATTAACTTATAGGCCACTGATGCAGGCCCGGCGTCAGGATAGCGTGACTAGGGGGTCAGAAATAAATTTTGGGGGAGCACGAGAAGTTTATTTACGTGAATTTAAGAGTGTGGAGCAAACGAAAAAGGTGAAGACATAAAAAAAAGGTCTTCTGTTCAAAAATTTTCACAAACTCTCGTTTTCATCTCAAAATTTTGCGACTCTACGAATCCTAAAGTAAAGACCAAAAAAAAAAGGTCTTTGTCCCTCAAGTTTCATGAAATTCTGTGTGAATCCACAAAAACTACAAAAAAACAGTTCTTGCTCGCAAATTCTACGGCAATAAGCACCAATTTGGGTGTCTTCGGCCTCGATTTGCACTCCAGTAGCCCCAAGCCTGTTAATCTCTTCGGAGCACAGTACTCGCTTAAGGCACACAAGCTGTCATTTGAGGGGGGCACGGTCCCAGAATGCCCCCTCGTGGCGCCGAGCTTGCTCTGATGGGCACTAGAGGCTGGTTTCAAAGGTCCGGTTCTTCCTCTTTTGAATTCCTCTTAGCGGAGAGTGACTCGGTGGAAAGATCTGATCATAATGTTTTGCAGGGTACATTTTGTTTTCAGCTTTCAACTGTTTTTCAGTTCTACTGATACATTCCGTTTACAGAGGTGGAGTCCTCGAGGACACATTTTGAAGTTTTTGGCCTCGAAGCTTCAAGTCCTCGAAAATTGCCCCGTCCTCGGCTCGAGAACAACAGTAGTTTTGGAATCTTTAAAATTTTGTAGATCGTTTTTTGTAGAAAAACTTGTTTTTTTGAGAGATATTTTGATTTTGTTTTTTTGAGAACACCTGAACAAAAAATTTTGAAGACCTTATTATTATTATTATTTTTTTGGGGGAACACTTACGCCTGTGTCCTTGCCCTAGAAAGGATCTGTCCTCGAAAAGGCTGTCTTTGGCCTCGGATATTTTTTTGTGTCCTTGGCCTCGAGCCTTGTGCCCTCAACTCCACCTCTGTCCCGTGTCCGTTTAAGCCAAATGTTGAGCGTCTTTAGCCTCTCTACCATATCAGCTTTTATTATAAACTTTATCCTGTCCACCCCTGGAAACACAACAGACGGTGCATGATGCATAGCATGCAGGTGCACGTTATCCTCTCGAATTGTCGAACGGTTTGAGTGCGCCAACACATTAAACTACAATCTTTTCCGTATTTAATCCCTTCTGCAAAAACAATACGCATTTTATCATTTTTGTATTGACTCCTCCCCCAAGCGGTTTGAGTTAACTCCTTGTAATCAATCAGATTGAATTGCATTATAACTCCTAATTTCATAACTAAAATTTTTGTAGACATGCTTATTGCAGTATTCATTTTTTCTTTTTTCACACAAACGCTTCTACTGAACGCTTTTTTTTTACTACCACTCTGGTAGTTTTGTATCACAGTAACGCCCAAGAATTACATAATAAAAGTTCGGGATTCAATCCCTAACCCGCTAAACCTGAACTTATTCGGAGAAAAGCTTACCCTAGCATTAGTTGAAGACTTAGAGAAATCTCACAGATGTCCAGCTACTTGCACTTTTATAAAACATAAAACGAAAATAGAGCGAACTATGGTAGCTAAAAAATTTCAATTATCGTAAACTGCAGTATTATTATTACCACTGAAACTGCAGAAAATTGTTTGGCGATTAGAGCATTCAATAAGTTTACTGTACTCCGAGAAGGAACTTCTGAATTCTCTCAATAAGACAGGTATTGCAACTTTTGTAATACAACTGTATTCAATATTTTCAAAAACTCAATAAACTAAATTTGTTGCAAGCAAAAGTAAAAAATTTTAAGCGCAAAGCAGTGAATATTTCAGAAAGTAACACATCGGGCATCTCTTACGATTGTAATGTTTCGGAGGGAGTAAAAAACCCTCTATCTGGTTGTCACTTCACGTAGATATCAGCGCAGATTATACAAGCACATATTATTATTGATAGTATTCAGTACTTAAATTGCAAAATTTTGCATGGGGGGACGCTTTTTCAGCGTTGACTGAATCTTAGTGAAAAACAAGCACGTAGCCAGGATTTTTTGGGAGTGCGTTCCATAAACGAACTTGACCCAAATTTTTATTGTTCCTGAATTGGATTTAGGAGAATTTTCAGTGAAAATCAGGTGATCACCAAAAAAAAACAAAACAAAAAAAAGTCTTCGCCAAACTCGGAAGGCTTTTTCTGGCCGAATTCAAAAATTTAAACGTTTTTCCGACCTAAAACAGTAGCTTTTTCCTCCCATAAGCCAGCACTCAACTCTCGATGGGGGGCACCTAAACCTCGATGGGGGGACGCTCAATCTCGATGGGGGGACGCGTCCCCCCCCCCCCCCCCCCGTCCCCCCTACAATTTAAGTACTGATAGTATTGATGTATAAACAAGTGTAAAGCGAAAGCTACCTCAGAAATTTTATCAAAACTTGTAGGAAAGTTCATCTCCAGAGTTGTTGCTTAAAGCAAAAGCTGTCTCATAGGTTTAATCAAAACTTGTAGGAAAAAATAACCAGAGGATTAAAAATGATGCCAATGTCCAATCAGTCTCAGAAAGCAGATATTTTATTATACATCACCAATATTTTGATTATAAAACTTGAAATCGAGTAATGCCTGGATCCTGGAAAAGTCAAGCAGCAACTCTATGAAGCATTAATAATAACCAATGTCTTGATTGATTTCATGGTGGGAAAAGAAAATGTCACAAGTTCAGCCAACAGCAGTTAACCTAAGCCATGAGCAATTTTCGTTACGGTGTGTTGACCATGAGACATGTTGAAGAAATACAGAACAAACATTAATGAAATTTGATAGCTTTACTTCTGCTTTTTACTCTTATCACTGAAGGAGAAAATGTCATATTGTTAGTCAACAGCGCTTAACCCAAATCATGATTAACTTCCAGTAGGTTGTGATGACCATGAAGCATGTTGTAGAAATACACAACAAACATTAATGGAACTTGATGGCTTCTGGTTTTCAATCATGCAGTTCCAACAATTTTCCAATTATCTTCTACTCGTTGGAGGACCTAGAGTAAAACAAATAATAATTACTCCTACCAAAAAAAGTTCAAAATTCTGCAAAGTATCCAAAACCGTCATGAGCAGTAGACATATCAAAAAACGTACCAATTATGCATAAAACAGTTGCACTCAGAGAAGAGTCCAAACTTTTAGAGGCAACCAGTTGACATAAGACGATTGACTTGGCCAACTTTAATCTTAGTCCGAACCAGACCCAAAAGATGTTTGACGCAAAACCCTAACCATATCACTGCGGTGTTAAATTTTCTTGCATCAAACTGGTCACTTTAAATCTCAAAAAAGCGCCAATACTACATTACAGAACAAAGCTATCAAATCAAGTTAGCAAAATTAAAGCAAAAAAACAACTTTTTTTAACAATAAACAAGGAGTACTTTATTCTATCAAAATTAATTCTAGCGAAGATATCACTACAGCATTTTTTAAACCATAAGGCACAGCAAATTGGAACATACAACAGTTAATTGGCGCGCTGTCGTAGTATTGATAAATGGCTTCTATAATTATTTTCTAGCATAAAGTTCACCAAATGGCTTCTATAGCTTTTGTTTTTAGGCACAATGTGTGACAAACTATAAGATGCACTACATTACATTAAATTTAGTAAACTTTAAAAAACTTTTTTAGAAATCTAAATGGTTTAACTCTGAATGAAATTATGGAACCAAATCAAGTCTTTCATTATACATGCTGTAATACATCGAAGCGCATGAAGTTGGCAGGGCTTACCTCAGCATCATTGCACCCGAGCAACATAGCTGCCTAGAAAGAAATGTCGCAGCGATACAAAGCCACTGGCAATGTTGTGTTTGATTTGACCAGGCTGATTTAAATCTCATACCTTTACTCCAGAGACGAATGCATTACCATTTGATCAACTGGCTGTAAGAGAGCATAACCAGAAGTACAGATTAAATGCATCAGAGTATAGGGCACAATTTGGATTTCTTAAAAACTTTAAGAATAATTGGTGCACCTTATGGTTTGAAAAATATGACACTTTAAAATGCTAGTTGCACCCAAGAAAAACAAGCAATGCTACTCATATGTTACAAGAAACTTGAAATTGTGTAATTAAGTTGCAGTGATGTGAATACTGTTTTGTCACACAATCACATTAGAAAAAACTTTAAAAGTGACAAATTTTCTTTAGTCCACTGCTAATTTTGAATGATTATTTTAACTATAAGCAAATGATTTAGATAAAACTTCCAAATTTGTTTTTTTATTTTCATTATGAAAATGCTTGAATTTTTTTTTTTTTTAATAAAAGCTCAAATAGGTGGTAAAGATTGTCAATCTAGAAATACACCTAACTAACCTTGAAAACCTGACAATGCCACTGTTGGATCGATTATCATTCTTGAAATCTTTGAGCATTAAAGATCAACATTGTTTCATAAATTCATCAATAAGTCTCTTTGAGTCTGGACCAAAGGACCATATCATTGATAAATTTGTTAAATTCCAAATACTTACAGTTACTATATTTTGTTCATTACTATAAATACTTGCTAATAGAGTCTTAATTTACAATTCTGAAAAGCAAATTGCAGAATATAGAAACTTTTGATTTCACTATCTTATTGACATGACAGTAAGCCAAACCTATTGGCTTGGCAGTGTCTGCAATTCCACTCAACTATTTGTAAAAGTCTAAAACCTGATAGTTACTGAATAATAAGTGAGCACATCTTGAAATAGAATAATTTGACATGCCTATATAGCTGTAACTGCACAGCTTATTATATCAGTAGGCTAGTACCAGGGTACACCTAGATTATAGCATTTTAATTCTACTTTTATTTCTGTAGCTGTAGGCTGACTGATAGTGTAGGCTCTAATACTTTTGAGTTTCATTGATATAAAAAATCAGAGCCTAGATTTTATCAGCAGACTAATTTTTTAACTTTGCATATTTTCTGACAGTAGCTTAGGCTATTAAGTTGCTTGCTTACCAGTATCTCTTACCGGTATAATGCAGCATCACTGCACCTGCAAGTGCACCAGTAGGCTAAACCTTTTGAACTAAACTAGCCTACAGCAGCTATCAGGCTAAGATTACTAATTTACTTTAACAACGTGGTATATTACACCCTAGGTACGACTACCACCAAGACATAGACCTGACGTATTATACTGGTAGGCCTATTGCAGTATTGGTAGACTGGTTTTGGCCTAAGCTAGTCCCCCGGGTCAGGACTGTGATCTGCATCGCCACACCACACATCAGTTTTAATTTTCAAATTTCTTTACTTGGAATAGGCTAACCCAATGTTACATAACAACAAACAATTTATAATTCACTTTTGGGCCTACCAGTATCAACCTAGGCCTCTTTTTTGCAAGTTTTTCCTCATAGAGCCGCAAATTGACCATTTTCATGTTGAACTAGGCTATTTCAAACCAGCACGCATATTTTCACTTTTGAAAATCAACTTTTTTTCAACAAAACTTATGAACCTAATTTTAGCCTACCAGCCCCGAGACCTGGCAAACCAGTTCTTAGAATTTCACGCAAATCGTGAGCTTACAAGCGTACCGGCGAAAAAAATTTGCTCTTTTAGCAAATTTTTTTCGCTGGCAATTTTACTCTTGTAAGGTGCTACGCCCGTAAGGTGCTACGCCTGGGCTTACGGAATTTTTCTTTAAAATAAACTAAGGTTACGCTCGTAAGCTGACGATTTTACGCACAGTGTAGACCGGCCCTTAGTCATAGGGATAGCCTCAATGTTCGGCCAGAGGGCCCAGGCCCACTTAGCTGAAGTTCAATGATTCGTTCAATCAGCATTTTCCATAGCTAATTTTTTAAAAAGTATTTTGTGTGCAAAAACCGGCAAGGTAGAGGTGAATTACTGAATTGTTATCGAAAATGGTACAATGGATGGTTATGCCTACTAACCATTTTATTGCCGGGCCAAATTTACATCGCGCTGAGCCCCTGGCACTTTGGAAATTTTTGCAACATCTTTCTGCCTAATATAGGTTGGCCCTGACGCGACGAAGGCTCTTAGGTCACCACAGAGGCTGTTCTTTCTATGGCCCTGTTGCGACGATGGCTGTCAGGTCACCACAGAGGTTGGTCTACCAAGGGCTTCTGCTTTGGCTGGACTCTGGGAAATGGCCCTGACGCGACTGCGGCTGTCAGGTCACCATGAAAGCGGTCGTTGCCTCTGGTGGGAATTCCGCGGTAGTGGGCGACAACTGCTGTACAATAGCAGAAGCCAATCAGTATGGCTCTAAACAGGGGAAGTGGAGATTGAAGTGACTTCTGCTCCTTGCTGCAGACTGCCTTTGTTTCTGACTTGTCTTTTATTAAAAGTTAAACCAAACAAGCGAAAGCTGAGATGCTACCTCTCGCCCATGGATAACTGAGCAAAACCATACCAATAAAAATCTGAGATTGCTCTCGGCTTGAACAAACTTCAGGTCTGCGGTCTGAATTTAGAATGAGCCAAAAGAATCCTGACGGGAGTAAATAATTAGATGGGGTTATTCCATGGGTTAGAGGCGGTTACACATCGCACATCAAACAATTATTCGTCACACTAATTTGAGGGAGAAACCGCTCAGACAGTAAACATCATTTGCGCTGGCGATTTCCTTACTGTCTTTAGCAATGTGTTAGGTATCAACATGTTTATAAGAGAATATGTGACACATTAAACAAGTTTTGACACTTCGAAGAAAAAAGTTTGCTTTAGGTACGTCCTCGGTAGACCCGGAGAAATTGCGATAAAAAATGCCAAAAGCTAGAAAGTATAACACGGTGCTCACAAAATATAATAACAGGCAGTAAATTTATAAAGATATTTTAAGTGGCGTTTGGACCATAGGTGAAGACCAAAAAAAGTCTTGCGATTTCAGCGCGGTGCCCCTAGCTGGTACTGCATCATATTACGGGCTAGTCGATTGCGGTAGAGCTAGGGTTCTTAAATTCTAGCAAAAACTCGATGAACGCAGATACAAAAGTTCGTTCTCATTCTGTTTTTATTCCTCATATTAAAGGCGGTGAATCCTCCAGCCAATTCCGGTGGTTTACAAAAGTTTTTGTTTTGATTTTTGGGCTGCGTTTGCAAATATATTCTACAAATACTAAAAGATGTCCTCCCGAAAAAAGTTTTTGGAAACTCTGAGTTATGATCTTCCCGCCAAAACCACTGTTCTCTAAACTAGAGATGGCGCGGATAACAAAAAATGCATCCGCATGCTGCGCTGCGTCCGCAAACTTTGTCCGCATGCTGCACCGCACCGCATTCAAACACAACTAAGTTCACGCTGCACCGCGCCGCACCGCAAGTTAAGTATCTTTTAAATTTCCACTAACATCAGGAAAAAATTAGCTCTCTAGCTTATGACATATAAAAAAATTGATTTTAGGGGTATTATTTTGGAGAGTTTTCAAAAGAGTCGCTCTCTCAAACCATGTCAAAATATTTGTTTTTTAAACATCTACCGGTATAAAAAAAAGTAATGCCCTAGCTTGAGTCGTTCAAAAAACTAATTTCTGCGGAGTCCATTTGGGGGCCCCTGGGGATGGGGTGGTACCTCCATACTATGTCAAGCTATTTGTTGCTTAAATATCTGCCAATATAAACAAAAAACTATCACCCTAGCTTGAACAATTAAAAAAATTAGTTTTTTTTGGCCTCATTTTGGGGAGGTTCTGGGGAGAAGCCTCAAAAAAATTCAGGAGACAAAATAGCATTTGCAGCCCAACAAATTTACACAAAAATTAAATATCGATGTTGTGTGGTTTAGGAGAAGAAGAGTGCACAAAATTTAGAAAGCAAAAAATGAAAAAAGAAAAAAAACTCAACGGGGTAAACGTGTAGGTAAAGATGAAAGAGTATCTTACAACATATAACCATGTGAAATATTTTTTGCCATACTTAAGCCGTTTTTGAATAAGACCGCTTTTTATACTAAACTTTTGAAGTAGTTTTCAGGTCCTAGACCTGAAGTTACGAGACTCATTGCCTTGAAATTTGGCACACACAAATAACATGAATCTCAAACTGCTGTCAAAATTTCATGTAGCTAGACCAAACCATTATCTGTTATTGAGTTATAAGTAAAAGTCTGAAACTTTGCACTCGTTAACTTTGAAAATGGCCGAGTATATATATATACATAATGTCACAAAAGGAGTGTGTGCCTAAGAACGTGCACAGATAAAAGCCGAAATACAATATAAAAATCAACCATAGAGAATATTGTACCATTACTTTGTTTCTATCTTAATGTTTTAAGATATAAGTACTTTTAGTACAAACAGCGTCAACTCTTTGCCGTGTTCCTAATGTTTAAAGTCCGTTAACATTGAAGATCAAACAGGACAAATTAAAGCAAACAAACAACAAAAGGCAGAACAGAAATTTTAGCAAGCAAATAGCGCATGACAAAAACAGGCAAGTCAGAAGCACAGCATTGTTAGCATGTGGTATCACACAAGTAAGGTTTACTCAACCCAGCCACGAACTAACTTAACACAACCACAGTAATAAGATTACCCTACTCCTTACAAATGTAAGATTACCCAACCAAATATTAACCACTAACAATTAAAAACTAAAAAACATGCGATGTGAGATCAATCATTTCAATTATATGCTTTCAGGTTTAATTTGCCTTGTGTGTGCTTGCTATCAGTTTTTCTGCACCATGTTTTGGCAATCAAAAACAATCTACCCAGTTCCAGTCTACCTGATAGTCTACCAGTCTACCTTGTCAGCAGCATGGCCGAGCGGAACTGAGCGCTGATTATTGCGTAAGCGATACTGCGACCCGAGTTCGATTACGACTGCAGGCCGCCTGCTTCGACACATACGCAGGTGGCTGGAGACTCGAAGAGCGCGAGCTCACTTCCCAGTCACCCTCATCTCTTCGTTCTTATTCAGTTCGTTGAGTTGTAAATCCTCAGTTGATTTATTTATTTATTTATGATAATTTCATGCAACTACTGTACTAATCCTGAACCAGTAGCTCAATTAATGAAATATAAGGTATCACGTGCTCTGCATGCTGTCAAAAGCTACTACACTTGTATGAAACTACCCTATGTATTAATACCTTCGCCGTTTACATGTGTGTTGGATTGTGGAATAAATTTTGCTATTACGTACCGGTAGGCTATTTTGCCATTGGAAATTTGTGTAGCCTAGTCTTCGTACTCTACTACATACAGACATAGGTCTACCAGATCTGAGATAGGCTCCAGACATAAGACCGAAAGCGTAACTCTTGATGCCATGACCTGTTGATGAATAGGATACACTGAACTAACTCTGTCACTCTGAAATACAAGCCCATGTGTAGTAGAAACTGTTGTCTAGCCTTGGGCTTGTACCAATACCTTAGGCCTACTGTGTACAAAGAGGGTGTGTCGCTAGGCTTTGTTTTGTGCCTCGACTCTCTGTAAATCTGTTTCTTCTACTTTTGTTTGCCTTTGTTTTATCTTCTCACCGACAGGGGTGCCGAAACCCGGGGGGGGGGGGGGGGGGGAGGATGGGGAGATATATCATCCCAATAATTTGACTGTATCCCCCCCAATAATTTGAGTATAGTCTGCATCTGCATATCCCCAATAATTTGACTTTGGTGTGCATTTGAGCTCAGGTCTCCACTAGAATTTGGGGAACAAAGTTTTCTTTCTTTAGGTGAAGACTTTTTTTTTGGTCTTCACTTTATTTGCTCACCTGAAAAAAATCGTGGTCGAGGTTCATCCCCCCAAAGCTGAAAATAGGGCAAAATTGGGGTAAAATTGCAAGTTATTCCCCCCAATGCTCAACGAAGATCGGCACCCCTGCTCACCCAACGTCCTAAACCTTTCCTAGTCTAACCTACCAAAACCAAAATCTTTTTGTTGGTGTCAAAAAATAAACACGTTCAGCCGATCAAAACTAAGTTTCTTGTTGCCAAAATAGCCGATTTTAGGATGCTCCGAATTCTGAAAAAATAAACTTGAACTGAAGGCACCTTTTCCTGTTTTAGTAGCATGCATTGTCTTCAATTCATACCTATAATAGTTACATCCAGACTAACCATTGTTGTTCATAAAGAAAAAATCACCAACAATAATTGTAAAAAAATGTAAAAAAATTTTAGTACGCGGCGCTGCGCTGATGCTGTGACGTAATGCAGATTTTAGTTGCCACGCTACGCGGCGCGGTGCACCAACAACAGCGCGCGGCCGCGTACACTGCGCTGTTGCCATCTCTACTCTAAACTACTAGGCCTACTGTAATCTTATTAAACTATTAGGCCTAACTATCTCTAAACTATTAGGCCTTATAGTTTAGAGATAGTTAGGCCTAAACTATTTAGAAATAAACTGTTTAGAAATAAACTATCTCTAAACTATTAGGCCTACCACAGTTCTCTAAACCATTAGGCCTACTGTGGTTTTGGCGGGAAGAACAAAACTCAGAGTTTCCAAAAACTTTTTTCGGGGGACATCTTTTTGTATTTGTTGAATATCTTTGCAACCGAAGTCCCAAAATTAAAACAAAAAATATCAAAAATTATAGTTCAATTTTAGCTATTGTAAACCACTGGAATTGGCTGGATGATTCACCGCCTTTAACTTCGTCGATTTTTACCTAACCTAAGCATGATGTAATCAATTTTGCAAAAGCACATGAGCGCAGTCAGGCGTGGAATTTATTATTGGTAAAAAGAAAGGGGCAAGGGAGAATAGCCTGACTGCGCGTTTACGAGTGATTGACTGCGGATGCCCACAATATTATGGTAAATCTGGCTTGGTTTGTGTATTACGTTCATAAAAAGGCTACATGTGGGCCTGTGATTGCAACTTGTAGGACAAAAACTCTCCATTTCTTCCGGGTTATACGTTTAAATTGGAAAGTAAAAATTGAATTGAGGGAGGCCTGGGGCCCGTGGTCTTCAATATTGGTGTAAGTTACTGTTGTAAGCATAAAATGCTTAAAAGAAACTGAAACTGAAGAAACAATAGACTTTTTTGTCACATTTTTGTCATTGGTGAAATTTCAATTGGGGGGCGAGCCCCCTGGGCCCTCGCCCCTCCCCTCTTGGCTACGCCTATGCTCCAATAAACGAAAACAGAAAAGATGTTCGCAAATTTTCCGCGAGGTTTCTGGCGTTTTCCAACGAAATTTCATCTGTTCAAAAAATAGTGCTGTCCTCAAGTCGAGGACAAGGCAATTTTCGAGGACTCGAGGCTTCGAGGCCAAGGACTTCAAAATGTGTCCTCGATGACGTCCTCGAGGCCAAGGACAACCACGAGGACTCCACCTCTGATAGGCATATTTCTTTCCCAAGTTTGCCTTGACCAGGAGACAGCAAAGTGACCTTTTCGGTTTTCAGGTCAAGCTGACACCTGCCAACTTGTTTGCCACACACGATGGAGACATCACACTGTTGCTTTTAATTGCTGAACTTCAAGCAGGGAAGCTGTAAATATCAACTTTTTTACACTTTAGTTTTATCTGACCGTAATCGAAATCGCGTCAACCTTCTTTGTATCAGACGCCCAATTCACTGGATCACTGATCATTTTGGCAGTATTAGTTTTCATTCGTTTGGTTTATTTTTGATTCGAAGAGTTCGATAGGCTAACCATGTTTCCCACAAAAAGTTTTTTTTTCTTATATATAGTTTATTTGACCAATTCTGTTCTGCGTTTACGTTTAGTACCAGTAGATAAAAACCTAAAATATGTTATACAAAACGAACGAATATTATTGATCCAAATAGAAGTTTGAATGATCCGTTTCCAACTGGCTATAAGAAACCAAAGCTTTTTGCCGCTGTTTATGTAGGAAAACACTATAATCAGCAAGATTTTCTTAAGTTCGATGACATTGCAAAAACTCTTAGCCAATTTCCGACTTTTCGCGAATACGGGAAAAGTCGGAAATAAAATTGTCACCACTTTGAGCGCTATTTCTCAGCGAATTGTTCGCGAAGAAGGCTACAGTTTGGAGAAACGATTTAGTAAAGATTTTATGACAAGCTGTAGTGGTTTTGATTCAAACAGCCGTACAAGTGAATCACAGTGTTAGGATTAGTAAACTTGATACTAGATTTTGTCCGGAATTACCCCACCTTATTTAAAAAATTTTTAAAACCCTAAAAAGTTACCGGTTGGTCCAGAAAATCGGTTATTTGCCAGAAAATACAGTACCGTAGGCCTACATACAGGTAAATGCATCACTGGTAATGGTATACTGTACTTTCCACTTTTCAGAATTTCAATAGTCTACGGTAGGCTGTATTATTAATGTGCAGTGTAGCTGGTGTCATTCAGTATTTGAGCGCGTCAACATTGAAGCAGGGAAACTGGTCATGACTCCAGTTCCAGATATGGTAGGCACCATTGCCTAGGATAGGCTACCAGTAGCTGAGTAGTATCCTTAAAGTTTAAAATACTTTATATGAGTAGGTCTACCAGCAACATCAATCAAATATTCAAACTTTTTTTTTAACTTTAGAGCTACTGCAGTATGCTACAGGTTGCATTTCTACCCATTTGGCAACTGGCATTGGTGGATTGGCAAGCAAGCCAATCATGATTACCAGTGTAGACCATAGTCTACAAGTCGAGACATTTTAATAAGTCTGAATTAAACATAAAAAATATGCTTTATTATCGTCAACGGGGGTGACTTTGATCACCTGTTTAAACTTCAAGTGCTCTGATCTTCTTCCACACTACCGGTATCCCTCCATCTTTCTCTGTCGACTGGTCGTAACACTCTGTGACTGAGCTTTATTATGATACATTGCTTTTTTTGATTAGTGTCACATGATGTGAGCGTACTGCCACCTCAGACCTAATGCTTGATCAAAGTCATCCCATATCGGTACCAGGGGGGACTTTGATCACTCATATAAAACTGTCGTTTTATCAAAGCAAACTCATCTGAAGGGTGACTTTGTTCATTTAATTTATATTTTTAAAAAGTTGTTGGGGACTAAAATTTAGTTTTCATTGGATTGAAGTACAATTACAGGAGGTTTGCTGCAGGTAATGGCCATCTCACGTCTGCCTCGGGTTTGGGAGGGTAGGGGTTCGATTCCCTCTGAACCGATCGAATATAGCACTTGTTATTAATATTAACTCTCAACCAACATTGCGTAGCACATTTGCACTAGGTGGCTTGATAAAGTGTGTTTGATTTCGAAAATCAAGACCTGAAGACCAGCGATAACAAACTTAACGAGGGAAAGTGAAGACTGACAAGGAAAAGTGTATCATGTTGCTAAAAAAGTGCTGCTGAATATTGTTTGAGTATTTGCTTTATTTTTATTTTCCATTCACGTGGAATTAATCTGCATTTGCATGGGAGTGGCGAGCCGCCACATTCTAAAAGCCGAATTGGCGCCTCGTAAAATTTTGGCAATAAAAATAGTAATCACGTGACCAAGCAACTTAATCACGTGACCAAGCAACCACATATAACTCAAAGTGTGACGTGACTTTATATCGACAACGGATTTTGCCATTTGAAGTTGTTTTCTAGTACAGATCAAAGTCACCCTGCTGATCAAAGTCACTTCCGACGACGGTAATTCAAAATTTGCTTTTGTACTTAAATGCATTGCCAAAATAAGCACTGAGCATTGTTATGCTTTAACTTATAACTAGGTTAAACTACAGTACTGGTACCTTTTAAAAGCTAAGCTTGACTTCAAATATCTTGCTGCAGCACATCAAATACAAATTATTCACTGTCATTAACAGTGTTTCAAAAAGCATATTATTGAATAGGCCTATCAATGATCATGTTTAAAACTAAAAGGCAATCAATACCTTTTTATTGCAAAAAGTTTACTGTGAAACCATGTTGAAACAAATTTTAAAGTTTTTTAGAATTTATTTTGCACCAATTTTAATTCTCATTGCAGATTAGCAAAGAAATCATGAGATAATTACAAGAGCACTTCTTTTCCTCCTAGATGAAGGTGAAATTCTTTCTGAACTTTACCAAACTGAACAAAAGTCAGTAGGCTATGCCTACTTAGATTGTAAAATTTTGCGTGGGGGGATGCTTTTGCAGACCTGACCAAACGCATTTGGCATGTGGAAGTACTTTAGTGAAGATTACATAATTCTGTTGCCGAAATTGAATGAACACCAAAAAAAAGGTCTTCGTCAAAAATTGAAGTGTTTTTTCGCTTAAATTAGGTGAAGAATTACGTCTATTTTGTCTGATTATCCAGCGCTCAAATCTCGATGAGAGGACATCTAAATCTCGATGGGGGGACGCTAAATCTTGATGGGAGGATGCTAACTCTTGATGAGGGAGAGGCGTACTCCCGCGTCCCCCCTACAATTTAAGTACCGGTACTGACAAAAGTGCATCAAAACTATTTTAAATGACTGACTAACCCACAGCTGCTGGCGCTTACAACAAGTGCAAAACTTAATATAGTAGCTTTTTGACCTTTAGGCCTAAAGCTAACAATTTGCAGTAACAATTGTATGAAACTTACTGGCGTACTAAAAACTGAAGCCTTAGTCTAAGATCTGGTCACCTACTATGCATTAGCCTCCGACGTGTAGTCATTTCTTTGAAAATCTAATAGCCTATCTATAATAAGCAGGGATGTGGAAGTGGCAAATTTTTGTGGAAGCGGAAGTTGGAAGCTGTAAAAGGGTATTGCTTCAGCTTCCACTTGGGCCATTCATATCAAACGTCGAAACTTAAATAAGGTGAAATTTCTTAATATGACAAAAAGTGAATGTTTGGTTGATCATCATCTGCAAAGAAACATTTTTTAAGGCTTGTGTTTCTCCTAGATCTGGGGCAGCCCCCACTCCTATCAACTCTAAGATGAACCATCTGACCAGCCAACCCATTTTTTAAAACTAGGTGTTCAAAAACTATTTTAGTCCTAAAATTTAGAGATTTTCTTAGAAAGGTTTTCGAATGGGACTGTGCCCATTTTTGCAGGCCATGCTCGTATAACCAAAATCTGGGGCCATGCTCTTATAAAACAGCATTCACCAACATATGCAAAGTTTCCATCAGTTTCAGCATTTTAATGTTTTTTCCTGTGATAATGTATTCTTGAAAAGCAAATAGAAGAGAGCATCATAACTTCTCTAAAACAAAGTACGAGGTCTGTTCAAAAAGTTCCTAGACTGAAGTCATAACACAAAATGTACTTTCTATAGCAGTTACAGGTCTGGATCTCCTTCAAAGTACTCTCCTTCCCAACGCACACACTTATCCCAGCGGTGTTTCCACTTGCGGAAGCAGTCTAGGTACGCTTCTTTTAATGCCCTTGAGCTCGTTTGTTGCATTTGCCTTAATCTCTGGAATGGTCTCAAATCTTCTTCCTTTTAAAGGTCTTTTGGGCATGGGGAACAAAAAGAAATCACATGGAGCAAGGTCAGGTGAGTAAGGGGGGTGGGGAAGAACAGTGATAGAATGTTTGGCCAAAAACTCATAAATTCTGAGGGCTGAATGGGCTGGAGCGTTGTCATGATGGAAAAACCAGTCACCACTCCTCCACAATTCTGGCCTTTTCCGTTGGATGGCATCCCTCAGACGTTTCAAAACTTCAATGTAGTAGGTCTGGTTCACTGTGAAGCCTTCAGGAAGGTACTCGTGGTGGACAACTCCACTAGCATAAAAAAAAACTGGGAGCAGCACCTTGATTTTGGATCGAACTTGGCGAACTTTATTGGGTCTGGGGGATGTTTTGCTCGTCCACTGTGAAGATTGGACCTTTGTTTCCACGTCATAACTGTAAACCCATGACTCATCACCTGTTATGATATGTGACAAGAATTCTCTATCATTTTCTGAGTGATCAAGCAAATCGTGACAGACATGAACACGATGAGCTTGTTGATCACTTGTAATCAGACGTGGCACAAATTTTGCAGCAACGCGATGCATCTTTAATTCTTCTGTCAAAATGTGGTGACAAGAGCCTACCGAGATCCCACATTCTTTCTCTTACAGTCAGACGTCAATTCGCTCACACCAGAGTGTTGATTTTATCAATCTGTGGGTCATCAGTTGATGTGGAAGGATGTCCAGAACGCTCATCATCTTCAACAGACAGCCGACCATTCTTGAAACGTTTATGCCACCTGAAACATGTCGCTCGCTTCATGGCAACATCACCTTAAGCTGTGTTAAGCATGGCAAACGTTTGAGTAGTAGATTTTCCCAGCTTGACCCAAAATTTCACAGCAAATTGTTGCTCTTTCAAGTTATTCATTTCAGATTAAAAAAAAATTTGTAAAACTTAAAATCCGATAAACTAAAAAACTACCCTTAACTTATATGAACATAACCAGCACTAAAATAAAGATATCTGCAATCAGAAAATGGCGTCATACTCTGTGAACTAGCGACACCAAGCGAATGCACCTGGAACAAATGACAGCTGCGCAGTTCAAACAGTCTACGAACTTTTTGAACAGAGCTAGTATAATATAGTATGACTTTTAATTAACGCCTGCTCGCTTCAGACAAGTTATTTTTCGGCTTAGCTTGCCTCTACGATCAAGTTGATAAAATAAAGTGTATCAAACAACTTTAAACAAAATTATTTGGAAGCATAATTTAGGCCCACTTTTGTTGCAATAAAGTAAAGTAATTACGTACGTAGAGAAACCTGTTGCTTGCTTTATTGTAGTAAGCACTTTGTAACCATCACAATTAATGCATTGTCTAGTTGTATGCACATTATTAACAGCAATTGATGCTTCTTAATTGCATGCAGATTTTTCCACTTATACATGCGTTTAACAACCTTTTGGCACAAAATGTGTTTTTTTTTTCTAGAAAAGTTTTCCGACGCTTGTCACGTTAACAGCAGTTTCAGATATCACAAGTACTAGTCTGCGCTGCATGAAGAATTTGGCAATTTTTTTGTTATGATTATTTGGAAGATTTTTTAGCTTCAATAACTTTTGCTACAAAATTTGGCTTTCTGGCTGGTGTAGTTTTCAAAATATTTATGATTAAAATGCGCTAGCAATAAACCACAATGGTAATCAATATCACTTCAGGAAGATTCCGAATTCAACATCGCTTATAAAATCATAATCGATCAATTTACCAATTCATTATCGATTACGAATCAATATAATCAGGGGGGTAGGGAAAATGAATGGGATCTCGCTCTTCCACGTGCTGCAAAAATACTAGGCATCCTGGCGTGTCCTGGCCATTGTGTTCCGCTTGGCTGGTCAACTCCACTTTGATTAAACAAAAAAATTTTACCTTGGACTTCTCGAGATTTTTCCATTTGAAAATTGGCGATTTTTGCGTTTTGGGGGGAATTTCAGGTATTCTCTCAATCAATCCAGCAAACAATGTTCATACAAGAAAATGGTTTGATTATAATTTTTCGATTCTGCAGTGAATCTTGCTTCCATCAACACCAAAACTGTGAAATTTTACCCACATATTTTTGATAGGCTACATCATTGTTTGAAAACTGTCAATTTTTTACGGATTGTTTTTTTTCACACGCAAAACATTGCGGGACTTGAGATTTTCACATTCCAAAAATTTTTAAACTAAACTAAGCAATGTGGCCTGATTTTGTGATTCTGCAGACAATTCCACTTCAATCAATATCAAAACTGTGAAATTTTGCCCAGAACTTTTTGCGATATTGTCATTTGAAAAGAAGCAATTTTTTACAATTTTTTTATCATGTGTAAAAGATTGCGGGATGTTAGATCTTATTATTTTAAAGGATCATGCAATCAAACTAGGTCTTTACACGTGTTAACGTTGTAAGTTTTTGCTAACGTGATAAATTTCAATCATCAGTAAACAATCGTAATTTTACCGTCATGTCTTTAGCATTTTATCATGCTGAGAGGTCATTAGCGTTAATGACGCTGTTATCACAAGATTGCTGGGAACAAAATCTATCAAACTCTAAAAAGCCAATATGCTCGCCGCAACGAAAGTAAACTGATTGTTCGTTTTTATGATTCACGCTGTTTTATCTTATTGCATTGCGTGTAAGAAGTGTCAAAAAATAGAAAATCTAAAAGTCATAGTTGATTGAAAATAAAATTAATAACTAAGTTGATAGAGCAGTAATGCGTTTATCTCTGAAGCGGGAGGTCTGTGGTCAAAATCAGACGCAGTGTTGCTAACGGTCCACTACCGCTGCGATATTTCTTGAAAAGAAGCTGTGTTGCCTAGGTGCAATGACCCGGAGGTGTACATCAAGTCAGGAAAATGCATACCAAGACACCATAGCCACTTGTACTTCAACTATAAGTGCATAAGGCAGAAAGTGTTACCAACAAGTTTACAAATCAAGTCTCCCATCAACAGCGCAGAAGGCAAAGCCTGAGCCAGAAAGTTTGGTTTTCAACGCTTAAAATTGCAAATTCAAAATTCTCATCAACAGATCAGATTTTGCAAAGCCAAATGTAGTGAACTTTTAGTTAAATTAAGCACCAATCTACCTCGCGAGTTGTTGGACAATTTAATTGATCACCTTTCGGCAATTCAGAACAAACTAATGAAGGTGAACAAATGCAAGCATGACGTTCAAGTAAATTCACTGACCAGTGCTATGAAACCAGCCCTGCCGCAGACAAGATTACCCCACAATGAAATTAAAAAGAAATGGGTTGTAAATTTATCCACAACAAAATTGAGTGAAGCCTACACACATGTGCTCCAACTTAGATTAAACTTTGCCACAGCTGCTACACAGATTCCTACCCACTGCATCCTAGCAGCCTTAGAAAAGAGCCAAACAAAATTCACTGTTGGAGAAGCCAACCATGTAGGAAGCTAGGTATTTGGCATTATTAAAAACCACAGCCCCCCAAAACCCACTTTAAGCTCAGAAGAAACCAAAGCATTAAAAAAAACTACGCAATGATCAAAATTTAGTTGTTTGAAAATCCGATAAAGGTAACACAACAGTTGTTATGGACAAAACCGACTATGACAAGCGACTGCTTACTATGTTAGAAGATAACACACATAACAACAACTACAAAAAGATCCCACCCCCAAGTCGGAAAAAACTGCCAACGAGTTTGTCTCCCAGTTGGTTGCCGACAAGAAAATAATGAAAATTCAAAGTCATGGACTTAAAAGCTTCAACGGACGAGCACCCGTGTTATATGGCCTCCCAAAACTCCACAAAGAAAATATCCCGCTGCGACCTATCGTATCTTTTACTGGCTCTCCAACTTACAATTTATCAAAAGACCTAGCACGATTCTTAGTGAGTTGACAGGAAAAAACGACCACCATGTTCGAAATCTGAAAGACTTCGCAAAATTTATTACATCTATTACCATTAACGATGATGAACAAATGCTGTCCTTTGATGTTGTCTCCCTTTTCACAAAAATACCCACAGGATTGGCCGTTAAAATCGCAAAAAGTCGGTTAGAAGCTTTGGACAATTTGGAAGAAATCAGTTATTGGTCTGTGGAGGATATTTGCAAAAGCCTTCAAATTTGCTTAAATGCTATAAACTTAACCTTTGGAGGGAAACACTACAAACAAATTTTTGGCACGGGAATGGTCTCGCTTGTTTCCACTGTGATCACCAACCTAGTCATGGAAGATGTTGAAAAAAGAGCGCTGTCGACATTCCACTCGCCACCAAAAATCTGGAAACGCTATGTAGATAACACCTTCGTCATAATCCACAAAAACTCGGTTGAAGATTTTTTGGATCATTTAAATAAGATTGAAAACTCAATCAAATTTACAATTGAAAAAGAAGCCGACCACACACTTCCTTTTTTAGACACATTGGTCCGACGAAGTAAACATGGCGATTTCTCCATACCAGTCTACCGAAAACCAACCAACAGCAACTGATATCTAAGCTTTTGATCTGACCATCATTTGGAACACAAACAATCCATTGTATGATCACTAATTGACCGGGCCAGTGCTCTTTGCTCTACCACAAAAACCATTAAGATGAAATCAAGCACGTAAAAGACACTTTAACATTAAACTCGGACCCAAACACGACCCTCATCAAGAAACCTTCAAACCACACAGAACAACAATTCAAAGGCTTTGCCATTATACCATACTACCCCAGATTGACAGAAAAAATATGACGTCCAACCGTAATGTAAAAACTGTAATAAAAGTGCAACACCATTGGCAAGAAACTTGCCAATCACAAAGACTCAGTGGACCCTAATATGCGACAAGGAGCAGTATATCAAATTCCATGCCATGGCCGTGACTTCTCATACATTGGCAAAACAAAACGCAGTTTTTCCATCTGCAAAAAGAACACTTAGCAGGCATTCGGCATCTATGATTCGATAAGTCAGCACTAACTAAGCATGTTTTTGACAACGAACATTCCATGGTTTGGACCAATGCTAAAATTCTAGATTTCGAACTTGAGTTTACAAAACGCCGGTTTATCGAGTCATATTTCATTAACCAAATCCCCAACACTATGAATGATAAGCAAAATGACAAATTTTATAGCTTTTATTTGGCTACTCTACTTCAAACCACATGACGTAATATTATTGTTTTTCACGCTCCGCCAATCTGTGAGTTTTGCGCTTGCAATTTTTTTATTATTTTTGCATTAACGTATGATTCATTTGTGACGTAATTTTCGCATCTATCGAATGCTTGTTTTTCAACTTTGCATTCTAGCCCTGACAAAGATAGGTAGCACATGCCATGAGCATAGCCTATTGAAACGTTGGCAAAAAAGTTTTCTTCCCCACCAGTTGAGGTAATAAGCTTGATTTAATTTACATTCTTGGTGAAAACAATTGAGATGTGAATGTCACGTTAATAGAAAATTAAAATTAACAACTCCAAAAATGCAGCAAAAAATAAACTAATTGTTTGTTTCAACAATTCTCACTGTTTAATTTTTTTGCGCTGAGTGTGACCTGTCTAAACAAACTTAAAAAATTTTTTTTTTTCTTCTGCCTAGTTAGCCCATTTTGCAATCTAAAATCACTAGGGCATCATTAGGTTGATCGGAGTGTTACACCTTATTAGGAGCCTAATGAGAACTACTTGTTTGCAAAATTTTATTGGCTTAGATAATGGGATTCCATGATGTTGCCTTGAAACTATTTGTTGCTACTGAACCAAACTTTAATACTTGATGTTTGTCAACTGCATTTATACGCTGCGATGGCATCATGATTAAAGGTGCCAGAGTTTGAAATTGTCATGAGTGAATAGAGCTGGGTTCAAAATCAAATAGCCTACCTAGTCAAACATCCATTTCACCCGAACCAC
Organism: Trididemnum nubilum; assembly: GCA_963965965.1. Taxonomy (NCBI): domain Eukaryota; kingdom Metazoa; phylum Chordata; class Ascidiacea; order Aplousobranchia; family Didemnidae; genus Trididemnum; species Trididemnum nubilum. Next base: position 41,415,194 of record OZ014480.1, read on the forward strand.
AAATAGAATGAAATCAACATTTTTTTTTTATCAGACGAAATCATATTCAATCTTTTAATTTTGGATGGGATCAGAGGGTTTCAGGTTTCATTTTTTGAGATTTTCTGCATTTTAAAAATAAGGTTGAATGCCCTTTTCAGGTTATTTCTTTGCTGTTCCAGTTATGGTAGTTATTAAATAAATAGACTATTGCTATCAGTGGTGCACCCAGGGAAGGGGGGGTTGGGGGTCAAAACTCCCTCCTTTTGGAACTCAAAAAACAGCATAATTTTGTTGATATAATGTAGTTTCTAAAAGTTGGCTATATTTACTTTTCACTAAATAATCATTTAAGTTGTTATTAATCACTGAAGCTGTTGTTTTGCAGTTGTAATTTGATCCTCAACACACATATTTACCAAGCAACTGAAGTTTTTGCATTTGTCTCACCTACAATATTGCTGACAGAAACATTGTGTAACTAATGTGTATTTGATATATCTATCCATGGATATTGAATAATGAATATATCATACCTGATCAAAACTTCTGAACAGAACAAAGCTTGATGCTACTTGTAAAAAGAGACATACGGCCATTTAGTGAAAAACATTGCCCTTGTTTAAAAAAAAACTACTAAGCCAAATGTACTTTTGCAAAAAAAAAAAAAATCACACAAATGTCATGTTTGAAGATGAAAGTTGCAACAAAATTACATTTGAACGTCAAGATTTCTATTCTTGAGTCAAATTCAAGAATTAAAAAAAAAGCTTTAAATAGCATCAGAGCTATCGTTTCCAAATACTGTATTTTTTCTATATTCAGGGTTCCCACGATCGGGAAAAGTCGGTAATTTCGTAAAGGCATTTCCCGACCGGGAAAAAGTCGGGAAACTAAGGTGATTGGAGCGGATGAATATTAAATATCTCGTTTGTCTTTCTAATACTTCTATTATGCGCACAAAAATAGTAATAACACGTCTGGCTGTGTTGTGTTAAAGCTTCAGGAATGGTGGTCCTGCCAATTTATTTCGTCACAATACAAGTTCAACAAAACTTTAATTTAAGAGTAACATTATGCTGTAGTTAAAGAGTATTATTACATCAAAGGCAATTAAGCAAACGGAAGAATTCAAGTACTGGTAGCCTACTAGTACTAAAAGAGGAATAGCGTGGCATATGGAGACAGCAGGCAAAAGGTTAGCAGAAAACTGAGGAAGGCTATTTTAACAGCTGCTGCATCAGAATGAAGTTCAGAGATTATTAACCTACTACACGTTAATAATGCACTGATAGCCTACAGTAGGCTGTCTACTTAGGCCATGTTTGGCTTTTAAGTTAAGTTGAAAGCTTTACTAGCTTACGCGCTAATAATGTGCTGATAGCCCACTACAGTATTAGCCTGCAGTAGGCACTCTGCTTAGGCCTATGGTTAGCTGTAAGAAAAAGCTCCCTTGTAGCAAAGCATACCGGTTCCAGCAGTTGAACTACTGGGAATATATTCTCTATTTCTTTGGCACAAACACTGCAAATAACAGTAGGCTCTGCATATCCCGGCAGTTAGTCTGGTATAGGCCTACTGTATGTATCTCGGTTTCTCAGTTGTTCACCCTACGCGTTAAAGATTAGTCCGCTTAATCTTTAGCCAGTAGTTTGGTTAGGTTATTCTACGTTTACCAGCCTACAAATAAAAAGGAGCCATAGTACCGGTTGCCTACTGCTTGGTTACTTTTAGCAACTGACAACGAAGTTAACCAGATTACCTACGATGTGCAGTAAACTAATGTTTCCCAATGTACCAGTGCTTACCATTGCCAAATCAAGAATTCTAGTTCTGTAAAGGTGGATATAGCAACCAGTAGTGTAGCCAGGGAGGGCAGGTGGGGGGGAGTATAGCCCCCTCATTGACATGTCAACCAAAATTCATAAGCAAAATATCACGTTTTCAGCACATCTGAGACTGTTTTATGGATTAAGTAGTATTTGAAACATCTTTTGCAACATATATTCAGGGGGTGGGGGGAAAATCACAATCAAATGAAAACTTTGAAAAATGACCAAAACTAAGCAATCAAATTTAATCGCTTGTGTAAAAATGCTAAACATAGGTGTCATCAACAAAGACACTATAAACTTAGGAATAGGGGAGGGGGGGGGCTATTCAGTAATAGTTAAGTACCAATCATTTCTCTCAAATTTCTTTTCATTAGCCCCCTCTCAAGTATTTTTCTTTGTAAACTGTACAGAAATGGATTACTCCATGCGAATTTTATTGAACAATACGATTTTATAATTTACCAGCATCTAAATAAGAGAACTAAAAATTTACCATTAACCACTTCCCAAATAGCTCATATATGCAACGAGTTTAATCATGCTTGCACTGCCAATTTCTTTGCCACGTTTTAAAGTGTTATTTTTTTATCAAAATAATCCTCAAATTAAGTTATTTTTGCAAAAAAATGCAAAATTTTTGAGCGCTTGGGGCTCTGCTCTAGTGCCTCTGGTGGCTGGGGGTTTCGCCCCCAGATCCCCATTAGTCTCCATCAGCTGGGGGGTTCCACCCACAGAACCCCCAAACAGCCCCCTCATTACGAATTTCTGGCTACGCGCTTGATAGCAGGCGCTTGGATACGACCATTGAGCCTATGGCCTAAACACTATGCCACATTGCGTCTATCTTGTATCAATCTAAACACCATGAACAATCACTTAGCAATTAAGAAATGTCCGTTACTATACGCTATTTATTCGTCTTCATCCATGTAATAATTGAGTTCTGTTGAGTTAGTTTTTGGGTTGTGTTAAAATAACTGCAGTTTTGTGTATTTCAAATGACTAGAGCTTAGTTTGTTTTGAGCAAATTTAGGTATGGAAAAAGTAGGGAATTTTTGGTTGACAAATGCGTGGGAACCCTGTATATTTTTGCCTTAACTTTGTACTGTAGTATTTTAAGTGGTTTTTGCAGCATCATATGTCATAATAACAATCTATTGTCTATTTCTATGTAATCAACCTCTATATCAGAGCTGCCCAACCCTTGGCCTACAGGCTGCATTTGGCCTGCGAAGCTGTTTTGTGTGACCCACAAGGTGTTTTTCATGGTTGATTTCCTCATGGAAGGCTTACCATTTTGTGGAAAATAAAACGTTGGTCTAAACCAAAACCTTCTTCTGTTTGGTTTTCCCAAAATCAGTTTGGATTTGCGATGAAGATATTTTTTTGCTCTTCACCTACTTTTGGGGACAGATTCCCATAAAACTGGCTGAAATCAGTATCGATTTGCGGTGTAGACCTTTTTTTAGTCTTCACCTACTTTTGGGAACAGATCCTCGAAATACTAGCTGAAGTGAGCATCGATTTTGTGCAACAAATTAGCAGTTATTTGGAGTTTAATCTTGGTAAAAGTGCATGTGGCCTGCAATAACTTTTCTTCCGTAAATGCTGCCCATACCAGTAAAAACGTTGGGCAGGCCTGCTCTATATATACCATCGCATTTTAATTTTTCTTCATTCCAGCGTAGATCTATGAAGAGAGCTGGACCAAAGCGTAAAATTTAAAACAGGCTTTCTCAAGGTACCCATTTCTCAAAGATTGGAAATGATTGTTCCTATGCTATTAAAAGCTGTTTTGAAATCCTGTACCACTAACAAGCTTTTTGAGTTTAAAAGCGCATTCACTTAAAAGATTTAAAGGCGGTAAATCATCCAGCCAATTTTGGTGGTTTACTATTGCTAAAATTGAACTATAATTTTTGATATTTTTTGTTTTAAGTTTGGGACTGCGATTGCGAAGATATTCAACAAATAAAAAAAGATACTCCCCGAAAAAAGTTTTTGAAACTCAGACTTTTGTTCTTCTCGCCAAAGCCACAGTTCTCTAAACTATTAGGCCTTCTGTGGTTTTGGCGAGAAGAACAAACCTCGGAGTTTCCAAAAACTTTTTTCAGGGAATATCTTTTTCTATTTGCTGAATATCTTTGCAACCGCAGCCCCAAAGTCAAAGCAAAAAATATCAAAAAATATAGTTCAATTTTAGATATGGTAAACCACCGGAATTGGCGGGATGATTGACCGCCTTTAAGGCAAATACGCAATCTTTCAGCATTTGAACATATTTTGGACTTGATCAGTAAGTGTGCAGGGCCTGATTTAATTGAGCAAAATAAATTCCTTCAAACTCTTCCAAATCTTAATAATTTTGCTTTTTCCAATTGCTTTAAAAACGTGCAAAATGTCATCTGAATGGCTTTAAAATGGCTATTTTCCGAAAAATTTGCAAAAATTGCCTAGCGGCTGGGGGCTTAGTCCCCAGGCCCCCATAACAGTAACGTGTTCTCTCATGCACAATTTTTCACAATCAACAACTTTCAAAATCATTAATGCAGGGTTTCTGAAGAAAGAAATGTTTTAACAAAATGCAACTATTACCGCGAAACCCTGTTTGGCCGTAATTGCATGCATTTTCATTGATGGTTAAATATATTAACCACAATTGGGTACTGGTTAGTTTTTGAAAAATTAAACCCCCCCTCCCCTTTAAAAATTTCTGGGTGCGCCCCTGATTGCTATTATGATGAGTGTAGTTTGGATGTAGGTGTTTCAAACTTTTAAAGTGTACTGTGTTATGTTAAGTTAGGCTATTACTAATTTACAGGGTGTCTCAAAAGTAAGTATACACTTTCAATTTTGATTTGCTTTTTAAGTACTCATCATAGGGCATTCATTTCTTCAGAGAATATAGCGTGGATTAGCAGTAAAATTTAGGTATTGTTTGCATTTTTCATCAATCCACATAATAACTAGGAGATTAACCCAAGAAATGAGGTGCAAAATTGCTGATTGACAAGAAGCATATGGATCAGTAAGGCAAACTCAGCCCTTTTTTAACAGGGAATTGAGGTTTTTCCTCCCAGAGCTGAGAAATAATGTTAAATAATGCTTCGGTTAAAAAGCTGAGAAATAATGCTTCGGTTAAAAAGCTGAGAAATAATGCTTCGGTTAAAAACTGTTTAGCAAGATGGAGCTCTTACACATTACGCCAGGAAAGTCAGAGATTACTTAAATCAGTTGTTTCGCCGATAGGTGGATTGGGCGCAGATGTTCTCTGGAACAGGCAACTTTTTTCTTTGGGGTTTCCTTTAGAGTAAAGTTTACTCCACATGGCCTCAAAACCTTGAAGAGTTGAAACAAAAAATTAGAGTATCATGTGGACTTTAACTACACAAGATTTATTGTAAAGTGTCGGGCAAGAATGCATCAAAACGTGGTAAAACGTCGCAAAATTGGTGTTTTTTACGTTGAGATCTAATATCCTGTCAATAAGTAAATTCAACGAGATAGTAAGATGCTAATCTGTTTCTAGTAGTTTACAGGATATTTTTGTAAACTTTTGACAAATTTCAATTAGCCATTAGATTGTTATTCAAATTTTAAAGTGTATATTTACTTTTGAGACACCCTGTATATAGCAATTGTTTCTGGTTAGTAAGTATTAAGATTCAAATCTTTTAATTTTTGTAATATACACCACAGTTCTTATTACATCAGTTCTTTTGCCAACTTTTAGTGCAAGTTTTTCTATCAATACTTAACTAGATCTTTTTATTCAGAATGCAGAAGAGACTTCTGGTCGAAACATGATTTTGTTCAATCAGACCAAACGTGAACTTTTTACATTATCACATGGCTACAAATTGTGGCACAGAAAGCTGAGGAACTTTGGAAAAGTTGGACCGTGAGTACTGACTACTCAGTAGGCCAGAGAAACGTTTAAAATGTACTGGTACAGATTAATTTTGTTGAAAAAGTGTAAAAGCTTGAGGAAATAAGAGCTTTGTGTGAAGCTTTTTTACGCTACTCTTCTCTGCAAGAATAAATCTACCTTGATTTAATCCACTTTTTTAAGGACTTTACTGCAAATCACTGTTGTAGATATTTTGATTTATTATAGCAACCCATTTCAATATCAAATGAATACCAACAGTTGCTTTTGGCAATGCCTTCCTTCTGAATACCAACTGTTGTTTTTGGCAAGACTTGAAGACCTCATACTAGCTCTCATATTTGCTATAATTGATGGTTAATACTCAGTTTTTATACTAAGACCAAGGCATAGTGTTGAATGCTGTGGTTTGTATTTTAGGCACAAAGATGATCTTACTGCAGAAAGTCTCAAGCTCGCAAAACTACTTGTCATCTCTGCACCTAGAGAAAAGTTCAGCACATTTGAGGTAAGAGGAATAAACTTTAGTGCACATTGGCTGCTGTTTTGTCAGCATTTCAGCTTGCAGATCACTGCAGTACTAAGCAGTACTAAACATCATCATCATTTCATGTTGGATCCTCTATTGTCCCCGTCGACGGAGTTGGCCAGATTTCATTTGGTCATTGTCGTTGACCACGCCTCGCCATTTTATTCGATTACATGCATCCTCTTTCACCAGTCCATTTTTCTTCATCTCATTTTCTACTTGCTATTTTCACGTTTGTTTTGGTCTTCCTCTTTCTGTACTACCGCTCACTTTAAATTTCAAAGCTTTCACTATCACATTATCATCTTCTTTCCTCAAAACATCACCGCAGTACTAAACGTTAAAACTAAAACATTTTAATGTGTTATTAAATCGTATTTATTTACCTAGTCTGAAATATTTTGTTTCAAGAACAAAGCACCCTGATTCTTCCTGATTAGCTTCAGCTGAGGAGCCTTGATTCAATTTGAGAATGCTGCTTTGCTGTACTGCTACTCTCACTGAAGATAAAAAACTAGTTTATTTGTTAATTTAACAAGAATGAATTTCTTCATCAGTTTGGTATCTGATAATATCTGTACAAGTTTGTACTTATTTTCGAAGATCAGGTTTCCTACGGTCATGGAAAATCATTGCAAAGCCTGGAAAATAATTTTTCCTGAAAAGTGATAAAAAATTGACAAAAATTTCAAAGTCCTAGAAAAGTTAAGAAATCATTTAAAATTCTGGAGGGCTAGAACAAAGTTGTTAAAATTTTTCTGTTCAAAAAACATTGACAATTTTTATGTTTTTCATATAGAATTACTCCAAAAGTTTAATTTGACTAAATCAAGTGGTTAAAAACTTTAAATTTTTAGTGGAGCTTATTTAGAGGTCCCAGTACTTTCTTTATCTGAAAATTTCTTCTGTTGTAATTGAGATGGTTCAAAGTAAAAAATTTTGAACCACCCAATTAGAGCACTCCCATCATGGCCCCCCCAATTTTTACGAATTATTTTTAATACCTACCCAATGATGCTGACAAATTCACTCATCTTGTGCAATTGGTTAAAAACTTCACTTTCTTAATGTGGTTCCCCCAATTTTAGATGGGCATTAGATTGTAGACATTCCTGATGTGTAAATTAATCTAAGTTTAAACTCTCTTCATTTAGCAGCAAACAATTATCGGTACTAGCCAAAGAAAAAAAAAAAGGAAACAATAAATGTCCAACTCGCAGTAAATGAACATAGTCACAAAATAGTGGTCAATAGTAAACCTATGTTCAAAAACCACAAATTATGTTTCATCAATATCTGTGCTATCAGTTAAACGTTGGCCACTCCTTAGCAGTTTTTGCCTCTAAAATAATGACGTGGCACCCCCAAAATTAGAATTCGCTATGTTTTTGTTCCATACTCAATTTGTTCTTTTCCACGCAGGGGTGCCGAGAGCCAAACATGGGCCCGGGACCAGATCAAATATAACGGATTTCCGGTTGTTGAACTCCAAAACAGACGGAGAAAATGTTGCTTTAAAAAGGTCTTCACCAAAATTTTAACGGTTTTTCTGGCCAAAATTAGGTGATATCAAAAAAAAGAAGAAAAAAAGAGGTCTTCACCAATATTCTTACAGTTTTTCAGGTCGAAATTAGGTGATCTCCAAAAAAAAAAGGTCATCAGACCTCACATGCTGATTTCATAGTATCATTTGAGTGGGCCCTTTTGAAGCCCATGGGCCCCCTCTTGGGCCCCCTAAAGTCCATGGGCCCTGGGGTCATTGTCTCCCCCTGCCCCCCTTCTCGGTGGCCCTGTTTCCATGTCTAGCTCTTTTATCAAACTTAAGCAAACAGTAGTGCACATTTTAAATACAAGCGGTTTAAACATATTTTGGACTTCACCTGTAAGTAAGGGTGGGTCAAGGGGCTAGGCAATTAAATTCTTGCCGAAAGCTTTCGGTTTTAGCAATTTAGGTTTTTCAAAATGGTTCTAAAAATGAGCAAATGACTTTAAAACAGCAATCATAAAAGTCACCCCGCAGCTGGGGGCTTTGCCTCCAGACTCTCATTTGTGGTACATGTAGTTATACCGGTTTCTCACCATGCCACTTAAATAATTCAATTTGAATATGACTTACATTAAAGTTGATTTCATTTTGCTTTCGCGATAAGCTTTTTGGACAGAACTCTTCAGTTGCGATCTCTGTCTGGTTTGGTATGTGGTGAGCAGGATCTTTTAAAGACCAAATGCAGTAAGGAGAAATGCACTCTGCAGTAAGGAGAGATGCATTTTAAGGAGATTGCACAATAGTAAGGAGAAACGCAATCTAACCAATGCCAGCAGGCTTTGATCTTACCGAAACAGTTGTAGAGTGGATACGAACTGCTTTTGCCTGCACAAATCTGTTTTTTTCCGTGAAATATAAACCGCTTCCAACAGGCTCAAGTGAAACTAGTGGAAGCGGTTTATATTTCACGGAAAAAAACAGATTTGTGCAGGCAAAAGCAGTTCGTATCCACTCTACAACTGTTTCGGTAAGATCAAAGCCTGCTGGCATCAGATAGATTGTGTTTCTCCTTACTATAATGCAATCTTAAAATCCATTTCTCCTTACTGCAGAGTGCATTTTTCCTTACTGCATTTGGTCTTTAAAAGATCCTGCTCACCACATTCCAAACCAGACAGAGATCGCAACTGAAGAGTTCTGTCCAAAAAGCTAATTGCAAAAGCAAAATGAAATCGACTTTATTGAACGTCATATTCAAATTCTGCACCACCTCAAAATTGTTCATTTAAATAATTCATTTTTTTGAACAAGCGATTCTTAAGTTTGGGGCCAAGCCCCTCCTCGTTTCCTCCCCCTCCTTAGCAACATCCAAGTTGCATGCCTGTAAATGAAATTTGCACTACAGAAATGACCATGTTTACCCAGTTTTTGGTTACCTGAATCATGATCACGTGAGACTCTCCAAATTGCTGTACAACTATGCATACTGTTTTTTTTTTTTTATACTCCCACATTAGGGTGTTGTAGTTTCCCAACCTCTTCAGATTTTTTTCTCCCTTTAAAATAGGAGGTCGCCAAAATAAATCAAGAATACAAAGTTCAAAGAAAAAAAATTGAGGTTAAGTGGTAGCACAGAGACCTTTTAACCAAAATTTGATATTTGTTTGATTTTAGGCCGCTAAATGACCAGTGCTATATGAAATCTGTGAAGCTAATAAATCATTGCAAAATTGTATATTTAATTTTGGTCTTAAACATTCATAAAACCTTCATTTTAACCTCGAAACCTATTTACATTTATGATTTTTGTTTGTTAAGCAATTCCACTTTAGATTCTTAATGTAACATTGATTCATCAAGTTCTAGGCCGTCTAGTTGTTTTTGCCATTTGCTTTTGGCAAGCAAAGCTTACTTGAAGTTTTTGCTGAGGCATTCTGCTTTTATGGCCAAACCATCTAAGCTAAGATCTTTCAATTTGTGGCTATAGAGATTTTTGAATCACATAGATGTACACCTTGTGAGTAACATAACTCCTTCGATTCTTTGAGAACCCTCGTTTTGGACAATTGCACTTACAATCGCCCTCTTAGTCATTACCCAAAATTCATGACAATACATTAGGTAGGAATGGGGACAAAGACTGTTTTGAAAATACAGAAAATTGAGAGCTTTGCCTTTTTTGATAATTCTCGTTTGATGACAACTGAAAAGCGCAACTTGACGTTATTGCACTTGCCTTGCCAATTCAGATATGTAGTTCTTTGTCCTGGTTTGCGTTATGCGTCAATGCAAATCTATGGTACTTGAACTTCTATACCTGCTTCGATTCTGCTCTATTCACTTAACAGGAAGCACTGATTAAAGTTTCTTGAAACTTAAAGTACTTCAGTTTTGACCGTGCTTCTTTTTATGTTGGCAATGCCACAATCTATGCACGCAAAGCTAACTAATGCGTGCTGAAAGCCAGATTTGGTGGAAGAAAGCAGAACCTAATTATCATCAAATAGCAGGCTAGTGATTTTGCAGTTTCCGATCATTGCACACTCATCAACTTGGCTGCATTTGTCGATCCAATTCATGTAAACAATGAAGAGAGAAAACGAAACACACTCTTGCCGGAGTTCAAAGCCTACATGAAAGCCTTTGATTGCTTGCCATTTACCAAACCACAAAACTCCAGTTGGCATCATAGAATGATTTGATGGCGTGCAACAACTGACTATCAATGCCATTCACCTGCAAAACTTTCCAAAGTTAAAAAAGCAATCAAATGATTTTTCAAGATCCACAAAGCATGCAAAAAGATCTTTGCCATATTTCCAAGATTTTTCAAACGTTGAACTAAACAATAAAATTTTGGTCATCAAACAAATGCCGTAACATTATTGAAAAATGAAGACAAATCATTTTTGCATAGCATGATGCTCAATTGAAAAACCAGTATGGATAACAAGGACAGAACTTCGGCTGTCAAAGAAAAGAAACGAAAATTATGACAGCATATCAATGAGATGCTTTTTTTAGCACAGCGATCAAGATTAAATTAATTAAATAACAATGATGAGCATGGTTCAGTTTAAAATTACAGCCAGATATTGAATTAATTATTAAATTAGAAAAAGATGCAATAGTTGGCTAATAACTATGCTTGTGGCAATAGGCCTATAATCGTGGTCACCAAAACAACAAGGCCTCTCGTTGTTTTGAAAAAGGCGATGATGTCATAACAAGTAGTCTGTCTGGCGAAGCTTTTTGCTTGCTAGCGGTAGGTGGCTGCGGTGAAAAACTGCATTAGTCATCACTTAAATTTAAGTACTGTACTGTAATTAGGGATATTGTGAACACATTACATGACAAAAATTATGGGTGCATATAATGATACACCATATTCTTGTAATGTTGAAAAATTCAAATAAACAGACATTCTGGTTTTGATCTTAGCACAGTAAAATACGTAATGATTTGTAAAGTTGTATAAGTTAATCATACTTCAACTAGTACTACAGATAAGAGTACAAATATAGCAAATCAAAGAATTTTTGTGTAACAACCAGAGCTGGGCACCGCAAATTTAAACTCTACTCCGCAACCGCAAAATAGCAATAGGTGGTCCGCAACCGCAAATCCGCAAGTTTGCGGTACGTTTGCGGTAAGTTTTTGCACTTCCGCAACCGCAAATGACTTTTCACTTACGCAAACTTGAACCGCAAACTTTTCTTTTTTTTTGCCTGGTTTGATAGAGCAGACCTATTGCAGTATAACAATGCTTGATATTTTCCATATCGGCTGCAGACCTGTAATAAACATCAGTAAGTTTCTTTAGATTTATTTAATATTCTGTTTTTCTAAGTTATGATATACATGTCAGCAGCAGGGCCGAATGGAAATATACCCAGGTTTGTTTAAACAAAACTGCAACCGGAGTTGGATTACGGCTACGACTCTGGTGGCTGGAGTAAACACTTGGAAGAGAGTAACCTCAACTGCCAGTCACTTTCGTTGCTCGTTCTAACTTCTAACTACGGTATGTTCGTTGAGTTGAAAATCCTTATTTGATTTACATACTTGTACAGTACATGTACTGGTCATATGGGACAAACAGAGATGCACAAATCTTTACTGAGTCGCGGAAAAGTAAAAACTCGAGGAGCACGAACTTGCGTTTTTGCGTTCTTGAAAACGATACTTTACAGGCATACAGGCTAGATTTACTGCTTGAGTAACGGAATGGATGAGGGGGGGGTTGTTGTCGATGTCACTTCTTGCTCCTTTAATCACGCATGGCAATTTGCAGATCACGATTAAAATAACTTAGTCTCAAACGTGATAATTGCAGGTAGCGTTTTTTTTTTTGCTTCTGTACTGGTGCAAAATTTTTTTAAATTGTTTTGAAAGGTGTTCATATAAAGGCAAACTTTTGCCAAGATGAAAATGCGCAAGGTGTAAGAAGAACATGCCAAAAGTCCGGTTCCTTTGTTTATTTCAGTTGCAATACAGTCCTGATTAATGGTTACATGAAATTGTAACCCTTGAACTTCTAGTCGAACTTTGGATTAGAGCAGTCTTTTAAAAGCTTTTAAATTGTATACAATATAATTACGGTGCAGACACTAGCGTACCTGGGAGGAAGGCCACAGTGCCATGGCCTTCCCCTCAGACTCTAAAAATGATACACAATAAAGCAAAACCAAGCAGTTCTAAGAGGCTGTACGTTATTACTGCGTAAATGCGAAAATAAATCGATCTTTATTTTGGTTTGTTTTCTTCCTTCACAAATAACCTGGCTTTTTAAATCCGTAATGTTTTTGAAGCATTTTCATTTTACGATTTCATTCTTCTAGTAAGCTCGTAAAAGCATTATACCAAAACTTGTTTCCAGAATACACGAAAACGCGCATTTTTAGTGTAATTTTGCAAATTTTTCAGGAGCATGCCCCCGGACCACGCTACAATGGTCTTGCCTTGGGCACTCTCCATGATATTGATTTGTGGCGTCACATAGCGACGAAAGTTTAGGTCCCCTATGGAAACTTTTGACGAACGCCACTGGGTGCAGATATTAATTTTGTTTGAAAACTCGCTCTCATTTAAAGTTACAAGTTTCTCTTTAGCGCTGACGAGCAGTCAGCACTCCGCACTTAAGGTAATTGCAAAAATAGAAAATTTGGGTTTTAAGTCTTGGTTGTCGCTATGTTACGTAGGTTCAACTAATGGCCACAGTTAAATTAGAAATTTGTTTCGTCAGTGGCCAGTTTGTTGGTGGTGCCAAAAATCTTCACGATCAAAGTGCTGTAGTAATTTACTCGCCAAAAAGTTTGTCATAATGATTAACTTTGCTCGTGAATGTTGGAAAATTTAGGAGTAGCACCGCCAACTGCTTAGAAAATTATGCCATTTCTTAGATAAAAAATACGCTAAGCATTTTGACGCATCATTTGCACAATACACAAACTTTGAAAAATCAAAGAGGCAAAGTGTTGTATTATGTATACATCACCAAATATCACAAAATTATTCAGGATACAGAAATTTTTTCCACGATTCGAAAGCGGGCAGTAATATTAACTTCCAAAAATCGTAGAAAATTTCTTAAGCGGTAACGCATATAGTCTAAAGCATGCCTTCCAAAAAAGCGATCAACGATACAAAAAGACTAAAAAGATAAAACTAAGATTGAAAGCGTAAGTAGGCCTGCAGCTTATTTATCTACTAAACGTGCTGGGCATGTCATCAAAGTTGTCTTGTGCAACCTTTTGCCACTTCAAAAAGTCTAAGTTTTCCTTCACAAAAACAAGCCGTCAGAAGTTTGTTGACCTTAAGCCAACTTATTTTGCTGTAAGAATAGCAGCACCTCCGGCCTCTGGGAAATAATCGTTCCACAGCAGAGGATCTTGGTGAGAGGTGTTGTGCATTAGAAATACATCCACCCAAATCTGTCGATGCATTGAATCATAAAAACGTTTTTTTTTTGGAAATTGCAGAAACGATCCCAGTGATGTTGTTGATTTGCGGATTTGCGGTAGATTTCATTTTTTTTACCGCAAATCCGCAAATGTTTGCGGTAAGAAATCGGTTCGCAAACCAAAACCTTAAGTCCGCAATTTGCGGATTTGCGGACTTGCGGACCGATTTGCGGAAGTGCCCAGCACTGGTAACAACAAATACTGCTTTTATACTAAATACAGGTTACAGTACAAATATGGTAATATATTATTGTGTTTTGCAAAATTAGACATTGCAACAATAAACCAAGTATTTAACAGCACAAACCTTGATCTCAACGACAATTTTAGCTTAAATCTTCATGGCAGAGTTATTATTTTAGCTTAAAATTTATTTTGAAAATGGTCCCAGACAGTTCTATTTTCTTTTTGAAATTACTTAACTAATACGTATAGCTGATCACAACATTAAAAACAAAGTTACACGTTCATTTCCAGTAACTTTTGCAGGAAAACAAAAATATATTATACGTTATTTTGTACAATACTACAGTTAGTACACTCATGCAATTTCAATTTAGCTGCTAGATTTCCAAAACAACGCATTGGCTGAAGTTGATGGTAGCTATTACACATAAAATTGCATGAAAAAGAACAATTTAGTAAAAGAAAAAAACGTTACTGTACCACGTAATAATTAATACTGAACGATTGCAAGGTATTATACAGTAAATAAACTATTGAAGAGTTGCCAATTTTCTTCTTTTTGCCAACTTTGTGGCCCTTAACACACCGGTTGTTCTAAAGCAATAATTGTTTAGTAATGTGTTGACACAAGTAGACTCAATTTTAATCGATCGAATTGACTCATGATTGAATGAACAAAGAGCAAAAAAATCGAGTACCGGTAACCAGTATTCCCTATAAGCTCAAAAAAGTGCGAGATTTTTTCCGACATTTTCGCACTAAAGTTTTGCGCATTTCAGCGTTTTTTCTCTTGCCAAAAACCGGCTTTTTTGTTTCCTGCCAAAAACTGTAGACAGCTGCGGTTCATGACGCCTCGCTCTGGTATGTCGCACAAAGCGCGGAAAAAATTTGCAGAACTCAGACGAAGGACCTTTTTTTTGGGGGGGGGGGGTCAACGTGAAATCGGAGAAAAAAATGCCTCTGTCAGCGCGATGACCTTTTTTTTTGTTTTGTTTCTTTGGAGATCACATTGAAACCGAACAAACAAGATGAGAAAATGTTTGGCATTTTCACATTGATTTTAGAATGTTTGCATTATTTCCGGCATTTTTGCAAGAGGTGAAAACGTAGAGGGAACACTGTCGGTGACAGCATTTCACTGCATCATCTAGTGTGGCTAAAATGAATTTTAGGAAAGAGCACATTGTGAATTTAACTGAAGAAATTTCTCAAAGCATGCAATCTTTTGGATTACGATAAAGCTAATGAGTCTTATGTGCATAATGTCAGCATTAGAATGTGGAAGATTGCCTCCACTTACGCCTCTGATCAAAGAATGATTAAAGTTGGTTTCATCCTCATCGCTAGATTAGCACAGTTAGAAGTTTACATCCTCGCAATTCTATTTCTTCTTGATGTTATAACAACAACTACTGCCAATATAAGCAGTCACGGTAATGGTGTTGTTAGCAGAGCTAATGTCTTCCTTAACAGCAATTTTTTACCAGCAAGCTGTCTGTACTTTCCATCAGATTCTAATTAATCGGTTTTGAACTTGCGTAGTAAAACTTATTTTGCTCAGAGTTCGTAAAGGCAATACTCACATATTTCTTGAAGACCATAGTGTGGTATAACAAAGCACCAAAAGTTTTTTTTGTCAGCTTTCCACCAGCAGTTTGAAAATAAACCCATTTGAAGTTGAAAATTAGGCCATTAACTTATACACTACATCTATAAGCCATCACTACGAAAGGTAAATTCTCAGTGAGAGTAAGTTGACAGATTTTAACTGCATAAATTAAAGTTCTGTCCTGCAACAACAACAGGAGTAAACTGAATTGCTAACATATGCACAAAATTTAGTTCAACAACATATGCTAACTACTGTATTCTTGTGTTAACTCATACATTGAATATTTTGTGTTCAAGCTGATGCAGGCAAAGATGGTAGACGTTCTTGTTGCTAATGATTTCACACAACACATTAATGAGCGTGATCTAATTAATTGAAAATTTTTACACAATCATGGTTTCACAATTTTTGGCAATTCTTCTAACTCTAATCCTTTCAGTGTGATTCTAGTCATTTTTATTACTATCCCACACTGCCAATCATATTGTATTTTTAGTTGCTGCTAAGGATTTATACTAAAATGAAACAGCTTACTCTACAAATAATTTATACACTCGTTCAAATCAAGTTAGTTGCTGATAATAATTGGGCAATTTCTTGACATACCGAACACTAAACCACATTGCTAAACACAGTAAACCTTAACAACCAGCTGTATTTTTTAACTAATACTATAAGCTGAGTAAAAACACTTTGCTAAATTGCTACTCTATTACTGCAACGCTTCTAACTGCCTTCTACAAACCAATGCAAATCCAGGCAATTTTGCACTTTAGTTAGTGAACAAAACCAACAGAAAAGTAGGACAATCAATCGGATTACTGTTGATGACGTCACAAACCACGCGTGAGGTCTTGTTGTTTCGGTGGCCATGCTATAATGCAACTTTTAATAAACTTTGATTTAAGAAGTTCCAAAGTTAGCTATGTACTAAACAACAACTTAAAAAACAGTAGAAAGGATCATAAGTGATCACAGGTTCAACTTATAGCCCGAAAGCATTCAAAAGAAAAAAGACAAGTTTTCTAAAATTGCCAAAAATTTGATGTCACTGTGCTATCCCCTAAACATTGACAAATTTTTATGAAACTTGACCAGAAGGGTTTTTGTGCAAAGCCTCCAACTTGAGCTAAAGTAGAAGTTATCATAATGAAATTTTCAAATTTACGGGGCAGCTGCAACACCCTAACCCTGAAATTAATAATCGTTTTTAAAGTTATTACCAAAGCAAATTTGATTTTGATGCTGATTTACCAAAATGACTGAGCAAAACTAAAGATTATTCTATGGAGGCATGTGTTGCAAAGACTGGATAAGATTTACCCAATTTGCAAGTGTAATAATCATTTTAAACCATGCTTGAAAAAAGTGTAACAAATGTCGTGGAAAAAATCATTGAACGGTTATGGAATGTCATAGAATTTGGTTTTGAAAATTGTGTGGAAACCCTGGAAGATTGTTTTAACTTTATTGACTTTATTGACTTAGTTGGTTGCCAAGATGGGATGGTGATTCAAATATGACAGGGAAACTAGGGTCCACGACAACTGACCGCGAACCAATTGACGCCAATTAGTTGAGACGAGCAATCATAAGCATATATTACTATCCCCAGAACCATCTTGCCCAAACCCTCACTTGGTGACAAAATTAATGACCAAATCACTGTGATGAAATCGTTAGTTCACGGTCAGTTTGTTGCAGTCATTTGACTTGGTTTGGGGGAACCCCACTTTTTGTGTTGACAGCTTTAACCTTCAATGTTGCAAACTATGTCCTTCTGTCGTAGGTGCTTGAAAAGCAGACATTTCCGATAATGGAATCGTATTGCACTCTATGGATTGTCTTTTTCAAAGCTAGGCTAATTTCTTGTTCAGGATTTTGTGATGCTATGTAAGAATAAAAAAATTGTGACCTAGCCGTTAACCTCACTCAAACCTTACTTTTTATCCACACCCAATTAGGTTAAACAAAACTAATAATTGAGCCAATTAGGGTCCATTGAAAAAACAAAATTTTTGAATTCTAAAAAGTGGTGTTCATATGTATCCCCAAATGTGGAGTAAAAGCCATTGGAATCAATTTTGGGGTGGTGCACTCTTTAGTGGTCATGCACATCTGCCGAACACAAGAAAAATAGCTAATTTGGCCATATCTCAAGAACAGGCTAAGCTAGAAACCTGGTTTTTGGCTTAATAGATACTGAAACACCACTTTTATATCCATGCTAACAGAAGTTTTCTTTTTTACTGCTTCAAAAAAAGTTGTAGGCAAAAACAGTTTCTGATGAAAAACTCACATTTTTGCATATGGAATTAGAGCTCTCTTTAAATTTTATCAAATGATTTATGTTGTTTCTAAGAACAAGAAATATTTTCAATGAGGTTAATATATCACTTGAAAATGGTTTGCTAGTATGCATCTTTGGATGTGTCACATCATCCGTAACTTGCAAAGAACTGACTAAAGGTAACATAGATAAGTAAATAGGCGTGCAATACAAAGCACCAACTACAAATCTGTATTTAGATTGCAATTACAGCCACTTTAAGACTGAAATTTTTGTAAGTGTGATTATCCTAAAAAACTACAGACCCAAAACTTACTTTGGTCTTTAATATATCCTGCTCACCCTGTGGCAAGTTAGAAAAGATACCCCCCATCACCAAAAAGATTTGTCTGAAGATGATGATTTAAAGACTACGGTAAGTTTTGTGGTTGTGTTTTTTATGAGAATTGCACTAAAGAAAATTTGAATTTAAATAGTGGTGGCAATTGTAATAAATGGCTAAAAGATCGACTGCTAAAAGTCAGATATAATTTCTGCACTACCTCAAAATTTGTGAATTAAATTCTAAAATAATTAGGTGCTGAATTTAAAGTAACAGGGAAATTCATTTTGGTTATTAGGTCAAAATATTACAGTAGTTTTAGTTGATTTATGTAACATTAGACTGTACAATTGAGGCTGAAAAGAACTATGTGATCAAGAAAACGAGCCCATTCTGGTGCCGCCATAAAAAATACTTGGTGGAGAAGTTTTTGAAGCTGCTACATCGCTTGCACCAGAAGATTGCCAATAAAAAGACTAGTAATTGAGCGAATGCTGAGGGTGCAGCAAGGAATGTTGCCCAAAAATTGCATAAAGATGAGTGTGGTCACTCTCGTGTAATGTCTACCCATAGCATGGGTATTGAGGTGCTGTTCACCAATGGCACTACTAGCTCCGCTAATTTTTCGTTCGCGGTAGCACCCTTGTTTTTTAGTCGAAAAGCATAATCGAGCTTCAGCACCCTATTTTAAGCAAATAATCTACCACTATTAGCTAATAAATTCTTTCAAAGAATTTTTTCGATTCACATCTTCACACGTTACTGTTGAGACTTTACTAGGTGCTTTTTTTTCAGTCTGCTCTTGTTACCATGTTAGTTGAGTAGAACAAACAATGCTACTTGTGTGACGTTTTATTGTTGCTCGTATATGTAATTGTATAAGCAAGTTTTATCATTCAAGGTCCTATTTTTTCTGAACCAAAATTCAAGAAATAATGTGGTCTGGTAGCTAACCAAATTGAACTAATAAAACCGATTTCGACCAGCAAAAATGCAATAATTCCAGTTTGATTAATTGCTGTAAACTTGCAGATCGCAAAGGTTTTTTGCGATATTTTTCTAAAATGCTGGCATTTGGTTGAACTAATGAAGATTATTTGTTGGTAACAGACCACGGTATAGTTTGTGCTCTGCTAGTAGTACAGTAGTAACAAGCCTGGTGCCAGAGTAAAGTGTTTTGGGGGGGCACAAAAACTTTTGGAAAAATGCTTAAGCAGCCGGGATTAGATGAATTTGGAATGTGATAGCAATGTGGTGAATGTTTTGATCCAATTCCTATGTTATTCTTCTTTGGCACGGATTTTGCCTTCAAATTCGGGGGTAAAAACTAAAAAAAAAAGCTTTATCACAAAATCTTAGGCTACTTGATCATGTTCATTCAATCCGTTTTGCTGTTTCATAGTGCAGCATTTGTGGTGATCTGTTTTTGGGCAAAACTTTGCTGGTCCTCTTGTGTTAGTACATAAAGTTTACTTTCACTTGGGGGTGCTCAGAGCAGTGATTTGGGGGGTACGTTCTCAAAATGGCTCCTCGTGGCGCCAAGTTTGTTACTTACTTTTGGGGCACAATTCTCGCTTGGGGGCTTATTTTTTGCTTAGGGGGAACAAGCATTGATTTAAGAGGGGCACAACCCTGAAATGCTCCCCCCTCCGCGTGGCGCCGTACCTGAGTAGTAATATCAATGCATAGTACAATAAATTTTGCAACAACTTGAACATTAAAGCTGAGAATTAAATTCATAGTGCGCTGAGAATTGAACTCATAAATGAAACCAGGTAATAAATTAGTTTGAATGACAGCTTAGTTTTGAAGTTATACTCTTAGAAAAATTACTTAGTGTAACGTGAATCGTCATGCACATCATTTCCTTAACATGTGTCTATTCTGTGTAGTTGAGACGTGTATAGCATGTTGTCAGCACTGTAGAATGTGTCATTACTAGGTATCTCCTTCAAGTTCATAAACACCAAGTTCTTAAACCCTCGATCTACTTTTTTATCATAGTCAGACGAAATCATTGCTGGGGTGTGAATCATCTACCATTTCAATAAAACTCCAAGAAATGTTTTGTAACTCGGTCAATTGATAAATTTTTTGGCTGAATCTCAACATGAATTATTTTAGTGGTAGAGGGTCGCATGTGTTATAAACAAACAGATCAACTACTTTAAAGCTGTAAGAGCTGGGACAGAATTGTACGGTACTGTTTAAATGCTGGTTACTGTACTGTATGTCATTGCGCTTTCATGTTAAAACCTTAACTTATTTAAGTCGATAGTAATTGAAACAATTTCTTATTGCCTTTTGTTTGAGTAGAAATGAACAATTTTGAGGTGGTGCAGAATTTGAATATGACTTTCAATAAAGTCGATTTCATTTTGCTTTCGCAATAAGCTTTTCGGACAAAACTCTTTAGTTGCGATCTCTGTCTGGTTTGATACGTGGTGAACAGGATCTTCTAAAGACCAAATGCAGTAAAGAGAAATGCACTCTGCAGTAAGGAGAAATGCACTCTGTAGTAAGGAGAAATGGATTTTAAGGAGATTGCACAATAGTAAGGAGAAACGCTATCTAACCAATGCCAGCAGGCTTTGATCTCTCTGAAACAGTTGTAGAGTGAATTCGAACTGCTTTGAATCTGTTTTTTTCCGTAAAATATAAACTGCTTCTAACAGGCTCAAGTGAAACTGAGAACGATCTGTGGTTAGGATTTTGAACTGCGAATCAGAATAGTTGCGTGCACACTGATTGGATTCCAACAAATGTTGGCCAATGGCTGAATCGCTTTCTGGTTTGAATTGAGTCTTACTTTTTGCTTTGCATTTTCTATTTGGCTGGGTTCTGGTTGGTTGAGATCGGTGGGTTCCCTGTTCCTGAGTAAGAGTGGTTTTTTGCCTTATTGCTTTTGGAACATGTTGCTTGATGCGTTCCTGAAGCCTTTGAGTAGTGCAACCTACGTATCGACTATCACAGTGGCACACATATTTATAAATAACCATACTTCTTTGATTGGCAGGTAGCACATCCTTTTTGGAGCAGGTAGCATGCATTTGCTTGAGAAAATCAAGCTTGGTGACACTGCTCTGTAGCAATTTTGTACAGCACTTTTGACTTGATGTTCTAATTGCTGAGAAGCTGAGCCTATCCACGGGGCTCTAAGGTACACTGGGCACTTTCTGGTCCAAAGGGTTTGGCTGTAGAAAATTGTGCAATTTTCTTGGATATGTGCTTGAGTACTATATCTTCAGTAGTAGTAGTAGTAGTAAATAATTTATTTCACGAGCAACTCAAAAAGCATAAGATATATCAAAGTAAACAAACAATAAAATAAGAAGCGCATACTCATCAGGAGGCTACAAGTGATCGAAGTCTTCAAGCAGTAGACCCCCTTAGTGATAATATAGAAAAAAAAAGCATAATATTCATGGTAAACCAAACAAGAACCTCTCAAAGTCAGCATTGAACAAATGAGCCGCCTTGCCCTCAAATACGCTGTAGTTTAAAGTTACGCAGATGAACAACAAAACAATAATGAACCGTTTTACATAGAACTTAATATTGTTGAATCAAGAAATTTTGAAGTTGTTTTTTGAATTGAGAAAAAGACATATTTTATAAGTTCAGTGGTAAGTTATTCCAAATACTTATCCCCTGGTACTCACAGGATTGCTGTAATCTTGCAGTTTTAAAGGGAGGATTGTTGTAGTTCTTACGAGTAACACTTCTGGTATTATAAGAATGGGTGTGAGAAGATTGTTGGAACATATGTTTAAAAGGCTTTGGGAGATCATTTTTGGTGTATTGGAACATTACTTTGGCAGTTTCAAATCTGCAGAGGTCATCTAGCTTTAAGATACCGCACTTAAAGTAGTTGGGTGAAATTCTTTGCATTTTTCTGATATTGGCTATGGCTCTAATTGCACTATTTTGTAGTGTTCTAAGTCTATTCTTGTAAGTTGAGCATGTAGAACCCCAGATAGTAATAGCATAAAGTATATGTGGTTGGATTAGAACATAATAAAGCAGAAGCAACATATCCATTGGAAGGAATTTTTTTAGATTCCATAAAACTCCCACTCCACTTGCAATTTTCTTCTAAGTTTTTGATGTGATTTATAAAATTTAGTTGATTATCTACAGTCATTTCTAAATATTTGTAAGGCGTAACCATTTTTAATAATTTTCCATTTATCATTGGGTTAAAAATAATATTACGAGAGTGAGTGTAAGGAGAAATAAGCATGCAGGCTGTTTTATTAAAATTTAAGGTTAATTCATTTGAGTCAAGCCAAACTTTAAGATCAGATATGTTTTTACAAACTTTTCCTTCAAGTTCACTTAAACACTGATCGTGAACAATCATACATGTATCGTCTGCATAAAGACTTGGAGTACATTCAAGACAGTTTGGAAGATCATTGACGTAAATAAGATATAACAGCGGTCCTAAAATGGATCCCTGAGGCATCCCGATATTTATCGGTTGTAAAGAAGATCTTACTCCATTTAAATAAACATATTGTTTTCTATTCAAAAGATAGTTGGAAATTAGTTCATTAACATTACCACGGATACCGTAATGATCTAGTTTCTTAAGTAACTTTTTGTGACAAACGGTATCAAATGCTTTCCTCAGGTCGACCATTATTAAGGTAGAGAAAAGTTTTTCGTTCATTGCATCATAACAACTAGTAACTGTATGCAGTAGAGCATGAACTGTCGAATGTTTTTGCCGAAATCCATATTGGTGGGGTTGAATGATAGCATTTTTTTCAAAAAAAGAGTTCAATCTTTTCAATAGTAATTTTTCAAAGACTTTTGATGAACATGATAGTACAGATATGGGACGGTAATTGTTAACGTCAGTTTTATCACCTGCTTTATAAATAAGGAATCACCTTGGCGATTTTCATTCTATCAGGAAAAATGCCCAATTGATAGGAATGATAACAAATTATAGCTAGATGAGGAACAAGTATAGGGGCCACAATCTTTAGAAAAAAAGAGGGTAAATCTTGATTCGGGTTTACTTTCGTTTTTAGTGTGAATATTGTGTTATAAATTTCATTAGGGGTTGGAGGATCTAACATCATGGAAAATGAGTTACGGTGAGATAGATATCTCAGAAAGTTTTGGGGGTTGGAATTGATTTGATTAGCTAAAAGAGTACCAATAGTTGAAAAATGTGAATTAAAAATTTTGTGGATTTTGTTTGTTTCTTCAATTTGTGTACCTTTGTATATGAGTTTGGGTATTTCGTGTGTGACCTGTTTTTTTCCCATTAGGGAGTAGTGTGTGAAGAACGTTCCACATCCTTTTTGGGTTATTCTTATTAGTTTCAACTTCATTGTGATAATACATTTTTTTCGAAAGTTGTTTTACGTTATTCAACGTATTAGAATACATTTTAAACTGATCCTTTCCCAAGGAGTTACCATTTAAGAATTGAGTTTTGTATAGTCATTGTTTACGGCGAATAGAAATAAGTAAACCTTTGGTCAACCACTGCTTAGCTTGCTTTTGCTTTTGTGACCGACTAGCAGTCTTAATAGGTGTGTGTTTTGTTATCACATTGCGTACTACTGAGAGGAATTTGGTAAAAGAGAAATTTAGATCCATTTCAATGTTTGAGAAAATATTCACAAAATGCATATTCAAAGAATCTTGTAAATCCTCACCAAATTTTTTTTTATCAAAATTCTTAAGGTCAAAATATTTCTGTGTTTCTTTTTTCGACTGTTGTTGGTCTAGAATGGATGTAGAGCAGAGAACTGCATGGTGATCGGAGATTTTGCATTGCAAAACCGCAGGGGTTATCTCATAACAAGCTTCATTTGATATAATGTGATCTATTGTGGTTGCAGAAGTTGGGGTTACTCGAGTAGGCTCTATGATGAACGAAAGACTAGCGTTGCTTTTAACCATGTTCAGGTATTTCAAGCCAACATTATTGACACTTCCAAAAGTTTTAAGATTTAGGTCACCTAGTATGTAGCAATGTTTGTTATGAAGTGTCAGTTCTTGAAGATTATCATTAAGCACTGACAAAAATTGTTCAACATTCGAAATATTCGGGTGTCTATGTATAACTCCAATTATGCGTTTTAACTTTATTAACTGTTAGTTCAATCCAGAGGTCCTCACAACCTTGAATATTAAGGTTGTGTTTATGTATAATTTCAAATGAACAGGTGCTTGAAATATACATTCCGACTCCACCTACTATCGTCGGAAAAGGTTTGTGTATAAATTTGTACCCATGCATGTTTAAATTTTGTGAGAGTTCAGTTTTAAGAGTAACTTCACTTAAAGAAATTACTTAAGGGAAAATAGAAGAGTAAGCAATTATTTATTTAGATCATTGTGGTGGTTATTTAGTGAGGTTATATTGAGATGCATAAGAATTAAGCAAAAACTAAGAGGCAATACATTGCAATCGAGTAAGCGACAGGGGGCAAAATTCGAATACATTACATCAGTTGTTTTTATTAAGTAATCTCTCAGCATTATTGTTGCTTTTAAAGTTGTTAGTAAACCGAGTTAGGTTAATTGAAGGCAAGGCAGCATTTGAAACTGCTTTCAAAGAAATGGTTCAAAATCAAAAAAGTTGCAAGCGACAAAGGTTACTGAAGCAGGTGCAATTAGTGCACAGTTGAGAAACGTAATTTGCATACAACCTAAATTGCGCATTAAAGCTCTCCTAGTTTTAGACGAACTATGTTTGAGTCCAACCAAACTTCACTGGAACGTAATTGTGCAACTGTATGGTAGTATATCCATACACTAAAGGATGGCATTTATCACATTTGTAAGTAAAGAAAAATAAATGAATAAATAAAAGAGCAAATTTAACGGGCGATTTTTAATTCATTACAACATCTATCAAAAAAGTCCGGCAGTCTATCTATAAGGACAGTTAATTTTTAGAAGAATAATCTCTGATAGAGGAATCTTTCTTTGATTGATGTAGAGAGCATATTCAACATTTTCAGCCTGCCATGATGTTTTCTGCTGATTTTTTTTGCTTGAATAAAATAAGGCATTAACATTTTTTTTTGTTCCAAAAACTTTTTTGGTAGATGGTCTGTGATGAATAGCAACGGTTTACCTTCAAGCTTTTTTGCTCTGTGGTATGTTTTAAGCCATTTCAAGTTTCCAAAAATATTATGTTTAGTCATCACATTAGCCAATTTAACTCCTATTGGTCTAATTACCTTTTTCCGTCCTTTATCACTGGTCTTTGAGATAGTCGATGTATTTCTTCTATTTCCACATCGTCTGGGTCCATTTTAAGTGCATCATATAAAAAGTGATCAAATTTCTCTGCTGTCTTCTGTCTTGTTTCCCATGCACATTCTTGATCTTCTTCGATGCCGTGGACTTGAATATTCATTCTTTTCTGATAGCTTTCTTGCATTATGGCGGCTTTCTCAATGTCGGCTTTCTCAAACCTTTGATTAACAGTCTCAAATTTCTCTTCGGTATTCCTTTCTAGTTCAAAATATTTTTTTTCAAGTTTAGCTTCATAGTTATCCAGACGTTCGTTAAGTTTTGTAAAGTTATTGGTTATTTCAGTCATAAAACTATCAAGTTTTCTTCAATTGAGAATGCCATTGCTGCGCTGTAATTTGTGCACTTATTGCAAAACTGCTGCAGCTTCCTAGAAGTTTTGCAACTTTGCTGAAAAACACGTCCGTCTTTGACTGCAAACTAAACAAACTGGTTCAGGGTACCCGTTGTTAAGCAAGATCTTTTTGATAAAATCAATCTCTTGCTTAAGCTTGTTTTTAGTACATATCATAAGTGCTCTGTGTACCAGCGTGGTGATTAGGTTCGTTTTCTGTTTGCATTGGCTGAAGAATTCCCAGCGGATGTATTGACCAGAAAAGGTGGGCTTTCGGTATACACTGGTCTTGAAACCAAGTTCAGTTCTTTCCACTCGAATGTCTAGAAATGGAAGTTCGCCATGTTGTTCTTTTTTAAAAGTGAACTTGAGAGCAGGATGTATACGATTAAGCGTGACCAGGAAATCGTCAACGTCACCTTCTTGTTTGAAGATGGCAAAGGTGTCGTCAACATATCGAAAATAAATTGTCAATTTTTGAACACAGGAAAATAGTTTGGACTCGTGATATCCAACAAAGATGTCCGCGAATGCTGGGCCCAGTGGTGAGCCCATTGCTACTCCGTCCGTTTGCTTGTACATTGTTTCATTGAAGCTGAACTCTACGGATGACGTAGCACTTTCCATAAGTTCAATAAATACCGCTTGGGGGATGGGAGGTGTGGAAGAAGGGTCTTTGTACAAGGCTTCCACACATATGCCGATTGTTTCCTTGAGAGGTACATTGGTAAATAGGCTTGAGATGTCAAATAAGCACAAGTAGACATCTTTTCCTTCCAGCCTGAGGTCTCACATGGTTTGTTCGAATTTAAATAAGTTTTTTATGCAGTTGGTGGAAAACTGCTCAAGCACTGGCTGTAAAATGCTTGCTAGCCATTTGGCAAGTTCATGGTGAGAAGAACCGACCATGGACAGGATTGGCCTTAATGGCGTGCCTTCCTTGTGTGTTTTAGGCAATCCGTACATTCGCAATAGGTCGTACCTCATCATAGACTTGTTTAGGTAGCTGCTCTGAGTTCAGTAACTCTCATAATCGGTTCTGAAGTTTTGTCTCTATGGTAGCGGTTCTGTCAGCCGTAGCGGCTGGGCCAAGACATTTGAATTTTGATGTGTCATTCAGAATGTTTTCGATTTTAGTTACGTAATCATTTTTGTTCAAAATGACTACACCTGATCCTTTATCGGGCCGAGTGATAAGGATTTTTTCATTTCTGCGCAAGCTTTTGATGGCCTGGTAGCATTCGTTCTGCATTATAAAGTCATGTTTTTCGATTTGACTCTCACTGTAGCTGTGTGCCAGGTCAGTGAGTCGGGCTTTCAAAGGGTTTCACGTATCAATAGAGCATGCTTTGTGATGTTGTAATTGCGCCCATAGTGACTCGAATTCAGCGAACAATTGTTCTTTACACACAGTTTTGGGTGTTAGGCAAAAATTGAGTCCATGTCCAAGTAGGAACTCCTCTGTGTCTGACAGCACAGAGTCTGAGAGGTTTTGAATGTGCTTTTTCTCGTCACTCAGCACTGTACCAAAACAGTTGCGTCTGAGTATCATAATAGTGATAAGCAGGAGCGGCACTGCTTTTTTTGGTAAGTAGCGGCAGCGGTGCTTTGTTTTAAGTCGTGGGCGGCCAGCTCTGAGCATGAGTAGACATTGCACCATACCTACATCATTGGTAGACACTACACCATACCCATCTTACATGCACTACTTCCGTAACATTCCTTGCTGCACCAATGGTGCAGCAAGGAATCAGGAAAATTCAGCATTTGCTCAATTACTTGTCTTTTTATTGGCAATCTTCTGGTGCAAGCGATGTAGCAGCTTCAAAAACTTCTCCACCAAGTATTTTTTATGGCGGCACCAGAATGGGCTCGTTTTCTTGATCACATAGTTCTTTTCAGCCTCAATTGTACAGTCTAATGTTACATAAATCAACTAAAACTACTGTAATATTTTGACCTAATAACCAAAATGAATTTCCCTGTTACTTTAAATTCAGCACCTAATTATTTTAGAATTTAATTCACAAATTTTGAGGTAGTGCAGAAATTATATCTGACTTTTAGCAGTCGATCTTTTAGCCATTTATTACAATTGCCACCACTATTTAAATTCAAATTTTCTTTAGTGCAATTCTCATAAAAAACACAACCACAAAACTTACCGTAGTCTTTAAATCATCATCTTCAGACAAATCTTTTTGGTGATGGGGGGTATCTTTTCTAACTTGCCACAGGGTGAGCAGGATATATTAAAGACCAAAGTAAGTTTTGGGTCTGTAGTTTTTTAGGATAATCACACTTACAAAAATTTCAGTCTTAAAGTGGCTGTAATTGCAATCTAAATACAGATTTGTAGTTGGTGCTTTGTATTGCACGCCTATTTACTTATCTATGTTACCTTTAGTCAGTTCTTTGCAAGTTACGGATGATGTGACACATCCAAAGATGCATACTAGCAAACCATTTTCAAGTGATATATTAACCTCATTGAAAATATTTCTTGTTCTTAGAAACAACATAAATCATTTGATAAAATTTAAAGAGAGCTCTAATTCCATATGCAAAAATGTGAGTTTTTCATCAAAAACTGTTTTTGCCTACAACTTTTTTTGAAGCAGTAAAAAAGAAAACTTCTGTTAGCATGGATATAAAAGTGGTGTTTCAGTATCTATTAAGCCAAAAACCAGGTTTCTAGCTTAGCCTGTTCTTGAGATATGGCCAAATTAGCTATTTTTCTTGTGCTCGGCAGATGTGCATGACCACTAGAGGGTGCACCACCCTAACATTGATTCCAATGGCTTTTACTCCACATTTGGGGATACATATGAACTTGTGTTCCCTCTAACTTTATGGCTAGTCGACAAGTGTCTAAATTGTCTTAAAAACAATTGTGCCCAAAGCTCTAAAAAGACGTGTATATGCCCAAATTTTGTATTATCATATTTCCACAAATTTGTAGAATTTTCTAAAGCTTTGTTTACGATATTGCCAAAAATTATTTGCCCTTGCTCCAACAAATCGCCGATTTGCTGAAAAAAATCGGCTAAGTGGGAACACTGATATGAACACCACTTTTTAGAATTTAAAAATTTTGTTTTTTCAATGCACCCTAGGCAAAAAGTTTCCACTCTGCAAGTTTTTTTTCTTCATAGCTCAAATGTAAGAATAGCTACCATATTTGATAATGGACAGTCATAGACCTAAATTAAATTTTTGGTAGATCACCAGTCATTTTGGTCAAAAGAATGTAAAATGATTATGATTTTGCATGCAGGATTATACTTGCAATATCTAAACTTTACTGGGTTACAAAAAAATATAAAATGAAAAAAAATTCAAATTAGGACATCTGTCCAAATTTCTAAGTGATAAAAATTACCTTAATTTCAATGGAAACTCTTTGTTCAGTTTGAAAACTTGAAACGATTTTTGGAGGATGGAGGTAGCTTGCTAGTTTTGTTGGGTGAAGGAGGGGAAGGAAGTTTCAACACTAATATCAACTTTCTACTTGAAGACTATGGGATCATGGTGAATAATGGTAAGTGATCATGCAGAAGAATAACACAGTAATGGCACTATCGTTTTTTTTTTTTTTTGTATAAGGTGCACACTGCACAGGAGTATATGGCACAGTATCGATAAACAGTTTCTATTGCTTTCTTGCATAGGCTGCACAGGAGTATAAGGTGCACTAAATGAAATAAAACTTATAAAGCTCTAAATAACTCTTGACAAGAAAACTCTAAATTAAATCATAAAGAGAGAAGGAGTATAAGGTGATCCATACATAAGGCGCACTTCAGTTTTTCTAGAAATTTCGTTCATTTTAAGTGCACCTTGTTTTCCAAAAAATCCAGTATCATACAAACAATCTTTTTAGAAAAATCTTAGATCTTCTTTCTAGACTGCATTAATCAGCGTCACGTTTTATACCCAGTATTGGTATATGCAACTTTGTTGGTTGGCACATATTTATCCTCTGGTCACTGGACCGTGTCAGACACTAATTGTAGATGATCTGTGGACTTTTACTGCAGTAACTACTTCTTATTTTGAAGAATCCTCAGGAATTTTATATTTTTCCTTTGGGTTTCTTTAAATTTTTTTCCAATGATTATGCAGCTTAAATGAAGCCATCAAGCAGAAACAATCATCACAAAGTGTCTAACCATGTGACCAGGGTGTAAGTCGAACCCAGATCATGTGATCAGGGTCGTCGTAAAAAGAATACCTTTACCCTCTCGCCCACGCTGCCAAAATAAACATCTGTCCAATGGCTGTTTCAAATTTCATGGGATGTTATTTTACATGGGCTATTTGACCAATACATTTTATTAGGGGTGTGGGCAAAAATATCGAGTCCACAACAACTGGATCCGCACAAACTGACCACAAACTAACTAACTGCCAACTAACCCTAATGTTGGCGGTCAGTTTGTGGAGGTCAGTTGACGTGGTTTGAATAATGCCCCCTTCCTATGTAACTCCTAAGCCGAAAGTAATAGAAACTTTAAATTTAGCATGCAGGTTGGTGTTCATCAAAATTTAAAAAAAATTAGCTTTGCGTTTCTGTCGTCAGTATAGTGATGTCAGAGGCATATTGGAAAAATGTCATTTTTCAGTAATGTCATTGTCATAGGCAGCTCAAATTTTGCACATAGGTTTGTTTTTTGAAACTAAATCATAAAATGCTTAAACAAGGACTAAAGGCGAAATCAACCGGAGTATCTAGAGTTAGGCGAATTGCTTAAGACTGGATTGGTGTAGACTCTGTCCTTTTTGACCCAGCCGTTTCCGAGATATTTTACTTCAAACACTATGTCGAGGCCTCTAATAGTGTATACTTGAATGATTTTTATTGGCAGCTCTGCTGTTGAAAGCCTAGCGTCGTTAGCGATCCCATCTTAGTTCTAATCTAAAGTGATGCTGGTATTAGGCTACTGCATTGAATCGTTTCGCTGTGATCTTGTCAGCAGAACAGATTCCAACTTTAAAAAATGTGCACTGTACGCTAGGGTGGCTCATTTTTCTTGATCTTTTAAAAATTTTTGTCAGTTTGGAAAAATGTTCCTTTTTGGTACTAAAACTAATAAACCGTAGCTTTTTGTTTAATTTTAGCGTTTGACTGTGGTTCACCCAAAGGGTGAAGCGCTACACTGTGGTTCACCCAAAGCGCTACTCTTTGGGCTTACTTGCTTCAACTACTATGCACAATTGCACATTCACAATGATAAAAAACATCATGATGTCATAGCTTGCTCCTAGCTTAATCTCTGTTAATCATTCTGAGATTGGTTCATGACAAAGTGCAATATTTCTTGCTCACTTAATTGAGTTGTTAAGTGCTGAGTGAAATTGACCAAGCAAATTTATAATTATTTCGAGAATCTGTCGGATAGCAATTGGTCTGTAGGCCATAGGCCTTGATGTCAACACTGGTATTACCAGTATATGGTGAGATAGAAATTGACTACATGCAAGCTAGGAAACAGATAGACGCAAATGTATGCTGCAGCTTAGGTATAGCCTACTGGCGGTTAGGCTACGAGTAGCAGTTTTTCGGAACTTGTTGCTTATCAGTAAACAGGTGCTTTTAAAAATATTGAAATAGCAGACTGTTAATTACTTTGTTTTTTAAAAAATAGTAGAAAGTCTTTTTAAAAATAATGAAATTTTTGCTGAACTAGAAGCCTATATACAAAGTTTATGATTTAATGTGTGTAATATGACAAGATCAAAAAGAAAGATAAAATTATGGTCTTTTGATGAGTGTGTTGTGGATATGCCACCCAAGGATCGAAACCACTAACAAGCAAAGCAGTATATTTGCACTTTCAATGTTTGCATTGTTGAAAGAGCATTCAAGTCAGAAATTTTTTTGCTCTATTTCCTTTCAAATAACTTTGACAGACCTGAAGACTAACTTCACCAAATTTGAGTTTTCTACGACCATCCATTGCGGAGATATAACAGATTAGATTTCCCCTTAGAAAGGCGTTTTCCCTGTACAAATTTTGCCAGGGTTGCTAATTAGAAACAGAATTTAAAAAAGTTACTGCATGTTCTTGATTTTCAATAAATATTGTGTGGCAGTTCTATAATGGAAAGGTTTAGTACTGCAAAATTAGCTACTATGAAGTAAATCTAAGCCAACTTTCAAAAGCTAATCAATGTTCTGTCACAATACTGACAAAATGGCAACACTAAAGTAAGAGGAAAATGGCTAATTTTGAACTGCTGTATCTTGAAAATGAGAAGCGGAGAAACTTCATGTTTGGTGAGCATGTAATCCAGGCTTATTCCAACATTTTGGTCCTATTGGAAAAATGTCATTTTTCAGTAATGTCATTGTCATAGGCAGCTCAAATTTTGCACATAGGTTTGTTTTTTGAAACTAAATCATAAAATGGGAGATTCCTCCATGGACAGGGTAACAATTGATAAAAACAAAACACAAACTAGAAAATGTTTTGAAAGTACAATAAAGAAGATACAATGAAGAACAGAGAAAAATGGATAGTGAGTCATCCTTTTTTGTTGAGCAAAGCCAAGACAGTGAACTTAGTTTATCAAGTGATGCTGGTGAAGAAGATCCTGACTTTAACTTGCCTGAAACTTCTAAAAAAAAGAAAGCAAATTAAAAAGAAAGCATCCAGCAGTTAGTCTCAATCTTGATCCCACTCAGTGAAGTGAAACTGTCAGTCTAGTGGTAGACAAATTCAGTATTAGCCAAAGAGGGCTTACGGGGAGATCATGTCTGCTGTTATTGGGATTTTGCACAAGAGTGTAGTACCATTGGTTTTGTTTGCGAATTTTGGCAGATGAGGATTGATTTGCTTGTAACTAACAAATGGTAAACCTAGAAAGTTGGAATTTGGACTTAACATAACAATTAATAAAAGCGTCATGTGTGCTAATTTTGGGGATCCTAGGTCACGTGATCGTGAATTGAGACACAAAAAATATAAAAAAATGTAATTTTTGGCTTGAAAAGTTATTAAATTGCTTATAATTCCAATACCACTTGACATGCACAGCTGAAATTTCGACACAATGTGGATGCTTATGAATGTTTTATGCAAACCGAGTTTGGGGGCGCTTGTTAACGTCACCAAAATTTTACAGGATAAAAATGGGCAGAAAGTGGACGATTTTAAATCGATATATCGCGGTAATAACCAATATTGTTGAAAAATGGTTTATGATTTTTTATCACACTATCAACTGCCTTTCTTTTGGTTATCTTCATTTACCCCAACTTGAATACTTTTTTTTTCTTACTTTTTTTTTGTTATTCTTCTCCGGCTATCTACTTTTAAATCGCTAAACACACTGTATTCAAAGTTTGAGCGATTGAAGATATCAGGGAGGACTAGTGCTCGACTGAAATCGGGGAGGGGTGCCAGGTTGGGGAGATCCCCATCAAACAGGTCTACCAAAATTTTAAACTTTCAAACTGTTCGACTTATATGAATCAAATTTTTGGAATGGGTAGATATTAAAGATAAACTAAACCTTACAAAAATTGGAGGAGCAACGATGGGGGGTTTCCCCCAAAACTGGCCCTCCAAAATTCAAACTTTTAACCCTTTTAAGCTAGATACATGAAATTTTTAAGGTAAGACAATATTAAGGAGAGATAAAATTTGGGGGCACCGAAATGGGGGATTTCCCTCAAATGGGGCCAAAAAAATTCAAAGCTTTTAACCACTTATGCCAGACCCATGAAATTTTCAGAGTAGGCAAATATTACAAAACAGTCAACTTTGACAAAATTTGGAGGTATCAATGTGGGGGATTCCCCCTCAAACAAGGCCACCTAAATTTTGAACTATTAAACTATTAAAGCTAGATAAATCAAATTTTCGGAGTGGGTAGATATCAAAAATAAACTAAAGTGAACAAAAATTATGGGTTTCAAAATAGGGATTTACCTCCAAACTAGGACCTCCAAAATTCAAACTTTTTAATCTTTAAAGCTGGACACATGAAGTTTTTAAGGTAAGTAAATACAAAAGAAACATAAAATTTGAACCACTTTGGAATACCAAAATGGGGGGTCTCCCGTAAATAGAGGGATTAATGGAAGGTCCCCCTTAAATATACTTAAATTTAATTAAAAAATCAAACTTTGGAACCACACATGCTAGACAAATGAAGTTTTTAAGGCTGGCAAATATAAAAAAAAGAGAAAATTTGGATATATTAAAATGGGGGTACCTCTCAAACAGGGTTGCCAAAATTCCAACTTTTTAACCATTCATGCTAGACACTGAAATTTTCAGGATATGCAAATATGAAGAAAAGATAAGATTTTACAAAATTTGGGGGTACCAAAATGAAGGAATCCCCCTCAAACAATGACACCAAAATTCAAAACTGAACCACTCACCCTGGACTGATGAAATTTTCAGAATAGGAAAATATGAAAAGATAAAATTTGACAAAATTTTGGAGTACCACAATGGGGGTCCCCCTCAAATGAGGATGCCAAAATTCACACTTATTACTTGTGTAAGCTAGACACATCACAATTTTAGGATACACAAGCAAATATGAAGGAAAAATGAAATTTGACAAAAAGTTTGTGGCACCAAAACGGGGTCCTTTAGAATTCAAACTTTTCATCCATTCAAGCTAGACATATGAAACTTTCAGAATAAGTAAATATAAAAGAAAGATAAAGTCAGAATAGATAAATAAAAGTTGAAGATAAAGTCACTAATTTGAAGTGCCACGGTTGGAGAGTTCTCCTCTAAAGGGTCCTTCAAAATTTTAACCACTCAAGCTAGACAAACAAAAATTTCAAAATCGCTAAAAATTTAATATGAAAAAAGTGACGATCTCATACTATAGTGGTGCTCCAATTCTTTTGCAACCTTTCCCCATTAACTACAAAAGCAAAACAAACTAAATCTGTTGGATAAGTTAATATGAATCAAAGATAAGCATAACAAATAAAATTGGCTACATTGAGGAGACCATGCCAAATGGGCTTCTTAAAATTTGAAAATTTTTATTACAAAGTGCTCCAGGTAGACATAATCAAATAGTACTGGTAGGCTAATATCAGAAAAAGATAAAACATGCCAAACTTGGCAATGCCATGTTGTAAAATTAGCCCTTAAATGGACCTTCGAACTGTACGTTAATGGGATTAGAGCACGTTGAAGAATTAGCTTACAGTTTCCACAATCATGCAGTATTTCATCTGGTCCCTTGAAGTTCTTTACCATTCTTCTATATTTCTTACAAACAAAATTTTTATTCAAATAAACTGCAACTTTCTTCTTATCTGTGCATCTTGCGTGGACCCACTTCCCACATGCTGTACATAGCATCGAGATAGGCATAACTCTTATTTCACACATGCCACAAGGATCAATGTTACTGTCAAATGTTTCTTTCTCCATCCCTTTCACCATCAACTTTATTGTTCCAAGATTGACTCTCATCCCTTTGCTTTCAAACGTCTCTCTCCATTCTTCAAAGTGCTCTCTCAATTCTTCCATAGTTATCTCATTAGGATTAAATCGTCTGCATAAAGAATTTGCTTTATCTAGCCTTTTCTTGCATTTTCCGTTACTTCATCTATCATCATTGCAAACAACAAAGGTGACAACGCAGATTCTTGATAAACACCAACTTTCACAGAAAATTCCTCTGACATCTACAACCCAACTTTTGACTTTCGTTTCTGCTCCTTTTAAAAGGTTCATCACTGCTTTGACCACGATTTCAGGCAAACCTTTCTTTCTCAAGACCATATTGTCACTCTTCTTGGTACTCTGTCAAAGGCCTTTTTCAAATCAAAAAACACATATTTGTACTTTGTAGATTAGTAGTAAAAGCCCTATTGCTAGGGTAGGCTATAATTTAGACTGAAGTGTATCTGACAACTTGATATTTACTGACATCGTTAGGCTGATAAACATTTTGTTTTTACCAGCTTGGATTTGTTGTACTGGCAAGATCAAACTGATTAGAGTGCAGCAAAACGACTCAATACTATTATTCTAATAACGGCGTTGCTTTAGGTTAGAACTGAAATGGCGTTGCTAATGGTGCTAGGCTATCAACGTCAGGGTTGTCAGTAAAAATTATTAAAATTTTCACGTTAGAGGCCCCAATGTCATGCTTGAAGTAGAATATCTCGGAAGCGGCTGAATCAAAAAGATTTGGGTCAATGCCAATGTAGTTTAATATGATCGGCCTAACTTTAGATACCCCCAGATTTTGCCTGCAGTCCTTGTTTAACTCAAAGTGGTTATGTCATAAAAAAACTTACAACATTGTTTAAAGTAAATATGGGCCAAACATTCTCCAAATTTCGCGAGTGACTTCAGCAAACTTAAAAATTGAAGAACTTTTCCTTATCTTCTAGCAACTTCAAATTTCAGAGGTTATTTGAAGTAATATGCCTTTTTCTGGAGAAATTTAACACCAAAAAATTGAGAGAGGTGGCATTTTTGCCCCCTCCCCGCTTTGTGCAAAATGGGGTTGATATTGAACATCCTGCAAAACAATGGCTCTGGTCTGTGGCAAGTGCATGTTCAAGTTCATTTAAATCTGGTTAGAAAAGATGTTTGTTAGCATTTCGTGGTATATCAACTTCTAATGGTATATTAATTTGTTAGCCTAATTGCTTTTAATGTTGACAAACCCTTCTGCTATTATCAACAAAATGTAACAGACAGGGTTGTTACTAGGGATGTTCATTTCAGAATAATGATGTATTTTAGAATAATTCCGAATATTTTTTCAGAGTCCATAATTCTGAATCTTTAATCAAATTTTAAATTTATAAAATGGCGTCAGTACTATTTTGTTTTTTCTTCCAAATTTGGGTAAAGACCAAAAAAAAAGGAAAGTTTTTCACGCGGAGTTAAGACGTTTTTCCTCCCAAATGAAGGTAAAAAAAAAAAAGTCTTCACTCGAAATTAGGACATTTTTCCTCTTAAATTAAGGTGAAAATCAAACTTGCAGTTTTGCTTCACAACTAAACCGAATCCTGAAAAAGAAACTGGTTCCAAATAGGATTCGGTTCCATAGGATTTGATATTCTGAAATGAACATCCCTAGTTGCCACATCCTGGAAAAGTCCTGGATTTTTTTTGAAGTCCTTGAAACTACTTGAATTTTCTTTATAATTCCTGAAAATTCTTGGAAAATGTTAATAAACTTTTCCTGTGATTTACCAGGACAGAATGTGAAGTTGTTTTTTCATAGGGTTTGGTTTAGTCGGACGGAATATTTCTTGGACAAACAAAAAGCATGAAATCTAGAAGGTCTCTGAACTTGACCTTTGGTATTATAAAAGTTTAAGTTCTGTTATATTAATCATTAGAAGTCACACTTTTTCTTTGTTCTGTTAGAAAATGTATTGACAAGCAAGGTTGTTAAAATTTCATGAAAAATGGAACTAAGTAAAAAAAGTAATTCATTAAAATTGAAAACAATTTTTATCATTTTGAAAAAATTATTGGCCACCCTATCAGGAGTTGATCTCGATCACATGATCATGGTTGAATCATAATCATTGCCTGTAAAACGTGTCCAATAATTTTCCCTGTCATAAGTTGAAAAATGGGTGATTATTGGACGCCTACTGAACAAATGTAGCATCTAATTCTTGTTGTGTTTAGAGATTATTTTCTATAAACAGTATATCAGTGGTTTTGGTTATGTAATTAGCTACAATAGCACGAAAGCACTAGCCAGACCAAAAAAATAATGGAATCCATTCTCAAAGTTTTTCTGTCCATTCTGAAACTGCTTTGAAACATGCAATGGGAGAAAGTGAAAAAAAACAATGTCTTAGAGTGTAAAAATTCTTCTTTTTTTTGATGTTTGATTTGTTTGTGAAAAGTTTTTAAACGTTCTTTTCATTGTGTCGTTGGTGGAGTTATGTTACACTGCTTGCAACAAACTGTGTAGTGGACTTTGAACATCACACCTCAAAATAATTTATCAAAGTTAAGGTTAAAACTAGAAGATTTTGTAAAATTTAGCGCACAATTCAACTTATCATAAGACCAAAACACTTCAATTCTAACTGGGATGTTACTACAAAACTGGGTAGGTTATAATTTTAAAATTAAACAATGAAACATCTCGTGGAGGTACTGGACTGCAAAATTAATGTTTCAGTATTACAAACATTGTGCTTTTTTGTGCTGTTGAGTAAGCTGTTGTGATGTTAACTCATGCTGCTCAAGTTTCTTATATTTCAGTTCTTTTTAATACATGCAAATTGACTATTGAAGTGCTGTCTAACCTTTACCCCAATAGTGTCCAACAATTACCTCAAATGCAGGGGTAATTATTGGACTAGAAAATGTTAAAATTTCTGCCTCGATAAATCGTACAGAGCAAGCAATTAATTTCTTACTAGAAGAGGGATCGATGTCCCATGCATTCAATACATTTAGTTTAACTCAAAAGCTTAACTTATTAAGAATTCTCCTACGTTTTTCAAAATTGTCCAAGGATTACCTCATCTGATTATACCTTGAAATTGTACAAAGCCATTGTTGACATAATTTGCATTGTAGAGTTCGTTTAAAAAGCTTTTGTATTGTTAAAAGACAGAGCTTATTTGTACGCTTGTGCTCAGACAAAAATATCGCTGTCCTAGCTGTATCCCAATCCTAAATCTCACCCAAACTGTAGCCCTAGCTCTAACCCCAACGTTAGTATGAGCGCTCATTCCTTTGCTCTCTTATTCTTAAGCAGTTCTTACTATTACGCTAGAGTGCAGGTAAGCACTTCCTCGTTAAAATGCCAAATTTTGCACTTTGCCATAATTTATGCAGTATCTATAAATAATTGAATATTATTAGAAAGAGTGAATTCGTGGACAGTAATTTATTGCAGTGTGATACTCTTGCACCAGTAGCATAGCTGGCTATAGGCCCCCCATTATCCTGTTGACCAAAATGAACGATAAGAAAGCTATGGCATTTTTTGCACTTTACCTCTGAGGCAGTTTTTTGCAGTAATGGACACCAAAGTAATTGGCTCGTTGACCAAAATGCACGATAAGAAAGCTATAGCGTTTTTTGCACTATACTTCTGTGGCAGTTTTTTGCGGTAATGGACTCTAAAGTAATTTAAAAGCCACTTTTGAAACATGATTTTGGGGGAAGGGCTAGTATTGGTCAAAAATAGAACCAGTAACAACTAACTAAAAATGGCTAAATATAAACAGTCAATTCAATTGCTTTATGCAAAATGCTAAACGTAGGCTTTGCAAAAAAATTATAAGGGGTTTATTCGGTATTTAATTTTGTTAATTAGCAATCAACTCTCTCAAATCTCGTTTCATTAGCCCCTTCTCCCAAATTATATGTTTATTTGGCGTAATAAAATACAGACGATTTGGATTAATACTTGTGCGTTTTTTTAAAGGAAGTGCCTATTAGACTTAAGCTTGCAAATGAGCTCTACTGCTTAAAGAGAATAAGAGAGCAAGAGAGTGGGTGCTCATTTGCTCATTTAATCTTTTATTTTTTAGACTCTTGTTAGTGGTTAGTTGGGGTTTTTGATTTTGAGTTTGGGTGAGGGTTAGTGCTAGGGTTACAGTTTGGGTTAAGTTTACGGTTGGGATTAGGGCT
Organism: Trididemnum nubilum; assembly: GCA_963965965.1. Classification (NCBI taxonomy): domain Eukaryota; kingdom Metazoa; phylum Chordata; class Ascidiacea; order Aplousobranchia; family Didemnidae; genus Trididemnum; species Trididemnum nubilum. Next base: position 41,454,528 of record OZ014480.1, read on the forward strand.
AGGATAGCGTTTTTTGTTTGCACACTGACATGCAAATAAGTTCTGTCTTCTTCAAATGATAAGATTTTATGGTTTACTGGATTGAAATAAAGCTAGGACTGAAGTTTCACCATTACCTATCACTAGAATTTGACCGATATATTGGTCAGCTGCTATATATTGGCCGATATCAGCTTCAAGCCGGTATATTGTATCGGCTATCTACCACCAATAAAATACTGTCTTGGCTCAATTACCTTAAACTGTTTATTTTTTAGAGCAAGCATGAGCGCTCTTGTATGGTATTTTATTTGCTTAGTATGACTTGTGTTTGCTGTAGTCTTTCTTTGTAGGAGGATTAATAAAGGTTTTAAGTGTCAAGTTAAAACCTTTGAGCGTTAGGGGTTTGCGTGCCCCAGACCCCCAATGGCTTGCAACAGCTGGGGGCTCCGCTGCCTTACTTCCAAGCACAGCCCTTCCAGTGCAAATTTTTGGCTTAGTACCTGGCTAGGCTAAGCCAAAAGTCAATAGTAGAAATGCAAATGTGTTACATCAGAATTTTTGGTAAATCACAAGTACAGAAAAGTAGGTGCATGAAAAGTAAATCGTCCAAATTAAATTTTAGGTCCTGTAAAAAAAAAACTTGAAGTGGCCTGGAAAAGTTCTGGAAAATGACCTCAGAAACAAGTCATGGAAAGTCCTGGATTTTGATTTTGCAGTTTCTGTGGCAACCCTGACCAGATTTCATGATTTCCATTTCTTGTATTCAGATGCTGTGGTAAGGAGTGTGTACTACAAGTACTTTCACCCAAAAGAAGCATTAGTAAGCAATGGAGTGTTGAACCGGGCCATCAGCCGGGCAGCTGGAAAGTTTGTGCCTGGCTTAGATGATGATGTCGATAAAGACAGTGGACTAAACCCCATTGCTCAGTAAGTTATGAAGAAGCTGTCAAGCACTTTGAATAACCATTATTGAAACACATTGTTAATTCTTTTTTTACTGCAAATTTGGTTGTATTGGAACATGTGGGTGTATTAAAAAAAATAAAGCATTTTTCAAATTGCCTATTTTTGGACATAGAATTTTTTGGAATTAAAAATGGTGTGGATGATGACCATAGTGTGTTACCTTTGTTACATGCTGAAAACTTCGTGATGCTTTATTCCAATTACAAAGACTTCTACCACGCAACCATATTGCCAAAACAGTCTTCACCGATTTAACATTTCCTTTTTCTTCATCTATATTTCCAAAATGTTTTTTGACAACTTCTAATTTTTTATAGTAAAAGAGTTTTTTTTTAAGCATTGGGCACTTTAAATTGTCTGAGTTCTTAAATATCGACGTTGAAAGTTAGGTAATGGTGATTTGGGACAAGCTGGCAGAAATAAGTATAGCTTGTAACTGTAAGTGGTTATTAGTGCTATGAGGAAGTACAAAATAAAGTTGTAAATTTGAAAGACGGCTATGGAGCAGAGTTTATGAAAAGTCTGTACGTTTTTGGAAGGTGCAATGGCTGTAGTTCGAGCTGGAACATCACTGCACAAAGCATCTGACTAATTTGGTGCAACTTGGGTTAAGTTTAAATGTATTGGTGCCTGAAAGTACCATTGTAATACATTTAACCAGGGTAACAATTTGAGATGCAACCTTATTTTGATGATTTTTTTTACAGCACCATACTGAACTAATTCATAATTCAGGGTGACCTCTTCAAAAAAAAAAACAACACTGTACTCTCAATGGACTCCATGCAAAAGGTCTTCTCTTTGGTTGGCCAAGAATGTGAGAAAAATATTGTTGCAATTTTCCATACACAAAATTTACTACCTGAAAAAACAAATAAGAATATTACTAATTAAAGATTTTATGCAAGTATTTGTGAGTTCTGTTTTTTTTGGGGGGGAGGGGTGGTCACTATGCACTTTTGTTTCTTAATCTTTACTCACTGTTTTTATTTCTACTATTATACACAAATTGCAAGGTACTATTTATTCATTGATCATTTTATTTGTGTATACCATGTCAAAGCGCTGCTGAATAGACACTACGTGAGCTGTTAGCAACAGTATTGTTTATTATCTGGTACCCTGTTTTTTTTTTGTTTTTTTGAATCAGCCTTTCTAACTTTCCAACTAAAAGTTTTTATAAAAATTTTTTGGTCTTTTGTTGATTTTAACCTTTTTTTTTTGCAAAAGTTTCTCTATTTATCTTAACCCTGTCGCAATTACCGGTAGCCTAATCTCGTTTAAAGTTTTAGGGCAAAATGATATTTTCAAAGGCTTCAAAGCCAGTCTGGTGAATAGTTCAGTTATTGAATCAAAGGTGCTGTTGGATATAGAGGTAGGCCTAAAATAATGTATCTTTATCATAAATGTTGAGATACTGTGGTAATTTAGCAAAGAAAAACTGTTGCGCAAAGAGGCATTAATCTGTCGGTAAGTTGGTAATGATGTAGCTGGTGTTGGGATGTAATTGTTCATTTCCGTTGACTCATTGAATTAACATACAATTTAAATTTAGTTTTAGGCTTCATTAGGAATATTTTTTGTTGCGGTGGTGAATATTTTACTGCTATTGCTGTAGTTGAGGATTCTTTTCAGCTTGCATCCATCATAAGATTACGTATCATCCTGAGCAAATTTTCGCAAAACATTGCCAGGAAGACAAAATGAACACAAAAATGACCCGCTTAGGCCGTACCAAATTTTGGTGACTTTCTTTAATTTCTTAGGAACTCTCCCAAAAGTTGTGGTCAACTACCAATTCAATTTATCACCAAAATTTTTTCATTAAGTTTTTGTTTTATGCCTCCTGAAAACGCGTTTCCATGGCAACGCAACAAAAATTGAAAAAAATGGCCTTAACTCCACAACCGCTCATGCTAGATCCAATTTTTTTTCTAAAGATGCAGAATACCCAAGTTCCTATCTGCTCTCAATACATTTTATCTGTCTAACTGCTCAATTTTTCAGTAAAATCAAGAGAACATGTTTTTTGCTAATTTTATTGAATTTTCTGTGATATATCTCATTGCATAAAGGCGTTATGGAAATTGTGTTCATAATATATGGTAACTTTCGATTAGCTATACTGTCATTATAGAGTAATGGTTGTATTAAAACATGTTAATTGATTCTCACAGTGTTCACTGATAGGATCAGGGTGTCGAACCGTTTCGAATAACAGTTCGGGTTCAGGTTTAGCTCCTGCTCAAAATATTTTTGTGGTTCAGGTTTGGTTTGGGTTTACTTGAGCACCATTTTTGAGGTTCAGGTTTACTCATGTAAAATATTACTGGTTCAGGTTCGGTTCGGGTTCATAGACTTAAAATTTAACTGTCGTAACTCGTTTCATCCAGAAAAAAGGAGAAATTGCTGATCCAGTTGATGATCACCACTGCTCTTATTGTGCGTGTACCAGCGCCAGCGGCATCCGGATATGGAAAAATATATTCTTACTTTTGTTAGGGGTTCAGGTTTGGTTTGGGTTCACTTGAGCACAATTTTGAGGGTTCAGGTTTGGTTCAGGTTCACTGAAGTAAAATTTTGCTGGTTCAGGTTTGGTTCGGGTTCACCAAAATGAAACAGTTCATTCAGGTTTACGGTTCGGGTTCAGGTTCGGTTTGACACCCTGGATAGGATAGCTACTACTGTACGTGTTGAAAAGCGACAAATCATTATGATAGAATTTAATGTATCTACTTATTTATAATTGCTGACTGTATTCTTGTTATTTTCACATCTTAATTTTTTTGCGATTGTGTTCTACACAGGCGTAGTATTTTGGTTCTGGACAATACTGTACTAATTATGCCTATGTTTAGCAATTACTAAATAGCTATAGTAAATTATGCTCCTAAGCCAGCATGCTATTGGTAGGTATCAAATTACCATTTAGGAAAACAACCTAATTCTCGTTGCTTAAAACATGTTCAAAATTTCGATAAGATTTGCTGCTTTCTGTCCCCAAAAGAAACAAAATAATGCAGCATGTGGTGCTGAGAAGTCTGCTTTCAAAGTGAAGGATTGATGGATAAAAATTGATGTTGACTTTACATATTATGATACAAACCATGCTTTACTAAGATCGTTGGAAAACCAGGCTTACTAAAGAGTCAAAAAACTTGTTTCTAGAAAGCTGTAAACAAATATAATGTGTTGCATCTGGAAAGTTTAAACTAAAAGCAATGTGCATTAAGTAACTTGGCAAGACTTTTAATCCTTACAACATTAAAAGTCTAAAAAGACATCATCACAAAAAAGGATGTGAAAAGTAGAAAAAATTTTTGAAAAGGATAGTTTAGGAGTATAGAGTAGAACAAAAGAATGAAGGTTTAACAGCAAAAAAAATCTGAAGCCTAAAGCATAAATACTAGGAATAACACTAATATTGATATCAGTAGTTAAAAAGATAAAGAAAAGTTTAAATTGACATGTCCAAGTCAGCCAGCGTCCAAGAGCAGAACATAGAGCTTCAGCAGAATTAGTGGTTTCTAAAAGTGTAACAATTAAAGAGTCCAAAACAGATTGCTGTTAAACTTGCTTTTGGATAGAGCATTGAGACTTTTTTCTGTTTTTGTGTTACTGCATTGAAATGGTTAAATGCTTCAACATGTGCAACACATCATCAGGAGTTTTGAACATGTGTCAATTATCCTTTATTTTAATAATATCTCAATCACATACACAAAAAGCTGACTTCGTTTTCATCACAAAGCAAGTACTAAAACCCCTAATGATTTTAGATTAATAGCAAGCTGTTTTTCAGGCTTATTTGAACGATTTTCAGATATATCCCAATGCATAGAGTGGGTCATAAGTTGTGCAGTGTGCACAAAAAATATGTGGTGAGTAATGTAAGGCACTGTAAAATCAAATGGTGAGATATCTTTTCGTTTTCTTGGGCATAGGATAAATGTTCTTTTATAGAGTAATGAAACATTGTTTGCATTTATCAGTTCAATTAACATATCAGGATTGCTTAAAATGCTGTGGTGCAGGACTTAGGGCCCACCCTGTATTTGTCTACAGTAATCTCGAGTTCTGATTTACTTGCGTTTCTGAAAAACAATTCAATGCATGGTATGCACCAGGTGAAGCCAAAATTTTTTTGTTAAACTTTGATATAGTAAAGTCAAAATCATAGTTTAAACACCATCCCTTTACTTCAAATGCAGTCTTTTCAGCAGCACCTGTTGCTTTTAATTGATGTTTTTATTTCTTATTGAAGTTAAGCGTGTTAACTTTTAAAATTCATGAGCAGTTGTGCACATCTTTTAACTGCAAAGGAATTTGTGTTGAGAAATGCAGTTCTGTCGAAGTCGTTTTCTTTAATGGGCAGAGAACAGCCAAATTTTCATTGACATTTCAACATTTTTGAATATCATGTGCAAATAACAGAAATATTTATGATGTGCAAATAACAGAAATATGTTGTGCAGAAATATGATGTGCAAATAACAGAATACAGCAGTGATTAATAATAAGCTAATCATTACATTTTTGTCCTTATTTTACTGCTTTTTAACACTTACAGTGCTAGCTATCCTATCAATGAACACTTTAAGAAGCAATCAACTTTGTTATAATATAATGATTACTGCAATAACAGTACAGCCAATACAAGTTACTTTATATAACCAGAAAAATTCCATAACGCCTCTATGCAATGAGATATATTACACAAAATTCAACAAAAATTGTTAAAAAACATGTTCTCTTGATTTTACGTGGAAAATGGAGCAGTTAGACTGATACAATGTATTGATAGCAGGTTGGAACTTGGATATTCTGCATCTTTGGAAAAAAAATTTTGCATCTAGCACGAGCGGTTGTGGAGTTATGGCCATTTTGTTGATGTTTGTTGTGTTACCATGAAAACATGTTTTGAGGAGGCATAAAACAAAAATTTAATGAAAAAATTTTGGTTGTAAATTGAACTGGTACGGGTAGTTGAACCAAAACTTTTGGAAGAGCTCCCTAAGAAACTGAAGAAAGTCATCAAACTTTGGTACAGCCTACTAGCTGTCATGTAAAGTCTTTCACTGAAAGATAATGCGCTTGGTGTGGGCAGGAGAAGTGCTTCTTTTCAAATGCTATAGCAAGTCAACACCAATATATTTCTTTGAATGGTTGCTTTACTGCTTCGTCACTCGTGATTTTCCTCAATCTTAGGTTTGTGTTTAAAATTCTGCCAAAAAAAAAGGTGATTGCTCTGGCTAGCAAAAAAGTGTAATATGCAGGGTGTTCAACTGTTCATAAAGTCCTGATACAATTTCAAAAATTTTTTATGAAGTCAATTCTCAACATATCTTAACCAGGTTGGTTTTATTTAAATTAGTGCTGCTTAAAGTTTTTATTCATAACAAAATTTTGTGTTTCAGATATGATTTTTGTGTGTTTTGTGAATGTGTTAAGCAAACCCTTATTATTTGGTTACTCCTCAAGAGGAGGGGCGGTGTGTATCTTGGTTCATTGAAACAAAATTGGACTTTCAGACTCAGAGATGGTACAGGCTAAGTATGGAAACTATCCACCATCAATCTCTTCAATTCGTCGATAGCAAAGGAAATTTATGGACGCGGGTCAGTGTTAAATGCAGTGAGAAGTGGGGGACTAAGAACATTTGTGGAAAACATCGAGAGTGTAAGACAATCGTTCAGTCGTTTTCCTATTAAGCCTATCTGTACTGCTGCCAGAGAATTGGAACTACCACCTACAACAGTGCACAAGGTTCTGCAACAAAAGTTACGATTGCATGCTTACAAAATTAAAATGTTACAAAGACTTCAGCCAAATGACAAGCCAAAACGAAAAGAGTTTGCAGATAACATGCTGCAAAAAAATTCTGAGGATGAAGAATCTTCTGATGATACTCTTGGTCGCCCACTTCTCGCTGCATCCAACGTGGACACTGTCTCCCTAAATTTCTTGTGCCAACAAGGAATTGAAGAACCTCGAGGGTGGATAGTTTCCATACTTAGTCCTGTACGTTTGCTGAGTCTGAACGTCCGTTTTGTTTCAATGAACCAGGATACACATTGTGTCTTCTCTTGAGGAGTAATCATATAATAAGGGTTTGCTTAACACATTCATAAAACACACAAAAATCATATCTGAAACACAAAATTTTCTTTTAAATAAAAACTTTAAGCAGCACTGATTTAAATAAAACCAACCTGGTTAAGATGTGTTGAGAATTGACCTCATAAAAATTTTTTGAAATTGTATCAGGACTCTATGAACACTCTGTATATAGCGTAAATGTCTGAATTGCAATGCAACACAGAAACCTAATTAAAGTGCTGATCTATGAGACAAGGGAGCGAAAAGAAGTCGCAGGACATAGGATCGCAAGGGCAGTGCAGCAGAGACCAAAATCGGTCAATTTTTCAAATGAATTGCAACAAGTAAAAATTCAAAAAACAAAAAAAGCAATAGATTTCTGTAAACTTGAGATAATGACTACCTGCAGTATATAGTACACTTGCATGTGATTGAAAAACGTTTTGGCTTTGCAGCAGGACAAGAAACAAATTATTGTTTGTTTAATAGATTAAGTGCCTTTGTTTAATGATTCTGTGTGAAAACAATTACAGACCTGTGTGGCATTATTAATTTTTTTGAAAGAATAAAATTTAAAACCCAACTTACATTTTAACAAAACTCGAATTTAAATTCGGTAATGCTCAAAACTTCAATAAAATACTCATTTCAAAAATAATCAAGTTTGTTTCTTTGCTAACGTAATTATTTTCTGAAGCTCGAAATTTTTGTGCATGTTGCAGATTTACGTCTCTGCACCCTTATGTTCGTGTGTCCTTACGTCTTCGCAATTATGTCCTCTGCCCTTATGTTGGGTTTCGTTAAAGTGCAACCAGAAAAAAGCGAGCTCAAAATAATCGCGATAATGTACAGTTTAGCAGACAAAGCTACCTTGTGTGATAAACAGTTTTGATTGTGTTGCACTTATCATCAGTAGAACATAAACTTCAAGCATAATTGGTAATTTTTATCCTATTCATAGAGATTGAAAATGTCAGATTGAAAAGGTTTGCTTGTGTTTTGGTTTGATACATTGTGGCAGAGCGCATGCTCAGTGCACAATGTCTACTGTCAAAAGATCAGGTTGACATTTATCTCAAATGTTCGACTTATGCTTCTTTGAGTGATTGGGCTGGTAGTATTTGTAGTTCGTATCATAATAAAAAAATTATGACAAACTGTTTAATGTAGTGTTCAGTTTATGTAGTGTTGGTATTGAAGAAATTAAAGTCCATGTAGCACCATGCATTCTCCTGTTATGGTTAATTTGAAATCACTTGAGATCGTGTTTAATTAAGTCGTTTGACTCATTTCATTTATCACAGTTGTATAATGCTAAAAATACTCATGATATTTATATGAAAGTTTGATCAGAAAAATGAAGCCAAAATTCCTGAAAATGTTTTAGTTGATTCTTAGCGATTTACGGTCTTGCAGTGTTTGACTTGAAAAAAATGGTTTTCGAATAAACTGAAATGTTTCAAGTGTGTTGGGTCATTTTTTTTATCAAACAATTGCATACTTCTGTGTTGATGTTAGCTACTAATGGCCGATTTAAATTGCTTCACTTAAAAGCAAGAATCTCAACTTTTGATCAATTATTTAACAATTTTAGAAAGTATACTGTATTTGGCGGCATATAGGTCACACTTTTTTCCAAAATTTTGGTTAAAAAATTGCACTGCGTCTTACATGGCATAGGTAAAGTTCAAGACCTCCTGTAGGCCTTGGCTAATCTTCTCTGACGCTCACTAACCCAGCATACACTTAGTACTTCTACCTACCCTAAACTCCATGCATACTTTTCTGTACTGCAAATTGCTTTTATACAGCTATGTTTCTGCTTGTGTATGTTCTGCTAGACTATTTTCAACAATATATACTTACATACACTTAAAACTTTTTTTTCCTGAATCTGACCTGCTAAAATGGGGTGCGTCTTACATACCCATGCGTTCTATATGCCATCAAATTTGGTAATTGAAACCCGGTCCACACTATGCTCAAGCTAAAATTGTGAGCGTACAAACAAATACTTACTATATTTTAATTAACAGAAGTTCGTCACACGCAGCGTAGCAGCTTCTTAGGTTATATTTGTAAAAAATAGCCAAGGATGTGAACACTCGTTTGCTTATGCCAAGTATAAGCCGCGCTTAGAACTAGAAAATATTTTTCATTAATTTCTTGAATTTTTACTTTCTGGTTGCTGTAGTTGGTAATGTTTGACTTCAAAATAGACTAGACGCTGTTTCTCGAATTGTCCACTGCCATGGACTTGATGCTATGACCGCAATAAATCTTTTTATAGACTGGGAATTCGTGATTTGTGCCATAGTCAACTTAACATTTGTTTTGGTCGTATGATTATTAACTTAGAAGTTTATATTAGAAAATTTTCAACATTTTTTAATGCAGCAGCAGCAGCAAATGCCAGTCTACCTTGAAGGGTTAGGTCTTCTAGTAAATCCCGGATCAGATGGTTATGGTTTTGTAGAAAATAGTTGGTTGAAGTGGAGCTAAGTAAAATGTATAGAAAATGCTGAAATGTTTGTCTTCTGATTCATTCACTGGGTTCATCGCATTTATTTCATCAGAACTCACCTAGAGTCTAACCAAACCCTTGAGTTTGATGCTGTCTTGATCAAGTGCCTCTCTATGTATTAGGTCCCTGTCGCTTGAAGCTTGACGCTGTGTCAATGAACAGTTTAACATTCTTATGTTGGCATGCTCGTTTAACATTCTTATATGCGATGACAGAGTGGTCTAGCGCCTGCCTTAACTTAGAAAACTGCTGCAATTTAGAAACCAGTGTATGTTTTGGGTTGTTGTTGACAATGGACATGGGTTCAATTCCCATCTGTAGTCATTTTTTGACCCCATGTAAAATTACATACAAATCCGTATTTAAACTACTGTACAAGGCTTCCGAATGAAGTTGGAAAAAGTTTTTGATATCTTCTGGTTAAATTGAAATTTTCAATATAAGCATTGCCTGAGCAGTGAGATATATGGAGTTATTTGAGCAAATTTTTACTTTGCCCTAAATTTTGTGATGTTGTCTGACAAAAACTTTTCAAGAATATAGAACATCTATATGATTTTAAAGCAATGCTATGTTTTGATAACTCTTGAAAGTGCAGCTGGAATGCTGCTTCTTTCTCGGAGATTCAGAAACTATTAATAATGAAGTTAAAATTTTAGCAAATTGAAGCTCAATTCTAGTTTCTTTTCTAGTAATTTTGATCCACTTTTGGTTAGTTTCGGATAAAAAAGACGAAACTTGACTTAAATCACTGATTAGTTTGATTAAATCAATCTGTGAAACAGTAGACCTTGGTTTGATTCCTGTTCGAGTTAAAACAAACGCTACAAAACATGGTATTTAGTATTCATAGCTTCCTGCTTGACATTCAACATTAGAAGGGACAGTGTGAAGCTTCCACTGTGGACAAGTTGGCCAGTGGCAACTCAACTTGAAAGCTGTAATGTAAGGTTGCTGTCTTTGTTGTCTCCTGGCCTAGGCAACTTGGTAAATAAAGATGTAAATGCAATTATAAAGTTTGCTTGTAACACATTTCGCATCAATTTTAGAGCATTGCAATATGTCTACCCATATGGAGCCACTTTGAATGTTGCAAAGCCATCCACAGCTGTGTTATCCACTGGATCTGCCTGCATTCCTGTCAACAGACCTGTCCTTGGCTTCTACAAATCAAAAGTAAGCATTTGAAAGTAAACAACTTGCTGTAGACCTCTGAAGCCACTAAATCGAGTTCGATTCTAGGTTGTTTCAAACTTAACCCTTCGTACAAATTGGTAAGCACTGCACTAGTACCACTTAGTGCAAGTATCTAGCAGCAAATTTTTAACCTAGTGCTCTTAAAATTAGTAGCCGCTTGCAACCAATTATTTTCAAATACAGTTACGGTAAATTGGGGTTTCACCTAAACCTGCTCTTCTAAAATTATCTTATGCTTTGGTACACTCTCATTTTCTATATGGTGTAGCCATTTACCGTTCTACATTTCCCTCATACCTGAACAAACTGGCTTCACTGCAAAACAGAGCAGTCAAACTTGTTGCTGGTGGCAAATATCGAGATCACTTGACTCCTTTCTACTCTTAATTAAATGTTTTAAAACTATCGGACTTGGTTGAACATCAAACAGCCAAAATTGTTCACCTCTACCTTCATTCCCATCTTCCTCCACTACTATTGCCCCTCTTTATAAAGTGTAGTCAAATATCCAGACAAATCACTAGAGCAGTCAACTCCTCATGCAGCCTTACTCTTCTATCCCTAGGTATTCTACTAATCGATTGCAAAGAAGTATAATGTACAATGGAGTCAAAATCTGGAATAATATTCCTTTAGCTATTAAGTCTTAACCCAAAAAACGATTTAATTTGCAATACAAAAAACCTCTAATTAGTTGTTATTAATTATTTGGTTGGTTTCCTGATGCTTCTTACCTTAGTTGCTGCTGATTTGTGTCATCATTATTAATGCCCCAATGACATCATTTACACAACAGATTGCTGCTTGACTCGAAGACCGTGAGATCCATTTGCAGCCTCTGTACTAGTGCTCAGATAATTCACTTTACAGTATGGTGCAACTTTTACACGTCTTTGTAGTGCTTTGTGTTTTGACTTCCTTACATGTGCGCTACAACAATGTGACTTAGTAATGTTTTTTTTTCTATTCTGGGTTACTTAGCTAAATAAATTATATTGAATTGAATCAAGGGGCCATAGAGTGGTCCGTGACAGTCATGAGAAGAGGGCACCTGTTGTGGAATTGCAAACTCCCAAAAACACTGAACTTTTTTATGACTTCTCTGTTAAATTAGATGGAATTTGGGTTATAAAACACATAACACTTTTTTCTTTTTGCTCTTTACCTTGTAATTTGGATCTTGGCACAAACTATTCTGGCATTCTACTTCTTTGAAGCAAGGGGCCACTATAGTGTTGAATCACGTTTTTTCCATGCTATCATTTTGCCGCGTACCTTTTCTGCACTGCCTAATTCAGCACAGGTCCTTTTCTATGCCAATTCGGTGCCCATTGACAGTTCAATTACTTTTTTTTTTCTGTTTCACGCAATTTTTAAATAGGTTAGTAGAACTTCTTTCAAGCAATTAGCAGTTGTTGTTGAATATCAGTAGTTTGATTACTGCTGCATGCTTCGACAATGATGATTATCTGCAGCTTAGTTTATTTGAAATTGGAACTAGTAGCGTTAATAAAATGTCTTAGTGAGCAAATGAACTGATTATTACCATAATAGAGAAACTCTTTTGCTAGGAGCCACAGTGTTGGGAGCTTTTGCTAGGAGCCACGGTTCATGAAAGATTTGAGTACCACTGCTGTGCGATTGAGCGTCAGTGATGCAGCGTAACATAACATTGCTATATCCCATTCGAATGATCAACTATTTGAATACTCCATTTCCCAATGTTTATAAGCTAGAGTCTAGTCTGGACTGAAATTGAAATGCCAATAGGGTCATCGTTTTAACCACGACCCTGATCGCCTGATCTGGGTTAAACCCACACCCTGGTCACGTTGTTGCGTCCTTGGATAAGGCGCTTTACAATGATTACCTCTGCTTCAAACAAGCAGCAAATTCAGTGGACAAGAATTCAAAGAAATCTACAGAAACATTCCATCACTGGTAACTCCCAAGCAGGTGCGGATTTCTTCGACCACGGAAGTAGTCATTGCTATAAAAAGTGTGCGGATCGTCTTATGTTTAGCATCTGAGGCTGACCAGTGCCTGGAGGATAAATGTGTGCTGAAACAATAAAACAAAAATTATGGTGCTTTTGACTTCAGTTAACTCTTTCGCTACGTTTTGCCACTACAGTGGGGTAAACTTTGTGGAAATTGTACGTTGCTCCACTTCAGTGGCGTAGCCTTTGCTGACGTTTGTACGTTTAGTCATGCTACTGGCGTCTGGGTTATCCCTTTTTTCTTTCACCAAAATGAGAGCGAGTCTTTTTTCTTGCTTTTGTATTGGCGATTACTACTTCCAGTGTTCTGTACTCTCATTTTATAGGGTTAGGTTCAAGTTGAATGAATGTGAAAATAGGTACTAATTTTGAACAAAAATGAATGTTACTTGCTTGCTTGACCGGTTTTTTTAATGTTATATTGATAGAACGTTAATCCATGCCAATATGGCATGAATATCTTGAAATTTATTTTTTTGTGATTTTTTTGCGAAATTAATCCCATACAGCAATGGAGAAAAATTACGTAGGGAAAGAGTTAAAAATGACCACAAAAATACTGTGATAAATTTTTGTGGTGTTGCAAAAGTGGGTCTTTTGTGTCTCAACCATTTTGAATTTTGGGTCTCAACTGTTTTAAATCGGGCAGTTGCTAGTGTGTACCAGTAAACAATGTTCTTTTAGGTATCGACCGGAAAGCTCGCTGTCTTGGGATCTGCCCACATGTTTCACGACCAGTACATCGACAAAGAAGAAAACTCCAAAGTTATGGTAGGATTTTTTTCATTTTATGTTGTGTGAAGGTTGTGTAATGTTATTTGAATGGATTGCAATGAACGATATAAAGATTTTGATGTCGAGATAGCTCTGCAAAGCCACGTAGACTTATAATATGATCTAGTGGTTGGCCGTACCAGCGCTCGAGGTTGAGTGGATAGAGCGTCTGCTACTGAAATGGTAGATTCTGGTCCAATTCCCAGTCCGGTCAAACCAAAGACTTTAAAAATTGGTATTCACAGCTTCCCTGCTTGACGTTCAGCAATCAAAGAGACAGCGTGAAGCCTCTGCCGTGTGTGGTAGACAGGTTGGCAGGTGGCAGCTTGACTCGAAAACCGAAAGGTCCCTTTGCTGTCTCCTGGCTAAGGCAACTTGGTGAATAAAATGTAATTGCAATTGCCGAGACCCATCTCACATCTGGCAACATATTTCTCCCAAGACCCAAAATAATATGGGTAATTGTAAGTCGCTTGACACATTTTCTATTTTTACAGTGAAATTTTTTATTGTATGTGTGTGTGTATTCTGTGTAATTTTGGAAGAGCTTATATACGTGGCCTTTCCATAAAAGGACGTGAAGTTTGACACCCATTAACTTTTGATTGAAAACCCTAAATTACCTCCATTCTTACAACCGCAAAATCAGTCTATAATCTGTTAAGAAAAAATTCAGAAATGTGATTACTTTGACCTAAATGAGGACTGCAGGCAAAATCCATGTATAATCTAAAAAAGTTAAATGAGGACTAAAGGAAAAATCAATGGGGATATTTAAAGTTTGGCAAATCGTATTAGACTAGATTAGCATTGACTCCATCCTTCTTGACCCAACTGTTTAATAGATGTTCTTCTTCAAACATGATGTCGGGGTCTCTAAAGTTGTTATTTTTATTGGCAACTCTGATGCTGATAGTCTTCGCATCATTAGCAACCCCATCTTAGTTCTAAGTGAAAGCATCACTACTATTAGGCTACTGCATTGAGTTGTTTTGTATTGCACTAATGAATTTGATCTTGTCAGCCTAACAGATCTGAGCTGGTGAAAACAGTAGAATGTTTAGTAGCCTTGTGATCTCAGTAAAAATCAAGCTGTCAGATACATTTCCGTCTATATCATAGCCTGGCCTAGCAATAAGGCTTTTATTACTGGTACTAGGTGATAAACTCATACCTGATTGCATGATAATAAGACTTTCAGTACATGAATAGGGGTGTTGTATTTCCTTTCAGTATTTTACTATTTTGTGACTTACCTTTTCCATCGATTTGCAAGCAATGGCCTACTAGTCTTATGTCTGCGTGTTCTTTAGTATGTTGTTATCTAGGTTATTGTACAGTCCACTCTTTTTTCAGCTCGAATTTGCTGTGCTGACAAGATCAAACTGATTAGTGCACAATGAAACGACTCAATGCAGTGGCCTAATAGCGGCATTGCTTTAGGTTAGAACTGGGATGGCGTCGCTAACAATACCAAGGCTATCAATGTACGGTTGCCAATAATATTCTTAATAGCATTGGACGCCCTTACTTCGTGTTTAAAGTACAATATCTGTGGAATGGCTAGATCAAGTAGGATGGAATCACTGCCAATCATGTCTTATGTGATTGACCAAACTTTAAATACCCTATTGATGTTGCCTTTAGTCCTCGTTGAAGTCAATCGTATTAAACTAGATTGACGTTGACTCTATCATGCTGGGTCACGAAGGAGGGAGTCAATGCCAATAAAATATGATTTCTCTAACTGTAGGTAACCTATGGATTTTGCCTGCAGTCTTTTTTTTAACTATTTACCCTACCATTGCTATTCATATTAACATTCGCTCCCTGCATTAAAATTCCCATCAATTTTTTAATGATCTGAAACATTACAAAGTACTCCAGCTAAATATATCAAATTTTAAGAAAATTGGTAAGCTAACGTAAGAAGAAGATAAAACATGCCAAACTTGGCAATGCCATGTTGGACAATTAGCCCTTAAATGGACCTTCAAACTATAAGATGAATTCTCACAATGAATTGGTATCATGGTCATTCCACGCTTAATTCAAAATTAAAAAAAATTTTTGAAACCTTGTTTTTAGTATAATAAGACTTTGTTTTTACAGCTGAAGTTGTTAAAAAGTGAAAATAAATAAAAAAAATTTTTTCCAATACCTCAAGTAATTTTCAAGTTATCGCAGCCTGAATTTTTGGGCACTAGGGGGAGATTTTGCTCCTGTGTTTTGCAAATAGTGTTGTAGTTCCATTTTTGGAGCAATAGGATGCCTGAAAATTGCTACATGGGGGTTTTTGGGGTCAAGGAATTCATTTTTGATTTCAAAATTGCAAAAATATGACTGCTTCCTGGTGAAAACTCAATTTTAAAATTTGACGAGAGCCCAACTTCTGAGAATAATTTTGGGGTGTAGGCCCGTTGCTGTGACAAAAAATTTTTTTCAACGAATTCTGCATTGCACGTATGTTTTAAAAATAAAATAGTAGTTTTTTATTTACTTTCATTGGCATCTGAACTAGAAAAGGTTTTTGTTTGCGTTGTCAATTCTAATAAACTTGCAATATTATTGATTGCATCACCTTGAAGAATTTCAGAAATCTCTGAGAAAAAAGGCACTGTTGTGTGACTTAGCTTTCAATGATATGCGTACGTACAGTATCACTTTTCAGCTTAGTAACATTTAAAGTTAAAAGAAGTGAGCACTAGGACAATGACTAAAAACTCTTTTGCAGATTTTTAAATTGCATGCTATGGCATGAAATGAGTTTTTGTTATGTATGAAAGATTGCAAAACAATTTTTGAAAATTTTACAAAAAGGTTCCCCATCATCCCATTTTTCTGACCCCACTTGCCCAAAGATTTAAATTTTCTTGTTTTCAGTGCACGGCAGCGATAATATGCAAGACTAAATATGTTTTAGGTGGATGGGCCTTATGACTACACACAGTTTGAAAAAAAATTTGGACGAAATTGAGCAATGGGGTCAAAAGTTATGAGCCATAACCTGCTAAACTTGTGAAATGCTGCCTCTAGCGGCAGAAATGCAAAAAATACTATAGTTGACTTGTTATAGCATGAAATTGATGTCAAGTTTTATTTTTAATGGTGAGAAAACAATTAAGGCTAGCATTTCAGTAAAATTTTGTCATTGAAAAGCAATATGCATAATTTTTTGTGTTTAGGTTGACATACTTTTAAATTGCTTAGGCCTACAATAGTTTCAAATTTCAATTTTTAGTAGTAAAACTGTTAACCTTGAACTATTTTTGATTATGCCATTGCAATCGTCTTCACAAAAGTTTACTGTAAAAGCAAAGCTGTCATTAGTTTGTGCACAAAGGTACTTCAAGTACATTCAAACTATCAATGATATTACGACAGATTGTTGTCAGTTGTATACTACCGTACTACATATTGCTTTTCTTTGTCACAAAAACACATCTTGAATTATATCCAAAACTTCTGTGTTGGTAGGTAATCTAATCAAAAGCCCAAAGTTTCGTTTTTTGGAAAGCGCAATGATTTTTAATTTGAAGTACGCAGATAAGCAACCGAAGTAGATCCATATTCAAGCGACGTCTAGCAACATCCCTCTAAATTCCCCCCTTCTCTCTTGAAAATTCAGTCAGAATACGCTGCAGCGCGCAACCAAAAGCAAAAAAGAGAAGTTTAAACTTTGTTGCTAGCAAAACTTTAGCATTTAGTGGCATAAAGCAGAGTTAAATTTTGCACGAAAAATGATTAAAAAGTGACAATTGCTGTTGAAAATTTCAATTTACCGCTCAGCAACGAAGAGATTTGTTACTAAAATATTGTTAAATAGAGCCACACTTCGAGAAAATTAAGGTACTCAACCACACAATGAGCTTTCTTTTGAGTGTTTTGTTAAAAATCATAATAATTTTTTTAGTTTTGGTGATCACTCTCAGATATATTCTACTCAAGGCCTCAGATATATTATTTAGATCACTCTCAGATATATTGTTTGGTTTTACCCCAAATGATCCCATTTACAGGCAAAGCAGACTATAAGGTTTTATAGGTTTTAATTTTTAATGTTTTAATACTGTGGTGATCTACTTTGCTCTAGCTCTTCGTTAGGTTATTGAGCACTTTTTAAAACGCTGATATCAACTACAGATGTAGGTTTTTTTTTGGTCATTTGTCAGTCATAAACCAATTTTTTTGCGCAATGACCGAAATATTTTTGGTATGTTCGGTCATAATAACCAAAAACTTTTTCACCACGGCCAACACAGTAATCGCAGGTTCGTAACACTACGAGTGAATGTCAAAAAATAAAACTTGCTGTTGTTGTTAGATCTTTTCTTTTAACAAGTATTGCTTTGAAGCACTTTTCTTATCAACACATGTCGAAATTGATGTGGTAGGCCTATGCGTTGAAAGAGCAGAAATTAAAAAAACAGCTATTAATTTATCTCACTCGTTAATGAATAAAGCAGAATGATAAGTACGAAGTGAATTGCTACGTTAAGGTAAGTAATAAAACGAAAAATAAAATCCACCTGTGGAGCGGTTGATAAAAATATTAGCACTGGGTTTATTTTTTTCCAAAATACTTCCCAGGCAACATGGTTTCATGTCATCTGCAACTGTTCCATATGGAACAGAGCTACCCAAACTGTGGCTCATGCATCGCATTTGCGGCCACATGACAAGCTGGCAATTTATCTCAAGGGTTACTTGAAGTTTCTTTCGATGCCTGCTAGTTTTTCACCTAAAATTGTATTTGTCAAGTTTGTTGATGCTAGTTTTCTCATTCATTTTAATCACTTATTTCAATGAATGTTTTAGTTAGTAACTTCAATACAAGTACTTTAGAAAGTAGCAAAATTTGTGTTTCATTGGCCATTATATTAGCTATGAAGTAACGTAACTATTTTCATTTAATTATTTGTGTTTTTATCACCGAACAGTTTGCTTTCCAATAACGAGGGTTGCAGCAGCATACCCAGTTCTGTAGTTTGAACAAGATGCATTCAGGAGTGGAACTATTAAGGAACAGACATTGTGAAGAAGACTTTTCAGCCAAGTTATTTAAAGAGTTTAAGCCAAATGTGCCAGCTTTTAAACGTGTTTTAGACCTGACCTTTAAGGCGGAGGATAAATTGATTTAGCTACTCAATTCTTTGAAATGGCTCTAAAACGGTGAAAAATTTCTTTTAAATGGCGTTAAAACTGAACTGTTGAAAAATCAATTTTTTTTTATATTTGTGATTACATTTTGTTCACCAAGTTGTCTTGGCCAGGAGGCCGCAAAGGAACCTTATGGTCTTCAATGTGTAATAATAAAAACTATCAAGCATCAGGGGAAGTTTGATGCTATTTGCTTAGCATTTTATTAAACTCATCAGATGCTAGATACTGTTGAAACTTGGAACTTTGACGTTGAAAAATGTTAGCTTTGGTTCAAGCCTTTCCCCTTAGCAAAATCTGGATATGATGGTGCTGTGTAATAAACACAGGGTTGCCACATCCTGGAAAGTCCTGGATTTTTTTTCTGTTCTGGAAAGTCCCTGATATTTGTTTATAAGTCCTGGAAAATATTCTGAAAGTTTTCCTGTGATTTACCAGAACAGAATGTGAATTTTTTTATAATTACTGATACCTTGTAATTGTACAAAGTCATTGTTGAAAAGATTTGGATTTTAAAGGTCCTTCAAAATGCTTTATTGTGTTGCTAAAAAACAGAGCTTATTTGTGCGCTGGCGCACAAACAAAAAGTTGCTATCCTAGCCCTAACCCAACCCTAAATCTAACCCTAGCTCTAAATATAATTTAAAATCTTGACTCAAACCCTAACAATTATTTAAAAAATTAAAAAAGAGTAAATGAGAGTCAATTCTTCTGCTTTTTGCTCTCTTATTCTTTTTAAGCTGTTCTTACTTGTACGCTAGAGTGCAAATAAGCATTTCCTTGTTATCATGCCAAAATTTGCACTTTGCAGTGCAATATATATAAATTATTGAAGATTATTAGGGAGAGTAAATTCATGGACAGTAATTTACTGCAATGCGATACTCTAGTAGCAGTAGCATAGTGAGCTAAAGGCTCCCCATTGGCCCGTTGATCAAAATGTACCATAAGAAAAACACAACGTTTTTTGCACTTTTCTTCTGAGGCAGTTTTTTGCAGTAATATGGACTCTAATAAGTAATATAAAGCCACGTTTAAAACATTATTTTGGGGAGGGAATAATATTGTTCAAAAATCAAATCAGTAACAACTAACTAAAAATGGCTAAAAATAAACAATCTTTTTGATCGCTTGATGCAAAATACTTAACGTAGGCCTTGTAAAAAAATTGTAAGGTGTTTATGTAGTATTTATTTCTGCTAATTACCGATCACCTCTCTAAAATTTCGTTTCTTTAGCCCTTCCTCCCAATTATCTTTATCCAGGGTTATGAAATACAGACGATTTGAAATAATACTTGTGGGTTTCCTATTTGCACTCTAGCGAGCAAATGAACTTTGCTTAAAGAGAATAAGAGAGCAAGAGTGGGTGTTCATTTGCTCATGTACTATTTTGTTTTTTGATGCATTATTGTTAGTGTTAGGGTTTGGAATTTGAGTTTGGGTTGGGATCAACGTTGGGGTTAGAGCTAGGATAGCGTTTTTTGTTTGCGCGTTGGCGTGCAAAGAAGCTCTGTCTGTTTCAAATGATGATTTTATGGTTAACTGGCTGAAAATAAGCTGGAACTGAAGTTTTACCTTAAGCTATCACTTGAGCTCGACCCATATATCGATTGGTTGATGCCAAGGCTGAGCTGGTGTATCGTATCGGCTATGTATCTACTGCCGATAAAATATCGGCTTAGCGCAATTACCTTGAACTGTTTATTTTTTAGAGCAAGCTCGAGCGATCTTGCGTTCTCTTTGTATTTTGTTTCTATATGAGCTCTAGCCATCACCCACAATAACCACTTACTGTAGTCCATTTATGCAACCAGTTTAATCATGCTTTTCAGTGCTAATTTCTATGCCATGTTGTAAAAGCAATAGTCTTAACCAAACTCGGTCTAAAATTAAATTATCATTGCAAAAAAATTGTAAAATCTTTGAGCGCTGGGGAATTTTCTCCGGACCCCCAATGGCTTCTGGCGGCTGGGGGGTCTATTTCCATACCAAAAAGCACATCCCTACCATTGCAAATTTCTGGCTTTGCACCTGGCTTGTAGTCAGTGTTAGGCATGCAAATGCATTGCGTCAAAATTTTTCGTCAATCGCAAGTACATAAGAGTGGGTGCATGAAAGAGTAATAGCCAAAATTAGATTTTATGCCCTGTAAAAAAATCTTGGAACAGTCCTGGAAAATGACCTAAACAGTCCTGGAAAGTTCTAGAATTTGATTTTGCAGTTTCCTCGGCAACCCTGTAAATAGATTGTATTGTTGTGTAGGAAAAGGTTCTACCATATAATGAACCAAACTATAATTTTTGGTGAACGTAAAACGAAGTAGTTTTGGCAAGCATAAAATGAAGAATTGAAAGTCAACTCTGGTTAAAAAAAATTATTTATTTTGGAATAAGGACAATACAAAACTTAAATGAGCAATAGTCTGGTTAAAAATTATCCAAACATTTTATGAGAATTGTGTGGCTTGTTAAAGGTCAGAAAAAGTGAAATGTGGCCTGCTCCTCAAAAACTTTGGGCACCCCCGATCTAGAATTTTCCAGGATACTGATATTTTCTAAAGGATAATACTGATTTTAAAAAGCAATTTAGAACTATAGAAGGCTACTCTCAGTGAGAACTGGTAAAAAGCTACTCTCTCGGCTAATCCTTAGGAATGCAGGTATAATAAATATACTCTGGTTTCAAAAATAGACTCTATATAAAAAAATATAAAAAAGTCAGGTTTAAAAAATAGACTCTGGTTTAGACTCTATTTCATCTTTTGGTAAATCATGTTTGATATTACTCGATAGTCAGCTATTGCAAAATAGGAATCTAATAGTTTAGAAAGTACAATGGATTGTAGTGCAAATAGTACTAGTAGTACTCTTGTAGTATAATGGATGTACTACAAGATTCTGCACAATATCCAATATGTTGGCCGTTGGGTTGCACTGCTAAATAGCGTTTTCAGAATAGGAATAGTTGTAAAATGCATGCATATTTTTGGCTGTGGTTTGATTTTTAAATTCAAATTCATTGCCTTTGCAAAAGTCGAATTCAGATCAAATTCATCAATAACTCGTGAGCGGGTTCAAGTTCAATCCAACCCCATTTTTAACACCAAAAAATCAAAGAGGATTTTGCAATTTGCACGTAGCAAGTCGCAGTCTCGCAGTCGCAGATGTGTTTTAGCGCATCATAGGTACATAATAAAACCAACAACTTAAGTCGCTTGAATCCAAAATTGGATCCAGTACTGTCGCCAGAGCAAACGAAGTGAGGGGGCACCAGCCAAAAGTGTGGGAGGCACTAAAATTTGCTTAAAAAAACTGATCTTCAGATCTTGTACGGCTACAATTATGCGCAATTTTAAAATACGGCAGGCAGCGTTTCTTAGCTCGTTTCGTCTGCGGCCAAACAGCAGTGAATGCTACCAGACGTGCAACCAGGATATTGCTGAGAAAGGCGAACCAAAAGTAAATTTTTTTTACACAAAAACTGCCTGATTTAGCCCCCGTGCTGAGCAAACTGATGCAACTCAAGCGTGTCACAGACGGACATCAACACTAAATATTAAGTGAATATGGACGGGGCCTGAGGGCGGATCCCCCAGGCGATTTTGAAGAAAAAAATAGCAATTTTCACGCCATCTTAGAAGCCATATGAATAACTAAATTCCTAATATTCAAAAGTCATTTCAAAGAATTAATTGCTTTGCACCTTCAGCTCCCCGTACTTAAGGTCACGTCTAAAATACGTTAAAATGCTAATATTTTGAGATTAATTTTTCTGAGTGACTTTGCAAATGGGGCTTAAGCCCCTTCACCCTTATAGTTGCGCCAGTGACTGTGACCTCAAAATCTTGAGTGTGCTCTAAAGATCAAAACAGCTTGTCTTTGAAAAAAAGTTTTCACGCATTGTTTGATGTCATAATCACTGACGCAGTACCGGTAACGATTCTGCAGGCCTACATGTGTCTTTCGCGACACATCCGTAAAGGCGTGTCAATAAGACGGAATACTGTGTCAGATTAATGTGCAGCAGTTGATTGCCAGTAATTTCGCAAAGAATCGAAAAACATCAAAGAAGAATTATGTTTAAATGTAATTATTGCTTTTTTCATTGTCAGTTGTCTTGTTGCGTAATGTTACAAAAGCAGTATTTTTAGTAAACCAAAATGGGGGCACAAGCGGCCCTAGGGGGATACGGCCCCCTGCCCCCCTTAGCGACGGCACTGGTTGGATCCATTCATTTTGTTTTTAATTTATAAATTCAAATTCATTGAGTTTGAAAACAATAAGTTCAAATTCATTGATTTTGCAAAAGTCGAATTCAAATTCAATCCAACCCTAGTTAAGTTTAGCTCACGCAATAATATTTTTTGCGGAAAAGTCGCTGGAATTTTTAAGATCGCTGTATGTTATTTCAGAATAAAGTGAAAAACTGCTAGGAACTCTTAATAGCTTTTTGATTGACGTTACTTCATTATTGTCAGTGAAAACAGATGAGTAGCACTTTTGTACTTCTGACCACCGCCTAATTTATCATAAATTAGGGTTCGGATGCACTAGTCTCACTGTCTTCGCTAAATGCTAGCATAGTGGTTCCAAGTACCACAGAGCGGGCAACGATCTCGGTGGATCGGCTAAACTATGTTAGTGATCCTACTGCCTTGTAGAAGTAAATGCTTTTTTAGGCAAAGGCTAGGCCCCACCGCTTATAACTGGTGGTTGGTGTTAGCAAGGGCATGCAACCATAAAATTTTTCAATGCTCCCAACAAAGAAAAAATGCAGCTGACAAAGGAAAATAAATTGTTTTTATGTTCCTCTGTGCTGGCCCCTAGAGTACAGAGGGCAGATAGAGCTACTAGGAAGAAGCTAAACATTGAGACAGATAAGGTTAAATCAATGACAACTCCTGTTAAAGCCCCGTGGGAATCCAGGAGGATTGAAGGAAATTTGGCCGGAAAATCTCAAGTTAAGCTTAGACTGGCAACGGTAAATGTTGGTTCAATGGTTGGAAGAAGTGCAGAAGTTACACAAACCATCGGAAGAAGAAATGTGGATGTGGTGGCTTTACAAGAGGTGCGGTATAAGAATGAGGGAGTAAGAAAATTGAGAGGAGGTGACTTTGAATACAAATTGTATTGGAAAGGAGAAGAGACCGGTCGGGGTGGTGTTGGTTTGATGGTGAAACATGACCTTATTGAATCTGTGATGGAATTGAGAAAAGTGTCCCCAAGGATAATATCCATAGATATAGTGGTGAACGAAAAAGTGGTGACTGTGATTTCAGTCTATGCACCTCAGAGTGGACGGAGTGAAGAAGAGAAAGAAAAATTCTATGAAGATCTCACTGCTGAAGTACAATCTAGACACGGTATATGTTTTGTGTTAGGAGATTTCAATGGGCATGTTGGAAGATCTTCTCTTGGCTTTGATGGAATTCATGGTGGATTTGGTTGGAGTGAGCGCAACAGAGATGGTGAAAGGATCCTAGAGTTTGCAGACAGTCTTGATATGGTTGTTGGAAACACTTTTTTCAAGAAGGATGACGAAAAATTAATCACCTATAAATCTGGAAATTGTGCAACTGTCATTGACTATGCAGTGGTGCAGAAAGAAGTTATGAAGAAAGTTAAAGACATAAAAGCAATCCCGGGTGAGAAATGTTTTTCACTGCACAGATTGCTCATCATGGACCTAATGATGGAGCGTAGAGCTGAACTAGAAAGTTGAAAAATCCCGGAAAAGTGAAATTGTGGAGATTGAAAGATGAAAAAATGAAAAGGATGATGAAAGATGCAAAAGAGGAACCGGATAGTTGGGATGATTGGTGCAAGTATATCATGAATGTAGCCAAAAGAGTTTGTGGAATATCGAAAGGTGGTCATAATCAAAAAACAACATGGTGGTGGAATGAAGAAGTGAAGGAGGTCATCAAAGAGAAAAGGCGTTTATATAAAGTATGGCAGAAGAAAAAAGACCAACGATCAAAAGAACAATATTGGGCTATGAAAAAGAAAGTTAAAAGAGTGGTAGCAGCGGCGAAGGAAAAGGAAGGCAAAAAAATAACAGAACTCCTTGAGAAGAAAAATTCGAAAGCACTGCAGTATGTCTTTAAACTGTGCAAACAGAGCAAGAAGGATAAAAAGACATAGTGGGAATGCCTTGTATCCTTGGAAAAGATTGAAAGCTAAAGGTGACTCTGCAGGAGAAAATTAAAGTCTGGAAAGAATATGAAGAGAAGCTGTTGAATGAAGAAAATGATTGGAACAAAAGTATGGAAATAACAAAGGTTGAAGGTCCTTGTGAACAAGTTTCTACAGAGGACGTGATGGAAGCTCTTATTCTAATGAATACAGGAAAGGCGGCTGGACCAAGCGGTGTAACAGTGGAGTTGTTAAATGTTTGCAAAAAAGAGTCTGTGAGAAGATTGGCCGAAGTTGCAAACAACATGCTGGGGGGAAATAAAATGCCAGAAAGTTGGAGAAAGAGTGATCTGATTCCAATTTTTAAAGGAAAAGGAGATGTAAGATCGTGTGGAAATTACAGAAGCATTAAACTGTTAGAACATGGTATGAAAGTGATTGAAAGAATTTTTGAAAGAAGGCTACGGAAAGTTGTGAAACTGGATGAAATGCAGATGGGTTTCATGCCAGGTAGAGGTACGACAGACGCTATCTTCATTATGAGACAGTTGTTGGAAAAATATGAGATGGCCGGAAGAGATCTATATATGGTATTTGTGGATCTTGAGAAAGCCTTTGATCGTGTTCCAAGAGAGGTGATTTGGTGGTCGCTGAGGAGAAAAGGAGTACTAGAAAGAGTAATAAAAGCAATAATGGAAATGTATACAGATATTGAAACATCCGTCAAGGTGGAATACACGAGATCGGAGTCATTTGATGTAAAAGTTGGAGTCCATCAAGGATCGATACTAAGTCCCCTTCTGTTTGCGTTGGTGATGGATGAAGTGACTATAGACATTAGAGAAGGAGTTGTAAAGGAAATGCTGTATGCGGATGATATTGTGTTAGTCGGTGATAACTGGGAAGAGGTAGAATCTCGATACACTCGATGGAAGAAAGCATTACAAGAGAAAGGAATGAAAATAAATGTAAACAAGACAAAGGCTTTCTATACAAGAAGAAATTTTGTGCGAATGCAAATGCGAAAGTATCCGTGCTCTGTATGTGGCAAAGGAGTGGGAAGGAACTCCGTGCAGTGTACAAAATGTCAACACTGGGTGCATAAGAGGTGTTCTGGAGTTCATGGAAGTTTAACCAAAGAGAAAGATTTTACTTGCAAAAAATGCATCCCTAGTGTGGTATTTGAAGATGAAGATAAAATGATAAATTTGGATGGAGACAACATAGAAGTGGTGGACAGGTTTTCTTACCTTGGTGATGTGATCAGTTCGGAAGGAGGAGCTCAGGAGGCTGTAACATCAAGAATTAGATCGGCATGGAAAACATTTAAAGAGATTTCGAATGTTATATATGGAAGAAGCATATCATTGAAGGTTAGAGGCACCTTATACAAAAGCTATGTGAGAAATGCTCTAACTTATGGTGCTGAATGTTGGGCATTGAAAATGGAAGATGAAAGGAGGCCGAAGACCACAGAAATGAGAATGTTGCGAATGATATGTGGGAAAACCTTGAAAGATAAAATGAACAATGAGAAAATTCGTGAAATGACGGGTGTAGTGATATTGGAAGAGTTTCTGAGAGAGAAAAGGTTGTGATGGTTGGGACATGTGGAGAGAATGGATGAAGAAAGGGGTCCAGTAAAGGCACTACTCTTAGAAGTTGATGGGACAAAAAAGGAAGACCGAAAAAGAGGTGGAAAGAAGTACTAGAATGTGACGTGACTGCCAGAGGTTTGCAAAGGTTGGATGCTCAAGATCGGAAAGATGGCGACTAGGCTGCAAAAACCAGCTGACCCCTGCATGCGGGGAACCTCTGTTGGGCTCCAGAAATAGAAGGAATAACATTCCTGGAGATGATGATGATGATGATGAATGATGATGATGATGATGAATGATGATGATGATGATGATGATGATGATGAATGATGATGATGAATGAATGATGATGATGATGAATGATGATGATGATGATGTTACTTCATTATTGTAATAAGTTTTTAAGACCTTTAAACTTTGAGAGCGAATAACCTCAAAGCTGTTAAAATGAACTAAAAAGAGCGTAATGTGCTAAAGAAGTAGATGATTTTTGGTAAATAGTTATTTGACTTGAAACATTACACCTAGGGTTCTGGAAAGCATATAGTTGAGTAAATTAATATAAGTTTTCAAAGTTAAGTCATCGTAAAGTTAGACCCTGCAATATCACTTTTAAATTTATAAGATTTTAGATTGTTTGTTTCTAAATTTTGTTTGTGTACCTATCTTTTTCCATAGTAATTGCTGAGGCAGCCATTATTTTGATTTAGTTCATAAATTTTAAGAAAAATTAATAAAAGTGTTCATACATGTGCTTGTATTAAACTCTTCTTAACAAAATCTTGCTGTGGGCTAGTTGAGGGTATAGATCTGATATTTAGGGTATAGTGTGTCAAATTTCTGGCAAGATAATGTAAGTTACAATATCCCAAAATCATATTGGCATTTTCATATCAAAAAGTTTTGTTTGTTATTTAAATCTAAGGAAAAGGTTACTGTGGAAATTTTTTTTAACGAGGGTTTTGTTTGTAGCCGTAATTTTAACTATTGCGCTGCGCTGCGAAGTGAAAATTTACTTAACTCCTTAAAAGTTAAAACGAGAAGTAAGCTGAGTTGCAAAATTTTGATTGACATTTTTTTAGCTACCTTTTCTAGACATTTAAATTTTAAGCCGTTAACCACAAACCCGATCAAGTTAATGGAACATAATGAAATTCGAAAGCGATGTATTTCAAATCTGACTATCAACAACCATAAGCACGCTTAACGCACTATTGTGAAGTTTTTTCGTTCAGTAAAGTTAGATACATTCGCGAAGTCCCCGGACATCGCTTGCGATATCATAATCTAGTTGTAAAATAATTTTCTTGAGTGCAGTGTCTCTACGCAAATTCACAGTGTTGAAGAATAAATCACTACTCGAGTATAAATTGACTTCACCTCGAAATTTGGAGTTTTCATGTGGTCGAAACAAGTTCGATTTTCATGATCATTGAATTGGGTAAATTTTACTCAAAACTCTAGATGATTGGAAGAAAAGCATTTTTGACATTTTTAATTTGAACAAAACGCGTAAGATTGGAGTAATGAGTATCGTCCCACCGATTAATTGCTGAGTGGTCGAGTGAGCGTCTGCTACTGAAAAGGCAAGCCCTGGTTCGATTCCCGTTCGAGTCAAACCAAATATTATAAAAATTAGTTTTCACAGCTATCCTGCTAAAGGTTCAGCATTAAAAACAATGTGAAGCCTCCACGGTGTGTGGTAGACAGGTGGGCAACTTGCCTCGAAGACCAAACGGTCTCTTCGATGTCTCCTGGTCGAGGCAACTAGGTGGTTCAAGTTGTAATTGCAATTACATTCTTTAAGTCAGCTAGCACTAAAGGGCAAACCGTGGTTTTTGAAACGTTTGTTCAATGATCTGTTTTGTCGTTGTTTTTTCAGGATGTTTTGATTCGTTGGCTTACCACGGACGACATACAACTTAACGCCATCGATGCTGAAGACCCAGAGATATCCGACTACAACATGCTGCCTCACACGGAGCAGCTGGCAGACAGGTCGGCATCTTCTTACTCACTGTCGCTCATTCAGCTAGCAATGTATTGTGCGAATGTGCGTGATTGTGGTTAGTTGGTCATCATTGTATCGACTTTCCTCTGATGCAATTGCCTGTAAATTTCTAAGCTGAAAAACTTACATGCTACTTGTGAAGAACCATTAATTACATTCACAAAATCCGTCAATAATTCACAAAATTACTGAATTTATTTTAAATTTTATGAAAACCATAAAAAATAAAATCAATTTCGGTTTCAATGGACAAGCGTCAGATCATGGTGTTCATGAATCAATGTTCGGTTAAAAAGCTGTTACCACATGCGGTGTGTTGTAGGTTGAAGAATTGCCTGCAGGAAGGTGACGACATCCCGACCGATTTCACTCAGCTCTTCGACATGCAGTTGTTCAAGATGGACAACTCAGTCCTGCCTAAAGTGTTGAAGTCAGTTTTGTTTTAAGAATATCTAATCGCTGTTGTAGCGATGGCTTAGCATTTTGCGTAATTCCCATGACCACCGACACATACAAAAACTTGAGTATTGTGAGAGCGGTTCGCAAAACTTTTTTTCTCGAACAGAAAAAAAAGTAGATCCAAGTTGTTGCCATTGGTCGGCTGAGCTTAGCAGGATTGCGGTTGAAGGACGCTTGTTTTGGCACAGGCTGTAGCTGTGGGCATCTTATTTGCAGGGTTTTCAAGTAAAAATTTCAAGTCCTTGTGGTCAATCTGGTTTATCATCCTAAGAGATAGGTCACCAAACTTTTTTCTCTGAGGGCCGGATCACTGCGAGATTAACGGCAGCAAGACGGATTCGAATCGCGAACAGATCTACAAGTTGAGAATATTCTTTGATTTAAATTGAGCACAGTCAACCACAAAGTCAGCGGTGGCATAGCAAAACTGTGATGGAAATCGATAGGAATGGCTAACCTCTGCTGTGATGCGCTACAGGGCATCGTATTTTTGGTAAAAATATTATACACGTTTTACCTACTTTAGCCCAAGCTGTCTTCATTTGTGTAGGTTTGATGCAATGAAAACAGAACTCCCATAAACTATCCGTGGTATGTGATAAACACACTAAACTTGTAGGTTGCAAGTTGAAAAAAATTACTAATTCAACAAGCAACGAATTAACAACGGACTAAGATCGAACGATTTTAACAAAGCAGTTTCTACTACACAAAAAAACAAGCCAGAGAAACAGCCAATACACCACGTTGGACGATTCGAATAGTTTAGCAGATGCTTGGTCTCACAGTGCCGACGAAGATAATACTCTTTCAAAACCGGAGTACTTTTTTGCGTATCAGACAACTAGCTGTTACGATGTTATTGGCTTCCATAAAAAATACTGTTTTTTTCATTAAACACCAAACACGCAGAATTTACTTTTTTTCAGTAGTAATTTAGAGAGTATAATTATATAGTATTACCACACAATCTAAAAGTAAATAATTTTTAGTGGGACTGTCCCAATCATCCTGCTTAAGCTGCGTAGTCTGCTGCTATGGTCTGCCTAAAAACGAAAATATTGCTCTAACGAAACAAATTTTTGCAAAAAAAACAAAGCTTGCTATGTCATAACAAGAAACTGAATCGTTAGTAGATTGCGTGTGGCTCAACAACAACGTCAATCTTTTATAAAA
This sequence comes from Trididemnum nubilum, assembly GCA_963965965.1. Lineage (NCBI taxonomy): Eukaryota > Metazoa > Chordata > Ascidiacea > Aplousobranchia > Didemnidae > Trididemnum > Trididemnum nubilum. The sequence continues at coordinate 41,484,609 of OZ014480.1, forward strand.
AATTAGGTACCTTTTTTCCGTAGCAGATAGTTAGCTTTCATTTTCCGCAGCATGCGACAGGTCAGATGAAATCAGCCAGCGAGCCACAGTTCGGTGGCCTTTATCCTAAGGCATCTAAACCCGAGCATTTGTACAAGCCGCCCCAGAACGGTTTCTGTGGCGATACAGCTGAAATGCAACTCTGTTTTTGAATAAATATGATTTATGACTTCATTTCTATAAGCTATTTTGTGACAGTAAATGACGTTGTCTGTTTGCAGGGCGTACGAACAAATGAAGGTGAAGCATGAACCACTTACACTGATACCCCCCAATTTCGAAACTCCTCTTCCCCCACTGCAGCCGGCGGTGAGTGCGATATTTTGTTCAAGTCTTGAACGATTTTTTTGTGTTTTTAAAAATGCGAATGGCTTTGCAGTTCATTCACGTTCCAGTGCGAGGCCAGCCGTTTCTAGTGTGGCTATGTTCCTTGCTTCCGGTGGCGATGTGCTACCGTGCTACGTCCAGTCTTTTGTTGGTTGGAGTTACCCGACTCTTCTCTGTGGATAAAACGTGGTGCTGCAAAAATGCACCACAGAACCCTTGCTGAGGAATGAGGAGCCGGTAGAGAAATTCGCCTCTTACGAACTCTGCGGTGAGCTGCTTTTCTGTCCCGAATGAAGCACGAGAGTTCTATTTCTGTTCAAACTTACCCAACGAATCTTCAGTAGTTTTGGTGCTGTGGGTTAAACTCGATTTGAGGCGTCTTGAAAGCAAGCGTCAAGGCCGTCCTTTATGTAATTTCACAGTGCGAATCAAGAGCGCGATAATGCGCCAGTTTTACTTCGACTTCACCTGGTCATTTTGGTCATGGAATGTTCGCGCATGAAAATTATGTACGAAAAGGGTATGAAAAACTAATCATTATCATTCTCGGGTAACATTTAATCCTTCGTTTTTGTAGGTGTTTCCTCCCGAATTCCAAGATATCCCGGGTCCTCCGTTGGAACTGTTCGATCTTGACGAGTGCTTCTCATCAGAGAAGGTCCGACTCGCGCAGATCACCAATAAATGTGAGTGCGATTGCGGACTCTGATGCTTGGAGGAAACAGACGGAAAGTGGCTCGAAACTTCTTCTACAATATGCAAATTAGCAATTAAGCTTATACTTTGTTTAATTTCAGGGGTGTTTTGATTTCGACAAGACTGACATAAACGGGTTTAATAATAATTTAGTTGTGAAGTTTTGACGTTTGCTGGCCAGAGCTTTAATATTTAATCGTTTGCGTGCTATCTGGCCTAAATAGGTGCTATAGCTATATGCTATCTGGCCTAAGGCTTCCGCGCTGGTAGCCTTTAGGCCAGATAGCACGCAAACGATTAAATAAACGGTTTTTTTGGTCAGAAGTGTTATAACTCGATTTTTCTTTCAAAACCTTTGAAAATCTTAATATGATTGAGTATTATGCTTTCTTTGTCTTTGCTGACACCATGCATAGCTGGAATATTGTAGCGTTTCTGAGCTTATGGTGCTGTGAGCGGTAAAAAAGATTTAAAATCAAAGACCTATTAAAATCAGTTAGAGCTCAACATTTCAGTTACTAGCGTTGAATTGTATTAGCTTGTAGTTTTTGTAAATATCAGTCGTAGTACCGGAAAAGCAGTAACATCATAAATGCTAAAACTGTATTGATTTGGCTTTCTGCCATTTTCCGCCTTGTTTGAAGTAAAGTTTTTGCTTAAAACCAAATCGTAACATTAAAAAGTCATTCATGCCGGAAGTTATTTTGCTCGGTTTTCTCTCGAAAATTTTTTCATAGATACGAGATGACTAACTTCACCAAATTTGAGCTCTCGAAAGACCTTTTGTTTCCGAGATATAACAGCTTTGATTTCCCCCTAGAAAGGCTTTTTCCCCTGAGAACTTTTTAAAGGATTGCCAATTCAAACATTTCGAAAAGCTGTATGTTCATAATTCTCAATAAATGTTTTGCGACAGTATTTATTACGACAAAAGTAAAGATTAGAATTGTAAATTATCTGCTTTTCAAGTAAATATGTAAGCCAGCTTTCCAAGGCTTTGAAGGCTTGAAGTAAGAGGAAAATTTTTGAAACTAATGGGCGAAACTTCATTTGCAATATTTTAAAAATGGGAAGACGTAGAAAGTTCAAATTTGGTGACATTGCGTAAAATCGTAAGAAGAATCTCAATATGTTAGACGTAGAAAGCGAGGTGTACTTTAGTTTTCAATTTGCATGCAATTGGTTAACAGTGGAACCCTTGATTCGAATATTCTTTGACGTCAAAGCGTTCCGTCTCACTAAGAATACTTTGAACTATTTACTTACAAAATTTTAACTTATTTAGAGACGTAAACGTAATTACCTCTTTATTAACCAAGTTGCTTTGGCCAAAAGTCTGCCAAGGGACCTTTCGGTCTTCGAGTTAAGCTGCCACCTGTCTACCGCACGCGGTGGAAGCATCGTCCATTTGATTGGTGAACGTCCAGCTGGGAAGCTGCAGATACCAGGTTGTGTAGTCATTCGATTCAGTTGCAGACGCTCAATCCACTTGACTACAGATCGCTTAAAAGTGAGGGATGTTTGGTTAGGCGAAGTAATGTGGCTTCTCACTGCTGCTGCATCTGCGTTTTTACGGCCATCACTTTGCTTATCCATATCATTACGTTTCGCCAATCTACAACAAAAAGTGCTTTACCCTTGGAGAAATTTTTCGTGGTTTGTGTCACTGCTTTAATGGTGTATTTCAATCAGTTTGACAGCCTATCTTCCCCTTTATTTAAAGCAATGCGAAACTTACACCTTCAAGGCGAACTAACTGCGCGCATCCAGCCTTTAGATTTGTTTATCAAAGTCTGGTTAAGAAATAGTGATTATTTTTAGGCAATGACACCGATCTCGAGTATTACGTGCGGGAGTGCGGCGAAATCCTCGGGATATCCCAGCGGCTCCCCAAGGAGCAGCGCAGTTCGAAGCACATTTTGGAGCACGTGCTGGCTCAGATCGTCGAGTTTAAGAAGGCCATCGTGGTAAGTTTTGCTGTCGTTGCTGCCCGACTCGTTCCTATCTATGAGAGTATGATGCAGCGCAAATGTTGCACCACAGAAACTCAGCCAGGCTCAATAACCCGGAAAGAAAGTCTTCTTCACCACGCAGATGGCCACCGTTGATGTGAAGAATTAGGAAGGTGCCATTCGAGTCGAGCCTCTACTTAGCTTTCGATTTTGATAAAACTTTTTTGTCTTTGCAGGATCACTGACCACCGGTCCGTATCTCCACGTGTAGTCCTACGTTATTTGTACAAACTTCAATGTAGTTCATTTTCGTTCCACAGGAGCCGGCCAGTTGTACGAGTTTGGTGCCGTGATGTTTGGTGCTTGTAAATTTTGTTGCAATATTTTTTAAACTTTCGTGTATGCTATTGTCTATACCGACAGTAATTAACCAAGTGTATTCTTGCTGCTCTTCTGCTATAAGTTCGTTTTTAGATTATACCCGAAGAGCAGCAAGGATACAAGATGTTTAAAGTTAGGAATTGCGGCATTGTATTTATTGAATCAGTTTTGTAGTCTGCAAAGCAATTGCGCCAATATTTTTTATCGGATATCTCTTGGCAACGGAAGCTTCTGAACTTTGCGCCTTTTTCTCGAACGCCGGTACCGTGCCTGACTTTGCAGCTGAGTTCTGCAATAAACAAAAAAATTGTCGTAGATAGATATTTCTGATTTTAAGCGTGGTAAACAATGAATATTTTTTTCCTCGCTCTAGACTTTTGTTCATTTCGTAATTGCTTGAGCTAGTTACGCTGTGCTTTTTTTTCAAGCAAAATTTTTCGATTACCGGTCAATTTCTGCTGTAGGTTGCCAATCAGGGCAAAAATACGTGATACGGCTCGCGCAAGGATGTGGCTTGCATTCTTTTCTCGATGTCGTGAAGTTTTTTAAGACTCCACCAAGTTTAGAATAGGTTTGGTTGATGATTAACCAGCAGCAAAATGCAAACTGAAGTCAAATTTAAATCTCTTTGTAACTGACGCTTTTATAATCGCCAGGTTGTCTGCAGGCTTGTACAAAATGTACAAAGTGCAACGGTGCGCATTTTTCATTTAGTGTTCGTTATGGTTACCAGGGCTGCAAACTCGAAAAAAACTAAACCGTTTTGCCGAACTCGAAAAAAAATATTTTCTGAACTCAAACTTGAACTCCAATAAAACTGTTCCGAGTTAATTTAAAAAAAAGCTTAGATTTAAGAATTGTAGGAAAAATATTTATTGTTGATTATGCCGTATAAATCGAGATTGTTTTCACTTGTTTATCCCGTGGCTACCGAGAAAAACAGCATTTATACAAAAAGATAGCGATTAAGTCGAAAAGTATACTTGGTATTTTTGTCAGCCTGAACTCGAAAAACTTGGCATTTTTGCCGAACTGAACTGGAAAAAATGTAATTAGAGAACTCGATCTTGCTGAAATTAGCTGAACTCGAATACAAATCGATCGAGTTTGCAGCCCGGATAGTTGTTACAATCCATTATTTTCTTTGTTTATCGCTACTTAAATTCGACTCTTGACTAAATATGACCGCATTGTGTGTTTTGCACAATGCAAAAGGCGCGTGTCTGGCAAGTGTCAACTTCGGTCTGCGCCTCATTCTTTTTCCGCTGAACCTTGCACTTGAGTTGAGGATCAAGCAGCATTGTCAAGCTGGTAATAAATCGCTGTGGCAAAAGATAAGGGTACACTTGGGAAATGTGCAACCGGCGTGCTATTGCCATTGGATGTACTCGAAGCACTTGCTGTACCATTGTGCTATAGATTGTTGTTTATACAGTATCTAGTAATTCTGTATTTGTGCTGTTCTTAGCTGTAGTTGCACTGGAATATTTTATTTTTGTAGAATACCAATAAAAATAATTGTTGAATTTTGTCAGTTCATGTTTTAAAAGAAAATAACTGTGGATCCGGGTATACGCCATGCATATGCAATCAGGGGCGTATTTAGGGGGGGCATTGGGCCATGGCCCCCCCTTTTGGGTCGCCAGGATTGCAAAATTGCATAGAAAAGTGAGCAAAATTGAGGCATGGCCTCCCCCCCCTTTGTAGGTTGGGCATCAGGCTTTGGGCTCGAAATCACCTGATATTGGGCGGAAAATGGGACGAAATTTGAGTGAAGACCTTTTTTTTCTTTTTTTTTGCTCTTCACCTGATTTTGGACGAATTTTGAGTGAAGACTTTTTTTGCTCTCCACCTGAATTTGGGCGAAAAATGGGACGAAATTTGAGTGTGACAATTTCAAATTCTGGTCTATGTTCTCAAATTTTCTGAAGTCTCTGGCCCCTTCCCCACTTTCAAAATCCTGCGTACGCTACTGTATGCAATTACCTAACAATATCCGGATTGCAGAAAAGGCGTTGCTAACACCTGGGCATGGAATGTAATGGAAGACGATTTTTCCATATTCCGTGCTGGTAATTTTCTTCCATTTCATACTAAAATTTTCTTCCATATTCCATACTGAGGCACGTCTAAACTGGAAGCAAAGCAGTGCGAAATTTTCAATTTTACAATGTTAGCGTATCTTCGCAAATGGTTGCTCGCAAAGGCACCGGTAGCATTGTAAAGTTGTAAATTACGCGATGCGTTGCTTTCGGTCTAAACATTCTTTAAACCTCAAAATCGGTTTTATTGAAGAAATGAGAACTACATTCTTTATAGATATCATTATCTGGCCACAGCCAGCGATGCCATGCAATATGCAACAGGTTGCTAGGCTCAAACTTAGTTCAATGCATGGTAGGCCTGGCCTTGTTTAGCTTATTTACATACAAAATAGTTTAAACAACTACCGGTAATTTATTGCAGTCTTAAGAACTTTTTTGCAAACTTGGTGCTAGTTGTACATTGTACAACTAGGCTTATCAAGTACTAACTGGACCAACCACCGGTAACTCTCTGTTCACTGGTATTTCAGAACTTGTTCTCACTCTCATAGCCAACATTTAGTTGAAATAGTGCGAACAGTACCATATCAAAACCTCACTTTGACTTACATTGCCAAGAGCTAACAACTATATACCGGATATTATGGCTTCGTTTCACCATAGTCTCTTCACCAGGGGCGCCCGCAGGAGGGCACTTGCCTCTCCTTGGAAATTGAGATGTCAAGTATTTCTTATGTTTAAATTTGCAAAATAAAGGTGCGTTTAGACTGGACGCGAAGCGAAGGTTGGCGACCTTCGCGAGTGGTCGATTACGTCACTCGCGAAGGTTGCCAACCTTCGCGACTGGTCGCTTCATAGGCTAATTTTAATAACTTATTTTTGAAATGTATTCAATGAGCAGAAAGCGTTGTGTACTTTATTATTGAAGCGCTATTATAGTAATCACAGGTTCTGTTTCGTCATAGCGCTCTAGAATCACCGGTAAAACGAAGATTGAGTTTATATTATGTTATCACGCAATAACTGTGAAGAAGAGTCTAGACTAATAGCTCAGGTAACAAAACAATCTTGAGAAAAAAGTTTGTAAAGTATAAGTGAAAAACGAAGTACAGTAGATCGAATTTGGAAATGAAAAGACTGGTCATTTCTTCAAAAACGTAGTAGTACTTAGCCTATTTACTAGCTATCAATGATTTGTTTAAATCCTTCCACTGAAAACTTGCCATAATCTGTTTTGATGACGGTTGACAGTTCTGGGCAGAGGTGGAGTCGAGGACACAAAGCTCGAGGCCAAGGACACAAAAAAAATCCGAGGCCAAGGACAGCCTTTACGAGGAATGCTCGAGACCAAGGACACAAAGCGCAAGTGCTCTCCAAAAAAAAAGGTCTTCACACAAATTTTTCAGGCGATCTCAAAAAAAAAAAAAAGGTCTTCACAAAATTTTTTCAAGCGATCTCCACTAAAAAACGTTTCCCAAAAAATTTTTCAAGCGCTCTACAAAATTTTAACATTCCAAAAAATAGTGCTGTCCTCGAGTCGAGGACAGGCCATTTTTCGAGGACTTGAGGCCCCAAGGCCAAGGACTTCAAAATGTGTCCTCGAGGACTCCACCTCTGGTTCTGGGTTTCACTGCAGAAACGCAAAAAGCTGGAAGCAGATGACAAAAGTTCTCTTTAGGTGTTTACTCAGTTAACAAATCCTTAAACGCTTTTACCATCCATGTCTCATTATGGTAGTGGTAGATCTACCGGTATCTTGGAGAGTGTAGACCAATAGGCTAGTCTACAGGTACATTTAAAGCATAAACTATGTTGTTTTTTTATGTGATTTTTCTTTTTCAGGCAAGCATGTTATTATTATGATACCTGTAGTAAGCTTAAACAGTTGTTTGTATTTCTTATTTAGTGCTGTTTATGAAGACTCCCAATGTATTAACGCTCTGAGTGAAACTGAAAGCTGGATTTGTCATCAGTTATGTAGTGGATTTTTTGCTTATTGTGCTATGGATTGCTGTGTTGATTTGCTGGAGAAAGCAAAAAAACACTGCAGTTTTTGCATGATTTGACACTATCATCGAAGGACAAGAATTTAGCACAGTAATACCTGCAGTTGCTTTGAGGAAAAGTCAGCTTCTAAAACTAAGTTTGGTGTTTTACTCGCTAGCGGAGCGCTTATCGATGTTTAGTGCGAAGTTAAAGGCGGTGAATCATCCAGCCAATTCAGGTGGTTTACAATAGCTAAAATTGAACTATAAATTTTGATATTTTTTGTTTCGATTTTGAAGCAGCGTTTGCAAAGACATTCAACAAATACAAAAAGATGTCCCCCCGAAAAAAGTTTTTGGAAACTCTGAGTTTTGATCTTCCCGCCAAAACCACAGTTCTCTATACGATTAGGTCTAGTGTAATCTTATTAAACTATTAGGCCTAACTATCTCTAAACTATTAGGCCTAATAGTTTAGAGATAGTTAGGCCTAAACTATTTAGAAATAAACCATCTCTAAACTATTAGGCCTACCACAGTTCTCTAAACCATTAGGCCTACTGTGGTCTTGGCGGGAAGATCAAAACTCAGAGTTTCCAAAAACTTTTTTCGGGGGGACATCTTTTTGTATTTGTTGAATATCTTTGCAACTGCAGTCCCAAAATTAAAACAAAAAATATCAAAATTTATAGTTCAATTTTAGCTATTGTAAATCACTGGAATTGGCTGGATGATTCACCGCCTTTAAATGCGTTTGAGAGCATTTTATTAGTTTGCATTTTCTTGCGGTACCATTGGGCTACATTGCGACGGTCGCGTTTACCTCAAAGGGCTTCGCTCCAAACCACCATTTGTAAGACACAGACAAATTTGTAGCTGTAAGGTCAAGCCCCCTCTTAGCAAGTTTTTGGTTATGCCCCTGATAAAAAAAACGTTTAGATTTTTTTTTGTGAAAATTGTTACTCAAGCATTTGAATAAAAGTGTTGCTAGTTCTCTCATTTTCATGTAACTGACGCTTCCTTCCCCAGTCCAATTATTTTTATTGCAAATGCTGTATCAAGTTTTTTGTTTAGTGGTGACTAATGAGAATGGAACAATATTAATGAACTTGCTTGGCGGGTACTTCTCTACCAACAATAGTAATCTCAGCAAAAAAATAGAACTCACTTTCTACTGGTTAGATATGTGTTGGCCTTCTAGTTCATCTAAATACACTGACTGTAATTGTAATGATTGAACTTCAGACTTAAAATTGTTTACTTAGTCACTTTATTCACCATGTAAAGCAGTAAAAATTTTACAAACAACTAAATTCAGATATTATACAAAGACACAGTAAATGAATATTTAACAAACTTGACACTTCTATTTTCATCACATAGGACTGGAGTGAAAAATCTCTACCAGACTACAATATTCATGATTATAAAACTTGGGGTAGTCCAAAACCATTGCTTCCAGTTCAACTTAATCACTGTCACAAACCTTCAGAAACAAGAAGACTTTTAAGAGGACATTCAGAAGAAAAAAATTCCATGTTTGTAGCTATTCAAAGAAGTGACTACTAATTGGCCAATCCAAAAGCTCATAGAAATTTTTCGATTGTTTGTATCTATCTAGCTCTTGTATGAAGCAGTGTAGCTTGAAACCAATTCTAAATACAGTTTTATTCATCAAGTTGGCTTTATCAAGTAGACAGTGAAAAAACTTTTGCGACTTTTCGAGAATTCAAGGAATTGTTCAATTGTGGTTACTTTTAAAACAACAAGCTAACAAACAATGGGTAAAAACACTATCAACCAACACATTCAAAACTAGCCTGTTGGTGGGTTATTTTATACTCTGAAAAAAACAACAACACCATGTTAGTTTAAGTTTACTTTAAGACAAAAAAGCAAAAGCTGCTCAGCCAAAAGAACCACTGAACTGATACTGTTACTGGACAGATACAATAGCTTCTGCTATCCTGCACAGAATAAAAAGTTTTGTTTTAAAAGCTAGATGTCGTGGGGCTAGGCCTACTGCTTTGGTGTATTCATTATAATGAAGCTCTGAGATCCAGCATAGCTATGAAAAATCACTCTAGGATTAACAGCCTTAGCTGTCTAGATCCGAATTAACTTGGCTAGCGTAGGGCTATTGCGAATCTAACTTTTCCAACAACCTACTCTTTGAACTAATAAATAGGCGCTAAACCATACAAATATACTATTTACATTATTTTCTAGCAAACTGCGATCGTAAAAATCCAATCAGTGATTTAGAAGGTTATCTTGCTACAGTCTGCAAGCAAGCGCTGATGCACAACTGCTCGCGAAGGTTGCGACCGGTTGCAACCTTTCGCGAGCTGTCGATGACGCCAAATTTTGGTTGCTTCGCGTTCAGTCTAAACGCACCTTAAGTCTAACTATAGTATATATCTATTTAAACTAAGAAAACAACCTTTAGAGAGTTTTTTTTTTAACTTGGTGCAGAGGGCGGGGGCAGTAGTGACGTCGCTAGGGGGGCAGCCCGCCCCAGGTGTCATCATTTTGGAGTGGCACCAGTTCATGATACCAATCCAACAAAAAAGAAAACAAAAATATGTTTAATGTTATTGAAAATAGTTGGTACTCTGAAATGGACTAAAAACGAATTAAAGTGTCTTGCAAAACATTAGTTCAGAAGGCTAGGCGGTAATTTGTCAAACAAATAGATCACAAATCAGTAAAAATTTTGATAATTGGCCAAAACTAAGCAATCAATTTTGATCGCTTCTTGAAACATGCTGAATATAGGTTTCATGAAAACATATGTAAACTCAGGAATAGGGAGGGGTGGATGTTCAGTATCAGTTAAATACCAATCACTTCGACTCACTTATCCTTCCATACGCCCCCCCTCCAATCATTTTTCTCTGTTAAATGTAGACAAAATGTATCACTTGTTGTAAGTTTCATTGCACTATAAAATTTTTTGATTTATGAGACCAGCTTGTAAATAAAGAGCACTGAAATTTTACGATTAGGTACCTCCCACATAGCCATTGCCCATTTATGTAACCAGTTTAATCATGCTTTGCACTGCTAGTTTCTATGCCACATTTCAAAAGCATTAATTTCAATCAAAATTGGCCTAAAATTAAATTATTTTTCAAAAATAAAATTTTTTAGTGCTGATGTGGCTCCACCCCCAGAACCCCAATAGCCTCCGGTGGATGGGAGACGGAGCTTCCAGATCCCCAAAATAGCCCCTCCCCCACTGCAGATTTTTGGTGACGCGCCTGATACTAAACGTGCGCTGCTCATACTTTCAAGTTTTAAATCTTACAATGAGAAGTCATTGAGATAGCCTAATAACAATCGCATCATCTACAGTAATGACGTAGTACCGCCTTCTTTAAAATATAACCTTTTGCGGCCTTCTATACATTATGAAGGGTGACACCATAAATTTCGCCACGGGTGTTACCATCCTTAGCGACGCCACTGGAGGGCAGGAGGAACAGGATTGCTTATTTTACGTGAATTATCATACAGCATTTTCTTAAGAGCGAGCGTAAGCAATATTCTAGGATTAAGCATTAAACTGTATAAATAAATAATCAATATCAAACGTTTCAGCATCTGGCATTAAGCCCTTATCAGGATCTAAATACAATATACAGCGTTTAATATTTCAAGTTTATGCTGTGGTTATATAAACCCTAAAATAATGATTACTCCGCCATTAAATTAATTTTGCTCAGAAACCGAAGTCTAAACCAAACTTGTAGGCTAATCAATAGCGTAGCCAGGGGGGTTGTGCCCCCTTGCATTGGCCTAGTAGACCAAAGTGCACGACAAGAAAAATGCCACAATTTTTGTAATTGTAATTACATTTTATTCACCAAGTTGCCTTGGCCAGGAGGCAGCGAAGGGACCTTTCGGTCTTCGAGTCAAGCTGCCACCTGCCCACCTGTCTACCACACACGGCACAGGCTTCACACTGTCCCTTTAATTGCTGAACGTCAAGCAGGGAAGCTGTGAATACCAATTTTTATAGTCTTTGGTTTGACCCGACCGGGAATCAAACCCGAGTCTACCGCTTCAGTAGCAGACGCTCTATCCACTCGACCACTGATCGGTTATTTTGCCCTTCTGAGGCAGTCTTTTGCAGTTATATGGCCTCTGAAGTGGTTTAAAGCCACTTTTGAGACATTAGTATTATTCCTTTTTTGGAGGGGGTATTAACTTGTCAAAATACAGCTTAAAAATTAATCGATAACAACTTGAAAACATGACTAAAATGAGCTGTCAAAATTAATCGCTTTACACAAAATGCTAAACGTAAGTTTCATAAAATTAATCGTTGCTCACAACTAGTGATAATCAATTTGGTTTCAAACCTCTTCATGAAACTGACATGTGTACATTTTTATTGAAAGAAGTTGTTCGCTCATGTACTACAAAAAATACTCCAGTTTATTCTGTGTTCCTTGATGCTTCGAAAGCTTTTGACCGGGTGAATCATGCCATGTTATTTCACAAACTTAAGGCCCGATACGTACCTGGGTGCCTTTTACGCTTGCTTCACTTCTGGTATACTAACCAAACTATAATGATAAAATGGGGTAATTGTATGTCCGACTCTTTCAATGTCAGTAACGGTGTTCGTCAGGGTAGTGTTTTGAGTCCATATCTTTTTGCTGTTTATACGGATGATCTGTCTAGTGAACTGAATAAGGTAAATGCTGGTTGCATTGTGGGAAATCTCAAGCTTAATCATATTATGTATGCTGACGATTTATGTTGTTTTTGTCCTTCTCTAACAGGGCTCAATGAACTGCTAGCTGTTTGCTCGAAATATGCTGTTGCGCATAATATTGTCTTCAATGCTTGTAAATCATATGGCATGATGTTTCGCGTAAAATACTGCAAGGATTTTAAGCCTAAACTATCTCTGGATGGCAAAATCATTAAATTTGTTGATTCTGTAAAATATTTGGGTGTATTTCTAACTGATACATTATCTGATGATTGTGATATCACTCGCCAAATCAAGTATTTGTATGCTGTAGGTAACTCACTTCGCAGTAAATTTCATAAGTGTTCTATTCATATCAAAAATATGTTGTTTCGGACTCATTGTTGTACATTGTATGCTAGTCAGCTGTGGTGTTGTTATAGCCATGAGAGCTATAGACGTCTTCGAGTGTCTTACAATGATTCTTACCGCAGTATTCATGGTATTCCTCGTTATTGCAGTGTCCGTCAATATCAAGTGGAGGCTAATGTAGATACTTTTGATGCCCTTGTTCGCAAACTTTTATTCCGTTTTATGAATCCTTGCCACAGGTCTACCAATGTGTTTGTTCACTCATTACTTCACTCTTGCAGATTTCGTTCTTCGAAATATGTTGCTCGCTTTATAGATTTGCTTAGTGTAAATGGTTTGGGAGAAGCTTACTGTTCTTCTCTGGCGCTTTAGAATTATTAATGCATGACTGTAAACTTTTCTTTTTTTTGTGTGTGTGTGTGTGTGTGTGTGTGTGTGTGTGTGTGAGCGTTTCTTTTTTTTTTTTTTTCGTTTTCTATGAGCGCTTTTGCGCTTGACACAAATAAATAAATAAATAAATAAATAAAAAAAGAGGATGGGAGCTACTAATCATTTAATTTATTCAATTACAACATGTTTTGGATTCGACCTGTGAGTAACAGGGGGGTTTGAAGAAACTAATTATTTAATTCTTTCAAATGGCTCTCAAATTGTAGGCTATCGATTTGAATTTTAAATGGCTCTAAAAAAATGGGAAATTTGATTCGAATTGAGTTAAAATGGCTACTTTTTTTTAAAATATCGGAAAAATTGTCCAGCAGTTAGGGTTTTGTATCTAGACCCTGGTATGTGATATGCTTTAGTTACACCAGTTTCTCGGCACGCTGCCCAATTGCGGCATTTTCAACCAAAAACTTCAATTTTTTTGGTGAATCAAGCCTCTCCTAACAAAATTCTGGTTGCAGTTAGTGGCGCAACCAAAGAGGCTAAGGGAGCTTAGCCTCCCCTTCTTCTCTAAGTCACTGGGAAAACTTAACTCACATATGCGAGCGTTTAAATGTGGTTTGAATTTGATCTGCATTAAAGAGGGCTGAAAAGGCTGGGCAATTAAAAAATTTTAAGTAGATTTTTAATCTCAACAATTTTGTTCTTTCCAATGGCCTTAAAAGCGTTCGAAATGACATCCAACTGAGGTTAAAATGGTTATTTTTTTCAAGAAATTGCGAAAATTGCCCAGTGACTGGGGCAGAAGCGTAGCAAAGGGGGGGGGACTATAGTACCCTCCCAATGGCCTGTTAACCAAAGTGCAGAAGAAGAAAAATACTATGTGAATTTGTCCAAAATTAAAGTCACAAATCAATCAAAACTTTAAAAAATACCCAAAAATAAACAATCAAATTTGATCGCTAGTGTAAAAACGCCAAACATAGGTTTTATCAACAAATATGGTATAAACTCAGAAATAAAAGGGGGGTATTCAATGTTAATAAATTACCAATCACTTCTCTAAAATATCTTTCTATCTTTCTCTAAAATCTCTAAAAAAATTTAGACAAAAATGATTACTCCGCGTGAGTTTTATTGAATGATAGGATTTTATGATTTACCTTCATGTAAACAAAAGAACTGCAACGTTATCATTAGCCACCTCCCACATAGCCCATCAATGCAACCAGTTGAATTTATGTTGCGCTGCCAATTTCTATGCCATGTTTTAAAAGCATTATTTTTTATTAAAATAGCTCTAAAATTAATTTATTTTTGCAAAAAAATGCAAAGTTTTCGAGCGCTGCATACCCCCGTGCTTCCAGTGGCTGGGAGCTTCCATCCATACCCCATTGACATCTGGGGGCTGGGGGCTGCGCCTCCAAATTCCCAAAACAGCCTCCCCCCACTGCAAACTGGCTACGCGCTTGGACTGGGGGCTTTGCTTCCAGACCCCCATCCATAATATAAGCTACTTGAATTGCATTAATTTGCTCAACATGCCGCCCAATTGCAACATTTTTTTGAACAGGATCATTTAACTTTTGGATCAAGACAATTAGCAAAATTCTGGTTGCAGCTGTAAAGTTTTATTCGATCCAGTAGATAATAGACACATCGCTTGCCCCCCCCCCCTGAAAAAATTTCTGCGGGCGCCCCTGCTCTTCACCGCTTCGTTTTAGATAAATCGCGTAAACTAAATGTCAAAACGCATACAAAATTTAAAATTACGTGCCTTGGTGCATGGTTTGAGGCCCGTTTTAAGTCTAATTATCAGAGGTGGAGTCGAGGACACAAGGATCTAGGCCAAGGACACAAAAAAAATTCAAGGACAGCCTTTCCGAGGACAGACCCTCTCGAGGCCAAGGACACAGCCACAAGTGCTCTCCAAAACAAAGGTCTTCAAAAAAGTTTTTCAGGTGATCTGCAATTCATAGACGTGCCCAGGATTTTTGATTGGGGGTGGCTTAAACCACAAATCACATGCTATGACGTCATCAAAAATTTCAAAAGAGGAAGTTTTTGTAGAACAAAGATATCGTAAGATGAAAGATCTGAAATCGTTGCCTGTTGGCAGTTAACGCGAATTTTGCAAAGGGAAAGGGCTTAAACTAGTAGTTGAAAAGTACTAGTATCTAACTTGGGAAACGCATTGAGAAAGCTAGCGTAACTCAAACGTATCACTGACGGGAGTCTGGGGGCGGGGCCCCCAGCTGCCAGAGGCTTTTGGGGTCTGGGGGCAAAGCCCCCCGCCGTTGGGCGATTTTTTGGAAAAAATAGCTATTTTAATGCTGATACTGCTATTTGAATTTGCTAACAGATCAAGGACTGCTATGATGTCGTCAACTGTCGATTTATTAACAACTAACGTTTTCGACAATTCGTGGCAGTATTGACATAACGCTTCAAACAATTAAATTCACTTATTGATTGTAATCCTAATTATACAGATCTATAAAATAACACAAATATTAGTTTTATGGCTACTTTGAAATAATCCTGCAATTTGACTTCATTTTAAGCATTTTCGCGAGCTAACTATACAAAGCTGTTACTGTTCTGCGCAGTTAAATCTTTGAAAAACAAAATGGTGTCTGTGTGCACAATTTCAAAACAACAAAAAGCGCTTGTTTTACGTCAAATAATTAACTGTTTCTAAGCCAGAGTTTGAATAAAATGTAAAGCCAGATTTCGAAATTACAGCAAGCTGAATTTAAACAAAAAACACATTTTCAAACAAAACATATTTTTGGCTTTAACAAATGCCATTAAATCACAATTCGCAAGTGTCAGAGCCATTTGAAAGTACTAGATTTTTGACATTACTGAAAGCCAATTGAAAAAATTATATTACTAGCTACTTAAGTCCTAGCAATTAATAAGAATATTTCTAGCAATTTAAGTCCAAAACACGTTTAACATGTTGCATTTTGGAGTTAAATTCTAATTGCAAGTGATTTGTCCAGGCAGGGGAAAGTAAGGTGCATTGTCTCTTGCAACATTTTAGCAGTAAATAATAATCCACTCAAAGGTTTTCCTTAGAGATCTTTGTTTTGTCATGAAACTAACCAGTTATAGGGAGGGATACATGTTCGGCCAGAGAGCCCAGGCCCCCTTAGTTGAAGTTTAATGATTTGTTTATTCAGCATTTTCCATGGCAAATTTTTTAAAAGTATTTTGTGCGTAAAAACCGACAAGGTAAAAGTGATGCACAGAGCTGGACAGCGCTGTTTCGAGCTTTTAGCTCTCATCGGCAGCCCTCAGCTTCTCTAACAAAGTTATTCCTCAGCTGGACAAGACTCTTGGCCGAACTGGACAAACCTTAAGGGCTTGCACAGCGGCAGAGGCTTTGTAGGGAATAAACAATTTTTCACTTGTGGTACTTAAAAAAACAAGTTAAAAAATCGCTGAACCCTTGTGCGACCACGGAAATCATAACCGACAAGTTTGACGTCCTTCGTGGTCGACTCCTGGGAAATCATAACGACTTCCACTGGCAGTTAGGTGGCCAGATCAACCACCAACCCTGCAGCTACAAAGCAGCTCGAGTCGTAAGATGCACAAAGCTGGACAGCGCTGTTTCGAGCTTTTAGCTCTCATCGGCAGCCCTCAGCTTCTCTAACAAAGTTATTCCCCAGCTGGACAAGACTCTATTAACAACTAACGTCCTCGAGGACTCCACCTCTGATTGTTAGTTACTGTTGTAAGCGAAAAATGGTAAAAAGAAACTGAAACTGAAGAAACAATCAACTTTTTTGTCACATTTTTGTCATTAGTAAAATTTCAGTTGGAGGGGGGACGGCCTTCCTGCCCCCCCCTCTTGGCAACGCCTATTCTCCAATAAACGAAAACAAAAAAGGGATTCGAAAATTTTCTGCAATGTTTCTGGCGTTTTCCAACAAAATTTCAACTGTTCAACAAATAGTGCTGTCCTCGAGCCGAGGACAGGGCAATTTTCGAGGACTTGAGGCTTCGAGGCCAAGGCCAAGGACTTGACCTTTGAAGCCAAGAACTTCAAAATGTGTCCTCGAGGACTCCACCTCTGCTAATTATGTGTAACAAATCTAACATGAAAACAGAGACTTCATTTTACCAAAGCAAGAAACTAGACGTATAACAGAAGTTTTGCAGCAAACAATGCACGAATCAAAGTTTTCAAACCTTTTCGATTTTGTTCATGATCACATCAAAACATAGCAATCTCTTCAACTGCTCAAAGCAATTCAAATTGCGTGGGTGTTGCCATTAAGTTTTTGTAATTTAGCGATGTGCCAAAAGTGAAATCAATGATTTAAGCAAGACTATTTATTGCTACCTTAACTTGGCAGCTTAGCTTGACTTTGTTTAAAATTTTTATTTTATTACTAAATGTTTAGGCATGCCTTGCAAGCTTTGAGAATACCGTACGCTCCTTGTGGTATAGAAAATTGAATTCCGTTCCATTTTGGAAATCTTCCATTCTATTTTGGCATCTTCCGTATTTCATACCAAAATTTCCATACCATGACCTGGCTAACTCTCGCAAACTTTTAAATTCCTCTAATTTTGACTAAATATTTACTGCTACCTGCGATGTGTTACGCAGTTACGAGTTAAGCCAAGTCTAACCCGGACATAAAATTGTGAGTGTATTTCTGGTTTATTTCAACTAACTGGCAGTTTGTAAGGTTTTAATTCGGTATGACGGGTGCAAAGTATTTTTGTTCCGAAACACAGAAATCAAAAATATGATGGTTCTTCCACAATTATACGCACTATTTAGACTGGGCATAATGAGTAGGCACAGGCACGTAGCCAAGAATTTGCTTTGGGGGGGTCTTTTGGATACTGGAAAAAACATCAAACTATCTTGACGTAGATATTAATCGATCTTTGATCAGTTTTTACGGCCAAAATCAGGTGGTCTCCAAAAAAAAAAAAAAGATCTTCACTCAAATTCAGTCAGTTTTTCTGACCAACTTTAGTTGAGATCCAAAAAACTCCACTTTTGTGGTCCAAATCACAGCAAGTCCTTCACAACTTCTGATCACCAATCTCATTGGTGGGGGAAGCTATTTTTATTTTTGGAGCAAAAATCGGCCTCAAAAGCACTGAAAACGTGGTGTTTTGCATACGTTTCAGGCCAATGGGGGAGGGCTCGAACCCTCCCCCCCACCTGGCTACGCTACTGAGTTGGCAAGTCCGTAGAAAAGCATGCTTCTCTGCTTGGAAAACATGTCAAAACATCTAAAATGCCATTGTGGACTTTGGAATGTCAAAATGCTAGAAGACTAAGGAGAGTCTTTGAAAGAGCTTTTTGGAAAAATAAATCTAAATTTATGCAGCATGTAAACTTGCTAATGAAGTCTATGGTATTGAAAGAGAAAAGCATTAAAGAAAAACCAGCTAACCACGAAGGTAACGCCAGAGCCACCTATAATGTTGTGAATAAGTTGTTAGATAAATTTTCGACGAAAAATCATCCGCCAATCACAAGTAGGCTAATGCACAAGCATGTTCAACCGATCAGTGGTCGAGTGGATGTAGCGTCTGCCACTGAAACGGCAGACTCGGTTCCGATTCCCGGTTGGGTCAAACCAAAAACTGTAAAAACTGGTATTCACAGCCTCCCTGCTTGACGTTCAGCAATTAAAGAGACAGTGAGAAGCCTCCGGTGCAGGTGGCAGCTTGGCTCGAAAACCGAAAGGTTCCTTCGCTGTCTCTTGGCCAAAGCAACTTGGTAAATAAAATGTAATCATAATTTGCTTACTATTTTAATGCTGAGATTGAACAAATCTAAATGTCTTAACAAAAATTGACATGTCTTAACAAAATTGTAATAGACTTGATATTAATCTAAATGTGGTTAAATCTTCATCTGCTTCTAATTTTAGAAAGTTTGAACCCCTATCTTTTGCAGGTTTGAAAGCTATAATTGAATCAATCCCATCTAAAACGTTTGATCTTGGTTCACTATCAACCAGTATTCGCAAGAAGTGCATTGAATTATTACTCCCTGTTATTTATTACATCTTTCTTTTGTTGAGTCTGGGTTATTTTCCAGATGTTTTTGAAAAAACTTGTGTGAGGTACTGCTTTGATTAAAAATGAGAACTTGGATAATGATAACATTAAAAATTTCAGACCAGACAGTGATTTGCCTTTGCTTGGTAAAATAATTAAAAAATAAACTTTTCTCCAAATTAATACATATCTGTGTGAAAATTCATTGCATGGTTATTCACGATCTGCTTATAGATCTAATTGTCAGAGGTGGAGTCGAGGACACAAGGCTCGAGGCCAAGGCCAAGGACACAAAAAAAATTCGAGGCCAAGGACAGCCTTTCCGAGGACAGACACTCTCGAGGCCAGGGATAGGAATGATCGAGGCCAAGGCCAAGGACCAAGAACACAAGCGCAAGTGCTCTCCAAAAAAAAAAAGGTCTTCACAAAATTTTTTCAGGCGATCTCCTAAAAAAGAAAAAAAAGGTCTTCACAAAAATTTTTCAAGCATTCTCCACAAAAAAAAGCTTTCCAAAAAACTTTTCAAGCGCTCCACAAAATTTCAACAATTCAAAAAATACTGCTGTCCTCGAGCCGAGGACAGGCCAATTTTTGAGGACTTGAGGCCTCGAGGCCAAGGCCAAGGACTTGACCTACGAGGCCAAGGCCAAGGACTTCAAAATCTGTCCTCGAGGACGTCCTCAAGGACTCCACCTCTGCTAGTTATAGCTGTGAGACTGCCCATGTAAAAATGCACAACGATATTTTGTCAATTTTAGATGCCAAGTTAATGCGATAGTTGCCAGTTGCTTTTGATACAATTAATCATGATCTCTGGCTTAGTAAATTGTCTGCTGAATTTGGTTTTTCTGATGCAGCTTTAGAATGGTTTTTCATATATTTAAATAAGAGGAGCTAGGCTACTTTGTATTGGTTAAAGATGTTGGCTGTGCTTCTAATACAGTTTATGTTGAGTTTGATGCAACCAGGGTTAAATTTTTGGGCCAGTCTTGTTTAACTTCGATTTTAAAAGTGCTGAATTAATTGCTAAATCACATGGTCCTGGTGTGCATTCATATGCTGATGAAATGCTGAGTTATTTTCTTTTGATAGAGATTCTTCTGTAGACATGACCACAAACAAAATTCGAGTATTTTTGCAAAATTTTAAAGCATTGGATGACTTGCAATTTTCTAAAGCTGAATGAAAGTAAATCCAACGTCATCGAAACTTTATCGAACCGTATCGTTGAATCCAAAATAACATACAAATTGATGATAGCTCTACGTTGCCTATGCCTAATGATTTTGTGTAGTATTTGACGACAGAATAAACCTTCAAAAACATATCAATGGAGTGGTTATTGCTTGTTATGGCAATTTACGCAAGCTTACTAAAATTCTAAAAGTTTAGCTAGTTCATTCTTTGTTTTTGTTCCATATTGATTATTGCAATGCCTTGTTTTAAAATTTATGGTACAAGTTGACAAAGTTTTGTATGCTGCAGTAAGATTTACTTTCGTACTTCTTGGTTCTGCTTGGAAAGTGAATGAGAACAAAAGTTAGCTAGTAAACCCTGGCTGACTAACGAATTAATAAAGCAAATGAAGTTTAAAAATACACTCTTGAAGCAATTCATAAAAAATCAAAATGAGTGTAAGTTACGCACACTCGTGCAGAGCAACAGAGTGCGTAGGCGATCCTACTTGAATAGTTTCAATGACCGTGATTACTTGATTATCGAATCCACAGTTGCTAACTTCCTCCTGTTCAGCATAGAACACAGAGTAACCAGAACTTGAGTGTATTACTTGTAACAGTATCCAAATTTAGCAAATATTCCAACCACAAATTCAGAAACACAATTCCTAACTAACTATTTTAAATACTACCGAAAAATGACCTATCTAGCTATAATCCAAGTAATGGCAGACTACTGCAGGTTCTGGTGTTGCAATCTACTGGATTGCGGTCTACATAAGCACATATAGAATCAGAAATTTAGCCATAGGTCTAACAACTATAATTATCATATCGCCAAATAAGCAAATCAGTCAGTACTGAGAAAAATATCGACTTCCATAGCAAGTAAAATATAGGCCTACTCTGACTGGTAACAGTATGCGGTAGACACATAGGCTAACTAAACAGTACTGCTTTAACAAATAACAGCTGCATTCACACCATACTTAACGTACGAGCTCCAAAGACTTAGAAAACATTCCACTAATACACAGACATGTGCTCGATCCTGCGATAGTACAGCTGCTAGCTTTAGAACCTCACAAATCATAAGAACAAATATTTCACGAAGCTTGCTACGGGCAATGACGCAGCATAAATCAGCACAACAAAAGGAATGGACTAGCAACGAAAATATCCGCGGAGTCAATTCTTCCGCAAGATTAGACTAATCATACTAGCAGCATTGAGAATATATACACATGGTCCAACACCGGTCAAGATAAAGTCACGGCTATCGCTAACAATGAGTAATGCCACAAGCAATACAAAATATATCGTAACCAATTGAATCGTTCAATTAAACAATCCAAAGTTTTGCATTATCAAAATATAGTTGATGCAAGTAATGAAAACTCAAGAAAAACATGAAACATAATTCGAAAACTTCGTACTACTCCTTCACTTAGTAATGTGCTGTTACAGAAAAACAATCGACAGAACTATTTAATAATTTTTTTACAGAAATACGAAAACAATTTAGAAAAAAATAACGCTACTAAATCAACATTATATTTCAACAAACTCCACAAAATGTTCTAAATCTCTTTTTTCATCTCCCACAACACCAAAAGAAATATCAAATATAATCAAATCTTTAGGTAATAACCAGTAGCGTACGCAGGATTTTGAAAAGGGGGGGGGGCAGGAACTTCAGAAAATTTGAGAAGAACAAAAATCAGAATAAGAAATTGTTCCACCCAAATTCAGTTCGATTTTTTGCCCAAAATCAGCTGAAGAGCAAAAAAAAAAGAAAAAAAAGGTCTTCACTCAAACTCAGTCCGATTTTTTGGCCAGAGTTGGGTGCAGGCCTACAACAAACGAATAAAACATACCCTTTGTGTGATCCAGGCGCGCAGCCAGAAATTCGCAATGGGGGAGATGTTTTGGGGGTTTGGGGGCATAGCCCCCAGTGGTCGAAAATTTTGCATTTTTTTGCAAAAATAACTTCATTTTAGGGCATTTTCGATTAAAAAATAATACTTTTAAAACGTGGTTTAGAAATTGGCAGTGGAAACATGATTAAACTGGTGGCATAAATGGGATATTTGGGAGGTGGCTAATGGTAAAATGTTAGTTCTCTTGTTTGATGCTGGCAAATTATAGAATCGAATAGATCAATAAAACCCACACGGAGTACTCTATTTCATATACAGTTTGTAGAGAAAAATAATTGGGGGGGGGCTAATGAAAAGAGATATAACTAATACTGAATAGCCCTCCCCTCTATTCCTTAGTTTATAGTATATTTATTGATGACACCTATGTTCAGCATTTTTGCACTTGCGATCAAATTTGATTGGTTATTTCTTGCCATTTTTTAAAGTTTTTTTTATTTGTTGGTTTTATTTTTGAAAAATTAGCCCTCCCCCTGAATATATGTTTCAAAAGATGTTTTAAATCACTATGTAGTCTACTCCAGTGCATAAAACAGTCTCAAAAGTGCTAAAAACGTAGTGTTTTTCTCATTCTGCATTTTGGTCGACATGCCAATGGGGGGGGGGGCTATAGCCCAACCGCCCCCCCTGGCTACGCTAATGGTGTGATCAAAGCTTCTGCCCAACTTACAAAGGGGGGGCATGCCGCAATTTTGCATACTATTATATGCTAATTATATTATCCTGGCGACCCAAAGGGGGGGGGGGCCATGGCCCAATGCCCCTCCCCTAAATACGCCCCTGGTAATAACATAGCAACACGAACAGATGACATGGATGTGAAATTTATTAACTGGCTAATACTACAGTATAATCTCTTCAGTACTATGTGAAATCCTTAATTTATGTAAGTTAACGGAGAATTTCCTGATGACATAAAAATTGCAGAAGTTGTTCCAATTTATAAGCGTGGTGATCCATTGGAATGTTCTAATTATAGGCCTATATAACTTCTCCCAAACTTTAGTAAATATTTGAAAAACTAATTTTTCAAAGAACTTACAGTTTCCTAACCAAAAATACCAATTTTTTCTAAACAATTTGGTTTTCAACAAAATTTTTCTACAAATCATGCCATGAGTCTAATGTATGATAACCCTTTAAAATCTGTTGATCAGGAGTTATACAGTTGCAGCGTACTTTTGGATTTAACTAAAGCTTTCGATACTGTGGACCATAAATTCTTATTAAAAAACTGAAAAAATCTTTTGGCATTAGAAGCATATCATTAAAATTATTTGAAAATTATTTATCAAATCGCGTGCAGTACACTCAAATAAACAATAGTCGATCAACAACATCAAAACTTACATGTGGGGTATCCAAGGTTACCCAAACTTACACTGCCTCCCAACGTAAGTCAATGTGCGGGTATTCAATATTGGGTAAACTATCGATAGCTTACTTATCCGGGAACCTGGAACCCTCTAATTTCCTGCAACTACGTAGGCTATTCTGTCATTGCAACTTTGTATAGCCTAGTCTTCCAACTCTACCACATACCAGATAAGCTACAGACATATAGGATAGATGCCATGATCTGTTGATGAGTAGGCTACTCTGAACTAACTCTATCACTCTGAAATGCAAGCGCATGTGTAGGAGAAACTGTTATCTAGCCTTGGGCAGTTGGGCTTGTACCAATAGGACCACAGGCCTACTGCATACAGGGTGGGTATGTGGCTAGGCTATGTGCCTCTGTTCTGATGATTGATTCCCACAAACCAGTTTATCTACATTTTTTTTGTCTGCCTTTGTTTCATTTTCTCACGAAATTAACGTCCTTAACTTTTCCTAGCCAAGCCGACCAAAATCAAAATCTTTCTGTTGGTGTCAAGAAACATGTTCAGCCAATCAAAAGTTAGTTTGTTGAAGCCAAAATAGCCTATTTTAGGATGCTCCGAATTCTGAAAAAATTAACTTCAACCGAAGGCACCTTTTACTGTTTTAGTAGCCTAACCCTATGTATTGTCGCAATATGGTATTGTTAAGGTCTTTAATTCATATTATAGTTATAACATGACTAACCATTGTTGTACATAAGATAAAGAAATACGGTAATTCTCCAGCAAAAATTGTAAAAAAAATGTAAAAAATTATAGTACGCGGCGCTGCGCTGACGCTGTGGCGTAATGCAAATTTAGGTTGCCACGCTGCGCGGCGCGGTGCACCAACAACAGCGCGCGGCCGCGTACGCTGCGCTGTTGCCATCTCTAGTTAGTAGCTATGTGTTTTTGAAATTCGTATAGAGATTTATGAATAACGTTGTGTTTTTTGAAAAATTCCGGAAATCTATTATATGTTAGACGTTCAAAAATTTTTGTGAAGCAAGTTAGTGTTGAAATGGGTCGATAGTTGCTTGAGTTTGCTTTATTTCTTTTTTTGTGAAGAGGTATGATTTTAGCAAGTGAACAGGTTTCAGGAAATATGCCATTAAAAAAGGAAAATTCAAAAAAGCATTGTAAGTATGGTGCGATGATAGGGAAGGCAACTTTGAGAAAATAAGCAGAAATGTCATCATTACTAACAGGTTTGTTCACGTTTACTGAAAGAATAACGTCTGGTATTAATTTCTGTAGTGTTGGGTGATTTCAAAAAAATTGAATCAGAAACGCGATTGGATAAGTACTTTGAGAAGTGTTGAATGGTATCAGATTGAGGAATATCATCAGCAAGATTTTTGCCTATGGTGCAAAAAAATTTATTAAAAGAATTTGGAAATGATTTGGCGTCTGTGAGTGTTTACAATTTTTTCTGTATTAAAACGATCAAAAAATAATAAAGTGTTTTTAAATTTTGGTGGAAGCCCTGATCGTATTATTTCCCAAATCTTTTTCTAGTTATGTTTGTTTTGGTTTGACACCGAGAAATAATATATTTTTTTGGCAAGAGCTTCTGCCCAGTTCACGCTTCTCTTAGTAAGTTTGTTTGAATATTTTCAAAAAAAAAGATTTTTGGCCATCATTGCCTTGTAGAAAATAGGATTTGATCTTATTGTGTGTTTTTGGTATTCTGGAAAAGATTATAGATTTATAGTAGTACACATCAGAGGTCAGTAGCGTAGCCAGGGGGGGGGCTATGGGGGGCTCTAGCCCTCCACCCCATTGGCATGTCGACCAAAATGCAGAATGGAAAAAACACTACGTTTTTAGCACTTTTGAGACTGTTTTATGCACTGGAGTAGACTACATAGTGATTTAAAACATCTTTTGAAACATATATTCAGGGGGAGGGCTAATTTTTCAAAAATAAAACCAACAAATAAAAAAAACTTTGAAAAATGGTAAGAAATAAGCAATCAAATTTGATCGCAGGTGCAAAAATGCTGAACAAGGGTATCATCAACAAATATACTACAAACTTAGGAATAGGGGGGCTATTCAGTATTAGTTAATTACCAATCACTTCTCTCAAATCTCTTTTCATTAGCCCCCCTCAATTATTTTTCTTTATGAACTGTATACGAAATAGAGTACTCCGTGTGGGTTTTATTGATCTATTCGATTCTATAATTTACCTGCATCTAAACAAGAGAACTAACATTTTACCATTAGCCACCTCCCAAATATCCCATTTATGCCACCAGTTTAATCATGTTTCCACTGCCAATTTCTAAGCCACGCTTTAAAAGCATTATTTTTTAATAGAAAATGCCCTAAAATAAAGTTATTTTTGCAAAAAAATGCAAAATTTTCGAGCACTGGGGGCTCCGCCCCCAGACCCCCAAATCAGCCCCCCCCCATAGCGAAATCCTGGCTACGCGCCTGTCAGAGGTGGAGTTCTCGACGACACATTTTGAAGTCCTTGACCTTGGCCTCGAAGGTCAAGTCCTTGGCCTCGAAACCTAAAGTCCTCAAAAATTACCCTGTCTTCGGCTCGAAGACAGCACAATTTTTTTAACCGATGAAATCTTGTTGGAAAACGCCAAAACCTCGAGAAACATTTGCGTTGACCTTTTTTGTTTTCCGCAATGAGAGATCGACTGAAAAACTTTGTTTTAAGACCTTTTTCGTCAGAAAAAAATTTTTGAACACCATTTGTTTTAGGAGAACACTTGCGCCTGTGTCCTTGGTCCTTGGTCTTGGCCTCTAGAGAGTCTGTCCTTAGCCTTGGCCTCAGAGTTTTTTTTGTGTCCTTGACTTTGGCCTCGAGTCTTGTGTCCTCGACTCCACCTGTGGTACACATAGGCTACTGTTCTTTGTTTGTGTTGTTGTTTGTTTGAGACAATTTGTAAATAGTTTGTAAAAATCTTGTAAATAGTTTGTGTAGTGCTTATACAGATGAAGCAGCCATGCTATAATTCTGTTTTCTGGATTGCATTTCATTATTACTGACAGGGGTGCCAATTTTTCCCTATTTTGAAAATTGGGGGATGAAGCTCGGCCACTATTTTTTTACGTGAATCAAATAAGACAAACGTTTAACACGCTTTTGAGCAACTTTAAGTGAAGACCAAAAAACAACCAAAAAAAAGGTCTTAACCAGAACTAGAAGAGTTTTTGTCCTCGAAATCAAGTAAAGATCAAAAAAATCCACAAATCACCCACCGCTCAAATGCAGACCATAGTCAAATTATTGGGGGGGATGCAGTTAAATCATTGGGGGGATATATCTCCCCCATCGCCCCCGGGTTTCATCACCATGGTTACTGAGCATGTTACAACGTATATCGTTTTTGCTGCTTCTACCTTTTCCTCGATTTTTTGCTAGTTTTTGTGTTGTTGCTTTGTGTTTTTGCGCGAAGCACACAAATAAATAGCGAGTATAAAAATGCAAGCTGCATGAAATTTCTTTTAGTGGGTATTTTAAATCAAACCGACCCAGCCAAAAATGTAAATGAATTTAGTTTATCTTTACCGTTTTTACTAAACATCCGATTTTTGTTTTGTAGCTGTAAGAACTGCGCAGTATTGCTCAAAGAATGTCATCCTTAGGTGGCGCTTAGAAGTGTATGTCGTAACAAGGAGGGTAATTAGCTCTTTCCATGCTTAATAGCACAATCTTTAGTCCTTTTTGATGTTGCAGAAAAAATGCTATATGCATTGTTTTATTAATGTAGCAAATCTTAAAGCTTGTCCTTGACCCAGTTCAAGTAGTTTCCTGCTCATCCGCACTCCTCAGACCTCCAAGTTGATTTCCTGCTTTTAATAAAACAATATTCTTGCCGGTATCCTGCCGGTAGGCAACCTGTCGAATTAAGATCGTATTATTCACATATAAACGCACAAAAATAACAAAATATATCACTAATGTAGCCAGGGGAGGAACGGGACGGAGGCTATAGACCCCCTCAATGGCCTGTCAAACAAAATGCAGAATAAGGAAAATACCACGTTTTTACCGCTTCGGAGACTGTCTTTTGAACTGGAATGGACTCAGAAATGATTTAAAGCATATTTTGAAACATTTGTTTAGGATGGGGGCTAATTTGTCAAAAATAAAACTCACAAATAAGTAAAAATCTTTTAAAATGGCTAGAAATAAACAATCAAATTTGATCGCATGTTGGAAAATGCTGAACATAGGTATAGGTTTCATCAAAAAATATACAAGCTCAGGAATAGAAGAATGGGGGGCTGTACAGTATTAGTCAATCACAGGGGCGTATTTAGGGGGGCCATAGCCCCATTTTGGGTTGCCAGGATAGTATGATTACCATTGAATAGTATGCAAAATTGAGGAATGCCCCCCCCCCCCCCTTTTGTGAGCTGGACAGAAGCGTTGAGCACACAAATGGTAGGCGAAAACGTTTGTTTTTGGCCCGCACCCAAAAAAATCCAACTAAGTTTGAGTGAAGACCTTTTTTTTTGGTCTTAACCTAATTTTTTGGCGAAAAATCGAACTAATTTTTTAGTAAAGACCTTTTTTTTCCTTTTTTTTTTGGTCTTCACTTAATTTTGGGCGAAAAATCAGACTAGTTTTGAGTAAAGATCTTTTTTTTTGGTCTTCACCTAATTTTGGGGGAAAAATCAGACAAAATTAAAGTGAAACGATGTTCATTCTGAGCTTTGTTCTTCTCAAATTTTTTGAGTTTCCTGGCCCCCCTCTTTTCAAATTCCTGCGTACGCTACTGGTTAATTACAAATTACTTCTCTCAAATCTCGTTCCGTTAGCCCGCCCACAATTGTCTTTCGCTGTAAAATATATGCGAAATAGACTATTTCTTGTAAGTTTTTTAAACTATTGGATTTTTTGATTTACTAGCTTGTAAAAAAGAGAACGAAAATTGAACAATTTTGAGGTGGTGCGGAATTTGAATACGACTTTCAATAAAGTCGATTTCATTTTGCTTTCACAATAAGCTTTTAGGACAGGACTCTTCAGTTGCGATCTCTGTCTGGTTTGGTATGTGGTGAGAAGGATCTTTTAAAGACCAAATGCAGTAAGGAGAAATGCACTTTGCAGTAAGGAGAAATGCCCTCTGCAGTAAGGAGAGATGCATTTTAAGGAGATTGCACAATAGTAAGGAGAAACGCAATCTGACCAATGACTGCAGGTTTTGATCTTACCGAAACAGTTGCAGAGCGAATGTGAACTGCTTTTGCCTGATTTAACCAGATTTGTGAATTTTAACCAGTAAAACCAGATTTGTGCAGGCAAAAGCAGTTCGTATTCACTCTACAACTGTTTCGGTAAGATCAAAACCTGCAGTCATTGGTCAGATTGCGTTTTTCCTTACTATTGTGCAATCTCCTTAAAATGCATCTCTCCTTACTGCAGAGGGCATTTCTCCTTACTGCAAAGTGCATTTCTCCTTACTGCATTTGGTCTTTAAAAGATCCTTCTCACCACATACCAAACCAGACATAGATCGCAAATGAAGAGTTCTGTCCTAAAAGCTTATTGTGAAAGCAAAATGAAATCGACTTTATTGAAAGTCATGCTCAAGAACTAAAATTTTAGTATTTTACCTTTATCCACCTTCATCAAAGCTCATTTAAGTAACCAGTTTAATTGTGTTTTTGCCCTGCTCATTTCTATGCCACGTGTTAAAAACATCAATTTTGATCAAAGTATGCCTAAAATTAAGTTACTTTTGCAAAAACATCGAAAATTTTGAGCGCTCAGGGGCTGGGGGCTTTGCCCTCAAACCTCTACTTTCATCCAAAGGCTGGGAGCTTTGCCCCCAGACCCCCCGAACACAGTCCCCTTTGCAAATTTCTGGCTACGCGCCTGCCTCTTCTGTAATACGTTTAAGTTACACTTAGTTAGCTCAACACGCCATCTAAATGAGACATCTTTCGAACAAATGAATTTCAACCTTGAGTTTCAGCCCTTCCTCTTTGCAAATCCCTTCAGGCCAGAACTACTGGATAAATGTTCTTGAAAATGCGAAAACTATTCGCTCTCCAATATTGTTTCCTCAGTTACTTAATGCGGTATGCAGTACTTGACTATCAAAATGACATATTGTGCCTTGGCAATGTTGTTTTTATGCTTGTTTTGCAATTATGTTTTTCGCTACTAAATTTGCCTTTTAAATCGAAATTTAATCAAAAATGGTCTTAAAATTGAATTACTTTAAAAAAAAAATGAAAAAATCTCTAGGCGCTGAGGGCTTTGTCCCTAGACTCCTGACCGTAATTCATCCTCAAGTCATTCCCCACATCTTAAATAATTCTTGTTTTACGCTGCTGTCGCCAAGCAACAATACTGCCATAAAGTAAATATATATTGCTTTATAACTTAGGAAAAAATAATGCAGGTTGGTGGCGCAACCAGGGTAAGGGGGCTAAAGGCTTCAACCTCCTACCTAGCAAGCCTGGCGCCACGGGGGGCATTTCGGGGCCGTGCCCCCCAAATTGCTGCTTGTGCCCCCCCCAAACGAGAATTGTGCCCTCCCAAGCGAGGATTGTACCTCAAAGAAAGCAACAGTCTCGGTGACACTGTAGAGCAGTTCCAGGTCTGAGAACCCCAGAATACTGGTCATCACCACAGAATTCGAAAAAATTTGCGCATATCTCGCGATGAAGACCTTTTTTTTTTCTGGTCTTCACTCCAGAATTTCGCAAATAGTTTGCAATGAAGATCTATGTTTAGTGGTCTACACTCTTGAGTTCAAAGGAATAAAGTTTCTGAGCACCCCCAAAAATTGTTTTTGCCACACCCCAGTCACGCTACTCTGGCGCCAAGCCTGCTCCTTTTCCAAGTCAGTTAGAACGTTAAACTAAAAAATACAAACGTTTTAACGTGCTTTTTACTTGACCTGCAAGCAAGGGGGGGGGGGGGAGGAATGGCTGGCAATTTAATTCTTTCAAATGCCATCCCGATTTGAGCAATTTAGTTCCTTCAAATGGCTCTGAAAAGCTAAAACGTGCGAATATGCATAGGCGTAGCTAGGACTTTTGATTGGGGGGGGGGGGGCCAAACCACAAATCACACGCAATGACGTCATCAAAAATTTTCGAAAAAGAAACTTTTTGCAGGGCAAAGATATCGTAGAATGGAAGATCTGAAGCTGTAGCCCATTGGCACTTAACCAGGATTTTGGTAAATGGAAAGGGCGAAAACTAATAGTTGGAAAGTGCAAATCTAACTTAGGAGACGTGTTGAGTAAGCTAGTGTACTCAAACGTATCACAATCGGGGGTGTGGGGGTCGAGCCCCCAGCCGCCAGAAGCTATCGGGGTCTGGGGCAAAGCCCCAGCCGCTGGGCGATTTTTGTAAGTTTTTGGAAAAAAAAAACTATTTAAATCCTATTGGATCACATTTTGCACGTGTTCAAAGCCATTTCAAAGAACTACATTTTTAACATTTGAAAGTCAATCAAAAAAATTTACCTGTACAATCCTCCTTTTACTTGCCATTAAAGTCCAAAACACGTTTAAAATCTTGCATTATGGTGTAAAATTTTAATTGCAGGTGATATGGTCCATGTAGGGAGAAGTAAAGCACATTGCCTCCTGCAATGTTTTAGCAGTAAATAGTAATCCACTCAGAGATTTTCCTTCAAGATTTTTGTTTTGTCATGAAGTTAACGAGTTGTAGTACATGTACGGCTAGGGGGCCCAGGCCCTTTGATTGAAATTCAATAATTTGTTTAATGAGCATATTCCCTAGCTATTTTTTAAAAAGTATTTGGTGCGTAAAAACTGGCAAGGTGGAGTTGAATCGTTATTGAAAAATGGTACTATAGATGGTTACGCTTACTAAATATGTTATTTCTGGGCCGGAGTTACATTGCGCGGGGCCCCTGGCACTTAAGGGATTTTTGCAACATCTTCCTGCCAAATGTAAGCGAAGACTAAAAAAAGTCCTACTATCTGAGCGCTGGGCCCTGACATTGTGCCATATGGCAAATACGGCCCTGGTTATTGCATTACCTTGATAAAATATTTAGATGAGGGCCGGAGGTAGCAACTCTTAGGACAAAAACCCTTGATTTCACCCTGGTTATACGTTTAAATTGGTTGGAAAAAAATTCAATTAAGGGGGTGCGCCGGGCCCCCTGGTCGTCAATATTATTTATTGTAAATTATTGTTCTACACGTGTACTGTTGTACGCAAAAATGCTAAAAGGAACTGAAAATGAAGAAACGAGGTTTTTTTGGTCAAATTTTTGTCATTAGTGGCATTTCAATTGAGGGGTCCGGGCCCCCTAGGCCAACCCCCTGGCTACGCCTATGATTTTGAGATAAGATCGTACTCTTACAGTAAGTTCTTTCATAAAAAAACATTTAAGCGAAATTAAAATCATTTTTTTTCTAATCGTGGAGGACTCGAGTTCAGTCACTTGACAGTTTTTTGAAACCTCCAGGAATTACATGACGTTGTTATGACTTGGACAGATGGTCGTCATTATTATTACTCAATTTTGTACGCGTAAATCCTAAACTAAAGAAACTGCAATTCCGGACAAGGACAACTTACTGGCTATGCTCTCGTTATATTCATCATTGGTAGTATTTCAATAGGGGGTTTGCATTACCGCCTGTGTTGTAGCATTAAGTTCATAATAACGTTAAACGAGGGCCTGGGATTGCAACTTTTAGCACAAAACTCTGATTTTTCACAGGTTTTGCACATAAATTGTTAAAAATTTGAATTACGGGGTCCTTGTCCCGAGACCCTTGACCATCAATTAGGGACTCCCTGGTCGTCAGTTAGGGGTTCCGGGGTAGGGTGGATCGAAATGTCCAAAAATTTTATTTTTTAGAGCTAGTATGTCAAAAAGGTGCGTAATAGGCATAATAACAAAGATGCAAAATATTTTTTGTTTTGAACAATTTTTTGATCGCTCCCCGCGAAGTTTTAGTTTTATTGAAAGGGTTCGAGAAAGTCGCTAGCAAATTTTGGTTAAGAGCATAAGCACTGCGTGACTTCCAAAAGAACCCTATGACGTTATAATAAACTTACTGTGTTTCAACAAACTCAGTTGTTGTTTTACCACCACGATGAAAATGTATTTTTGTGTAGCCTACTCTAACTTAGTCTCAGTCAACCATCAGCATTGCTGATTTAGCTCATACAGCATTACTGTTCTTCGAAAGAATTCCAGATATTACGAGTAGCTTTCCTTTTAGTTGAAATTTGCTTGCTCCGCAGGGTTCCATAAAATAAAATAAAGGTTGTTTGCGCTTCTTACAAACAGACAATTCTTAGAGTAGTGTACCACTGTAACAGTTTAGGTTTTAGAACTTTTAGGACAAAAACTATTAATTTCACCCGAGTTATACATTTAAATTGGTGGGCAAAAATTGAATTGAGGGAGCCTGGGCCTTCTGGTCGTCTTGTACGGCAGTGAACACAGACAATATACATGTTGTAGAGTGCGATGGAACGATTGTGAACCCAAGCCAAATGGCTGGAGTCATTCGGCGCCTAGAAGAGTTGTTTAATCACCCTCTTCAATGGCTCGTTTGTTTACTCCATGCCAATGAGTTACCTCTGCGACATTTATTCGAAACTCTTGATAGAGCTTCTACAGGCCCACAAGAGTTTTCTGGGTCGATTGAAAACGGCTTGCGACATGCACCCAGCAACCAGTTACCTCCTTCAAAGCAGTAAGGCTGACCAAAGATTTATCTAACGTGGCCCCCAAAGAGCTGAGCACAGATTAGCAATATTTACTCGAAATTTGTAATGGTATCAATGCTGGTGAATGCAGTATAGACCTGTCAATACGAAACCCTGGATGCTTAAATCATTCTCGATGGCTGACTACAGCAAACAGAATCCTTGGATCATATGTCAGCATTGAAACTCCATCCGAAAAACTACAGGCATTGGTCAATGGTCATGTTTATTATCCGCGTTTATGCTCCAATGTGGTTCGCAATAAAATCGCACTCATCTTGCAAAGATGGAGCAATAGACACTTTCACCAACTGGTGGCCAGATCACGTTATCTTAGTCAGGAGCACAAGAATATTATTGAACCAGTTTTACACCGCAACTCATACTTTGCTCACCCAGAAAATGTGATTTTGGCTATGAAGTTTAAAAGTTCTCTCAAATTATGAATTTTGATGCCTATTTTGATGCAGTGGAATACTTCGAACTGATAAGCTGGACGCATCTTCCAATCACAAAGCCTCCTTTACTTTAAACAATGACGGATGTTGAGCTCCAGCGATTCATCGTGATGGATTTGACTCCCACTATAGTTTTTCCAGAATTTTTCTGTCACTCACAGGCTGTTGGAAGGCTCGTGAAAGTGGATACTAAGGCATCCACATCAGTTTGTGGACCAAAGTCTAGATAGAGATCGCTTCATTCGTGCACAAACTGCTTCTTGTCAATTAATGCCTAGATTTGAGTCTAAACGTGACTTAACTCACTTTAATTTGTAACTCTACAAGTGTACGATTATAGTTGCTTGCAGTCTTTGCATGTATGAGGACACAATTTATTAGGCTAAGAAGTGACTTTACGGAGTGCATAGGCATTTTTCGTATAAAGTTTAAGTTTACAATCTTTTTGGCCACCTGGTGGATTGGTGGTGAATGTGTTTACCTGTGGACACAGCAGGGGTCCATCCACCAAATCACTTTGAAATCATTATTTGTGCTAAATGAGGGTGCGAAGTCAAAACTTTTTTGTAATGAATACTCATAATTTATTGCATGTGGTGGTATATTCGAATGTTTTGCCATGTCTGAATTACTAAATACGCTCTGAAACCAAATTTAATTATCTTAAATCTGATTGGCTGTTGCCCTGCTTTTACAGTAACAACCATAGGTGGGCACAAGTCCGTTAATCCGTTAATAACGAAGCTAACTTTTTCATTAACTCGTTAATCCGTTAAAAAGTTTTTTCATGTTAACGGACTAAATTAACTTCCGTTAAGTTCTGGTAACGGACTAAATTAACTTCCGTTAAGTTCTGTTAACTTTCGTTAAGGTTTTTATCGTTAATATCTTGCACCATTCATTCATCGTACCGGTACAAACCAGTTTGCACTGATAACACTTGTTGCGTATTAGCACGAGTTTTATAGAACAGAGCGAAGAAAGAAGTTCTTTTTTATGGCAAATAATAAACTGCAGCTTCTTAGGTCAATTAATTATCGCTGTTCACAATTTTCAAAGATTCGTTAGTGCATTTGAACTTATTTTTATCCTGAAATTAAATTGGACTGTAAAATGTAACTTCCAAAACACAAAAAGACAACCACAACAATAAACTTTTCCTTACAATCAGCTCTACAGCGTCAATACGTGTTCCAGAAGCGAGAGAATAAAAAGAAATGTAAATTACACGCAAAATATTAACAAATTAACGGACTTTATTAACTTCCGTTGATTAAAGCTGAAAATAACGGATTAACGTTAACGGAGGTGTGAAGTTTGTTAACGGACTAGTAGTTAACGAAGGTAACGTTTTGCGTTAACTTGCCCACGTATGGCAACAACCATACCTGGCAAAAATGCATAAGGATTGGATAAATAAAGTTTGGTTTAAGACTGCAAAGCGAGTTAAAAATGAAAAAAAAAATTTAACATGCGATTTTTGTATGTGTGAGCACCAATATTTTATATTTGACGGGGGGAGATCAAAACCTCACTCAAAACTCTTTAAATTTTTACATTGCGTTTTAGTGATATATTGCAACTTTTGCCATATCTAGCTAACTAAAATTAAAAAAAAAAAATTTTTGCCATTTTTGATCCACCCTATTCCGGGGCCTCCTGGTTGTCGGTTAGATGCCCCATAGCCCCCTGGTTGTTAGTTAGGGTCCCCGGGCCCCCCTGGTCGTTACGGTTGTCATTTAAGGCGCCGGAGCCCCCTGGTTGTTGTTTAGGGGCCCCTTGGTTGTTAGTTGGGGGCCCCGGGGCCCCCTGATTGTCAGTTAGGGGTCTCATAGCCCCCTGGTTGTCAATTAGGGGCCCGAGGGCCCCATGTTGATCAGTTAGAGGCCCCGGGGCCTCCGTTTGGCAGTTGGGGACCTCAGAGCCTCCTGGTTGTCAGTTAGGGGTTCCGAAGCCCCTGGTTGTTAGTTAGAGACCCTGGGGGGCCCCTGGTCATTCATTAGGGGCCACAGGGCCTCCTGTTGATCAGTTAGAGGCCCCTGAGCCCCCGTTTTTCAGTTAGGGGCCCCCTGGTTGTCGGTTAGGGGCGCCAGGGCTCGTTGGTCGTTAGTTAGGGGCCTTGGGGATCCTTGGTTGTTATTTAGGTACCCGGGGCCCCCTGGTTGTTGGCTAGGGGCCCCCTGGTCGTTAGTTTGTGGCCCGCTGGTTGTTGATTAGGGGCACCGGGGCTCCCTCATCGTCCGTAACTGCAATTAAACATCGCTAGGCTATGTTGACATACTTTTTATAATTGGTGGTATTTTAATTGGGGGGGGCTGCCCCCCCCCTGGCTACACCTATGCAAATATGTCATTCCAATATCACTCAAATGGCTATTTTTGCTGAAAAATTG
This sequence comes from Trididemnum nubilum, assembly GCA_963965965.1. Classification (NCBI taxonomy): domain Eukaryota; kingdom Metazoa; phylum Chordata; class Ascidiacea; order Aplousobranchia; family Didemnidae; genus Trididemnum; species Trididemnum nubilum. The sequence continues at coordinate 41,520,562 of OZ014480.1, forward strand.
CTCAGAGGCTGGTGGCTTTGCTTTCAGACCCCCATAATGGTCTCCGAAGGTTGGTGGCTCCGCACCAAGTTCTCCATCTGTGATGCACTTAGCCGTACCCGTTCAGTAGGCCTAAGCCAATTGATAGAAACGTTTTTCGAATAAAATGTTCTTAACTTTGGCAAGGCAATCCCTTAGCAAAATCCTGGTTGTGCGCTTGGCAGGTTTTATAACATAATGATACTGATTTTCGAACGAGCCAACGTGAACATATTTCTGGATATAATCGCAAGAGAAAGACTATAGCGGCCCAGTTGGAAAGTTTGTAGAAAATCAATAACCTTGTGCGCCAAGCGGAGTTATTTGCATAGAATTTGTGTTGTTGTAGCTGCATAACTTTCCTACGGTTACTGGATAGGGTCAAACGCGGCACAAACTCAACCAAGAGTCTCCTTGGTATAAAAGCTAACAACAGACTAGTCCTGTCCGTCGCGCTGCAATCTTCGGCATAGACGGCCGTTGATTCCTGCGCAAGTTCGAAATGAAAACCTATTTTGAAACTTCAGTAATTGTCGGCAGCGTGGCCAAAAGGGTAAAGACGTCGTTTTTACGAGGACTCCGATCGCATGATGTGGGTTCAATCCGCACGCTGGTCACGTTGATGCGTCCTTGGATAAGGCACTTTACGATGATTATCTGTGCTTGGTGGCTTTGAACAAGTAGCAAATTTACGAGGTTAGAAGTCAAACGTCAATCAGAAAAGTAAGAAAATGTTCAACTCCTAAGTCGCTTTCTCGTGAGTCGCTTCCTCGTGAGTGGAGGATAACTATAGATCAATCAATCAACGTATAAAAGAGTTTTTCAGAAACATTTTAATTGTTGTGGCGCAAAAGTTTTATTTCTGTAAGTTTGGCGCAAATATCCGGCGCAAGCAATTTGAAAATTTGAATAAGTAGGCCTAATCCAACTTAGAAATTTAAGCTGTATAGCCAGATTGGAAAGTTCGATTGCACTGTGCCAGATTTTCGGGCAAACCTAAAACCCGTATAATTTTGCACCGCGCCTATTTAAACGGATTGAATTTTTCTCAGGAATATCTGCGTTCTCCTTGCTCGGCGACTTCTCTTCTTATAAAAGGTATCACCCGCCGCATATTTTGGAGGTATTGTCACCGTTCTCGCTATAATTTACGTTGTTTAGAAGCTTTTGCGGCGCGCCAAAGCTAAAGTATTTTGCGTTTTCTGCGCCAATTTGGGGCAAGATGTTATGATGCTGAGCGCCGATAAAATCCGGCTCATCATGCAAACTTTCGATTGTGACTAAATACCGGTAGTCCTTTTTGGTGTAATGACCGAAATAGATTTTCCACTACTTTGGCTGGCGGAAATCTTCGGCGAAAAAAATCTGCCGATTCCACTATAGCCGCAGATAATGTTGAAGCAGCGGTAAAGGCAAATCCAAACAGGGTGTTTGCGTTTTGTACCTACGTGTAAATTAGTAGGCTTTGAAAAAAAAATGTTGCCAATTTTGCCAATATAAAACACGACGTACCTATCTGAATGGGGAATTTGAGAAAACTCTGTGATTTTTGGCATTGATGTGTTAATGAATTTTAGAAATACACAAGCAAATAAGCCAAGCTGAACTTAAGACTTTAAAATTTGCTTTTGGTAAGGAAGAATAAAGAAACATGTGTTCATCTTAGGTGATCTGGTGGCTTCTTTTTCAGCAGCTGAGTGATCTTTTTCTGCCAAATTGTTAGCTGCTTTTAACCAGTCGTACACGATTATCAATATATTATATTTTGGTATGATTTTTAGAAAATTTTTGATTGTTTCAAAAAATAAGCATTTGATAAAGTCTTTTAAGAAAAATGCATTGCATATGTTTGCTTTACAAACATTTTCATCAGAGCACGAGGCTCCTTTTTGCTCTACATTTAACAACAAGTTAAGCACAATACCAGCCTCAGCAGCAAAAAAATTAAGAACAAACGAAATAGAATAAAATTAATTTCCAATCAAAAACATAAAACTTGTAGTCTACTTGTTCAAAACAACGAATTTGAGTGATGTTGAGTATTTGCCAGCGAAATTACTGTACAATTCCTAAACTATGCTAAGTGCTGATGCGCACTCTCAGGCAACTGAGAAACTTTTCGGCAGTCGTTCAATTGCTTTTGTCATTTTATGAGATAAGCATCAAAAAAGGCTTTACCCTAGCAAACAGAGCATTTGGTATCAAATAGTTTCACAAACATGGTCGCTAAATTGGTATCCATGCTCTCAAAATTTAAGAAAAATTGAGGCTAAACTCAAAATTTACTGGTTCTTACAAAAAACTGAAACTTGAATTACGTCGATCACGAAGCTCAATATTAATTATTTTATCAATTCCATTGTCTACAACCACATAAAACTGTATGTGATTAAAAATTCTAGAAAATATTGTTTGAGATACTTCGAGAAAAACAAAAGAAATTACAAAAATTTTCATACAACATTTTCAGCCAAAAAATTACACAAAACTTTGCAGCGCTTTGAAGAAAAATCAATAATTTCAATGATTGAGAACTATTGAGAACGCTTTAGTACGGGGGTCTTGGCCATATGCCTGTAATTCCTTCCCTATTATGGCCCTGTTATTTACTTTCACTTTGTAGAGTTAATACAATAAACTTCAGGTTATTCACGCAGTATGTTTGCTTTAAATGTTGAGTGGAGACGTTTCAAGCGAGCTCTTGCAGTCTTACGCACAGTATCATGTTGTGCATACTAAAGCGGAAGCAGCGAGTACCAATTTCACGCTTCACATTTTTCACAGCAATCAATTTGTAATTTTTGCTCATATGCTCCAGCTTTTGCAATTACACAAAAAATATTATGCTACGCCGTTTTCGAGATATAGAATGGGAATCTAGAAAAAGCCATAGATTAGTTTTTTTATTAAGTTGTAAGCTAAAGCAATATCTTAGTAGCAGAGGTGGAGTCGAGGACACAAGGCTCGAGGCCAAGGCCAAGGACCAAAAAAAATTCCGAGGTTAAGGCCAAGAACCAAGGACACAGGCGCAAGTATTCTCCAAAAAAAGTCTTCAAAGAAATGTTTCAGGCGAAAAAGCGCTTCAAAAATTTTGTTTCACGTGATCTCCACTTGAGGAAAACAAAAAAAGGTCTTTGCAAATTCTCTGCGAGGTTTCTGGCTTTTGCCAACAAAATTTCAACGATTCAAAAAATAGTGCTGTCTTCGAGCCGAGGACAGGGCAATTTTCGAGGACTTGAGAGGTGAGGCTTCGAGGCCAAGGCCAAGGACTTCAAAATGTGTCCTCGAGGACTCCGCTTTTGCTCAGTAGAGGCATTTTGTGTAGGGGGATTCAAAAGTCAAATTTCTTGCATGAAAACGCGAAAAGAAATACACATGTTAGCAGCAGACCATATGTCATTCAATCATAATGATTGTGCTCTGGTTATTACGAAGATTATGTAAAGTTTTTTGAGTTTATCATAATTTTATATAAAAAAATTAAACTTACTTTTTATTTCGCATTACTTTGACGTGAAATTAAATACGGAATTTGCGCTAACCCAAAACAGGGAGCAAAAGCAGCCGTTAGGCCCTCTCTCAAGCCTACCCCCCGTAGCAACGGCCCTGCACACAGCCAATTAATAAAATTGCTTTCGATCTACTGACAAACTGTGCGTAGACTTAATTGCTTATGAAGACCTGAATAAGCCCTAAGAACAATTGCGCTTCGTCTTTTCAATTTCACTTCCTCTTAGCGAACACAGTAAAGCATATCCGCAGCGCTATTCATAATAATTAATATCAGCAGCAGAAACAAGTTAGAAATGGCGGTAGAACAGTCCTCAAGTAAAGTCAACAACAATGATCTCGAAATTAAGCAACTTACGCGCATGAGAAAAAAGCTTGAACTTGGTAGCTACAAAGTCTGCTCTCAGAATCCCACTTAGATTTTTAAAGGCCCAAACTAAAGATAACGTTTAATTATGTTTTGATGTTTCCGTAAGAGACCAGCAAACACGAATTCTCTCTTATTGAAATCCGTGTAAAAAATTGTCGTGTGTTATTTTGAATTTAAGTTCTTTCTGTTTAAAAAATAAAACGCCATATTTGGACCTTCGAGCCTTTTGATAGAAAATTAAAACAAAAATTTCGAGGTGCAAGATTATCCATCTTAGGCATAATATCCCACGCACTATCATATAGTGACATGTGACGTGCCTTTAGTCTACCATAGCTTCGCCTGTAGTTTATTACATTACAATGGAAAAAGATTTAAAAGCAACACACGTCACTTCCGATTCTCCCAACAACACATTATTGAGCTACAAGACAAACAAATGAACAAGATGATGACTAGTTCCAGCAGAAATTGCAAGGAATGTCATAAGGTGGTGCAGAAAAAGGCTATTACGAGTATTTTGTGAAAATTTTTGAGGGAAAACGGTAAGAAAATCTTAAGACTTATTTCTCGTGTTATCGATATTCAGTCGCGTAGCCAGGATTTCGCAAACGGGGGGGGGGGGAGGGGCTTTTTTGGAAGTTTGATACGACTGTAAACGAACTTGACCCAAGTTTTTCTTAGTCTTGAATTAGATTGAAGCCGTTTTTCTGTGAAAATTAGGTGATCTCAAAAAAAAAGGTCTTCACCAAAATTCAAAGGGTTTTTCGGGCCGAAATCAGGTAATTTCTAATAAAAATAGGACTTCACCGACTTTGGGTGGGCTCCAGAACCAAAAAACTCCTCTATTCTGGTCCAAATAACGGCAAGTTCTTCGTAACTTCTACTCCCGAATCCCGATGGGGGCTGTTTTTATTTTTGGAGCAAAAATCGGCCTCAAAAGCACTAAAAACGTGCTATTTTGCATACTTTTCAGGCCAATGGGGGCTCGAGCCCCCCGCCCCCTCTGGCTATGTTACTGTCGGTATTCGTTATTTCTGACCGGTCAGTTGTTCGAGCGCCAACGCGCTCGCTTCTCAGCGGGAGGTCTGAAGTTCTCAGGCCAGTGAATGGGACATTGTGTTGCTAGCCAACTGCTCTCCTCGCAGTGACACTTCTTCATAAGAAATTCTGTTGCTCGCGGACGCGATGAAGCGGAGGTAGCCCCGCGAACTCATCACACCCTTGAGCTCTATACATCAAGTATAATAAAGATTTGATATTTATTACTATTGTAATTATTGTTTGTAGTAGTAGTGCGATGATACTCAGTTTCTGGACAAGAATACGCAAGTACATTATATGTTTCTCTGGTCAATAGCGTACGCAGGATTTTGAAAAGGGGGGGGGGGGGGGGGGGGGCAGAAACTTCGGAAAATATGAGATGAGCAAAGCTCTGAATCAGAAATTGTTCCGCCCGAAATCAGTCCGATTTTTCGCCCAAAATCAAGTGAAGAGCAAAAAAAACGTCTTCACTCAAATTCAGTCTGATTTCAAGCATGAAGCCTAGAAGAATCACACAGAAGATACCCTTTGTGTGATCAGACTTTATGCCCAACCTGCAAAGGGGGGGCCATGCCCATGCCTCAATTTTGCTTACTTTCTATGCAATTTTGCAATCCTGTCGACCCAAAGTGGGGGGCCATGGCACAATGGCCCCCCCCCCTAAATACGCCCCTGTCTCTGGTAGTTCACTTTACGCTGTATAACACGAAAGATACAGCAGTAATGCAGTGTAAAAGTTTTTCGACTAAGCTTTCTTTTGGCTATTTCGGAAAACATGCAGTAGATTCCTAAAAATATAAGCTGCATCCAATCGAATGTTACTTGTTTAAGTCATTACTTGGTCTTATCAGATTGAAGATTAGGACGACCAAGTTAGCCAGACTTTCAAAAAAGTTGGTGGTTCTTTCAACCCGATTTGTTGCTTTTGAGATTTTAAATAGAAAAAATTGTCGTTTTTTTCGAGACTTTTAGGATTGTTAATTAGAGCACTCGTTTAGAATTTTTGGGATTATTTCTGGCATACACAAGGAATTTGTGGGAATTTGATTTCAGGCCAAGCAAATACCTTTTTTTTTGGTCTGTATCTAAATCTCTGCAGGTTTTGCTTCATCGAAGCCACTCTGGATTTTATTTCAAAAAAACTTATTTAATGCAGTTTATGGCTCTGCTTCGGGGTTTTTGATCGATTTGACTGGGCAACATTGCGACATTATTATAATTTGTATTAGTTTTGGGAAAAGTCTTTTTAAGCTTCATCACAAAGCTCGAAAGCTGTTTTAACTCAATTAGGCTTACCATATTGTTGAGAGAGAAAAACGGGACAGCTGAAGAAAACCAGAATTTTTCTCGAAACAATTTGCGGAATTTGAGGTGAAGACAAAAAATAAAAGCAAAAAAAGTCTTCTCGTCGGGAATCCACAATTTTTTGCGGGTTTGCAGGACCGGCGCCTGGATAGCGTGACTGGGAGGGGCAGAAACAAATTTTGGAGGGGCACGAAAAGTTTGGTGTAAAGTTATGTAAATTCGAGAGTGTGGATCAAACAAAAAAGGTGAAAACCAAAAAAAAGGTCTTCAGTCCAAAAATTTTCACAAGCTCTGGTTTTCATCTTTAAAATTTGTTCGATTTCTACGAATTTTGAGGTGAAGACCCCCTAAAAAAAACAGAAAAAAAGGTCTTCATCCAAAATATTTCATGAAATCCGGGGTGAGTCCACAACAATTACGAAAAAACAGTTCTTGCTCCCTAATTCTAGGGCAATAAGCACCAATTCGGGAGTCTTAGACCTCGATTTGCACTCCAGTAGCCCCGAGCGTGTTAATTTTTTCGGACCACAGTCCTCGCTTGGGGGGGCACAATTTTCGTTCGGGAGGGTTAAACACTCATTTGGTGCCGGGCCTGCGGGTTTGGTCAGTCAGACGTTTCAATACTCCAAGACAATTTCTTTACGCGGGACATAACGGTTATCAGGTGGGACTAAGTCCTGAAAAATAGAGCTGTCCCGCCTAAAACGGGACGTATGGTAAGCCAAGACTAAACCAAACTAAGAAGAGAAAGTTTTCAACGTCGATACCAGAAATTGCAAAGCAGCTGAGTTTATCGGAAAAATGATCAAATCCGTATTTACAGCTCGTTGATTGCAACAAGGTTAAGTAAGAAGAGAATGGAAAAGAAGATACTTACCTTACAGTACTTAGCCTGTAGCCTCAGACCATTTGTTTTTGCGTTGGTTGCGTCTTCATAGTCCTGTCAAGAAAAAGTGACGCTTGCGATATCCTTTTAGATGAATTACCGGTACCCGCTTCGAAGATCATTTTCTAAGCTATCCGGTTGACATTTGACTTCTATCCACTTAAATTTACTGCTTGTCCAAAGCTACCAAGCAGATATGATCATGGTAAAGCGTCTTACTTAAGAACGCTACAACATGACCAGTCTTCGGTTTGAATCGAGATCATGCGATTAGGATTGTAAAAACGACTCCTTTGACCTTTCCGCGAGGTGAAGGTTGAACTTTTTCTCTAGCTGAAGGTTTAGAAAAAATATAAAAATAACTTAGCTTCACTTAAACCAGGATCGCAGAAAAAGGCAAAATCAATATGGGTATCTAAAGTTAGAACAATCGCATTAGACTAGATTGGAGTTGACTCCATCCTTTTTGATCGAGCCGTTCCAGAGATATTCTTCTTCAAACACAAAGAAGGGGCCTATAATGTCATAATTTTTATTGGCAATCCTGACGTTAATAGCCTTAGCAATAAGATTTTATTAGCAGGCTACAAAATACAAACTCACATAGGCGTAGCCAGGATTTTTTATTGGGAGGCCCAAACCATAAATTACATGCAATGACGTCATCAGAAATTTTCTAAAGAGGAACTTTTGTCGGACAAAGATATCGTAGAATGGAAGACCAGAAGCCGTATTGTGGTTTACCTAAGTTAAAAAGTGAAAATGTCAACATTGGGAGACGTGTGCGAGTGGACTGGTGTAACTCAAAAGTATCCCAAACTGGGGTCTAGGGGCTTCGCCCCTAAAAGCTTGGCGATTTTTTGAAAAACAAGCTTTTTCAAATGCTATTGGATAACATTCCGGACGTGTTCAGAGCCATTTGAAAGAATTACTTTTTAACATTAGAAAGGCAATTGAAAAAATTAAGTTGTTCAATCCTCCTTTAACTCACAATTTAAATCCAAAAAATCTTGCATTTTGGGGTTAAATTTTGTAAATGATTTGGCCCAGATAGGGAGAAGTAAGTTACATTGCCTCCTGCAATATTTTAGCACTAAATAATAAAATGACCTACTCGAAGATATTAAATCAAATCTTTCCTTGTACTCTCTGTAATACGCCAAAGCGTGTAACGACTTGGTGGGGCCCATCTCCGCGTCAATGCGCCCGGGCAACACAGCTCCTTTCGAAGAAATATCGCAGCGGTGGCGAGCCGTTGGCAACGTTGTGTCTGATTTGATCGGCCTGAGATTTGAACCTCAGGCCTTCCGCTCCAGAGACGAACGCGTTACCGCTCGACCAACTGGCAAGTCTATTCAAAGATATTCCTTAAAAATTCTTGCTTTGTCATGAAAATAACCATTTGTAAGAGTACATGTACGGCCAGGGGGCCCAGGCCCTTCAATTCAAATTCAATAATTTGTTCAATGAGCAGTTATTCTTGTTGATTTTTTTTCAAAAGTATTGTCGCGTAAAAACTGGCAAGGTGGAGGTAAATTGTTAAAAAATGGTACAATGAATAGTTACGCTTACTAGCCATGTTATTGAACCGGCCAGATTTACATTGCGTTGGGTCCCTGGTAGTTTGGAAATTTTCTCAAAAATCTTCTTGCCGAATTATAAGTGAAGACCAAAAAGTTTTACTATCTGAGAGCAGGGTCCCTGGCACTTTGGCATAAGATAAATCTGCCCCTGGCTAATGCATTACGTTCAGAAAAAGGTTAGATGAGGACCTTAGACAACAACTTTTAGAACAAAAACCCTTAATTTCACCCGGGTTACGCATATAAATTGGTGTGCAAAAGTTGAATTGAAAGAGCCCGGGCCCCCTGATTGTCAATGTTATTGTTCATTATACTCGTAGTTGTACGCGTGCATGTTATAAGCGAAAAATATTAAAAGAAACTAAACTGAAGAAACAATAGGCTTTTTTGTCAGGTTTTTATCATTGGTGGCATTTGAATTGGAGAGAAGGGGCCCCTGGGCCCCCCTTGGCTGCGCTTATGCATTTATGCAAACTCATACCTGATAATAAGACAACCAGTACTTGAGTATAGGCCTACTGTATTTAGTTGTACTATTTTGTGACTCTAGAATAAACTTTTCCAAGTAAGTTGCAAAAAATGGCCTACCACTCTACTAGCCTTACTTTCTCTTATTCTGGCACGTTTGTTACCTAGTTCTAGGCTACAAGCAGTCTTTTTTTTCAGCGCGTAATTGGTCGGCAGGCAAGATTAAACTGATTAGTGCGAAGCGACTAAAAGGGGAACTCCGGCCGAGCGAGGCTATATGTCATAAAATACACCACGAAATTCTAAGACTTTTGCAAAAAAAACGAACTCGCTATGTTTTATAGTTTTGATGAAATCCGCAAAAAACTGCGTGAACCGCAAGTCTGATGACGTAGGTCTGTACTTTATCTCTCGCTCATAGTGACTAATCTCAGGCCTAAAGATTGCAAGTAGGTAGAATATTTTAGCAAAGAATGCAATACAAGCGCTTCTGCTTACGAGTTTTTTGTCTTAACTAGCAATTTTATGTCCAAACAATATAATGTACAGATACAATAAAGTACAGACCTACGTCATCAGACTTGCGGTTCACGCAGTTTTTGGCGGATTTTATCAAAACTATAAAACGTAGCGAGTTCGTTTTTTTTTGCAAAAGCCTTAGAATTTTGTTGTGTATTTTATGATATATAGCCTCGCTAGGCCGGAGTTCCCCTTTAATGCTGTAGTCATAAATAGCAACGTTGCTTTAGGTTAGAACTGGGATATCGTTGATGACGATACCAAGGCTATCAACGTCAGGGTTGTCAATAAAACTTGTAACATTGGAGGCCCTACGTCGTGTTTGAAGTAGAATATTTGTAGAACGGCTGGGTAAAGATGGATGGAGTCAACTTAAATCAAGTCTTAAGCGATTGGCTTGACTTTAGATACCATAACCCCAATGATTTTTCTTTTAGTCCTTGTTTAACACTGGTATTTTTGTACCCACACATTGCAAAAATTTTCTTCTACAAACTCATCATCGAGTCCTTCAGTCTCTGCCATCGTAACGCTTTCTTGATTATTTCCATTTTGTGAAACGATTCATATTGCTGCCACAAACGATGCGATTTGCGCGGATCATCCAATAGTTCACATTTGACGCTGTGCGGTGACAGGAGGATAAATATGCGCTGCAACAACAATGCGCTACGAAAGCACAAACGAGGAAATTAACGTCAGTGTTGCCCACTAAAACTGGCAATGTTGCGATAAATGTAAAAAACGCGACAATGTGATTGAAGCGCTGCAGATTGTCTCTGAAACTATAATTTGTCAAAAAAATGGACTTATTCCAATGTAAGTTAGTTTAATAGTATACAGTATCACACTAATTTTAAACCTCTAGTAACTTTGCCTGCTGTGATCCTTCTTTAAAAAATTTAATAATTTCAAGTTTTGGTGATTTAGCAACTTTAATTTTAAATATTGTGCAGTCTTTTTATTGGCAACACTCATTGTACCGCTTCCCTGAAGGAAGTGAATGACGTCATCTTGAGTATGTGAGTGAGTGGTTTGGAATGTTCGCTGCAGTAAATCACACAGCAGTTTGGCCTATACCTGTTACAGTCGGTAACACATAAAGCAATGGCAGATGCTTCCAAAATGCAACTAAATGAAAAATAAATCAGGGAAGTTTTTACGCGAAGCTTTTAAAAGTAGGGCTACGCAATTGCACGAGTAGGCAGCTGCTTGGAGATACACTCAACAGACTCAAGTGGAGCAAAAATATGTACTGCTACTATTTCTGTATATTATCTGTGCCAGCGATACGACACTTGCGTCGAAGGAGCCGCAAGCGGAAATTCAAAGCATGATTGCGTAAAAATGAAACGGCAAGGTAGTGCATTAACCGCATATCGTAATAAATACTCAACAATATTGTAATAAATAGTAAGTCCGACATGTTCTTTTCCGAATATTTGCAAATCTCTATCAAGTTTGGAACCAACGATATATTAGCAATGAAAAAAACTAAACCTCAACAAGACGTCGCTTAAAAAATTATCTAGAAAATGCTTACCAGTACATGGCTAAAAATTAAACAAAAAATTCGCCTACCAGCGTACTAGTTATAATGATCAGAGGTGGAATCGAGGATACCAGGCTCGAGACCAAAGACACAAAAAAAACCCAAAGCCAAGGACCGACCTTCATAGAACAAACCCTCTCGAGGCCAAGGATACGAATGCTCAAGGCCAAGAAATAAGGACACAGCATGCAACTGTTCTCCTGAAAATAAAAAAAAAAGGTCTTTGCTCAAAAAAATCGCAAATTTTCCGTGAAATTCAGGCGTTCTCAAAAAAAAAAGTTTTCAAAAAATTTCGACAACGTCTCTGGCCGTGTGAAAAAAAAATGGTCATGCTCATGACCTTGTGACCCATTTTCAACAAATCAGAAAGTAGAGCTGTTCTGGAGCCGAGGACAGGGCATTTTCAAAAACTTGCTGGCTTCGAGGCCCAGGACTTGACCTTCGAGGCCAAGACCTAGGACTTCAAAGTGTGTCCTCTAGGATTTCAGGTAGCCTTTAGGCCAGATAGCACGCAAACGATTAATAACACATTTTATTGTTTTACAGCCATATAGTCCTAACGTTGCTCGGTAATTGTTTAGTGAACTATTGTAGACCATTGATTAATTGCTTACCGTGTCCCAACTACATGAGTTGCTGCTGCTGCTTTGGGCCAAAAACCGCGGTTTTTCAGCCGACCACTGATGTCAAGTTTCAACCCAGCAACAAACCACAACAAAATGCCATCGTTGAAACAGCGAACCAGTACACGAGAAACCCCGTCGTTGTGAACCCCCCGAAAAGTAAGTGTGCGAATTTTCCATTGTCCAACACTTTAAACTCTAATGTTAGCCTACGTCACGCTACAAATAGATTGAAATTATTGGAAATCGTTTTTACCAGTTACCGCTATTTTCCTGTGCATTATGTTGAATACAAGTATTAATTTTTTTACCAGTAAACCTGCAAGTCATACCATTTGTGTAATACTTAAAAACGCCCACATGACAGTGGATAATCCATTTTTTCTAAGCCTAAGAAGACAAGTTAGTGAAGTTACTCTTATTTTAATTTACGGCGGTGTCAAAAACGCATAGAAGAATGTCGATAATGAGCAAAAAAAAGAAACTTTTCAACAACTAGAAAACTTGAAGGTGGAATAAAAATCTAAGCAAATGCAAAGAACATGTTTATGCTGTCTTTGTTTGGATCATCCACGTCTAAAGTTAAATCGTTTCATTTTACGTTAAACATGATCTTTAATCTACTTTTTGTGCAGGGGAGGGCCGCAGATACTTGGCGAAGTACGATTATCAATGCAGAACAAACGACGACTTATCCTTCAATAAAGGGGACGTGCTCTACGTCACAAACACGTAAGTGGAAAAGCATTGAGCAAATGAACCCTTTTGAGAAAAACTTTTGACAAGTGTTTTCAATTTTTTGCAGCAACTTAAGACTGGTGTAGCATTTTACTTGTCTCACTTCTGCTTCTTCCCACTTTTATACCATCTTACATTTTTACCTGTTCATCCGGTTAGCAACCAAAGGCTTAGTGATTTCGTGTTCGATACCCTAACTGGCGATGTGTCGTTGTGTCACTGGAAAAGAAAACGCTTTTTTTCTACTGGGATTAAGCCAGAGGTGGAGTTCTCGAGGAGAGGACACATTTTGAAGTCCTTGGCCTTGGCCCCTAAGCCTAGAAGTAATTAAAAATGCCCTGTCCTCAGCTCGAGGACAGCACGATTCGTGAAAAAGGAAAATAACCAAAAACAACTCAACTTTACCTTTGATTTCCAGCTCGATTTCTGTATCGCCTGAAATTTCGGAGAAAATGTGCGTTTGCTGCGGGACGACCTTTTTTGTTGTTGTTGTCGGAGAACACTTGCAAAATTGTGTCTTTGGTCCTTGGCCTCGAGCATTCCTGTCCTTGGACTCGAGAGGGTCTGTCCTCGAAAAGTCGGTTCTCGGATTTTTTTTTAGTCCCTCGAACGTAGGGTTCTCGACTCCATCTTTGGTTTAAGCATTCTACCAGTTGTGATAGATCAGTGTGACGAAACACTTGCAAGAGCGAAAAGCAGAGGACTTAGCGCCAGCGTGATTAGATAGACGCAGAGTGTTTGGTAGTTCACATGAATGAATTAGATGCCTGCTCC